>JAPQWV010000172.1:0-600000 GCA_027422505.1 Craterostigma plantagineum
CTAGCCGAGAAATTTATTATTTATTTAGTACCCGAAAACTTCTGAAAATTTACAATTAACCCCAACCGAAATATTTAATATTTATTTAGCCCCTCGGAATTTCAGAAAATTGCACAAAACTCCTAGCCGAGTTTTGAATATTTATTTAACTCTCAAAAATTCTGAAATTGCGTAAAAGCCCCTACCCGAGTTTTGAATATTTATTTAACTCTCAAAAATTCTGAAAATTGCACAAAAAATTGTCAAATTTCACCCACAACCCCCACACCCATTATTTTTAAACATTCATTTTAGACCGCCGAATTTAAAAGAAACCCTAATTTAAATTTCGATGAAGGATCCAAATTTTCTCAAATCTTCCCCTACACCACAAACTTCCCGAAAATTATCTAACCTACCTGAAATTTGGTCCCTTGTTCGAATTGTCCCTCTTGCCCGGATTTGCACAATAAACCCGAGAAAACCCTAATTTACACTAATACCCGAATCTCTCCAATCTTCTAATTTCTAAGGCCTCTAACCCTAGTTCTAAGTCTCCTTGGATCTAGCCTTCACTCTAAGCTAGCCGAAATAAACACATAAACAACTAACACAGAATCATGCAAGGGGATCATGCTTGGCATATAAACACGTAAGAATCGAAAGGGATCGTGCAACACGTAAAATTCACGGATTCAAAAAGTAGTTTACCTTAAATTCTGGAGAGCTACGTAACGGGTTGTTTCGTGTGATCCCGACCCTAGAGTTTCGATCCCGAGCTCCCGAAGGTTTTTCTCCTCCTCTCTTTTCTCCTTCTCTTCTTTCTCCCATTTTCTTCGTTTTTCTTTCTCTCCTTTCTTTCCTTCTCTCCCTCACTTTCACGGCCTCTCCTCTCTTCTCTTTCTATTCTTTTTAGCTTATTTATTCTTATTTGTCTTCATGTAGTATTAGTTGATTAGGTGTATTAAGTGATATATTAGTTAGGTTACTTTGTCCTTTCTTTTCTTTCTTTTCTCTCCTCCCATCTCTCCCACGTTCTCTCCTCTCTTCTTCTCTATTTCCTTTAAATTGTTGGTTGTTATTTTTGTACTCTTGCCAATATAGAGATGCATGGAGGTGGCTTGGTTGTTAGATCTTGTCTCCATGCTCACATGAAGATAACAAATCAAGGAGGTGTATATTTATTTTATTTAGTTGTCCCATTAATAAAATTCGGTCCTTATAATTAATTTTTATATTTCTATTTATTATTATTTATTTTTTTTTTATTATTGTTATTGGACCAAACTCCTAACAACTTGGGCCATTATTTCGTTTATTTGGCCCATATTATTTTTCGAGTCCAATTATAAATTTTGGGCTTGGCTCGGGAAAAAATCGGTGTATGTTCGAAAATCGACTCCATACATTCCGAATATTATTAAACTAATCCCGTATAAATTTTTGCGGGTATTACACCCCCCTGTAAGAATTTCGTCCCCAAAATTACAGTACAGAAAATAACCCGGGATACTTCTCTCTCATCTCATCTTCGCGTTCCCAAGGGGCTTCTTCAATTCTTGATTCCGCCACAAGACCTTCACGAGGGGTATATTCTTATTCCAAAGGCGTTTCACATCGTACATTAAAATTTCCACCGGTCTTTCCTCGTAGCTCAAGTCCGGCTTCAATTGTTGATGAAGTGATTTGCCCCGCACTACATGAGTCGGGTCTGGGATGTACTTCCGTAATGTAGACAAATGGAAGACGTCATGAACTTGCGCGAGCGATGTTGGAAATTTGAGCTGGTACGCCACTTCTCCAACTCGTTTCACAATTGTGAAAGGTCCGATATATCTCGGACTCAACTTCCCCTTCTTTTCGAAATGTTTTACTCCCTTCATTGGCGAGATCTTTAGAAAGACTTGATCGCCTTCATCGAACTCCAACGGCCTTCGTGTTCTGTCTGCATAACTCTTCTGACGACTTTGGGCCATTTGCATCATCTCCCAGATTTTTCCCACAGCTTCAGTCATTTCACGAACCATTTCGGGACCCAACAACGCCTTCTCACCGATTTCATCCCAATGAACTGGGGACCGACATTTATGCCCGTACAAGGCTTCGTAAGGCGTCATCCCGATCGTGGCTTGATAGCTATTGTTATAGGAAAACTCGATCAGTGGGAGGTATTTGCTCCAACTTCCTCGGAAATCCATAATGCATGCTATCAACATATCTTCGAGCGTCTGGATTGTTCTTTCAGATTGTCCGCCTGTCTGGGGGTGATATGCCGTACTGAAGGACTGTTTCGTCCCCATGGCCTTTTGTAAGCTTACCCAGAATTGGGACAGAAACCTCGAATCTCGTTCCGAAATGATTGAAATCGGGATCCCATGGAGTCTCACAAAAATGTACGTGGATTATTTCAATAATATTCTTCATGGTGTAGTCTGATTTTCGCACATAGACCGATTTCTTAATCCGGCTCGGGCACCCAAATACATCATGGACCTTTAAATATTCATACGAACGAAACATAATTATGGGCCCAAACAGGGAGTAATGGCCCAACGTTATTAGGAGTTTTGGTCTCAATAATAATAATAATAAAATAATAATAATATAATACCATATACATCGGGCCGAAAATAAAATTAAATATCTCATCACACCTTATCACCTTAATATATCGAATCGCTATTTTGTCCACATAATGATATATTATTGATGGCAATAAAAGAAAAACAATAATAACAAATCGTCACCTAATTCGGGTCTGATTCGAAAAACCTATACACTCTCATAAGGACAAATAATACACCTTAATTAACCTCTAAGGTTAATAAATAAATTTAAGCAATAAAAAGAAAAATCTAGGATGTCACTTCAAGGAGGGAAAAGTGAGGGAGAAAAAAAGAAAAGAAAGGATAACTATCACATCCTAATGCTACCTAATCAAGCATCTGACCCGATCTATAAACCTAATGTCATCTCCATGTGAGCATGAAGACAAACTAACAATGATTAAGACCACCTCATTAATCTCAGATGGACAAAACTAACCAACAAGTAAAATCACCTGAGTATTTATAATAATTATTTAGCCCAAAAGGCTTCTGAAAATTCTCAATTTGACCCTAGTCGAGAAATTTATTATTTATTTAGTACCCGAAATTTACAATTAACCCCAACCGAAATATTTAATATTTATTTAGCCCCTCGGAATTTCAGAAAATTGCACAAAAACTCCTAGCCGAGTTTTGAATATTTATTTAACTCCAAAAATTCTGAAATTGATAGTATCGTAAAAGCCCTACCCGAGTTTTGAATATTTATTTAACTCTCTGAAAATTCTGAAAATTGCACAAAAAAACCCTAATATTTAAATGACCTCCCAAATTTCACTCTTGTCCCGAGTTTTGTCAAATTCCACCCCACACCCATTATTTTTAAACATTCATTTTGGACCCCTGAATTTAAAAAAACCCTAATCTACCTAAATTTTGAAAAGTATTTAAATTTCGATCAGGATCCAAATTTTGTAAAATCTTTCGCTACACCACAAAATGCCCGAAAATTATCTAACCTACCCGAAATTTGGTCCCTTGTTCGAATGTCCCTCTTGCCCGAATTTTTCACAATAACCCGAAAAACCCTAATTTACACTAATACCCGAATCTCTCCAATCTTCTAATTTATAAGGCCTCTAACCCTACTTCTAAGTCTCCTTGGATCTAGCCTTCACTAGAATCATGATTTCTAAGCTAGCCGATATAAACACATAAAACAACTAACATAGAATCATGCAAGGGGATCAAGTTTGGCATATAAACACGTAAGAATAGAAAGGGATCGTGCAACACGTAAAATTCACGGACTCAAAACTTGTTTACGTGTGTAGGTGATCTTCACCTACCTTAAATTCCGAAGAAAGCTACGTAACGGGTTGTTTCGTGTGATCCCGACCCTAGAGTTTTGATCCCGAGCTCCCGAAGTTTTTCTCCTCCTCTCTTTTCTCCTTCTCTTCTTTCTCCCTTTTTCTTTGTTTTTCTTTCTCTCTTTCTTTCCTTCTCTCCACACTCTCACGGCCTCTCCTCTCTTCTCTTTCTATCCTTTTAATCTTATTTATTCTTATTTGTCTTATGTAATTGTTGACCTTTTTGGTCCATGCATGTTAGAGAGTTTTGATGAACGATGTAAGTGTAATAACGATAGGTCTATAAATTAAGCAATTCGATAATGAAATGTCTAAAATATTCGATCTTGCATGATATATGAGTTTAAACTGATTAAATTGTTGAATATTTGATCCGCATATGATTCTGCGATCTGTTGATCTGACTATGTGATCGCATGTTATAGACAGCCCATATGATAGGATATATCGTACTGTGCTATATATGGAAATAACGCATGAGATATCCTACTGAATAAAAGGAAAATATGATGTTTTTATGTGGAAAGTGATATATCCGTTGATGCTTGCTTATTCCTGGACGAAAATCACCTATACGATTCTTGCATGCTTTCCACTGAATTTAATGTGCTATATTGAATTAATATCTTTCCTTATGCTGATTGAATTAATATATTTAGGAAAGATTTGAATTGATTGACTTTGTGGATAAGATGCTACTAGATGGTATACGCTTTAAACGGATGAGATCTCTGAAATAAGGAAAGTTCGATCATGATTGATAAATAGAATTTAGTATGATCTGATATGATTTATGTGCTAAACATGGTAAATATATTGATTAAATGCTATGAGCTGTATATGAAAAACGTGCTGATGTGATGCTATCTCGTGTGATATATTTGGAAAGTGAATCTGGACTGATTTACGCTAGAAACAGATAGCAGGGAATCACTTATGGAAAGTTCTGATATGGTTATTATATACGAAATGCTGAATATGCTTGGGAACGAAATTGTGCTTTTATATGGAATATAATCATGCTTAAATGTGCTATATGACCGTTGTGATGATTAATTAAGAGCATGATCTATATGGTATGACTGACTCGAATATTACATGGAAACTATACTTGATTTCGTGATTATTATATGATTTGACTTTCCATGTAAAGTGCTGATTGAAAGGGATTATATATGAGCTGCACTTCAGATTTTCGAGAATACCTAAAATTTGCGAATATAAGCCCACGAGAGATCCTTGAGCAGAAACTGATAAAGAGATTCCTGAGTTCCCATTTGCGATAGCTTTCTGCCTTACTGAGCGTTAACTTGCGTATCCATCACTGAGCGAGTGATTACTCGGATATTCCATCATCCCCTGCCAATATTCTGTCTTCAGACGTGTTGTCTTCGGACGTGAGCAATACCAAAGAGGCAAGGGCGCGTCGACGTTTATGCACACGTGAAGGGAAGGATAAGTCCGGGGGCCCTTCGGTAGCGAGCTGTGTCTGTCGGGATCAAGGAGATTCCGAGAGGAACGAAACTCGGCGTGTGGTAAACTAGTAGTGTCTAGTGTTCGACTTGTTTCGGTTGCGTATTGGGCTAACCAATCAGTTTTCTATCCAGCTACGGTGCATTATAGTGATTGGTTAAACTCTTGGGAAGCAAATCCCAAGGAGAGGAGTAAACCCCAGTTGGGGATATCTCTATAAAAATCCTGTCTCGCATTTACTTTTCAGATTTCGTTATCGCTGTGAGACAGACTCGAAACACATCCGACGGTACTAGGATATAACAGGCATACTCGTCACAATATCAGTAGGCATATCTAAGTCACCACACTAAGGATTTGTGAAAGGAAGCATAAAATTTTATAAGCCTAATTCACCCCCCCTCTTAGGCACATTTACATCTTCATTTGGTATCAGAGCAGGTTACTCAAACGACGGGCCTAACAAGCCTGAATTAAAGATTTAATGGCTTCTTCGAGTTTTGATATTTTTGCAGAGGGACAATCCATTCTAAGCCACCACTTTCGATGGAACAAACTATGCTATATGGAAAATCGTATAAAGGAATTCATGCTTGCTAACTGACTATGACCTATGGGATATCATCACGACTGGACCTTACAATCCCAAGAAGGCGGATGGAACTCCAAAGAAGGTTCCGAGTACGATGCAACAGACAAGCGAGGAATATCCTTGAATGCCAAAGCTAAGAACATGATCACCTGCGCGCTTACAAGAGAAGAATACAATGGTGTGAGTTCATGCGAATCTGCGAAGGATATGTGGGACATGCTTCAAGTCACACATGAGGGAAACCACTCGAGTTGTACAAGAAAGAATAGCCCTCTTAACTCACCAATACGAGCTGTTCAAAATGGAGGACAACGAGACCATAAGCCATATGTACGCGAGATTCATGAACATCATCAATCAAATGTTCTCGTTGGGAAGGAAATACCGGACGGTGAGAAAGTGCGGAAAATACTGAGATCTCTTCCAAGAGAATGGAATCCCAAAGTAACTGCCATCTACGAAGCAAAGGACTTGGACGAACTTTCCGTGTCAGAACTAATCGGATCTCTTACCACGAGATGACTCAGATCTCCATCAAAGAGAAACCAACCGTCCGAAATCAACCAAACATTGCCTTTAACACCGAACAAGAAAACGTTTCAGAAGGTAAAGAAGAAACTGAGGAGGAACTAATGGAGCAGATTGCCATGCTGACCAGGAGGTTTGAAAAGTTTCGGATGAGAAGAAAGTTCAAGGGAAACTCCAAGTTCCAACCTAGGAACAAGGGAATATCGTCATCCGGGAACAACGTGCAAAAATGTTTCAAGTGCAACAAGCCAGGCCACTTCGCCTCAAAAGTCCGATGGAAAATGGTGACAAAAATGTAAGAAGCAAAAAGCAATGGTTACTAACTGGAAGAGGCCGAAAGCGAAGAAGAGGAAGATCTCGCCTACATGGCCATGATGATGATCAGGTACAAAGAAGAAAATCCAGCAAGAAAAACAAGTGGTACTCGACAGTGGGTGTTCCCACCATATGACAGGTGATATCAGTAAGTTTGTGTCAGTGAAAGCATATGACGGAGGATATGTCTCCTATGCCGACAACACAAAAGCTAAAAATTTGGAGTTGGAACTGTTGTAACACTTTACATACTACTATAGATGACGTATGGTTGGTTAATAATCTAGAACATACCTCATTAGCATTAATCAATTATGCGATAAGGGTCATAAAGGTACTTTTGAAAATGATAAATGTGTAGTTAGAAATGGTGACAAGGTTCTATTCAGTGCATCTAGGGATAGAAATATCTATTGCATAACTCTTGATGATATCACTGACTAGAATGTCAAGTGTTTAGCAGTTACACAGGATAACACCGTTATGGCACAGACGCCTAGGACACGCCAATATGGAATTACTGTCTCATACCACAAGCAATGCACTGGTACGAGGTGTTCCTGACATAAAGTTTGTCAAGGACAAAACATGCAAGGCGTGCCAAATGGGCAAGCAGACCAAGACATCGTTCAAAGCAAAGAATGTGATATCTACATCCAGACCTCTGGAATTACTACACCTTGACCTTTTTGGTCCTGTTCAAACGATGTCTCTGCAAGGTAAAAGATATGCCTTCGTCATTGTTGATGATTATTCCAGGTACGTAACCAACAAGTATATAACGAGAGACCGTCCACCGCCCAAGACATCACACAGCCGTCCACCGCCCAAGACATCACACAGCCGCCGCCATCCATCTCTCCGCCACCTTGATTGTCGCCGGAGTACTCCCAGCACCCTCCCTCGCCGGGCTCAGACGGCGATGGAAGGGTTCTAAGCTCTCAAGTCGGCTCCAAATTCTGTCTTTTCGTCTTCCTTTGAGTTTCGACCTCGACAATGGAGGCTTCTTCTTCAGACCTTGACCTAGATTGTATTGTCCCCTACCTGACTATAATGCCTTGAGACGCAATATCCCGGACCTTGACAAACGTTTCGACGTGGCCTCTTTTGAATCGTTTTTGGAGCGCATCAATGGAGGAAAGACCGGCCACCTACCAACGTCGCCGCGTAAGACCTCCACTATACCGCAGCTGCCTGGGTCCTCCGACATGGTCGCTTGGCCTTCCCTTCCGACCGCGCCGGTGCCACCTACGAAGACCCACCGTCGCCAAACGGTGCACGACCAAAATCGTACCGCTGCGCAACTCTCAAATGGATAACCGTCCGCCCCTCCGCCGGGGGACGCCGCCGCCCGTTGCCAAAGGTCCTCACGGGGATGCTCACTCCGGCGACCCCAACCTGTGCGAGTCCGACCAGCCGTCATCTGATGAGGCGGCGCACCATAGCCCCCGCGCTGCTAGGGTTTCCACTCGCAGCCTATCTGCCACTGGGCCTAGGGTTTCTGAGGCCCAGACTTCACCTGGGGCCAATTGTATTGGGCCGGCCCAGATTATAAGTGCTAACTCTATTGGGCCCTGTGCTGCCATGACCAAACTAGCTAGGCCTGATTTGACTTCCTTCATTGGGGAGGCCCACCCTCCAACTGGGCCTTCTATTATTGGGCCGAACAAGAACACTAGCCCGGCAAGCTCAAGTGCTGACATGGGCTTGGCGAGGAAAGCGGGGACCACAGGGCCGACCAAGAACACTAGCCCGGCTAGCTCTAGCGCTGATATGGGGACCACAGGGCCTACGCCGGCGACTGATGGCTCACCAAAACAGTTCCACAGCCCATTCGGGGCGGCGCACCAACCTGGACTACCTTACCCTGGCCCATCATTCTCTGATGTTGTTCTTGGCACTAATAGCAATCGGCTTCTCACTGGCCGTGGAGGGTCACCGAGCTCGGCCCGACTCCCCTATCTTACACGGCGCCCACTGTCGTTGATGTATTGCGGCGGCTCGGCCCTCTTGGAAGTTGCTCAACAAGGCGTCACTAGGTGGGAGCACACGCTTGTCGGGTATTTCCTTGGGAAGCGACCGTACTTCCCTCATGTGGAACGCTATGTCAGGGCTAGTTGGAAGAACCTTGTCGAGGTTAGATCGACGATTAATGGTTTTTCATGTTTCGTTTTAGCACAAAGGAGGCCACTGCAGTGGCTTTGGATGGCGGTCCGTGGCTCTTACAGGGACAGCCTCTCTTTCTCGAGAGTGGCGTACGGGTTTTTCGTTTGAAAAGAAACCACATACGGCTGTCCCGCTTTGGGTTCGTCTCCGGAACGTCCCAACGGAATTTTGGACACAAGCCGGTTTGGGAATCGTTGCTAGTGTGCTTGGGAAGCCTCTTTTTGCGGACGCTGTGACGGCTCGGGAGGAACGCCTTGAGTATGCTAGGGTTTGCATTGAAATTGCTCTGGCGGACCCTTTGATTGAGCGGTTCAACGTCCACATCCCAACTAAGGATGGTGGCTCCTCGGGGTTGTGCCCGTTAGTGTGAATATGAGTGGCGGCCTCGTAAGTGCTCGTCATGCGACTCTTGGCCCATAGTACCGCGGCTTGCCCTACCAACCGGCCGAGACCACCACCTAAGAATTCGGCCAAGAACCACACTCACATCCAGGCGCCTCGGCCGACAAGGCCGACTATGGTGGCGCCTCCAAGTCGAGAAGGTAATCGCTTAGCTGACAAAGGTAAAGCCATTGTTACTGAGGCGGCCAACATGGAGGGCCTTGTGGGGGACGGCAAGAAACGCACTTCTACCCCTATCTTCGAACATGATAAACGTTCGAGTAGACTAGCAAGGACGATGCATCGGTAGCGAGGTTATTGAGACACACTATCACAACATGTTTGAGGTTCTTGCTACTTTCGAGACGACAGACATGATGCTGATGCCGATCCTCACGTTGACGTTGGATGATATGGCTGGAAATGTTTAGTTGTTGTTTGTTGTTGCGTTTGCACTTGTTTTTGCTCTGCCCTAGGGACATGTTTCATTTTTCCTTGGATGTGAGCTGGTAGCCTGTTACCGGTGGGTTTTGTGCTCTCTGAGCGGATCTGTGTCTTTTTTTATTTATTTAGTGACCATTCCCAAAAAAAAAGATTATTCCAGGTACACTTGGGTGATATTCCTTGCACATAAGAACGAGACACTAGATAACTTTGCATCACTGGTGAAAAGACTAGAAGATGAAAAAGAAATGAATCTGTGTAGGATACGTAGTGATAACGGACTTGAATTTGATAGTAAGTCATTTGCATCATTCTGTGATCAGTACGGTTATAGTCATAATTTCTCTGCCCCTATAACTCCCCAACAGAATGGCGTAGTTGAACGTAAAAATAGGGTATTACATGAAATGGCTAGATCTATGTTACATGAGTATGATATTCCTGAACAGTTCTGGGCGGAAGCTGTAAGTACAGCCTGTTATGTGTCTAACCGTGTCTTCCTTAGGCCGATATTAAAGAAAACTTCTTATGAAATCTGGCATGGTAGAACTCCAAATATAAATTACTTTCGTGTGTTTGGATGCAAATGCTTTATCTTGAACGATAGAGACAAGAGAGGAAAATTTGACTTTAAGGTTGATGAAGGGATATTCCTTGGTTACAGTCTTCACTCTAAAGCATATCATGTTTATAATAAGAGGAAGCTGACTGTTTAGGAATCCATACATGTTACCTTTGATGAGATACCTAACACAGATGCTACTGATGAGGAAGTATAGATTTGCCCTGTGCAGAATTACAGGTTACTAAAGACGGTAAGGACGATATTCCAGAAGACGAAAATGTACAGACACTGGAACCGAAAGCTGATGAGCTACAACCTAGAAAATGGAAACATGCTTCCAGTCATCCAACAGATCAAGTGATAGGAAATATCAGATCTGGAATCAAAACTCGAGCAACTGAACGAAATCAAGATACAGAGGAATCTCATGATGTATTACTTTCAATGATGGAACCAAAGACAGTCGATGAAGCTTTGGATGATATATCCTGAGTCTCTGCCATGGAAGATGAGTTGGCTCAGTTCGAAAAGAGCCAAGTGTGGACACTCGTAGAGAGACCGGATGAAAAATCCATCATAGGAATCAAATGGGTCTTCCGCAACAAACTCGACGAACATGGTAATGTCACAAGAAACAAAGCGAGGTTAGTTGCAAAAGGTTATTCCCAGGAGGAAGGTATTGATTTCGATGAAACTTTTGCTCCGGTAGCTAGATTAGAGTCTATACGTGTCTTACTCGCATATGCATGCTTTAAACGTTTTAAATTTTTTCAAATGGACGTAAAAAGTGCATTTTTAAATGGCTTTATAAATGAGGAGGTTTATGTAGAACAACCACCGGGCATTGCTAGGGAAGATTTTCCAAATCATGTTTTCAAGTTGAATAAAGCATTATATGGCTTAAAGCAAGCACCTAGATCATGGTATGAAAGGCTAAGTAAGTTCTTGATTGACATAGGATTTTCGACTGGAACTATTGATAACACGCTGTTTCTTAAGTATGAAGGTGATTACATGATACTGGTCCAAATATACGTTGATGATATCATATTTGGTAGTACTAATATCCTTCTTTGCGAGGAATTCTCTAAGTCTATGCAGAAGGAATTTGAGATGAGTTTAATGGGTGAGCTGAACTACTTCCTTGGGTTGCAAATAAAGCAACTTGACGATGGAACTTTCGTATCCCAGACGAAGTACAGCAAGGAACTAAGCGATTTCCACTCCCATGCATCAGACCACCAAAATAGACAGTGACGAATCAAACAGAATACGAGGTATGATCGGAAGCCTTCTTTACTTAACTGCTAGTCGCCCTGATATTATGTTTGCTATTGGTATGTGTTCGATATATCAGTCTGACCCTAGGGAATCTCACTTAACAGAAGTTAAGCGTATACTTAGATATATCAAGGGTACTGTAAATTTTGGTCCGTGGTACTCTTATACGAATGAATTCCCATTAATGGGATATTCCGATGCCGACTATGTCGGCTGTAGGGAAGATAGGAAAAGTACTAGTGGAACTTGCCAATTACTTGGAAATTCCCTGGTAACTTGGTCTAGTAGAAAGCAAAATGCTGTTGCCCTCTCCACAACCGAAACTGAATATATGGCCTTAGAAAATTGTTGTCAACAAGTTCTTTGGATGAAACAAACCCTTAGTGATTTTGGGTTAGGTTATGACAAAATTCCTATTATGTGTGATAGCACTAGCGCCATTAGTATTACTAAGAATCCCGTGCATCACTCTCGTACTAAGCATATTGAGGTTAAACATCATTTTATACGAGACCATGTTCAGAAGGGAAATATCAGTGTGGATTCGTAGGAACAAATGATCAGCTTGCTGATATCTTCACAAAACCCCTAATTGAGGCAAGATTCTGCGACATCCGTGATCGACTGGGAATTATCGAGCTAAATAAGGTTAGTAAATCTGCCTAATTCTATCATTTACTCTAGGTTATTCTACTTTAGATAGAAATTCATAGTGGTCCTATCTTAAGATATTCATTCAGCCCTTAGAATATTTCCGTGGATCTTATAGATCTTTTCCTTAGATGTGATTCTCGTATTTTAGGAAGAAATTCGTAGTTATTCCATCCAAGACATTCCTTCAGCCATCTAATTTATTTTAGGAATATCCGATCTTCTGGATCTGTCCTTGAATGTGATCAGGTTATTTTAGGAAGGAACTCGTAGATATCTTTCAAGCCGTTCAGTTATTTTAGGAAACTCAATTATTCCTATCCAACCCAGTCAAATCCCTTCCACAATTATGAGATCCCGTCAAATCAGTCTGATACTTCTGACAGTTTTCTTCACTTCCTTTTTGAAATTTCAAATTTCAAATTTTGAATTCCATCCTTATCTCTTCCAAAAATAAACTGACCCGTCTCCTTAAAAAATCAGAACCCTCCTTCAACTCTCATCATTCATTCATCTTCTCCAAGTTTCCTACCAAACCCTAATCTCTGAAAATGGCCAAAACATCCACACCCAAAGCAGCCACTAAGGAATCCTCTAGCCGAAAACGCAAGAAACCAACCTCGAATGAATCCCCGCTCGAATCTTCTCCCAAATCGCCGGAACAAGTCTCAGCCTCATCACCCTCTGTCCGAAAGACCCGTTCCAAAGCCAAGACAGTTGAGAAAGTGGCATCCCCTTCTAAAATTCACAAGAAGAAGAAGAAAGGCAAGAAGTCCAGTCTCACTCCCACTCAAACCCCCGTCAAATCGCCGGAACCTGAAAAATCTGCCTCTAGCCAAGAAGTCCCTGTTCATGAGGAACCCCAGAATACGCCTATGCAATCCCCAACTCCCGAAACAACCCAGAAATCTCCTCCACTTGAAAAGGCTTCGCCGTCTCCACAGCCGACCCCAAAGCCTTCTGATACCCCGTCTATTGATCTGTCCAAGCCTTCTGATACCCCGTCTATTGATCTGTCCAAGCCAAACGAGATCCCAGTCGAACTGTTGTTTCTGCAAGAGAGCAACCGCACCAACTACAAAGGCTTCCGCAAAAGAGATATCGCTCGGTCGCGGAGTTGCTTTCAACAACTTGCCGGAAGGAAAGGTTATCACTTGGTTGAAAGATTTCGGATGGGAGCAATTTCTCAGTATCAACACGCCCTACTTTCCTGAAGCTGTCAAGCTCTTCTATGCTAACTTCGATTATGAAGAGTTCGAAGGGCACATCACCGTTCACTCTTATGTTCTAGGCCGAAAAATAGAATGGACCACTAAGACTATGAATGCCATGCTTGGGGTTGCTGATGAAGTCCTCTGTCATTACGACATGAGCGACTGGTGCCATGCTGATGAGTTTGACCTCAGTGATGTCCTTCGTACACCCTGGAATACCCGCACCGAACCCCGATTTTCTGACGGAGAAGCGCTGAACCAGCTCCCTATCGACTTTTTCTTCCTACACAAACTGCTCAACATGACCCTCTGGAGTGCGAAAATAGGCAGTGGCGGCCACTCGACGACCATGAACTTCATGAGCACCTTCGCGGTATACATGATATCCCAGAACCGCAAATTTAACTTAGGATATATCGTCATGAAGCACATGATTCAAGCCATCGAGAGCAAGGACAAGGCGCTGCCATATGGAATGCTGCTCACTCATCTTTTCGAGTGTGAAGGTATTATTCTGTCGCCGGCTTGGAAAGATAAGGCTGTCCATGTAGTGGACATTGTGACCCTAAAGCGCATGGGAATTCATCACTCCAAGAGCCAAGGTTGGTTCAAGGCAAAGGAGAACAGGTCAGTCGACAGTGCTCAGAAACGATCTGCTGCGAAGGGAAAAGCGAAGGTCAAAAGCGACGAGGACGACGACTATGAGGATGAGCTCAGCGTAGGGAAGGAGGAAATCTCAGTGTTGCGCCGCGACATCTCGGATACCAAGGCTGATAATCAGAAGTGCTTCCGCAAGCTCAAAGAGCAATATACCGAGCTGTCACTGAAACTGTCCAAGCTCTCGAGCTGGTCAAGAAATCCCTTCCTAAACCCGCCGATTCTGAAACATCCTCAAGCCAGTAGGCTGCCCCGCATGATCCATGTTCTTAGTTGCTCCTAGGATTTTCCGCTCTATTAGTATCGTTTTTAGCTCTTAAGTGTGCCTCCCGCCTTTTTTGATGATGAAGGGGGAGTAGTAAGGTAAGCACTAGGCGATTAAGGTCTACGTATTTTGATGGTTGGTGTTTAGGGAAGTTCGTTGAACCCTTATCTATATAATATTTGCTTTTATGATATATGTGTGATGCTTTTATGCGTTGCTCAATATTTTGCTCTGACCTTAGGATATATCATCATGTTTTTATGCTGCGATGCGTGAACTTATGCTCTGCAACAGTGATACTCTGATACTTATCTACGCTAATTAACGTGTGTGAGATTTGTTGATAAGTGCTAAGTGCCTGCTGCAATGATTATATGATTGCGTGAATCATGCTTGGAAAATGCGCACTTAGGCAGGAGGAGCTCAATCACGGGTAAATTTCAAAATTTTGTACTCAGGATATAACGTAAAAATGACATGATATATCTGCACTTAGACAGGAGGAGCAAAATCATTCACGATATATCTCTGCATGTCATATAGATGAATGCACTTAGGCAGGGGGAGCAAATAGGTATCATATGTGATTAGGGAATATCGTATGCTCTGTTATGCAATTATGGATTACCAAGACATATGCGCTAGGACTTGAGAAATCGAATATGCTTACATGCGTATGTGCTGCATCAATTACATGTCATCATCAAAAGGGGGGAATGTTGACCTTTTTGGTCTATGCATTAGAGAGTTTTGATGAACGATGTAATTGTAATAACGATAGGTCTATAAATTAAGCAATTCGATTTGTGATTAATGAAATGTCTAAAATATTCGATCTTGCATGATATATGAGTTTAAACTGATTAAATTGTTAAATATTTGATCCGCATATGATTCTGCGATCTGTTGATGTGACTATGTGATCGCATGTTATAGACAGCCCATATGATAGGATATATCGTACTGTGCTATATATGGAAATAATGCATGAGATATCCTACTGAGTTATAAAAGGAAAATATGCTGTTTATATATGGAAAGTGATATATCCGTTGATGCTTGCTTATTCCTGGATGAAAATCACCTATACGATTCTTGCATGCTTTCCACTGAATTAATGTGCTATATTGAATTAATATCTTTCCTTATGCTGATTGAATTAATATATTTAGGAAAGAAATGAATTGATTGACTTTGTGGATAGATGCTACTAGATGGTATACGCTTTAGACGGATGAGATCTCTGAAATAAGGAAAGTTCGGATAAATTGAATTTAGTATGATCTGATATGATTTATGTGCTAAACATGGTAAATATCTTGATTAAATGCTATGAGCTGCATATGAAAAACGTGCTGATGTGATGCTATCTCGTGTGATATATTTGGAAAGTGAATCTGGTGATTTACGCTAGAAACAGATAGCAGGGAATCACTTATGGAAAGTTCTGATATGGTTATTATATACGAAATGCTTGAATATGCTTGAGAACGAAATTGTGCTTTTATATGGAATATAATCATGCTTAAATGTGTTATATGACCGTTGTGATGATTAATTAAGAGCATGATCTATATGGTATGATTGACTCGAATATTACATGGAAACTGTACTTGATTTGGTGATTATTATATGATTTGACTTTCCATGTAAAGTGCTGATTGAAAGGGATTATATATGAGCTGCACTTCAGATTTTCGAGAATACCTAAAATTGCGAATATAAGCCCACGAGAGATCCTTGAGCAGAAACTGATAAAGAGATTCCTGAGTTCCCATTTGCAATAGCTTTCTGCCTTACTGAGCGTTAACTTGCGTGTATCCATCACTGAGCGAGTGATTAATCAGATATTCCATCATCTCCTGCCATATATTCCGTCTTTGGACGTGTTGTCTTCGGACGTGAGCAATACCAAAGAGGCAAGGTCGACGTTTATGCACACGTGAAGGGAAGGACAAGTCCGGGGGCCCTTCGGTAGCGAGCTGTGTCTGTCGGGATCAAGGAGATTCCGAGGAACGAAACTCGGCGTGTGGTAACCTAGTAGTGTCTAGTGTTCGACTTGTTTCGGTTGTGTATTGGGCTAACCAATCAGTTTTGTATCCAGCTACGGTGCATTAAACTCTTGGGAAGCTAATCCCAAGGAGAGGAGTAAACCCCAGTTGGGGATATAACTTCTATAAAAATCATGTCTCGCATTTACTTTTCAGTTATTTCGTTATCGCTGTGAGACAGACCCGAAACACATCCGACGGTACTAGGATATAACAGGCATACTCGTCACAATATCATTAGGCATATCTAAGTCACCACACTAAGGATTTGTGAAAAGAAGCACAAAATTTTATAAGCCTAATTCACCCCCCCCCCCCCCCCCCCCCAGGCACATTTATATCTTCAGTAATATTAGTTGATTAGGTGTATTAAGTGGTATATTAGTTAGGTTATTTTGTCCTTTCTTTTCTTTCTTTTCTCTCCTCTCATCTCTCCCACGTTCTCTCATCTCTTCTTCTCTATTTCCTTTAAATTGTTGGTTGTTATTTTTGTCCTCTTGCCATTATAGAGATGCATGGAGGTGGCTTGGTTGTTAGATCTTGTCTCCATGCTCACATGGAGATAACAAATCAAGGAGGTGTATATTTATTTTATTTAGTTGTCCCATTAATAAAATTCGGCTTGTCCCATTAATAAAATTCGGCCGACCAATCTCCTAACAACTTGGGCCATTATTTCTTTATTTGGCCCATAATTATTTTTCAAGTCCAATTATAAATTTTGGGCTTGGCTCGGGAAGAAATCGGTGTATGTTCGAAAATCGACTCCATACATTCCGAATATTATTGAAATAATCCCGTATAAATTTTTGCGGGTATTAAAAGATGCAATCTTGATGACCATTTGTGATAGTCGAGCTCAGACCGCCAAGTAGGGATTCACAGTCTCGTAAGTAATAGATACAAGTGTGCTATGTGGACGGCGATGAGAAATTACGAACTCCTTGGTCAAGGTATTGAACTAACTCATGTTAGACATGGAGGGTAGTTTGGTAATTTGCCTCGTCTTCATTTTATCATAGAATCAAGTTCAGTGACTTTGACATAGAACATGACTCTCACTCGATTGGGATACATCTGAAGGGTTTATACATAGTACGATAATCTATACTAAGGTTCTGGAATAAAGACTGGGTCTAAATTCGCGCTCGAATCGGGATACAGTCCGATACTGTGGGATTGGTTAGGTAACTACCAGACTCCCTTGCCGATTTAGTCGAACCTAGAGATTCGAGCTTAAAAAGGATCATATGTCAAGGCTACTCATGCCATACTCTTCACCAATTCATATTAAAGGCTTTTCGATTTAGATTGGGCCACATGTTCAGACACTCGAAGATCAATTACTGGATTTGGTACGTTCATTATTTATTCTTTCGTGGCATGGAAAGTAAAGAAGCAGTCCACTTTATCAAGGTCATCAACCGAGGCCGAATATCGAGCCATTGGATCACTTGCTGCTGAAATACTTTGGCTCGAGCAGCTGCTTCCATATTTTGGTTATACCAAGTCACAAACACCTATCATTTATTGTGATAATCACTCGGCAATTCAATTGGCCTTAATCCGAAGTTTTCACGAGCGAACAAAGCATATTGTAATTGATGCTCACTTTATTTGGAATCATATTCAACTTGGGAATTTCAAGCTTCTTCCCGTTATTTCAAAACTTCAACTAGAAGACATCTTTACTAAGCGTTTGTCTGGACCACAATTGCTCAAATCTTTCTTTTGGCAATTGAGTGGATTTGGAATTCGATTTCTACAAATCCGGTGTTAAATCTAAACGCTTATTATTTGTCAGATTTGAAATTCTATGTCAAATGTTCCGTCTTCGAAATTCCAGGTCGAGTGTAATAAGTATCGCAAATAAATAACAATAACAAATAAATAAATAAATAAAATAATGTAATAAACATAGAAGTTTAGTTCGACGAGCTTCTCGAGATCAAGCTCGAACTTCATTTCGAAATCCGATTTCGAAACCCTAACGTTTGCCAAAAATGATTTTGAAATCCGTAATTTTAACTCATCCGATTTCGTTCAAATACGTGAATCCAAATGCACTCTCAAGGAATTGGTCATTTTATCAATGTTTTGATCCGAACGATGTAGGGCATAAAACTTAGAGAGACATGGTTCTGGGATTTCAGAGGTATCCCAAAATAGCGAAAGTCAGTACACAAATGTATATGTGGCTATGTAATCTCAATGTATTTGAATACAAAAAGGAGATTGTATTAGTGCTATAATATTTACAATGTTTTAGTAGAAGTTTAGACAACTCGAACAGATATACATTTGAAATTATTGCATTCATATTTTAAATCCAAATAGTATTTACAAATAAACCACATGTTCTAATCAGAAATTATATGTTTGTATTATTTGATGAATCAACTTTGAAGAAGCTCAAAGTTATAAATTGTCGATAAATTTTTTAAACTTTGACTTCCTTACTATATTTTGTCAGTCCAAAAAGTTAATAGTAATGTAAATACATCAATAATATGTTCATTAAATTTGGGAGAGGTCATTGGTCAATCTTAATGTTGTAATATAGTTCCAACTTAAAACATTTACCATAGAGCGAGGTAGGCAGTTGAAACTTGAAGGACCCGATGTATATATATACATGCTTGATGAAGGCTCGACACATAAAAACATCTCTCATTGGCAAAGGATATATAGACATCAAGGTTGCAATTTGGCCGAAATGCATTTATTCAATCATAATATTATATATGAATCAACTTGTGTTATATTATGTTTTATTAAATCCACAGATGAATCCCCCATATTTTGAAGTGTTCGACCGCGACTTCACCTGCAAGAGGGTCAATGGGGTTCTTTTCCCACAAGCAATCAGAACTCTCCCTCCTGATCCATTTCCACCAACCTCTCAGGTTTATATAAAATTGAAAACCTTTACATTTGTCCGCACACATAATATTTGTATATACATATACGTTGACACATACAATATCAATTAAAATATTTGACTGCTCGTTATGTTGAATCTTATAGTCCAACTATGTATGTCCATGATTAATCAGATAACACATAACAATTTTATGTATTGTAGAAGGAACCTTTGTTTCCGGAAACATCAAGGAGAAAGAAGGAATTATCCGCATCTACGGTGATAGATGAGAAGGAAATCGCACTAAACCTCTTTCAATGTGCACGAACGTCTGAGTATGTTTTGAATGTTCAAGAGGTAGTCCTAAAGATGTCTGTATTTTTAATTTTAGAGATTCTATTCCATTTTATACTATTTCCTGTTGTAACAAAACTACATGTGATATACGTCAAAATATCTACTAATAATTATTAGTTATTACAGGTTGGGACGAGCACTATCAGGTTGTACGTTCTTCAACCTTCTCAACATTCATCTGATATTGGACGAGCGAAAGCTAGAGAGACGACTCTGGATAATGATCAGTGGATATTAATTCCTGTACGGGAGGAATATTTTCGGTCATTAACGGTAAAACTAATTTATCCCTAGCACAAAGGCTGGAGGGAAAATGGAAATGGAGACTAGACAACGAAATACTTGTGGAAAACAGGAACCTGTTAGTTTAATGATTTTATGAAATAATAATACATGCAGATATTGTTAATTTTTTAATATATTCTTTTCCTTTTCACTATTTAGTTTTTTTACCATCAAAAGGTGAAAAGGATAATGCGTTCTATGTGTGAAGTTGCAACTTTGATTTTTTATAATTCCATTTACTGAATGGCAGGTGAGCACTTACCACACATACATATACATATACATATCACAATTGCCATACATTTTGATACTTTTTGTGATAATTAATTTTCAAAATTCTTCAATGCAGGGTCATTATCGATCGTGGCACAGACGTTCTTAATAAATACAACTACAATAATTGTTGGAGGAGTTGATGTAGATTGACCGAGTGTACCATGGATTATCAACATAGTTCAAAGAAATAAATATATTGCATTTTGTTTGATGCCACACATATCCCTCTTAAAGTTATATCAAGTATACAATACCAATAACAAATTGTACAATTCAGGAACAACATTTACTTTGCTAATATACGAGATAGTAATAAATCACTAAAGTTTAATTCACCTTAATATGCACGAGACAATCAAATGTAGTTGATGAAAAGAAACAATGAGCACAACTGGAAAACTATGCCAAATAAATCACAAAATAATTTTTTTTTTATATATTTCATATGGGTATAAATACATGGATTTTGAAAGAGTGAATATAGTCACCCATGGATATGACCTTCAAAAGGCATCAGCATGAGACTTGGATGACAACGAACATGACACTTAAATGACGGACTCTTTGTTGGTTGATCACTCCTATAAATACTACATTCCTCTTGCTTTAATGAATATATAAGATATGTGGCTATCCCAATCATAAAAGTTTATATGTGCGGTGAAATTTATATAGCGGTAGATTAAGTACAAAGTTGTGGGGCGTGCGTAAGGTGCTTATTGGTAAGAAAACTGAATGGGACATGTAGAGTATCAATTTTAATTGTGCTTGATTTCATTAGTTGTCCTTGTAATTAGGGGCCTTATGTATAGTAGTCCTTAGTTTGATATTTATACCAAGTTTGTTTGGTATAAATAGTTGATTGAGAAATAAACAAGAAAATTAGAGAATCCATCTGAAAGGCTGCCAAATTCAATTCTAGAGAGAGAAACATCAAAAATTGCTCACACTAAAGGAACTCTCTCTCGTGTTCTTCAAGTGAAGGTTTCCGATCGAAATTCATATTTCAATAATTCTAATCGATTTCCTTTAGAATTCATGTCTAGGATTGATTGTGTTTACAAACGAGGACCTAACAATTGGTATCAGAGCAGATTCGTTCTGTTTTGAATCGAAATTATTAGAATTCGGATCGAAATTTATATTCTGGAACTATTCACGCGAAGAACAGTTTTGGCACAAAATAGTTTTTGATCTGAATTGCCTAATTCTGTGCGTATCTGATTTGATTTTGATGTTTCTGTGTTTGTTCTAGCAATAGAAATCGATGGCGATTAGATCCGTAGCAGTTTGAATATCAATTGAGCAGAATAGATAAGATTTGAATCGTTACTGTTCGCGCGAAGAACAAACTTGAACACAGTTTGATTTTGATTAAAATTGACATATTTGCTCATAATGTGTTTAATTGTTTGTTCGTGCGAATCAAACTTCTGATTACGAGCAGAAACCTGCGATTTCATAGTCTAATTCATCGTTTTTGGTTGAATCAGGGTTAATTAGGGTTCTGATTTTATTCGTGGAACTTCAATTTTTCTCGCTAAAGTTTTCAATCGCAGAAATTTCTCGATCGCAAAATTCCGCGCGAAAATTTTTATCGATCAGAACACTAAGTCAGCACTAAAATCGTCTTTACTAAGAACGATTTTAGTAGAAGAATTTTTCGAGTGTTACTTAGCGAAAACTTTTTCGACGAAGACCTATTTTGATTTTTGCGCTCGCAAAACTTACCGTCGAAATTTTTTTCGGTCAAAACTAATATGTTTGACCAAGCAAAAATTACTTGCGATTGAAAAACTTTTTCGGTCAACGAATTTACTTTGACTAAGCGAGAAACCTACCTGAAGTACTGTTTCTTGCGATCGAAATAAAATCACGATTGAAGGATTTTTCTCGATCGAAAGTTTTTGCACAAATTTTTCTCGCTCGAAAATTTTCTCGCTAACGCACTTTCTCGCACGAGAACAGTGACATACATTTTAATCATGAATGAATTATTTTCGATCGAAAATCTAAAGATAGAATCGAAAATAATTCTCGACTGCTTTAATATCAACGCTACTAACTAATTTGCTACTAGTGAAGCACGTAACATCGTTCAAATCGTGAAAATAAAAAAATCACCTTCGAAAGATCAAAAGTGCATTGATAATTATGTTAAAAGTGCTAAGACTAAATCTATTTTACCTACGTCTACAGGGAGCGTAGGGCAAGCACTAGAACCGAAGGCGAGAGTGTCTAGTATTAAGAAGGAGCTAGTAGATTCGAGTATATCTAAGAATGTTGCTCCTTCTGTACAAATAAATGACACTCGTAGAAATAAAAGAGTCAATTCTTCGCTTCAAATAACTGCTTCTACATGTACTCTACAGCCTACCATTTTTAGAAGTACTAATTTCGACATTGGCTCTACATCTGAAGCTAAAATTAGCCATACTAAAACAAATGCCACTAGGAACACCCGTAGGAAACAAGATCCAGCCATAAAAAAGCGTATGGCGCTGTGCATGCCTGTACTCACCTAAGGTATCCCGTAAAGATTGAGTCCCCCAAGCACCTTAGGAGATTATCAAAAGAAAGGATCTTTTCCTCGGTCAAGCCTACCAAAGCATTTGTACGTGCTGAAATTAACCTTCCCTGTAAGGTTCAACCCAAATGGGTTCTTAAATCTCCGCTTAGGACGAGAAAAGCCGAAAAGGCCAAGTCACCTAAAGAGGCTACACCCAAACCCACTTCTCTGAAAGTGAAATGGGTGATTAAAACTCCCTCAAGCAATAATTTAGGAACCATATCCGAACCTAAATCCATATCTGCTAAACTGAGAGGACCATGCTTAAGTGGGTACCTAAAGCTCCCTAACTTGTCTTTGCAGATCCATCATGTGTGGTACCTCGACTCTGGTTGCTCCACACACATGACTGGAAATCAAGAGCTGCTGAGCAACTACAAAGACCGACCAAACTACAAAGTCAGATTCGGAAACAATGACTCATCTCCCATTCTTGGATGTGGGGACATTATTTTGGAAAATCTGATGATACAAGATGTCTCTTATGTCGAAGGCCTCCGCCGTAACTTGTTCAGCATAGGTCAGTTCTGTGAAGGATTTCAAGTGGTCTTCCACGCTGACCGGTGCAGAATTTTGGACAGTCAGGACACAGAACTCCTCTTCGGACTTCGGAAATCCAATCTTTACACGATCAACCTGACGTCTGTGCGGCCCTCAACAGCTGTATGCCTCATCTCTCAAACTGTTGTACAGAGTAACAGCTTATGGCATCAACGAATGTCTCATCTAAATATGAAAGCTCTCCAACGCCTTTCTACGAAAAGTTGGTTCACGGTCTTCCAACCATACTACTACAAAGGAGCATCATTGTTCGTCATGTCAATTAGGAAAAATGAAGCGAGCATCTCATCAAGTCAAGCAAATTGCGTCTACCTCTCGACCATTGGAACTAATCCACATGGACCTCTGTGGGCCAATGCAGACACGGAGTATCAGTGGACGCAAGTACGTGCTAGTAATCGTCGATGACTTCTCTCGCTACACTTGGACAAAGTTCCTCCGAACTAAAGATCAGATAGGGGACTTGATTATCAACTTTGTGAACACTACTCAGAACCTGCTGCAATAGACTATTCAAGTTATTCGAACAGACAACGGCACTGAGTTCAAAAATCAATATCTCAGTGAGTTTTATCAGAAACTTGGAATAAGTCAACAATCCTTAGCCGCAAAAACACCTCAACAAAATGGGGTCGTTGAAAGGAAAAACAGAACTCTAGTGGAAGCCGCTGTACAATGCTGATCCATTCTGACATTCCACACTTTCTTTGGGCTGAAGCAGTAAATACTGCCTGTTTGACCCAAACAGGACGGTGGTTCACAAACACTTCAACAAAACTCCGTACGAGATTGTAAATAAGAGAGTACCCAACATCTCATTATTTAAAGTCTTCGGGTGCAAGTGCTTTGTGGCGAACGACAGAGAGCAACGTGCAAACTTCGACCCTGAAGCATTCGAAGCAACTTTCGTCGGTTATTCTTCAACATCAAAAGAGTATCGAGCATACATCAAGTCCACCCGCACGATTAAGGAAAGCTACAACGTCACTTTTCACGAAGTGAACGAGATGGCTTCTGAACAAAACAGTTAAGGACCCGTGCTCAACTCGTTAGCTTCTGAAAACAACATCTCAGAACCCGTATTCACTGGTGTGTTGGCACAAAGCCGACAGAAGATGGAAACAACTCCGCATTCACCGCAAGACGAAGCTCTAAGACTTGTGTTAGAAGACTTGGATTCCCTCTTTGAGCTCCGCCTGTCACCGTCAATCATACACCCGACGAGGCCGATGTACCAAGTTCTTCAACAGTTACTACCTCCGATTCAGATTTGCCACAAAACAATGAAGAACCTACCGTGAGTGTTCAGGAAGAATCATCAGAGTCGCTCCCTCCCAGTGCAGATTTGGAACTTCCTCACACTAATGAACAATCGGAGATCATTGGAAATCTAGATCCACAACTGGCTGATACATCATCTTCAGCCTTGCCACATGAGCGCAAGTGGACTAGAGCTCACCCAGTTGATCAGATAATTGGCGATCCTTCGAGCGGATCAAGGACACGACATCAACACAGTCTTTTCAGCTGTTTCTTAAGCCAAAATGAGCCCACTAAGGTAGCAGACGCACTACAAGACCCGAATTGGATTATTGCAAGAGTCAACCAATTCGAACGTCTTCAAGTGTGGAAATTAGTACCCCGTCCGCATGGGAAAACTATCATTGGAACAAAATGGGTATTTAAGAATAAAAAGAATGAAGACGGCGAAGTGATCAGGAAGATTAGTTGCCAAGGGATACAACCAACAGGAAGGCATTAACTACGACGAAACGTATGCTCCTGTTGCCCGAATTGAAGCCATTCGTCACTTATTGGCTTACGCGGCTCATAAAGCCTTCAAGGTCTATCAAATGGACGTTAAAACCGCCTTTCTCAACGACATACTTAAAGAAGAAGTCTATGTCGCTCAGCCAGACGGCTTCATTGATCAAGAATATCCCGATCACTTCTATCGATTGGGTAAAGCTCTCTACGGACTAAACAAGCCCCACGTGCTTGGTATGATTCCTGAGTGACTTCCTCGTAATGTCTGGAGATTTGAGGAACAATCGATACGACCCTCTTCATCAAATGGCAAGACAAGGATCTGATAGTCGTTCAAGTTTACGTCGACGACATCATTTTCGGTTCAATAAATCCACGGCATTGCAAGAAGTTTGGAGATCTCATGAAGAGTAAATTCGAAATGAGCCACATGGGAGAGATGCAATTTTTCCTAGGACTTCAAGTCAGGCAGCTCGATGATGGGATATTTATAAGTCAACAAAAATATATCAAGGACATCCTGATAAGGTTCCATCAAGATCAGAGCAAGCCTCTCAGTACTCCCATGTCAACAAGTTGCAAGTTGGATGCCGATCCCACAGGAAAATCGGTCGACATCACACTCTATCACAGCATAATTGGATCTCTTCTCTACCTCACTTCTAGTCGGCCGGATATCATGTTTGCCACTTGTCTTTGTGCCCGCTTCCAAGCCGATCCCAAAGAATCCCACATGCTCGCGGTGAAGCGTATTCTTCGCTACCTTAACGGCACGACTACCTTAGGACTATGGTATCCTAAAGGCACGAACTTCAATCTTATTGGCTACACTGACACTGATTATGCAGGTTGCCGAATGGACAGGAAAGCACCTCCGGTGGCACTCAATTTCTAGGCGAAAAGCTAGTCTGCTGGTCATCCAAAAAGCAAAATTGCGTCTCAACTTCAACGGCTGAAGCTGAATACGTCGCAGCCGCCAGCTGTTGCTCCCAGATGCTATTGGTGCGGACTCAGCTTCCGATTATGGGTACAATTTGAATATACCCATATATAGTGATAGCCAAAGTGCCATCGCAATTACGTGCAATCCTGTTCACCATTCACGCACGAAACACATAGACATTAGATATCACTTTATCAAAGATCACGTAGAAAAAGGCACCATTGACATGTACTTTGTGAACACGGAATATCAACTAGCCGACATTTTCAGAAGGGATGAAAAGCGATTCCAATTCCTTGTCAGAAAATTAGGCATGTTGAATCTTCCGTGATATGTGCATTACCCGATCTTCTATGCTATGACATGCTCTATTCTATGTGTTTTCCATGCTCATTTGTCTTATCTTGCGTGATAACAAAATTACTAAAATAAATAACAAATAAAAAAATATAGTAATAATAATAAACTATACATATACCTATAATATAGGTGAATGAAGAAATCTTTAGGATGCTCGATCTAAGTCACAATTAGATTTCCCTGGCATGCGACTGATTACTTGCTTAATTTTATCAGTCTAAGTCGCATTCTTGTGTCTGAAGCTCATTTAGTTTGCTCCACGGACACAAAGCCACTTTACATAAGTGAGGATTCTGGCCTGTTGTTTTTCCTTTCTATTGATTTATTCTTGAGTGAGTCACACATCAATTAATTGTCTTAACCAGTGATTCATGGCTTCATAGTTACCTTTCGTTAGATTCTTAGGAAAATGATTAGAGCACTTAGGCAATTCCTCACTTGGCCTTACATATAGAAAAGTTTAATCCTTTAATATAGCCTTTAGTCATCCTTTTGAGTCTTCTCCGATATCCTTTTCTTCACTTGAACATCCTTTGAGTCTTCAACCGAACAACTAAGTCTTCGATGGGATATTCAATCAAGAAAGGGAGGGAGAGAAAACGAGACGACAAAGAAAAAGATGACAAAATAAGGTGAAAAACGCACACGAGGAATGCTCAACGCACAAAAATCAGTCCAAAAGAACCTGCCCCTCGACTATCACAATCTCATATCATGGGAAGGGGGCATGGATCTTGCTGTGAACTTCTCCCTCGATAATCTCGTACACTCGTCAAAACGGCTGGAAAGAGGAGCACCACGAAGTGAACTTCTCTAACGATAATCCGGTTTTATATCGAGACAACGAGAAGAGGAGCGCAGCATTGGGTTCGAATTCCACAACTGTGAACTTCTTCAAATCGATAATCTCTGAAACCTCACTAGGGATTAAGAGAAAAGGAGCACGGTATCGTACGAGAACGAACAAGAAGATCTTCGCTTAGATAATCTCTCAGCCTCGTAGAGAAGCAGAGCTTCAGCTTGAGCAAGTGCAGACTAAGTAAAAAAAAATCGTTAAAGGATGAGAAAAAAATAAACAATAAGAGAAAAACGGCAAAAAGGAGGAGAACGGCGAAGAAAAGGAAGAAGATCCTCAGTCCACAATTCCAAAATTATCATTCCCTTCTTAGTCAGAGCCAAATTAAAACCTTTCGCAGTCTCTATGTTTCCAGATCGACGATCTTTTGCAAAGGTGAAATGATTAAAAATGCCTCGATCACAGGTAAATTGAGTTAAGATTGCTTGTGTTGACTAGAGTGATATAAATATAATCATCCCAAGGTAAAAATAAGCGAGTGCTAGGGTGAACACATTGAGAGTTGTTGAAATGGATCATTCTATGAACTTAGGACTCTTTAGTTTGACGACATGACTTGACGGTATGTGATCTTTTCAAGTGTGTCATGAAATTTTAGGCGTGACAATGATCGTAGCGAAATAATCTGACCCCATACTATTAATAATATTAATATGCATATAAAAAAATTATATATATATATAGATATATGATACTTTTTTTCTGAAATTTACTTCACCAAAAAATAAAAATCGCATAATTTGAAATGAAATTTTATATTTCATATGCATTGACTTGTTTAAATGCAATATCTGTTTTTGCCCATACCCTCGCGCGAAAATGAAAGTTACATGTATAGGGGAAAATGTATCTAGGCTAAAATGTGTTGAATTCGCGTATCTCAAATTTTGTTGCATTGTTTGAGGGGGAGCATTTACAAATTTATGTTAAAGCTCCAGATATTTTTAATGACCTTCCTCTAAGTGTTGCAGAAACAATGCTGATGTCAAGAATTCTTCAAGACTTGGAGTATTCGACATAAAACTTGTTGGTTGGTTAAAATGTGTGATAGCTAACGTCTTTTTATGAATTCGATTTTCACCAATCTATCTCGATTTTTTTTGGGGAAACAAATAAAATAAAAATAATTGCTTCCAAAATTAACTCTAATATTTTCGAGATCTGTTGCTTTAAGTCTTACAGATTTATAAAATGAGAAGACGGAGCCAGATGTCATCAATCAGAATTACAGGGAGTTAATTGCATTTATTTTCACATATAGGGGGAGCAATTGTGTGATTTACTCAAAAATCTTGGATGAATATGAAAATACAGAGAACCTTGCTATCGAGAAATTTGGGCAAAATTCGTAATTTTTCTTTACAGATTCTCGAGCGAAAATTTATTTGGGACCAAGTTGTAATTTTCGCCTGCATAATATCGAGTGAAAATTAAACAGGATCCAAATGAATTTTTCGTTTGAAATTTGTCGCGAGGAAAATTAAACAGTAACCATAGGAAATTTCTCGATCGTAAGTTTCTCGATCGCAAATAGTAACGGGCCAAAATATTCTTAAGGGACGGAAACGTCTAATCAGCCCATTAAAGAAATTAATGCTTGCAGTCGAAAAACACACACAAAATCTCAATCACAAAATTCAACAGTCAAAATTCTCGTGCGAAAAACTTTTTCTCTCAAAAAGACGAACGGAAAAATTCTCTAATCTTTCGATTTTTCTTCAAATCTTTGTCTTTAAGAGGTAGATTCGACATTCTTTAGGGGTTTCAGTGTATTTGAACTCGTTTATATCTACTTTCTGCAATCTTTCGCCTGATTATGTGATAATTTCTCGTCTGTTCTTAATATGGAAACTCGAATGCTAGTTTGTAGTGTTTTAAGACCAGTTTCTATGCATAATCTAGGTTAAAAACTGCGTAATAAGATAGTTTAGAAGTTTCATGAACGAATAATGGTAGATTACTTCGATTTTCTGCGTTCGAATGGAAGATAGACTAAAACTGGATTTTAAACGTTTGAAGGCGTCGAAGAACTTCTCGCTCGCAAACAGTAATAATCGAATTTTAAATTTGATTGTGTTACTGTTTGCTTCGTAAAAGATTCTCGATCGCAAAACTTGTTGACTTGGTCGTTTAGATAAATAACGTAGATCGAAAAATAATTACCATCGAGAAATTTCGATTTGATTTTACTCGAGGGCAAAGATTACTGAACGGAACAGATTAAATAGATATCTTAAAAGTTTTGAGCGCGCAAAAACTTACAATCGCAAATAATAATTTCGATTTCAATTTTGTTCTCGGTCGAAAATTTTAGCGGCAATGAAATTAATTTTTCGACGATAAAAATTTTCGATCGTAAAAACACGCAGCGACAATTTTGATCGATCGAAAATTTTCTCGATGTTTGACTTAGCTTTTCGTTGACAATTTTATCGATTGTAAAATTTCACAGCGAAAAACTATTTTACAATCGAAATACTTTCTCGCTCGACAACTTTCACAGCGAAAAATTTATTCATACCTGAAAAATTTCTCGATCGTAAATTTATGCGGAAATTGATTTTCTCGATCGTAAATTTACACGAAAATTTTTCTCGATCGTAAAATATCTCGGCTACAGTATCACACGTTAAGTTCAACACTTGGAAAATTTTCTAAGTCCTTTTCACTGTAGCTCCTCTTAGCGAATAAAATTTTTCTCGATCACAAATTAGCACGGAGAATTGTATTCAAAAATTGCACTTAGAAAATTAAATTGAGAATTTCAATTCTCGCGCGACAAAAGGAAAGGAGTGAAGATTACTTAAACATCTAGAAATATTTTCTACACTTCATCGAACTTATATGCTTATAATCACATTTACGAAAAGGCCATGTACCTCAGCAATCATGTGTATATTTCAGATGGATCACGATCCTACTTACAATCACATTTACGAAAAGGCCATGTACCTCAATGTACACGACACCAACTTTCAGCTCGACATGACGTCCTTTCGGTGTCCTGACGAGATAATGGTGTCTATACTATTAGGCCATCCCCTGTGGCATGCACTGACGGTGACGGCTTCAGTGCCTATGGTGTACCTTCGACAATTTTGGGGGATGATCAAGAGCCACATTATTGAAGGGGCGTACAGCTTCACGACGGTGGTAGGGACGAGGCACGTCAACATGAACAAGAATGACTTCAGTCTTATCCTCGACCTCCCCTACAACCCAAATTACGACTCTCTTCCAACTGATGCCGAGCTAGTGCGTGACTTCCTCAAGATGGGATACCGTCCACCGCTCACCAAACTCGCACAAATGCAGATGCAGAGCAACGGAATTCCTCATCCGTGGAAGACATTATTTGGGAATATCAACAAGTGTCTATCCCTGAAGCACGCCGGCTTCGACAAAGGCAACGGCAACAATCTGAGGATTTTCCATGGAATCATCTTCTTGCGAAATTACGATTCTGCTCAACTGATCTGGAATGATCTAGCCGAGCAGATCAGACAGAAGAAAAATAAAGCTCGAAATATCTGCCGTACGCCCGGTGGTTCTCCGTCATCATCCGACAATACATGGAGATGTACGAGCAGAATATTCCTCGCCTGCCTCCGGGAGGAAACTATCAGCCACCTAGGCTAAAGTGTTAGGGAGTGTGCCCTCGAAATGCCATACGAGGACTAGGAATAGTATAGGGCGCACAATGATGTATGGGTCAATAGACAGTTTTATTGTATATACTGTTAAAATAAAGTAGTGAATATTATTTTCATTATAATAAAGGCATTATTATTTATTTATCGAATTTAAAGTCTGCTTGGCATCTGGCGGTGCGATAAATAAATAACACCCAAATGTTTGAGTTGGACGTCTGATTCTCGTGGGGACGAGGGAGGAGACACCGGACGGTCCTTATCTCAGCATTAAATAAAATGTCCGTAAGTCTAAGGATTCTAGGAGGGTGACTAGATATCCGAATATGACTTATTCATTGACGACCACATAGTATCGGTAGTGTCACCGATTACCTGAGAGGTTGTGGGTCGTGATGGAGATATCGGTGATCGGAGAGATCGCGTATTCGGACATACGGCTCGTATTCGTCTTGATCACATGACTAGGATATTGTCAATGATTGAACGAATGACTATAGCAGCCTCAGACCGATAGGGTCACTGACGGATTTGCTTTCGCGATTTCGGTTTGTCGCTAGTTGGCTAGTTCCGCAAGTGTTCGGAAATGGGACACGGGCCAGCGACGAAACGCAACGACTTTACGGAGGTGATTGCCGGGCTTTGACTGCTATTGGGATTCACTGCCTATATTCGTATAGGTTAACGTCCTATGAGGTAATTGGAGAACGACGATTGTAAAGCCTTCGGCCGAAGCTTGGAAAGCTCGCTCGTATTAGATACGGAGCGGAGTTTAAATAATCGGTTGGGTCTCGATTATAACATAGTGTTAGGTTAGTGAGTTTGACATTTACATGGCTCTCACCTAACCGGGACGCAAGTGAAAGGCGTAAGAGTTATTTAAATGTATACACTATAGTCGGTTCGCCCGAATTTCGATTAGATCAAATTCGTTCTCAACTGGGATCTGTCCGGTACCGCGGGATTGGCTAGGCGAATACCGGGACTCGCGGATTCCTCCCGTGCCAGTTGAGACGGACCTAGAGAGTCGCGCTTAAAAATGGTAATGAACTTGAACGAAAACGGCGGGCTTTTCTCTGGAACCTAACGAATGGGATTCGTTGAGGTAGTGGCATAGTTGACACGAGGTGTCGATAATTTAATTAAATTCCGGTGACGGTCACGGGAATAATTACGACTTGAGATTGTCTTAAGTGCTTAATTAATTAACTAAATGAGGCTCAATTGTGATTAAAATAATTAGATTGGATTTAATTATTTTATTACTTAAAATTGAGGGACTAAATTGAGACATTATAAACCTCATGGGCTTAAATGAAATATTTACATGTTGACTTGGTCTTGGACATGTGTATGATTCCTAGCTTGCCACATTGGATGAGGTGGCATGTGAGTCATACTCTTGGCTTTGATGGGAGCATGACAAGTGTTAAAATATAAATCAATAAATATCCTTAGTGGGATTTTACTACAAGCATGGAAATAAAAGTAACATGCATAAGAGAGTTAATAGATAGCTTGCTTCTTGAAGAAAAGAAAAGCACTTGGTCATTTTGCTCTCATCAACCAAAACTAGAGAATTGGAAATGTGTGTACTTGGTACTTCTTAAAGCAACGGATCGTTCGACGAAGCCCGACGCCCGAACCGAGCTGCGTCTAGCCATCGGAAGCAGTCTCGGAGGTTCGATCAAGGTCATACCGGCGTGACAATCTAGCCCGGAAGCCCCGGGAGCCAGACGAGGTGTTGCGACGTCCATCCGAGGTGCATTCACATACACCGACGGTATATTTCGAACCTTAATGATTTGATTTTACGAAAAATACCAAACGATATCAGAATGATTCGAAAGATCCCACGTTACGATCGTGGGGAAGTGTAGGATTAATCTGGAAAATTTGGTATTGATTGGAAATCATTTCGGTTGTCAAACTGTCGAAAGACGGCAGACTGCCGCTTTTGTCGAATTGATAATTTCGGACCACTGATTTGATTTTGTGAAAAATACCAAACGACATCGGAATGATTCGAAAGACCTCTCGTTATGATCGATGGGAAGTGTAGAATCAATCTGGAAAATTTGGTATTGATCGGAAATTGTTTCGGTCGCCAAATAGTCAAAACACTGTCGGCTGCTGCTTTGTTCGAACTAGTTTGGAACGAAATTATTAATTCGAATAAATTTGTAATAAATTCAAATTTAGGAAATTCGAATTAGACGTGGTCTCCTGAGGCTCAGGGCAGTATCTTGAGCCCTCGGGAGAAGCCGAAGGGCATTATGTCGAATTTAGACGTTGAAAATCGAAAATTCGGCACCCTACGCCGCTCGGTTCAAAACGCGCTTCGCTATCGCCACGTTGAGCTGTTCGGGGGCCGGCGTCGATTAATCGGGCCTACCCCAACATAAAGTTCTTTCACCACCCCCAAACTAACGGACTTGGACCAGTCGTCAATGGCTATACCGTTCGAGTTGCTACGTCTCGCCGACCCCTCGGGAGATGTCTACAAACTCTACTGCCGGGAGAATCATCTGATGGAACAGATGATCAGAGGGCCCCCGACAGATTTCACAGTCAGCCCTCACCAACAACAAAGCCCTGAGGACACGATGATCGATGCAGTTGCTCAGGAGCTTGACAAGAGCACTCAATACAAGCAACTCAGCAACCAGATCTTGAGGTCATGATGATAGATGAAGTGGCCCTTGAAATGGAAGCTGAAGAACAAAATCAGGAGCTCCAGATGGAAGTGCTCATCATTGTCGGTGTGCTCGAAGAACCTATTGAGTAAGGTATTCTAGCAGCACAGCCCGAGACAGAAACGGGGCACATTTCACCACGCTGGCTACTACGCCAGAAACAGAGGCTCTAATTTCAACAATACAACGATTGAGCCTCCGGTGATGGAACCAGCCAGTGAGGATGTAGAACGAGGACTCTCACCTCACACGGCTACCCCATCAGACACGGAGTCAGATGAGGAGATTCGGTTGATTAGAAGGACTCCGAGACGATTGAGCGTAACATTCGAGTCCCTCTTCGAATCTGTCACCGAACCATCAGACACAGCGCCGACTATCACTCTAAGTGTTGCGGACCCCCTTAGCTCAATCTTGAGCCGCAGCACGCCATGGCGGGACCGGAAGCTCCGGTGTCTGATATACAGGTTCCCACTGAACCTGTAACAACACCCATAGAGGAGAATCTTCAAGATTCAACTCAAGGATTGGGTGGAAGTCTCTAACAGTCACAACATCAAGTGACTGCAGCTCAAGGGTTGATAACAGGCGACATCAGTCGTCCTGCACCATCCACAACGGAGGCGTCCACTCCGTACGTGACTGAAGACAGACTTCAGGCCAATCTCGCTAACGCGCTGAAGAATTTTGAAGACAAAATTATGGAGAGCGTGCGCAATGCCATCGAGACTTCAGAGCCGTCGTCATCACAACCCATCCTCACACACCCTCAACCCATACTTCCCTCACAAATCCCAACACCCATCCACACCCACAACCTCATAAATCCTGCCACAGTATCCATCAGTAAACTCCACTCTATTCTGGTCACCAGGCTGTTGGAATTGACTACACGAACGTCGGAAGAAGATGATCTCCTCCGCCGTCTCATTGATCGTCCTGACTCATCCGAAACGTGCCGCGGCCAAGGCTACCACTCCAAACGCCGACATAACGACCCAGACGATCAGGGGCGTCCTGAGGGTGGAGATGTAATACCCGAGTCCCGTAAGTAAGCCGGCCAATAAATATGCATACATATTATATGATTTACGTGACTGCATGAGACATGCTTTGTGACTTATATGTGCTTAAATGATTTTATGTTATATGCCAACATGACATATATAAATTAGAGGAATTAATTTAATTTAGGTTAGTTATTAATTTAGGGTTTCTAGTACATGTCACATGCTAACCTAGAAGATTGAATTAGTATATTAAGTATTGATACCACGTTATGGGGGAAAAACACGAATTGGTAGAGATAATTTAGAAACACCTCTCGCAACCTTTATATTGATCAAATTAAACTCGAAATTTATAGTTGTAAAGAGAAGTTGAATTATAAATAAGTAAAATGAATGCCGAGATTATTAGGATGTCGAAATAAAGAACTTTATATCTGTAAGATCTCGAGAGAGTTAAAGAGGAAAATTTCGATATAATAGAACCTCGAATCTTTGGATCTCGAGAGTTTTGAAACCAATATTATAAAGCTCTAGATTAATAGACACCGAAATTCTTAAAACTCGAAATCAAAGATGGGAATATAAATGTCGAGATGAGAGGATTGATATGATTTCTTAACTACAAAGGAAGTACAATAAGATAAGAACGAACTAAAATAAGATAAGAACTAACTAAAATGATGTCATTTATTTCTTTACACACGTTAACCTTTGACATAAAAGGAACTAGTTTCAGTTCAGCAAACAAACCCTACAAAACCCTCGACAACTGAGGAGCAGAAGAAGAAACAAAAAGCGGATTTTTCTAAGCTAGGAGTGGTATGAAGTTTCGATCCTAACTTGTATATTTGAATTATGTGTTAGTAGCATGCTTGACAGAAATTAGTAAAGTAATTTTCTTTATGATATTATAAGTTATCAAGTCGTATGTTTTGAAATTAAGATGATAATCATACTGTTCTTAGGAATATGCTTTTTAATCGAAGATTTGGATATCGACTGATATGATTTTTAGTTGTTAGATGTCGAAACCCTGATAAGTCTTTTTGTAGGAATAATCTCGAGCCCCAAAATAAGGATAGAAAGAATGTGTCGAAATCAAAGTTAAAGCTATGCCGAGATTATGTCGAGAATTGAGTTGGAAAAAACAAAACAACTTGTTAAATCTTTAGATTTTATATACTTCAAATCTCGAAATCATGCATTGTCCATGACTCGACCTCTATCTTGGTGTCTTTATGTGTTATCCCAAGAACACTTATTAAAATTCATATGCTATATAGAAGATGAAAAATGTCGAGAGCTATTGACCTAAGGTACACTCAAGCTCGACATTTATTGAGATGTTATACCGAGATGTTGAATACATGTCGAGAGCTATCGATATTATGTCGAGAGCTATTGCTTATGTCGAGATGATATATATATCCCATTTGTAGGTACATGTCGACATTTTAATGATAATACATGTATCGAGATTCATTTAGTATTATATGTTGAGATATAGTTCGTATACCAAGCTCGAGATTATATATCTTGTTTAGTTCAAAGCTCAAGATATTTATGTACTGCTTAAATATCGAGATGTTTGTAGAGTATAAATATCGAACCTTTATATGCATAATGTCGACTCTTATATCAAAACAGATGTCGAGATCAATGTGTGGTGTCGAGATAATTATGTGTAATATTTAACTATCGAATTTTTGTAAGAAACATATCGAGATTTATAGAAATCAAAATTAGGGTTTTCAAATTAAGCCATTTTAGTAAAACTGTAATTAGACTAACAAACCCTAATTTTATATGTTTCTATATTTATGGTTTTGAAGACTTACGACTTACCGTACGACAATTAAATAGCTAAGGATATCAGATAAGTGGAAGTCCCAACTACAACACATAATTATATGTGTATGAAATTATGTGTTATTTGGTTCTATGATTTTATGTGACTTCCTACGTGAATTATTTGTGTTACATGACACGCATGATTTAATTACATAATATTATGGCATGACATGCATATTCACGACATGATCATATGCACGCACGTTTAGTACAAAAGGCATGATATGAGAGCGTGCATAATATACGATCGCTTGAGAGCGATAAAGATTCGTCGATATGGGCGTCTGATGTCGACTACAGTTGAGTCACGGCTCTTCTATGCTACCATGGTGACGTCGTATGGCGCTACCGTCAAGACATGACATGTACAAGGCAAGACATGATTTTTGGGCTAATGCCCTCATGGCGGGTCGTGAAACCTGGAGGGTGCGAGCTGAGGGAGTAAGCGACACCGAGGGTACCTCTGGTGTTGACTACATCAGATTAGGCTACCAGTGTGAAGCGTCCGCGTGGCGTATGAAACCACCTTGGGACAGAAAAGACGCCCTAGGGTTAGCCTCCCTTGAGTGGGTATTGCCACTTATATTTATTTATCCCTAGTGGATTCGAGCTCCATGATGGTGCATAGCAAGATAGCCGAGGGCCCTATATGACAAGACAAGACAAGGAAAAATATGAGGTCTAGGAAGCATTGGCGCGAATGCCTTTTCGAATTTAGGACACGTGCATGGCATGCATGGCTTTCACTTACTGAGCTTTATAAGCTCATTCCACGAAACTATGTGTTGTAGGTTCGCGGGATCACGGTACGTGATTTTACGATGGCGAGGCCTATTTTTGAAGCTTTCGGAGGACTTTTGAGGTGGCAGTGTGTACATGGATGCGACCTGAGTGGCGGGCCGATAGATTATTTTGAACACGCATGCGCACTCTACCTTGTATATATGTCCTAGGAATATTTTGTATTGTATAGAAGGGTTTCCTTTATATAAAAGGAAAAATTTTGTACGCATTTTCATATATAGATTTTATTTATATCACATGCAGTCACATAAATTAGTAATAAGAATGGACGGTAGGAGTCAGGGGCGCCGTAGGTGGTATCAGAGCTTTTGGTTACAAGTTCTGTAGACTGTCCATGTACACACACTCAAAAGCACGGAAGCGGCCTTGCTAGTAAGTCTTATGTTTCTATGAATGTTGTATGTGCGTAACTTATTGACCATAGGGACTATTAGGGTATCAAGACGAGAATGGGTAGAACAAGAAGTGAGGGTAGTGAAAGCGTTAGCAAAAGCAAAGAACCCGAAACGCAAGCCGATAATCGCGACACGGCGATTATTCAGCTGACGGAACTAGTCCGCCAACAGTCTACCCAAATACAAGAATTAATTCAGCAACGCAACACGGGCGGACAATCAAGTGGTGGACTTTCTCAAGCAGAAAAGGGTTGAAATAGTGGGAGAAAGATTTCACAAACTTAATCCCCCGAGTTTTGAAGATGCGGTCGACCCTACTGCAGCCGAGGACTGGCTCCGAACACTGGAAAGTATGTTCCAGTATAGTAGGATTCCAGAAGATGAGAAGGTGTTGTGTGCTGCCTTCCTTCTGAAAGGAAGTGCAGGCCACTGGTGGGATACTATTCTCGCCTTTGAAGACCCTATTACGATGACATGGGATCGATTCAAGGAGCTCTTTAGGAGCAAGTATTTCACCGCTCCGGTGCGAGCCCAAAGGATGAATGAATTCATCAACCTACGCCAGGGCCCGATGACCGTAGCAGAATACATCAGGAAATTCGAGCAATTATCCCGATTCGCAGCTCACATGGTGAGCACAGACGCGTTAAAGGTGGATCGTTTCTTGGAAGGCCTGAAGCCTGAACTATATAGAGATGTGAACATGGCCGGATCCCAAGGAGCTACTTACGCTCAGGTGGCTGAACTCGCGCTAATGGCGGAACAAGCTCAACTTCGAATCATGCGAGCCCATGAAGCGAAAAGAAAATTTATTCAAGGGCCAAAATGAAGTGGAGGCAACCCAAAGAAGCCATTTAACCCTAGGAATGCCAGACCTAACTTCCAGAATCGACCTGGACCTCCCCAACCATTCAATCCTAATCAGGGGAGACCTCCAATGAGCATACCCCCATGTCCCAGGTGCACACGTCGAAATCTGGGCGTGTGCTATTCTCAGAATGCAACCTGTTATAAATGTGGCAAGACAGGCCACTTTTCCAAGGCATGCACGGAGACTGCGTCTGGAAGTCAAGCACCTGCTCAAACTAGGCCACCTACTGTACCTGCTAGAGTTTACACGTTGACTTCTGAAGAGGCGGAGAACAATCCGTCTGTGGTGGCAGGTACTCTCCTAATCCATTCAACCCCGACATGCATATTAGTTGATTCAGGAGCCACGCATTCATTTGCATCTACTAACTACGTGGCGAGCTCGGGGTTACACCTGACCTAGTTAGCTATGAATACAACGTTACCATCCCCCATGGAACCCCTACGAGAACCAACCAAATCTTAAGAAATAGCCCAATAATAGTGAACGATAGGACCTTACCCGTTGACCTGATAGTCATTCCAATGAACGATTATGAAGTAATCCTTGGAATGGACTGGCTATCGAAATACGGAGCAGTTATTGACTGCAGCCGTAAGCAAGTAACTTTTAACCTAGATCAAGTTTCTCTTTAACGCCAGGACATATCTCACATCCTCAAGAACTCGTATACCTCCTCCATCAAGCTTCTAATGGAAACACCAAACCATTCACTTTCACGGGAACTAGAAAGAACAACAAGATTCCCAAGATTTCAGCAATGAAGGCGCATCGTTTACTCAAGACAGGATGCGAAGCATACCTAATATATAGAATATCATCTGAAGAACGTACAGCCCCGAAGCTAGAAGAAGTCCCAATAGTACAAGACTTTCCCGATGTGTTTCCCGAAGACTTACCCGGACTTCCGCCGGATCGTGAAATTCAATTCACGATTGACCTAGTGCCAGGAGCTGCACCGATTTCTAAGGCATCGTACCGACTTGCTCCAGCTGAGCTGTAGGAATTGAGGGAGCAACTGGATGAACTGTTGCAGAAAGGGTTCATTCAGCCGAGCTTCTCACCATGGGGAGCACCGGTTTTGTTCGTTAAGAAGAAAGATGGGTCGATACGGCTCTACATCGATTGTAGAGAGTTGAACAAGATTATAATCAAGAACAAATACCCCCTCCCTCGAATTGACGACTTATTCGACCAACTACAAGGTGCAACCGTCTTTTCGAAGATAGATCTGAGGTCAGGATATCACCAATTGAAGATTCGAGAAGAGGATATTCCGAAAACAGCTTTCAGTACCCGCTACGGGCATTACGAATTCCTAGTCATGCCTTTTGGGCTGACTAATGCGCCAGCAGCATTCATGGACTTAATGAACCGAGTGTTCAAGTCTTTCCTCGACAAATGTGTCATCGTATTCATCGATGACATTCTCATCTATTCAAAGACCAGGGAGGAGCATGAACAACACCTGAAGACGGTATTGGAAATATTACGAGAAAAGCAGTTGTATGCAAAATTCAAGAAATGCGAATTCTGGCTCAATCAAGTCGCATTTCTTGGACATGTTATCTCGGGAGATGGAATTTCTGTTGACCCCAGCAAGATCGAGGCTATTAATAACTGGCCTCAACCGACGAGTGTCACCGAATACAAAGTCTTCTCGGACTTGCTGGATATTATCGGAAGTTCATCAAGACGAAGCTAACGAAGAAGAATACTCCATTTAAATGGGACGACGCTTGCGAGCAGATCTTTCAGGAACTTAAACGACGACTTACTACGCCTCTAGTGTTATCTATTCCCACAGGAACTGGAGGATTTTCTGTTTATAGTGATGCGTCAAAGAATGGCCTAGGGTGTGTCCTAATGCAGAATGGGAATGTCGTAGCATATGCCTCGCGACAACTTAAAGATTATGAGAAGAGCTACCTGACTCACGACCTAGAGCTTGCCGCTGTAGTCTTTGCTCTCAAGATCTGGAGGCACTACCTATACGGCGAGCGATGCGAGATCTTCACTGATCATAAGAGTCTCAAATACTTCTTCACTCAGAAGGAGTTAAATATGAGACAACGACGATGGCTTGAGTTAGTCAAGGACTATGACTGCGTGATTAGCTACCATCCAGGAAAAGCAAATGTAGTCGCAGATGCATTAAGGCGCAAGTCGGTAAACACGGAGTTACAAAAGCTCGAAGTAGAAGTCGTACAAATGGGCGAAATCGAAGCGAGATTAGCGGCACTAACACTTCGACCTACGTTGATGGAGCAGATTACGAAGGCCCAAAAGAATGACGAATTATATCTGAAAATCAAAGAAGCACCAATGGAACAAAGATCTTCAGGCTTCACCATACGGGACGACGGAAGTTTATACTACAGAAGTCGTTTATATGTTCCTAACAATGCTGAACTACGTAAGACTGTCATGACGGAAGCCCATACCACTGTCTACTCCATTCACCCAGGAGCGACGAAGATGTATAGGGATCTACGAGCCAACTATTGGTGGCCCGGGATGAAAAGAGAAAATCGCAACTTTTGTGAGCCAATGCTTAACGTGTCAGCAAATTAAGGCAGAGCATCAACGACCGGCAGGAACCTTGCAATCCCTGCCAGTACCTGAATGGAAGTGGGACCACATTACCATGGACTTCGTTGTTGGCTTACCTAAGACTGTGAAAGGCCACGACGCTATATGGGGGGTCATTGTTGATCGATTGACCAAGTCCGCTCACTTCCTGTCTATCAGTTCAACATTCTCAATGGAACGATACGCGGAATTATATATTCAAGAAATAGTACGACTTCACGGGGTTCCAATTTCGATCGTTTCCGATCGTGATTATTTCTGTCCAAATTTTGGATGAGTTTACAAACGGCCATGGGAACCAAGCTATCCTTCAGTACTGCCTACCACCCTCAGACAGACGGGCAGTCTGAACGAAGAATCCAGACCTTGGAAGATATGCTAAGAGCCTGTGTGCTCGATTTTAAAGGAAATTGGAGCAGATATCTTCCGTTGATTGAATTCTCTTATAACAACAGCTTCCACGCAACAATCGGAATGGCTCCATATGAAGTGTTATACGGACGCAAATGCAGATCTCCAATTCACTGGGATGAAGTTGGAGAACGGGCGATACTAGGCCCTGATCTAGTGCAAGAAATGACGGAAGCAATATCAAAGGTACGGATGAAGACGGCTCAAAGCAGACAGAAAAGCTACGCAGACCAAAAGCGTAGACCACTGGAATTTGAACCAGGGGTTATGTGTTCCTAAAAGTGTCCCCGATGAAAGGAGTAAAGCGGTTTGTAAAGAAGGGCAAGCTAAGCCCGAGATATATAGGACCGTTCCGAATCCTTAGGAAAGTTGGCGAAGTCGCATACCAGTTGGAATTATCGAATTCGCTAGCCCAAGTACATGATATCTTTCATGTATCAACGTTACGAAAATACGTCGCATACCCCAGCCATGTGCTGAACACCGAGAATCGTCATCAACAGCTTAAGCCAGATTTGAGCTACGAGGAAAAGCCAGTAGAAATCCTTATGTACGACATGAAACGACTATGGAATAAAGAGATTCCGTTAGTCAAGGTGTTATGGCAGAATCAATCCACAGAAGAAGCTACGTGGGAACGAGAGGATGATATGAAAAACCGCTATCCTGAGCTATTTCTCCCTGCCTGATTTCGGGGGCGAAATCCCTTTTTAGGGGGGAGGATGTAATACCCGAGTCCCGTAAGTAAGCCGGCCAATAAATATGCATACATATTATATGATTTACGTGACTGCATGAGACATGCTTTGTGACTTATATGTGCTTAAATGATTTTATGTTATATGCCAACATGACATATGTAAATTAGAGGAATTAATTTAATTAGGTTAGTTATTAATTTAGGGTTTCTAGTACATGTCACATGCTAACCTAGAAGATTGAATTAGTATATTAAGTATTTTTATTTTGGAAATAGCCCGTATATATATAAAAGAAGAAAAAGAATGTACATGCGTGAATGAAAACACACACAGCTACCACGCAACACGCCACAAACCTCGAATGGCCGCCATCTGTAAGGCATACCTAGTAGACGTGCCATTCAAATGCATACAACACAAATCAATAACACAAGCAACAAGATGCTCAGGCGTAGTCGTAATGCCCTCCCGCCAGCGCTTATTGCGAGCAAGCCAAATGTGGTAAACCAGCGAAGCAAGCAGGTGTCGAGAAGCCAGAAGCAGTAGATGCGTACCCCTCCACCGTCTAGCAGCCCAGGCAAGCCCCTGAGTCCAGTTCCAAAAAGGCCAATCCCATCGGATCCTGCGTCGCAGAAGCCGCAGGCAAGTGCGGGAGAAAACACACTCAAAGAAAAGGTGGGTGGTCGTCTCCACAGTGAGCGAATCACAAAGCGGACAGGCCTGAGTACCCGCACGCAAAGCCACCCAAGGCTTATCCCTCGTCGATAAGCGGTCTCGAATACCCAACCAGATGATGAATTCATGACGTGGAACCCTAAGAGGACCCCCAAAAAGAGAAGCCCAAGGCACCACAACCCCACGCGGCCGCAAGGCGTCCCTGATAATACGAGTGGATGGATTTCCATGCGGGGCACCAACCCAAAGGATAGAATCACGCGAAGCCGGCTGTACGATGGGAAGCTCGCGGCTGAGCTCAATGTACTCAACAGTGGTGCGGCCTGGCCAGTTCCAACCAGTGGCCGAGATAACATCGTGAGCCCACAGGAAGCCCCATCACAACCGGCCCACGAGGAAAACGAGCCAGAAGAGGGCCACCCGTGAGCCAAGGGTCCTCCCACAGACTGATAGTAGCACCATCTCCAATACGAAACTCAAGAAAATGGCGTATCTCGGACCGAAAGCGGAGGAGTTTGCGCCAACTCCAAGAAGCAGTAGTGGAAAGTCGAACCGTCCATATTGACTGCGTCCGAAGCCGTGTACCATACAACCAAGAAATCCAAATCGAGTCTAGCGACTTCCTAATGACACGCCAAAGAAGCCGGAAAAAGGAGTACCTTATTATCCAAGGATACCGAACGGAGACCCAGGCCGCCTTCAGCAACCGGCATACAAATGTTATCCCACGTAACCTTAGCCGTAGATCCAGCACAAAGAAACTGTCTGAACCGAGCTTTCAGCGCTCGGACGATGCCCTTGGGCAGAAGGAAAACCCCAGACCAGTAGATGCGCATGGCCAGAAGTACCGACTGTATCAGCTGGACGCGCCCCGCATAAGAAAGAAACCGATTGAGCCAGGAGCCCAAGCGACGATCAACCCGCTGCAGGAGAGGGGCACAATCGGCCAGTAATAAACGAGACGTGATCAAGGGGACGCCCAGGTATCGAACAGGAATTGATCCCAAAGGGAACCCCATAATCGGTTGGAGAAGCGGCGATAATGGTGAAGCTCGGCGAGAGAGAAAAAGCTCACTCTTCTCAGGATTAGGGCATAATCCAGAAAGAGCCGAGAAATGATCAAGAGATGACTTAAGCACCCCAATCGATATCGCGTCAGCATGACAGAACAATAATAAATCATCAGCAAAGCTCAACATAGGAAGAGAAATACCCTCACAACGCCAGTGATACTGGAAGCGAGGCTCCTCCTGAATGCCCAAGCACACCACACCACGGAGAACCTCCATAGCAAGGGTGAAGAGATACGGCGAGATCGGATCACCCTGTCGTAGACCCCGCTTACCCTCAAAGTATCCCGTAGGTCGACCATTAGCATTGAGGGAAAAAGAGGGCGTCGTGATACAAGTCCGGATCCACTCAACAAAAAGTGGGTGGAACCCCATGCCCTGCAGCGTAGCCAAAATAAAACTCCACTCAACCCGATCGTAAGCCTTAGCCAAATCCACCTTAAACATCGCTCGAGGCGGATGGCCCTGGGTATTGTAGCCATGGACAACTCCTGGGCAAGCATAATATTATCAGTAATATGTCGGCCCGGGATGAACGCTGTCTGGCAGCCATGAACAAGCTTCGGAAGGTGAGCCTTAAGCCGGTTAGCAAGGATCTTCGAGATGATCTTGTACAAGACATTGCAGCACGAGATAGGGCGGAAGTCGGTAGGCCTCCGGGGACACTCCGTCTTCGGAATAAGCGTGATAAGCGTGCTATTCAGTCCGTGAAGGAGGCGACCCGTCACAAAGAAGTCCCGGATTGCGGCAATAATGTCAGCACCCACCACCTCCCAGGCCGCTTTGAAGAAAGCGGCCGTAAAACCGTCAGGGCCCGGAGCTTTCTCAGCACCCATGGAAAAAACCGCACGGCGAACCTCAGCATCCTCCAAGTTTGCCACCAAAGTAGCCGCCTCCGACTGAGAAAGGTGACGGGAAATGAAGGGCTGGACATCATGAAAAAGCACCGGCGTGGCACGAGAAGACTGTCCCAACAGGTCCTCATAAAAGCCCAAAAGCTCAGACTCAATCTCCGCGGGATGAGTCAACTGGGCACCCGTGACAGATTCCAGAGTGACAATCCGGTTCAGCGACCTAGGCACTGCCACCTTACGGAAAAAAAGGCCGTACATTGATCGCCATCCTTAAGCCATGCCATCTTAGCTCATTGTGAGAGCGATGTTTGCTCGATCTCAATCGCACGCGGAAAAATCAGACGGCAACATCGCTCAAGGAGACGAAGCCGACCATCAAAAGGGTGTAAAGCTGTGTAGTGTTGTGCGATATCCAAGAAGTGCTTTTCCTCAGCCACATTGACTGCTAAGTCGCCCTTAGCCCGCCGAAGAGAAGTAAAAATCAGCTTAAGCTTCTTCAAGCGGGCCACGACCCGAAACATGGGGTAACCTAAGAGCGTCTCCCCCCAAACACGTCGCATGTGGTCCAAAAAACCTGCTTCCTTAATGAGGAAATTCTCAAAGCGAAAGCCTGCTCGTCTAGGAGAGGTCGGTGCAGGCCCAAGAACAAGAGGTGAGTGGTCCGATGTGACATGCACAGTACACCAGGAAATCAGGTCATGCAGCAAACCATTGTGGGTTGGCCACCATACGGTCAAGCCTCCGCCAGATAGCTGCACTCCCCCCTTGCCGATTCGACCAAGTAAACTCCTGGCCCGTGGATGGAACAGTAGAGAGATCCGATCGGAGCAGAGCTGCGCCAAAATCAGACATATCAATCGGAGAGGGAGATCCCCCACGCCCCTCTGTCGCACAAAGAATGGCGTTAAAATCCCCCGCCACCACCCAAGGGTCATCAATACGAGAGGAGGAGAAAGAAGCAAGATCCTGTCAGAGGGGTTGGCGCTCCCCACGTGTCGACCTACCATAAGCAAAAGAAACAAATATAACAGAACTTGTTGCAATTTGCGAAACCTTACAGTGGATAGATTGGTCCGAAGTGGACAACACTGTGAGTGAGATCTCACGTGGATCCCAACCCACCCATAATCGAGAACCAGGACCATTAGTATAATCGTAGTACCAGGACCAGCATGCCCGGAGGCCACTCGAAATACGAGGGGCATTACTCTCCAGAACACGTGTCTCAAGCAACCCAACCAGATGAACACCCTGACCAGTAACCCAATCCCCCACCGCCTTCCTGTGGTCTACCCTGTTTAGACCACGGACGTTCCAAGAACCGAACCTGATCATGGGAAACCCGGGGGGCGGGCTGCATCAACATTAGGGCCCGTGGAAACAGAAGTGTCCATAGTATCCGGATCAATGGACTGAAGGATGGCGAAAGCATTCTGGTCTGCTTTAGTGACATCCTCACGAATTAAAGGACGAGACAGGTGGGAGGTCCAGGTCCACGCATCAGATTTGGAGGGATTCGAAGCTGTACTCAACATGGGGCGATCCACATCAGTTGGGGGAGGCACACGTATGGCCTTGCCTTTCGCACCTTACTTGGCGCCAGTAAGAAACCCTACCCGCGGCCTCGAGCTGCGGAGACGCATGAATAGCAGGAGCCGCCTTTGCAGCAGGCGCTGCCTTAGACCTGCCACAGGTAGCCTGGGTTACAGGGCATGCAGAAGGGGTGATGGCTGCCCGTCGGATGGAGGGGGGGCTGATGTGGCAGCTGTAGACCTGACCCTCGATGGCTCAGACGACAACCGCTTGGGCAATAAGAAGGGCCATGAGACCACGTACTACACACCTCACACCGGGCCGGCTTCCACTCGTACTCGACCCGGACAGGGATAATACCCGATACACCACCCTCCTCCGTGGGCATAGGAAGATGAAAAACCTCCAGGAACGGTTCAGCGAGACTCTTCAGCACACAAACTCGGGCAAAGTCTATTCGATCACCATCCGCCGTAATACCATCAGTGAACAATGGCGTCCCCACTGCACTAGCCACGACACCAAGACCGCGGTCGTCCAAAACTTTCCCGGCACATTCCAGAGTTTCACCCACAAGGGAACCTCTGTGATTTCCTTGCGTTCAAAAGACATTCCAGGCCGCCATTCTTCCAAGAACAGTGGCTGCCCATTAAGAATCCACGGTCCCCCCTCAAGGACCTCACGTAAATCAGAATCAGTAGCAAAATGGAACTTGAAAAAACCATTGATCGTCGCCCGAACTTCAACTAGTCCCTGCCAGCGAGCCCTCCAGTAATGTTCGACGGTAGGAAAGTAAGGCTTCGGGCCGAGAAAAAACCCGACCAAAGTGTGGGTCCATCGGGCAAAGCCTTGCTTAGCAACCTCCCAAGACGGCGCCACTTCAGTTATCCCATCAGCCTGTGTAACAGGTGGCGTATAGGCAAGAGGAACTCGGCGCGATGCACCAGGTTTAAGACAGCCTGGTTTGGGCTGGGTAGGGCGAACTCCCACCATGACGTTAGCAAAGGTGGTGGCAGCCCGATCAGCCCGCATAGGGCGAGGAGGCAGCTGCGGCGCATCAATAGCAGCCGCGTCAGGCTGGGCAGCAGCAGCAGCCATCTCAGGCTCGGCCATGGCTTGATCCACGATAGGCGACCGTGACTGTTCATCTTCCACAGCCCCCAAGGCCGAACCAGCCAAAACAGGAGGCATCGGCGTCGCAAGGGCAGCAGCACAGGTAGCCATCGGCAACGTGGCAGCGGGACCAGCACCATCCGAGGGGGCACCAACGTTGAAAGCTTGCAAAGGCTGATCCTTAGTCAATGGATGTGACTGTTCATCTTCCCCCATGAGGTTCTTGGCGAGAAGGTCGGGGGATCCATGAGCAATCGGGCGCACAACGGGCCTAGCGTCGTCCCCATTCTCAGCAGTGGCAAACGGCGCCGCAGGTGAGAGCATAACAGCCCGACGAGGCCGAAGGACGTAAGGCGAGGAGATGACTCGGCGCGCCATCCTACCAGTCGGGACAGCATGACGATGGGCAGCCTGGGGGGAGATAGCAGGCGGCAGCAGAGGCGCGGCGTTCGCAGACGCAACCACCGGAGAACCAGTAGTGGACGGTCGGCCAAGGATACGATTGGCAAGACCCTTGAAACGAGCAGCATCAAACTCAGCAGCGAAAAGAGGATAGGACGCGGCCAACCCCTGAAGATCAGGGTCGGCATCCGCAGCGGCCGCTGGCATGGCCGGATCCCCATCGGATGTAGCATCCATAGGAGGAAGACGAAAAGGTGGCAACTCTAGAGAGAAAATTCATAGAGAGAGAAACTAGAGAGAGAAACGTTCTTAGTACAAATGCCGAGATGAGAGGATTGATATGATTTCTTAACTACAAAGGAAGTACAATAAGATAAGAATGAACTAAATAAGATAAGAACTAACTAAAATGATGTCATTTATTTCTTTACACACGTTAACCTTTGACATAAAAGGAAATAGTTTCAGTTCAGCAAACAAACCCTACAAAACCCTCGACAACTGAGGAGCAGAAGAAGAAACGAAAAGCGGATTTTTTCTAAGCTAGGAGTGGTATGAAGTTTCGATCCTAACTTGTATATTTGAATTATGTGTTAGTATCATGCTTAACAGAAATTAGTAAAGTAATTTTCTTTATGATATTATAAGTTATCAAGTCGTATGTTTTGAAATTCATATGATAATCATACTGTTCTTAGGAATATGCTTTTAGTTCGAAGATTTGGATCGACTGAGAGGAGATGCGAGCCGCCTTCATCAACCATTACTCCACTATCAAAAGGACTCAGAAAATCTCTACGAGGTGTGAGAGTTATACAAGGCGCTACTGAATAGGTGCCCACAACACGGGATGTGGAAGGCAGTCCAGATCAACCGATTCCACGAGGGGATTAACACTGTAAAAACCTAAGAACCGAAGGCATGAATAAGAAAATCTGGATTTAGAACTTAATACTGTCCTTGTTAGGAATAGTTTTCCAAGGGAACATCGATAGTGGATTTTAGGGTTTTGGTCGAAAGTCTAGATATCGAGCAAAATGATTCCAGTTTGGTAGATATCGAATCCTGTTAAGTCTGTAGAAATAATCTCAAGATCAAGAAATGAGAGTTAGGGAAATGTCAAAGTAAATCTTGAGATCTATGTTGAAATATCTAGGGTTGGAATGGCGAGTTGTGTGAGATATCGAGTTCATGTCGAGATTCGTATTGAGAATTATTTCGAAACTTTGTATGGTAAAAGTCTCGAAATTTATGTAAAACCTCGACATCAAGCTCGACATTTATCTCAAGATTTTGTCGAGATCCATCCATGTCGAAATGTCGAAATCCATATCAATGTCGAAGATCTAATATACCATGCAGCTCGAGATTTATTTTGTAATTCATGTCGACGTTTGCTTCGAGATTTTGTATTAAATCTCGAAGCTTTATATGCTGCTTCGACATCCATGTCGAAATCCCGAAATCAAATTTAAGATCCATGTCGAGATCTTGGTTATGAATCTCGATATACATATCCCGAAATTTTGTTAAAATACCGAAACAAATCTCGAAGTCTTATATAATGTCAATGTCGAAATTGTATACTCTTTTAAATCTCGACATCTTATAAATAAAGACATATCTCGAAATCGTTATTATAATTTCTAAAACATAGCTCGAGAACCATGTCTAATAAGATTTTGACGTAGATGTAAAATAAGTTTCGAAACTCATAAAAATGGAAATTAGGGTTTCTAAACTAAGCGACTTTCATAAAACTGTAATTTGACAAGCAAACCCTAATTCTATATGTTTCTATATTTAGGGTTCGAAGATTAGCAATTTACAGTACGCTAAATTAAATAGCTAAGGAGTACCAGGTAAGTGGATTGTCCCAACTACAACACATAATTATATGTGCATGAAATTATGTGCTATGTGTTTATGTGAATTTATGTGATTTCCAACGTGAATTAATTGCGTTACATGACACGCAAGATTTAATTACATGATATGATGGCATGACACGCATATTCATGACATGAGCATATGCACGCACATTTAGTACGAAAAGGCATGATATGAGAGCGTGCATAATATATGATCACCTGAGAGCGATAAAGATTCGCCGATATGGGCGTCTGATGTCGACTCACAGTTAAGTCACGGCTCTTCTATGCTACCATGGTGACGTCACATGGCGCTACCGTCAAGACATGACATGTTCAAGGCAAGACATGATTTTAGGGCTAATGCCATCATGGCGGATTGTAATGCCCGGAAATTTAATTACGGTATTTACGGTATAATTAAGGGTGGAAATAATGAATTAGGGATATCATAGAATTAATTACGTTAGGAAGATAGGATTTGGGTGAAATATTTTATTTAGGGCATGTAATTAATTCGTGCGCGATATATGTCTACATGCTCCTACATGGCTTATGTGTCTATGATTGCATGCAATGTGATTCATATGAACTATGTGTCATAAATTGATAGAGTAAGATTATTTTGAGCACAAAGTGCGATAAGACACTTTCGTGTTTTATGCCCTGAAGTGATTATTGCATTTAAATGACTACATGATATACGTGTTACATAAATCTATAAGTTAAGCGTCTATGTGACGATGGGAGTTATGTGGTGATGTGAAACCTTGCGAAGTTAATTAAAGGTCACGGTGACGTTACGAGCGAGTTAAATTGGGATTTCCGAAAGTATGAAAAAGGGAGATAGAAATAAACACTAATAATGGCTAGATTGGAGTTGAGGCTAAGATTTTCTTGGACTATGAATTATCTAGTTGGGTTAAACATTTAAATTTAGGCCCAAATCATACTTGGCCAAATCTTAGAGACAAGGTTCCTTAAAATAAGGAAAACCCACGCATATACCATGTCCAACCCTTAACATGAAAGAAAATATCTAATTTAAACACTTTAACACCCCATAAACTCACCTAAGCAACTAACGAAAGCAAGAGGGAAAGGAGAAGAAGAAGCCGAGAGCCAAAAATCGAACCAAGAACACCTCAACTAGCTTAGGATTTCGAAGTTGGTAAGTAAAACACTCTTCTTTAAGCTATTAATTTCGTACAGTATGTGTGGTTGAGGGTATTAATGGCATTAATGCAAGTAGTGAAGAAGAATGCTGAAAGAACCCTAAATGCGAGATATAAATGCATGCTAAGGTCTCAATTCGGACAAACTAACTACCAAATAGTTTAAGGTGCGATTTAGAACTTAGGAGGGTGCTTTTAAATTAGGAATCTTAAGATTATGGCATAGAAGGAAACCTAAGAACTGAGAAATTAGGGCAGATAGGACGATAGAGATGATTTCGGGTAGATGACTTAGATTTGGATCAAATCGGGCGATTTAGTTTTGATACATCACAAATCGGCCGATTAGTTGCATGAGGGAAATCGATCGAAACCAGTCCATGTGGGATAGAAATCGGACGATTTGAACAAAACATCACGTGGCATTAGGAGAAGAAATCGCCGAGACTTAGTTGAACAAACCCTAGAAATCGGGCGAATCCATGCAAGCTTGAAATCGGGCGATTTCACTCATGGAATACCCTAAATCGACCGAAAACAATCCCAACTCCATGCATGGATTCGGGATGATGTCATGATGATGAAAAAGGAAGGCGATTTATAAATCGGGCGAAACCAATTTAAGAGTGCACAAATCGGACGAATTAGACAGGTATTACACGTGGCAGGAGAAGAATAAATCGCCGAAGACACACTCAACCAACACTAAATCGGGCGATTTGAGGTCCTAAGAAGCTATCGGCGAAACCATGATTCGTGGCAGCACAAATCGGGCGAATTGGACGACGACATGATGGTAAAAATACTCGGCGATCTCGCAAGGATTAATGGTCGAATCGGACATGAACATGTATGTACGAAATCGGGCGATTTCATGCACAATGCATGATCGATCAAAATCCACTCGCGCGAGATCAAATCGGGTAGAACCTAGTGTGAACCTTAGCAAATCGATGAAGGGATATCTCGTGGAATCGGGCGATTTTCAAGCTTCCCAAATCGAATAAATCGAACAACACTTAGATATTTCGCCGAGCTCCTTAGATTAGAAGTCAGTACTAACATAACTTAGAAATTGATTGGGCGGGAAATTAGCCTAGACTCGAAGTTGGCAATTTATAATCTAGCGAAATTAATGAAGTTAGATAATCTCGTTCGACCTAACTAATTAATTAACGAGGGCATAATACTAATACGATAATATTTATGTTTAAAGGTCGTACGTTAGGAGCTAACGGGGAGAACACTAATTACGCTCGGACGACAGGTAAGTAGAAATCCAACTACGACACATAACTTGTTTGAATGTACTTGCTTTATGCGACTACATGCTTCGGTGATTTCATGTTTACGTGATTTAATTGATATGTCTTCATGCGAATGTGTCTGAAGTCTTTAATTGGATGACTAGGTGCTTCGAGGCTTACCTGAATTGTGTTTACTTGACATTACGTGACTAAGTGCCTCGATGATTACATGAATTACGTGGAATAATTGTATATTCGGTCTCTTGGTAATATCGTCTGGCATTTGTTGCATTTTCATACTCACGTGCATACACTATCATATGTGGGAGGGTTGTATGAGTCGAGTATGCATATATATGGTGTATCGCTTGAAAGCGATTGATACATTGCCGATATGGGCATGTGTTGTCGACTCAGTTGAGTCAAGGGCTGTCCACTATGCCACCAGGGCGACGTTTAGCGTCGTCAAACTATTATATAAAATATATGGATTATGATTAGGGCAGATGTCCCGATAGCGAAAAGGCCGTATACATATATTATTATTATTATTGTACACGTAATGAAATATATTTAGGCGAATGAGGCCGTACCTGTATTATATTATTACTATTATGTATCTAATGAAATATATTAGGGCAATGCCCGTTGGCGAAGAGATCGTCTATATATATATTACTATTATGTACCTAATGAAATATACTAGGGCAATGCCCGCAGGCGAAGTGACCGCGTATATATATATTATTATTATGTACGTAATGAAATATACTAGGGCGAAGACCCGTTGGCGAAAGGGCCGTATATACATATATTATTATTATTATATATCTAATGAAATATATAAGGGCGATGCCCGTTGGCGAAAGGGCCGTATATACATATATTATTATTATGTATCTAATGAAATATATTAGGGCGATGCCCGTTGGCGAAAGGGCCGTATACATATATTATTATTATGTATCAAATGAAATATATTAGGGCGATGCCCGTTGGCGAAAGGGCCATATATATGTATGTTTATGTTAAAATTGGGCCATGCCCGTGACGGTAGGGTGCGACCTGGAGGGTGCGACCTGAGGGTATAAGCAACACAGGGTGGAACCCTGGTGTAGGCAACCTCAGCGTGGGCTACCAGCGTGAGCGACCGCCGACAGTCGGGGACGCCCGGGTACATATGGCAACCTAGGGGAACGATGTGCATCCTAGGTATCACCATCCGGCGTGGACCGCTGTCTATTTGTCCCTAGTGGACGTGAGCTCTTTGTGGTGCATAGTGAGATTAGCCGAGGGCCCTGAGTGATGTTAGTATGAATATGATGAGCATCGGCGCAGATCGCCTTTGCGAAGTATAGGTGCATCGGCGCGGATCGCCTTTGCGTAGGTAGTATATGCATTGGCGTGGATTGCCTTTGCGGGGAAGGGACATGTGCATACATGCATGATTTCTGCTTACTGAGCCTCGGTGGCTCATTCTTTTATGTTATGTGTTGTAGGTACTTACGATCACGGTACGTGATCGCCTAGCTGGCAAGGCCTATCTTTTGAAGCTTCCGAGCGTCTTTTGGGGGTGGACGTGTGTGTATGGATGACGACCTGTGAGGCCGGGCGCATAGGAGCTTTTGCCGTGCCATCGCAACCGTCCCGAGTAATTATGAACTAGGATTAGGGTGTAATTAGGACTTGAAGAAATTATTCTGTCGCGTAGTTATATTCTTTTGACGTGTACAGGACACGAACTCCTTATGAAGAAGGAAAAATTTCTACCGTATTTTCGTATACTCTAAGTTATCGTACCATTAGACACTTAGAGTTAAGCTAGAAATGGTAGCGATGGCTAGGTTTCGCTACACGGATCGTAACCTGGAGGGTGCGAGCTGAGGGTGTAAGCGACATCGAGGGTACCTTTGGTGTTGACTACCTCATATTAGGCTACCAGTGTGAAGCGTCCGCGTGGCGTATGAAACCAGGGATAGAAAAGGCGCCATAGGGTTAGCCTCCCTTGAGTGGGTATTGCCACTTATATGATTATTTATCCCTTGTGGATTCGAGCTCCATGATGGTGCATAGCAAGATAGCCGAGGGCCCTATATGACAAGACAAGACAAGACAAGACACGGAAAATATGAGGTCTAGGTAGCATTGGCGCGGATGCCTTTGCGAATTTAGGACACGTGCATGGCATGCATGACTTTCACTTACTGAGCTTTACAAGCTCATTCCACGAATTTATGTGTTGTAGGTTCACGGGATCACGGTACGTGATCTTTACGAAGGCGACGCCAAATTTTGAAGGTTCCGGAGACTTTTGACGTGGCAGTGTATACATGGATGCGACCTGAGTGGCGGGCCATTAGATTATTTTGAACACGCACGCGCACTCTACCTTGTATTTATGTCCTAGGAATATTTTGTATTGTGCAGAAAGGTTACCTTTATATAAAAGGAAAAATTTTGTACGCATTTTCATATATAGATTTCATTCATATCACATGCAGTCACTCGAAATACTAATAGGAATGGGCAGTAGGAGTCAGGGGCGCTGCAGTTATTCTGTGAAATGATTCGATCCTACTTGACCATTTTCTGAAATGAACCGATCCCTTGCATAAGCTGCCCACAAACCGTTTGCAAGATATAGGTTTTTGTAATAAGTATCCCTTGGACACGGCATTCGCTGTGACGATGTATATTTACGACAAAAGCCAAACCTTGATGTTTAGGGAATAAAGGTTGTGCACAAAAACTAGAGCGTAACTAAGGTAAAAGGGCAGAAAATGAAAGGGAACTGAGTTGAGAGGGTCGGGTCGAAAAGTCTAGGATTTTCGAGCGAGAATGTTGAGTCTTTATGTTGGGGCATGTGACTGTCGGTTTGATCATGCTATATTCTTTTATTCTTCGCTTATGTGTCTTAGCTTTAAGTTTACGCGTGTCAGTACTTATGCTAGTCACTTCATTGTTATTTGACCCGTTTCGACCCGAAATGACCCTCAGATTTATGCTTGCCACCTTAAGTAGTATATATGTGATTAGCTTGCAAGCCTATGGTAGGGGTTGGACTAGCGCAGCGCACGATTTGAGTGATTCACAGATATACTAGCCTATACACTGAGTGATTTGAGCGATTCCTTGTGAGGTATGGGACTCGATTAGCAACGCTAAGGAACTTATGTTGATAGGTTCGATCATTAGTCTACTGTTCCTGATTGTTTGCTTGATTCCATTTTGTGCTTTCTAGCTATGATGATAAGTTGCGAATAATTATGCCGTTATCTTGATTGGATGCCTTTACTGACTTCTAATTTACTTGAGGACAAGCAAATGCTTAAGAGTGGGGAGGTTTGATAAACGTATAGTAATGCTTTTATTGTACACCCTCCGTCCCAGCAACTTTATCACGTAAGTTGCTGGGCACGCAAATTAAGGTGGCATTATTATAATAATATAGTACAATGAAAAGGTAAAAAAGTGTATATTTTAACACGTCTTTTAAGAATATTTTTTTGGGAAGAATATTTAATATTATTATATTGACTGTTTGTGATAGTTTTTTCCAAAATAACGAAAGGTGATAAAATTATTGGGATGCCCGAAATAGAAAAGTGTGATAAAATTAGCGGGACGGAGGAGTAGCAATTATTTGGTATATAATAGAGTTTCTCATTTGTTTCTCGCTTTTATATGCTCTATTTACACTTATTTGCGCATTGTAGGACCTTAGGACGGTCGGGCGAAAAGAAGCAAAAACGAGGCAAAACAGACAAGTTATGAAGCTGCAGTAGAGTCTCACACCGTGACATTATTGCACCAGGCCGTGACAAGAGGCAGAAAAGGAAGCCAAGCGATGCAGACACGGCCGTGAAGCCCGCCTGAAAAGTAGCAACATACTAAAAAATTCATATCTCTCAATCTAGACCTCTGATTGAGAATCCCTTTTGTCAGAATCAAGACTGGCGAGTCTAACCTCTATGGTTAAAATATCAGGTCAATCGGACGTCATTTACCTCTCCATCTAAGAGAAATTCAAAACTATCGCAAAGCTGTTAAAAGTGTCACGACCGTGACACAAGCTGCACGAGGTCGTGAAAGCGGGCAGTGAGCTCATTTTTGTGCCCCAACAGTGTCACGGCTGTGAAGGCCCATGTCCCAGGCCGTGAAGGTGTTGATTTCACTATAAAAGCCCAAATTCGACTCAGAAAAAGGGTATACGGATCAGATCACAACACTAACACCTCAAGGACGAAATAGAGATGCCAAGAACGGAGAATTCCCCTCGAGAAGCGCAAGAGATGAATCAACGATGCAATCACACCGAATTGAACGAGAACGGCGATTCATCCACGCTATCATACCAGATCATCAGTACATCAAGATCATGAATCTTTCCTCCTCGTTCCTTATTTCTTTCATCGTTTTCCCGTTAATTATGAGTAGCTAATTCTCTTATGTGTTTGCGAGTACATGAACGCTAGGTTAATTCCTATTTAAGACATATGTTTATCGTGACTCGTATGTTTAGACTATTTATCGATCTATGAAATTGCTTCTTCGGTTTAATATGTCTATATGTTAAAGTGAATGTTTGGAAAATCATTTAGGGTGACAGCTAAAATGATTAGGCCGTTCGTAGAAGCTAGGATTCGAGTATAGGGCGAAAGCAAATACTCGATCCTCGCCTTCAGTAATCATTGAAATTTGGATCCCCGTGAGCGGTTAGGGCGACAGCAAATTCGTGAACGGGTAGGAAATTACTGCGACTTAGTCTTAACCACCTACAAACGATATTTCATTGTCTTAGTCGATAATACCCAGTGGGATTCGAATCCCGAGCACATCTTATTATCTGAAAGTACTCTCATCAGTTTAGGCGTATTATCTTGTCACTCGTTGATTTAGGAGTGATCTGTTAGGATAATTCGTAGTATAAAAAGATCTGCGCACTTTAATTAGGCTTGTATCGAGCGATAGGTTATTACTAGTAATCAGTCCATTCCTCATGTTCGATACTCGTTTACTCACTTTATTGCACTACAAACGATAGGTCCACTGCCTATCGCACGTCGGTGATAGTAATTAGGTATTCGTTTTATTTATCACTTGTCGCATTTGTACGTTATATTAATACACCGCCTGTTGATCACAACTACTACTCTAGGAAACTTCAACTAACCAAACAGATGGAAGCTGGAGTAGCTCTCGTGGCTGAACATGACCACTGGCTAGGGGACACCTCAGATTTTTACCGAAAACCCTGCTCTCATGGTGTGCTCGATGATGATCAGGAAGGTGCAACTTCCACTAGGACGGACGAAGACTACGCATCCACTTCATCTCAGGAGGTAGTAAACCCTGACTCTACACATTTTGACCTGTTAGTTGATATACAAACTAAGTATGCTAACATGGTAGATGAGCAGAAACATGATATAATGTTACAGAAAAAGCTTCTTAGGTCTAAGGAAACAATAGCTAGTCTTGAAGAAAATCTTAGGCGCTCTAGCTTCAAAATAGACGAACTAACTAAGAGCCTCCAATCCAATGGGACTAAGCATGTTTCATTAGAACAACATAGCTTGGTAGTTAAGGAACTAGAAGCGGGCTAGACAACAACCACAAATGTCTACTTATGAACTTACACGATAAAAAAGTCACTTTACACGTAGACTCAAAGCTGTAAGTAAAAAGGTCACTAGTCTCGAAGATCTATTAGCTAAATCATAAGATCAGTGAATTAAGAAAGAATCTAGATACCTGTCAAGCTGAAAGAGCACTGCTCTAGTTAACTATGCTACCTTAGAAGAAGAACGTAAGAAGCTCTACACTAAGATAAAGAAATTAGATCTTCTTGTAAAAAGGGGCCAAACTGACCAGACAATATTCCTAAACCAACCGATGCATACAGAATTTTATGACAAAGTTCGGCTTAGGTTTTGAGAATCCACGTTACTTGAAGAAAGTTGATTGCAAATAACTCTTATGGTTTTCAGTAATGCAAAACAAATCAGCCCTTTAGCAAAAGCGAAGAACAGGGTTGAAGTTCCTTTTTCCTACATCGAATTGAATAATAGTTACAAAACTCGGGAAATACCCAAGGAATGTGACTTTGATTCCATTTATCCTTTAGAAAATCGTTCTACATCCGAGGAAGCACAAACTCATCATTCTGAAACTTCTCTCCACATACCCCCTATTGTTAAGAAAATAAAGGAATTAAGAGGTACATTAGAAAAAGAACGAGAGAGTTTCGAAGCAGAAAAGAAAATGTTCTTAAGCTTCTTCTGTCTCAAAAACCGTTTCTCACACATCTCCCTAACAAGATAAAATCATTACGAAAAGCGTGAAGAAATAAAATTTGCCTTCCACTAACCCAAACAAAAAACCAATATCTCTAAGAATATTTCTCCTAATTTCATTTCTACTACGTCAACAGGGAGCTAGTAAAGGAGCTAGATGTCGAAGGCGAGAGTGTCTGAGAAGGGGCCTTTCGATGTCAGTGTTCCCAATTTCTCAACTCCTTCTCTAAAAATAACACTAGTAGAAATAAAAGAGCTATTTCCTCACTCAAAATCATTGCTTCTACATATTCACTTCAGCCTACTATTTGTACAAGCACTAATTTCGAAGAAGGCTCTTCATAAAAATTAAAAAGAATAATGTTAAACGAATACATCTAGGATGACCCGTAGGAAACAAGATCCAGCCCTTAAGAAAGCTTATGGTGCCATTCATTCATGTTCTCACCTAAGGTATACCGTCAAGATTCAATCCCCTTGACACCTTAGGAGACTATCAAGTGAAAGTCTTTTCCACGATCAAGCCTACTAATGCATTTGCTCGTGCTAAAATTCAACTTCACTGCCAGATTTACTTCGCATAGAAAGAGAAGGTGCACTAACAGCCGGCTTAGACCACTATCCTATTATCAAGGAGATTTCACCTGACTTCGAAGAATGTAAGGCTCGGGTCTTTAGCTATGCCACTTTTGGTATAGTTAGGGTTGTCCCCTCCGCTCAGAGTGCTACTCTGGCACAGTACACGGTCAGTCGTACTTGCCTGGGATCGAAAAGAGCGCTATTTATCCCAAATAGGTTCCTAAATCTCTGCATAAAAAGACGAAAGCCAAAAAGGCCAAGTCTCCTACAAAGGCAAAATCCAAATCAACTTCTTGGAATATGGCTGGGTTGCTAAAGCTCCTATTAGTGATAATTTAGCAATCAAATCAGAACCAAAAATTAAATCTGCTAATCTAGAGGACCCATTCATAAGTGGGTACCTAAAGCTCTTAAAACTTGTTTGTGCAGATCCATCATGTGTGGTACCTTGACTCGGGTTGCTACACATGATGGGAAATCAAGAGCTGCTGAGCAACTATCAAGACCGGTTAAATAGCAAAGTCAGATTTGGGAACAACGGGTCAGCTCCAATTCTAGGACTTGGAGATATCATTTTGGAAAACCTGACTATCAAGGGATGTCTTCTAAGTCCAAGGTCTCCGTCATAACGTGCTCAGCATAGATTAGTTCTGCAACAAAGGATTCCAGGTGGTCTTCCTTGCTAACCGGTGCAGAATTTCGGACAGTTAGGACACAAAACTCCTTCAAGGAATTCGGAAATCAAACTTATACACGATCAACCTGACATCCGTATGGCTGCCTTCGACAGCTATCTGCCTCATCTCTCATATTACAATTCAAATGAACAGCCTATGGCATCAACGTATGTCTCATCTTAATATCAAAACTCTACAATGACTCTCAATGAAGAAGTTGGTCCACGGTCTGCCAAAGAAGGAGCATCAATGTTCGCCGTGTCAACTAGGAAAAATAAAGCGAGCCTCTCATCACATCAAGCCAGTTCCCTCTAATTCACGTCCTTTGGAATTACTTCACGTGGACCTTTGTGGACCGATTAAAACACAGAGTATCAACGGACTCAAGTATGTGCTGGTCATAGTAGACTATTTTACTTGCTACACATGGACAAAGTTCCTCCGAACTAAAGATGAGACAAGGGACTTGATCGTAAATTTTGTGAACTCAACTCAGAATCTACTGCAGCAGACTATCCAGGTCATTCGGACAGACAATGGAACTGAGTTCAAGCACACGTATCTCAGTGCCTTTTATCAGAAACTTGGGATTAGTCGACAATTCTCAACAGCAAAAACACCTCAACAGAATGGGGTACTCGGGAGGAAGAACAGAACTGTAGTGGTAGCCGCGTGTACGATGTTGATTCACTCCGGCCTCCCACACTTCCTTTGGGCGAAGCAGTAAATACCGCCTATTTCACTAAGAACAGGACGGTCGTTCACAACGCTTCGATAAGACTCCGTACGAGACTATTAACAAGCGAATACCCAACATCTCCTTCTTTAAGCTCTTCGGGTACAAGTGCTTTGTGGCGAATTATACATTGCAACGTGCTAAGTTCGACCCTAAAGAATTCGAAGCCACATTCTTCAGGTATTCTTCAACCTCTAAGGCGTACCGAGTATACATCAAATCCAACCACACAATCAAGGAAAGCTACAATGTCACATTCCAAGAAGTGGCAGAGATGGCTTTTGAACACATCGGTTCAGGACCCGTGGCTCACTAGGTGGCTTCTGCACACCTCAATTCCCGTGCCTAACCAGATGGCTTCTGCATAGGACAACTCAGAACTGATGCTTACTGCTGTGTTGGCACAAGACCAATAGAGAACGGCAAAAACACATCTCTGTTCCAATATTGATCAATGTAAGTTTGAGAGATCAAGTCTATGACATATGATATATTACATGTTAACAGGAGTTACATTGCTACTAACCTGCTAGGACCCAACCAACATTAGGCACCTCACAAAAGAATTATTCATGCATGTACAAAAGAGAAATCCAGCAAGAAAAACAAGTGGTATCTCGACAGCGGGTGTTTCCACCATATGATAGATCAGTAAGTTTGTGTCAGTGAAAGCATATGATGGAGGATATGTCTCATACGGCGCCAACACAAAAGCTAAATTATTGGAGTTGGAACTGTCATTAACACTTTACATACTACTATAGATGACGTATGGTTAGTTAAAAATTTAGAACATAACCTAATTAGCACTAGTCAATTATGCGATAATGGTCATACGATAACCTTTGTAATAAGTGTGTTGTTAGAAATGATAATAAGGTTATATTTAGTGCATCTAGGGATAGAAATATCTACTGCATTACTCTTGATGATATAGCTGACCAGAATGTCGAGTGTTAAGCAGTTACACAGGATACCACCTGGTTATGGCAGATGCTTGGGACATGCTGATACGGAACTACTGTCTCACATTACCAGCAACGCACTGGTACGAAGTGTTCCTGATATGAAATTCATCAAGGACAGAACGAGTAGGGTATGCCAAATGGGTAAATAGACCAATACGTCCTTTAAGGTAAAGCATGTGATATCCGCATCCAGACCTCTGGAACTAATTTATCTCGACCTTTTTGGTCCTGTTCAAACAATGTCTCTGCGAGTAAAGATATGCATTTGTTATTATTGATGACTATTCTAGGTACACGTGGGTGATAATCCTTGCACATAAGAATGAGGCATTAGATAACTTCGCATCGCTAGTAAAGAGACTTGAAAACGAAACTGAGATGACCTTATGCAGAATACGTAGTGATAACGGATTAGAATTTGATAGTAAGTCATTTTCATCTTTCTGTGATCAATATGGATATAGTCATAACTTCTCTATTCCCATAACACCCCAACATAACAGCGTAGTTGAGCGGAAAAACAGAGTTACGGGAAATGGCTAGATCAATGCTACATGAGTATGATATTCGTAAACAGTTTTGGGCCGAAGCTGTTAGTACAGCCTGTTATGTGTCTAATCGTGTTTTTCTTAGACCCATATTGAAGAAAACCTCTTATGAGATTTGGCATGGTAGAATTCCAAATATAGGATATTTCCATGTGTTTTGTTAGTGTTTTATTTTGAACGATAGAGATAAGAGAGGAAAATATGATGTAAGGTTGATGAAGCGGTATTCCTTGGTTATAGTCTTCATTCTAATGCCTATCGTGTTTATGATAAAAGGAAGTAGACTGTTCAGGAATCTATACATGTTATTGTTAGGAATATGCCCTCAAATGCTATACGATGATTAGATTGTATAGGACATTTGCTTATTTATTACTCGAGTTCTTGTGTAATACGATATTTTCGTGTGTTTATTGAAAGGCATTGTTCGTCTATTGGATATATGAGTTCTTTACTTAGCATCCGGTAAAGCAATAAATGAACAAATCCAAATGTGTCGAGTTGAGTCACTGTTCCCGATGGGTACGAGAGAGGAAGGCACAAGTGAACTCTTAATCTCGAACATTAAAAAGTAAGCCTAAGGCTCCAGTTGGGTGCTGGGTAACCGGTCACGGCTTATTTGTCGATGACCTATCGTGGCCGATATCCCGCTTGGAAGGGGATGTTGACTTGTACTACGAATCGAATCAAGGGCTTGAATCGTCTCTGGACACCAACTCACTTGTCGTACGGTCGAACATGGCTTTTACTCAAGGAGTGTAAATGGCCAACGACAATATTATAGTAGTCTGCGTGAACCTTAGACGAAATGGGCTTTGACGGAGTTGACTGCGAAATCTCGACTGTCACTGGTTCCCCTCTACCCGGTTTGCTGTTGAATTGGTCAGTGGGCCAGATGTGTCACAACCCTACTTCCTAAAATACGTACTTTGGCGGATTTTCGCAACGTAAGCAGCGGAAAGCCCATTTAATAAAAATCTTTCATTCATAATAAAATACAAATATGTCCAATGTCTAAACCCAAAAGTCTTAAACCCAAACACACTTTTATTCATTGGGCCGAAACTCCAAAAGTACACACTCGAAACGCACACTACGCCATTTCACAGGTCGCGTCCCATGTACTGCGCCGCCCTCAAAAGTCCGTGGAGTTACCGCCATCAGCTGCCTTACCTACACACGTAAACCCTGAGCTTTTGCCCAGTAGATAAAAATATGCATGAATGCACGTGCTCTCACGGCTTTTTTAATTAAATAAGTTAAAAAAAAACTATCATTAATAAAATAAACTGAAAAGGTAAAGTATTAATAAAATAGTGCTTTTCGTAATCCCAGAGTACGAATTAGAGTAACTCGTACCCTGGGATTACGAGTTATTGTCCGAGCTGGCGCGTGCCTTAGCTGGCGTAACTCGTACTCCCAGAATATGAGTTACTCTAATTCGTACTCTGGGATTGCGAATTAGATCTGATTTTTATGAAACCCTACGCGACGAAGAAGACGAACCAAACGACGAAATATCGACGACGAAGCGACGACGACGAAGCCGACGAAGACGACGAGAAGCAGACGCTGCAGCCCCGCCCGACGCGCTGCCACCAGCCCCGCCGCGACCGGCAGCCCCGCCCGACGCGCCGCCCTGCCCCAGCCGCGACGCCCTGCCCAGCCGCGACCGCTGCCCCGCTCCCCAGCCGCGACCGCTGCCCACCTCTGCCCGCCACAACGCCTCCCGGCCCGCGACCGCTGCCCTGCTGCCCTCCCGCCCCGCGACCGCTGCCCGACTGCCTCCTGCCCCGCGACGCTGATGCTGCTGCCCACTGCCCGCTGCCCCGCCCCGCCACCTAGACGACGTCATACGTGCGATTAGTTCGGGTACCCCGTTACGGCTCGAACTACCATTTTTGCGTTAATTTCATTATTATCAAATGTTTTTTATTGATTTGTGATTTGTTTGTTTGTTTTTTTTAAAATGTAGAATGGATTCCAATTCTACTTACGGGCCTATTGATAGTTCGGTGTTGACGACGATGCAGTCAAATCACCGTAGTAGGGATTTGTTGTTAGATCCGACAGCGATAGATAAAACTATTAAGATTAGGTCATTAGAGAATGTAGTGTGGGGTACTAGAGAAGCACCGAATATCTTACACGGTCGCTTATTAGGGAAGTTGAACGATATGGGTCTATACAGCATCTACAGCTGTATGTCTCAGAGGGTTGACCCTCATTTGATTACAGCTTTGGTAGAGCGTTGGAGGAAAGAGACCCATACGTTTCATTTTTTTGTTGGGGAGGCGACCGTCACTTTACAGGATGTAGGTATTTTGTGGGGTTTACCTGTAGATGGTAGTTGTGTCTCCGGTGTGATCGTTTCGAGAACGGTCAGATGGACGAGTGTGAGCGATTGTTAGGTTTTAGACCGCCTGCTGATAGGATTAGGGGGTCATCGCTATCGATGAAGTCGTTAGCGAGTTGGTTGTTGGACCATCCGGTAACGGATGATAGTGATGAGAAAGAAGTCGAATGTTCAGCACGGGGTTATGCGATGCTGCTCTTCGGTGCGGTGATGTTCCCCGATTGTAGCGCCAGCACAGTATCATTGACTTACCTTCAGCTATTGGAGGATATTGAGGAAGTGAGCACATTTAGTTGGGGTAGTGCGGTGTTGGCATTCCTATACAGAGAGCTTTGTTCGGCAATCGAGCCGAACAAGCTAAATATAGGCGGACCCCTACGGCTGTTGCAGGTAATTATATTGAAAAGTTGATTAAATGTATAGTTATTTTAGTGCAGAAAATTTAGAACAAGTGATTTGTTTTAGGCATCGGCATATGTGAGGATTTTACCATTTCAGCCAGTACGGGGTGTTAATCGTATCACGATGGAGCTCCGAGAAGTCGACGGGATAGTCTTACCGGCTCCGCCACATGCTGCGAGGTATGGTTGTTCTTACGTAAGTTGGGAATTTTTTTCTGTATTTATTACATATATAATTGTTGTTTAAATATTTGTGTTAGGGAGTGTGCCCTCGGAATGCCATACGAGGACTAGGAATAGTATAGGGCGCACAATGATGTATGGGTCAATAGACAGTTTTATTGTATATACTGTTAAAATAAAGTAGTGAATATTATTTTCATTATAATAAAGGCATTATTATTTATTTATCCAATTTAAAGTCTGTTTGGCATCTGGCGGTGCGATAAATAAACAACCCCCAAATGTTTGAGTTGAAGGTCTGATTCTCGTGGGGATGAGGGAGGAGACACCGGACGGTCCTTATCTCAGCATTAAATAAAAAGTCCGTAAGTCTAAGGATTCTAGGTGGGTGACTAGATATCCGAATATGACCGACGACCACATAGTATCGGTAGTGTCACCGATCACCGATTACCTCAGACCGCTAGGGTCACTGACGGATTTGCTTTCGCGATTTCGGTTTGTCGCTAGTTGGCTAGGTCCGCAAGTGTTCGGAAATGGGACACGGGCCAGCGACGAAACGCAACTGACTTTACGGAGGTGATTGCCGGGCTTTGACTGCTATTGGGATTCACTGCCTATATTCGTATAGGTTAACGTCCTATGAGGTAATTGGAGAACGACGATTGTAAAGCCTTCGGCCGAAGCTTGGAAAGCTCGCTCGTATTAGATACGGAGCGGAGTTTAAATAATCGGTTGGGTCTCGATTATAACATAGTGTTAGGTTAGTGAGTTTGACATTTACATGGCTCTCACCTAACCGGGACGCAAGTGAAAGGCGTAAGAGTTATTTAAATGTATACACTATAGTCGGTTCGCCCGAATTTCGATTAGATCAAAATTCGTTCTCAACTGGGATCTGTCCGGTACCGCGGGATTGGCTAGGCGAATACCGGGACTCGCGGATTCCTCCCGTGCCAGTTGAGACGGACCTAGAGAGTCGCGTTTAAAAATGGTAATGAACTTGAACGAAAACGGCGGGCTTTTCTCTGGAACCTAACGAATGGGATTCGTTGAGGTAGTGGCATAGTTGACACGAGGTGTCGATAATTTAGTTAAATTCCGGTGACGGTCACGGGAATAATTAGGACTTGAGATTGTCTTAAGTGCTTAATTAATTAACTAAATGAGGCTCAATTGTGATTAAAATAATTAGATTGGATTTAATTATTTTATTACTTAAAATTGAGGGACTAAATTGAGAAATTATAAACCTCATGGGCTTAAATGAAATATTTGCATGTTGACTTGGTCTTGGACATGTGTATGATTCCTAGCTTGCCACATTGGATGAGGTGGCATGTGAGTCATACTCTTGGCTTTGATGGGAGCATGGCAAGTGTTAAAATATAAATCAATAAACATCCTTAGTGGGATTTTACTACAAGCATGGAATAAAAGTAACATGCATAAGAGAGTTAATAGATAGCTTGCTTCTTGAAGAAAAGAAAAGCACTTGGTCATTTTGCTCTCATCAACCAAAACTAGAGAATTGGAAAAGTGTGTACTTGGTACTTCTTAAAGCAACGGATCGTTCGACGAAGCCCGACGCCCGAACCGAGCTGCGTCTAGCCATCGGGAGCAGTCTCGGAGGTTCGATCAAGGTCATACCAGCGTGACAATCTAGCCCGGAAGCCCCGGGAGCCAGACGAGGTGTTGCGACGTCCATCCGAGGTGCATTCACATACACCGACGGTATATTTCGAACCTTACAGATTTGATTTTACGAAAAATACCAACCAATATCAGAATGATTCGAAAGACCCCACGTTACGATCGTGGGGAAGTGTAGAATCAATCTGGAAAATTTGGTATTGATTGGAAATCATTTCGGTTGTCAAACTGTCGAAAGACGGCAGACTGCCGCTTTTGTCGAATTGATAATTTCGAACCACTGATTTGATTTTGTGAAAAATACCAAACGACATCGGAATGATTCGAAAGACCCCTCGTTATGATCGTTGGGAAGTGTAGAATCAATCTGGAAAATTTGGTATTGATCGGAAATTGTTTCGGTCGCCAAATAGTCGAAACACTGTCGGCTGCCGCTTTGTTCGAACTAGTTTGGAACGAAATTATTAATTCGAATAAATTTGTAATAAATTCGAATTTAGGAAATTCGAATTAGACGTGGTCTCCTGAGGCTCAGGGCAGTATCTTGAGCCCTCGGGAGAAGCCGAAGGGCATTAGGTCGAATTTAGACGTTGAAAATCGAAAATTCGGCACCCTACGCCGCTCGGTTCAAAACGCGCTTCCGCTATCGCCACGTTGAGCTGTTCGGGGGCCGGCGTCGATTAATCGAGCCTACCCCAACAGTGGTATCAGAGCTAAGGCTCATGCATGGTTCGATCGAAGGCCTCGAAAGCCGATGTGGCGAACGAACGGTCGACGTAGTTTGGAGACTATCGTCGCTCGTGACGTCGGTCGGGCACCCGGCGTCAAATTCTGTGTTGCATGTTTATGTGGGACATTTACGCGGGCTTAGGTTCTAACCGGGTTATTTGTTTAAGGGCCGTTTGCTGCCCCCCGGTATGTACATGGATTACGGGTTGTTCGGGAAATAATTCCCCCCGTGTTGTATTTTATCGCTTTATTAGATAAGTTAGATAAAATGGCGGCCGTTCGATGCAAGGCGAGATTGGAGGGTTCGACGACCCGCATGATGACGAGTCGACGTTCGGAGATTAAAGACCCGGTCGTCGACCCATGTAATAGGACCAGTTTAGAAATAGCCCGCGCATTTGTCCATTTAAATTGCTTTCCTAGGGTTAGGAATTTAATTAACGCATTTATGTGCTCGTGCTTAATTTTTATTTGCTATGAGAATACAAACTCCCATAAAATACTAAGTGAGTAAAGGGATTGGATGCCCTGTCTTCTATCAAGCTCGGGTTAAGTTGTTACGAAACCTAAATGCAAGGTTTGGTTCCGGGTAGCCGGCGCCTTGCATTTGTTTTCGTTTCGATTTGCTCGGGTGCGTTAGCGCCGCCCGCCAAGACCACACTGTGCGGTAAAACGTACGGTTCAAGTGTGCGGTTATGAGCAAAGTTGATAGGTCGCACTTAGACAGTCATACCGCCTTGTTCCGGATTTACCGGCGGGGGTCCCTGACTGAGACAAAGATAGTTGAGACATTCGACGAGGTCGGATTCGTGCGGAGCACGACTTCGTGGGCCGCTGCAAACCAATAAAACGACAGAGGTTGAGGTTTGCATCCGCCCACGGGGACATCAACTCCACTATCGAAGTTATCAACGAAACTTCCAAAACAACCAATGGGAGAAAATGGTGTTTATGAAAAGATAGTGGGAGTCAAATGGAATAAAAGTCCTTGTTCGTATTTGATGATCTATACAATCGACATAATTTGCCTTTTATTTTCTGCAGCTTTTTCTCTCAGTGTTAATATTGTCTACCGCTCTAAACATACTACTCAAGGAGAATAGGTTGACTGGGTCAAACTATTCAGACTGGCTTCGCAACCTGAGGATTTTCCTTCAGATTGAGAACCTAGTGTATATCCTTGACTCCGAGTTGCCGCCGGCCCCAGGGGCGCGGGCAACCGAGCAGGCTCGTGCCGCTTATGATAAGCGACTGCGCGACGAGCAGCTCGTAAAGGCACATGTCCTCGGATCGATGAGTAACACGCTGCAGCGTAGTCATGAGGGTATGGCTGACGCTCGAGCGATGGTTCAGCATCTGAAAGAGCTTTACGGTGAGACGTCTAGGACAGCTCGCTATGCGGCTTCGTCGCAGCTCTTCAGATCGAGGATGTCTGAGTGTGAGAACGTTGGCGAACATGTTATGAACATGATCACCATGATCGAGAGATTGGAGACTCTCAATTTCCGATTTGATCGGGAATTACAAAACGATCTCATCTTGCGGTCTCTGCCTCCGTCCTTCAATGCGTTCATAGTGAACTATCATCTGAACGGCATGACGCTGACGCTTCCTGATCTGATGAATCAGTTAGCAACGGCGCAAGGTCAGATGAAGAGGGCAAAGCAGACTGCACTTGTCGCCACCTCTTCGAAGCCCCAGAAAGGCAAAAAGAAGAAGGGCAACAAGCTCAAGCCAACAGGGAAGGTTTCTAAGAAGAACAAATCTTCTGGAAAATCGAAGCAGACCGGTGTAAAGCCGACGGATAGGTGTCTGCATTGCGGTGCGCTGGGCCACTGGAAGCGGGACTGTCCGAAGCTCAAGGGTGAGCAGGCTCCGTCAGGTAAGGAACTTAATGTTTTAGAAACAATTTGTTCATCATCTGTATACTCTACTTCCTGGATATTGGATTCGGGAGCTAGTACTCACATTTGTGTGTCCACGCAGGGTCTGGGACCAAGTAGAGCGCTTGGGGAGCGGGAGATCGAGGTTAGAGTGGGAAGCGGGGATAGTCTCTCGGCAAGCCACGTCGGATCAAGATCTCTTGTTTTGTTATCTGGGCATGTGTTGCGTTTGTACGATTGTCTTGTACTCCCGAGGGGTTTTAAGAACATCGCCTCCATTCCTGTTTTGAGCAGGAATGGTTATGTATTTAACTTTAATACATGCCACATTATGTATCGAAACAAAAATGTTGGCAACGCGACACTGTTTAATGGTTTGTACTATTTAAACACCCAGAACGACGTATCTGTGAATACTGTCACAAACAAACGAAAGTCAGGAATAAATGCAAGGTACCTGTGGCATCTTCGATTAGGTCATACTGGAGAACGCAAGATCCATGAGTTAGAGAAAACGGGATTTTGAAACCGTTGGGATCAGATCCCTATCCGACTTGTGAGTCGTGCCTCCAAGGTAAAATGACCCGATCACCCGTCACCGGGACATTTAATAGAGCCACGGAAATTCTCGATTTGATTCACACGGACGTTTGCGGGCCATTCAATGTGAAGGCTCGGGGTGACTTCCACTATTTTATTACCTTCACTGATGATCACAGTCGTTACGGACTCGTGTATCTGATGAGGTATAAAGCTGATGCACTTGAAAGGTTCAAGGAGTATAAGGCTTTGGTGGAAAAACAAACGTCGAAACTCATTAAAGCCATTCGATCGGATCGAGGAGGCAAGTACATGAGTATCGAGTTTGACCAGTTCTTGAAGGAGAATGGTATATTATCACATATGACTCCGCCCGGCACGCCACAATTGAATGGCGTGGCCGAACGTAGAAAGCGAACTTTATTAGATATGGTTCATTCTATGTTAAGCTATACAGATTTGCCGATGTCATTGTGGGGATACGCGCTTTTGACAGCGGCTTATACCATAAACCGGTGTCCCTCGAAGTCTCTTAACGGCATTCCGTATGAGATATGGACTGGCCGTTTACCCAGCTTATCACATATTAGGATTTGGGGTTGCCCGGCCTATGTGAAAAAGTTGAAGGCAGACAAATTGGAGTCTAGGTCTCTGAAAGGTCGTTTCATAGGTTACCCTGAAAAATCAATGGGGTACCTATTCTACTTTCACGATGATCAGAGGATCGTTGTGGGCCTACACGCACATTTTCTCGAGGAAGAGTTCATTCGAGATTGTGGCGTTGGCCGAGAGGTCACTCTCGAGGAGCAGTCGACCGAAACGCCCTCACAGGATTTGGAATTGGATGGTCCGAGTGAAGCAGTCTTGCGACGATCTGAAAGGGTGCCACGCCAACCAGAGCGGTATGGCATGTCACACGTTGAACACGATTATGTTGCGACTAGGGGACTTCTAAGAGAAGATCCCGCTACTTTCGATCAAGCTATATCCGATGTTGACTCAACGAGATGGATTGAAGCTATGCGGGCTGAGATAGACTCAATGTACTCAAACAAAGTCTGGACTCTTGTAGACCTACCGAGCGGTTTTAGACCAATTGGTTGTAAATGGATATACAAGAGAAAGATTGGATCTGACGGACAAGTTGAGACATACAAGGCCAGGTTGGTTGCCAAGGGCTATAACCAAAAGGAGGGAGTCGACTATGAGGAGACTTTCTCGCCTGCAGCCATGATCAAGTCTATCCGCATAATGCAATAGCTGCGCACTATGATTATGAGATTTGGTAGATGGACGTCAAAACGGCGTTCCTTAATGGATTCCTCAAGGAGGAGATTGGAGCAGTCAATAGGTTTTGAGTCGCATGCAGATGCTCACAAAGTGTGCAAACTGAATCGGTCCATTTACGGACTGAAACAGGCCTCTCGTAGTTGGAACCTACGTTTCGATGAAGCAGTTCGGAACTTCGGATTCGAGAAAAACGTAGACGAGCCATGTGTCTACAGAAAGAGTAGTGGGAGTATGGTGTCGTTCCTTGTATTGTACGTGGATGATATCCTTTTGATAGGAAACGACATCGGGATGCTCTCGTCGGTGAAAGCATGGCTTTCAACCGAATTCTCCATGAAAGATCTGGGAGAAGCGACGTATATACTTGGTATTCGCTTGTTCAGGGATCGAGCGAACAGAACGATCGGCTTATCTCAGGCCCTTTACTTAGAGAAAATCCTGAAAAAAATTCAGAATGGATGACTCTAAGAGAGGGTTCTTACCTATGCGACATGGGATCCATTTGTCGAAATCAATGTCACCTCAAAGTGAGGAAGACCGACGAAGGATGAGTGGGATACCCTATGCGTCTGCAGTGGGTAGTCTGATGTACGCGATGTTGTGCACACGACCGGACATTGCCTACGCTGTGAGCGTGGTTAGTCGGTTTCAGGCAAACCCAGGTGAAGGACACTGGACAGCCATTAAGAATATCTTTAAGTACCTTAGACGGACTAAAGACTTAACGCTTGTCTATGGAGGAGCGGGACTAGAAGTAGAAGGTTATACCGATTCGGACTTCCAGTCGGACGTGGATGACCGAAAATCTACTTCAGGTTTTGTATTCGTGCTCAATAGTGGGGCAGTGTCTTGGAGAAGCTCCAAGCAAAGCACGACTGCCGATTCCACGTGTGAGGCAGAATACATAGCAGCCTCAGAGGCAGCTAAAGAAGCTGTTTGGATGAAAAAGTTCTTGGAGGAACTTACTGTGGTACCAGTTGCGGACAGACCGCTTACACTTTGGTGCGATAATAGCGGTGCAGTCGCGCAAGCAAAGGAACCACGATCTCATAGCAATTCCAAACATATTGAGAGAAAATATCACGTACTACGTGAGTTCGTTGAAAACGGGATGGTCGCCGTGCAGAAAATCGCCACCGCGGAAAACGTGGCGGACCCACTTACGAAGCCCTTGTCCCAGGCAGTTATGGAACAGCATCTGGACAAGATGGGCCTACGATACCACTGTGACTGGCATTAGGTGCAGCACATGGCATTCGAGTGCAAGTGGGAGGCTGTTAGGGAGTGTGCCCTCGGAATGCCATACGAGGACTAGGAATAGTATAGGGCGCACAATGATGTATGGGTCAATAGACAGTTATATTGTATATACTGTTAAAATAAAGTAGTGAATATTATTTTCATTATAATAAAGGCATTATTATTTATTTATCGAATTTAAAGTCTGCTTGGCATCTGGCGGTGCGATAAATAAATAACACCCAAATGTTTGAGTTGGACGTCTGATTCTCGTGGGGACGAGGGAGGAGACACCAGACGGTCCTCATCTCAGCATTAAATAAAAAGTCCGTAAGTCTAAGGATTCTAGGTGGGTGACTAGATATCCGAATATGACTTATTCATTGACGACCACATAGTATCGGTAGTGTCACCGATTACCTGAGAGGTTGTGGGTCGTGAAGGAGATATCGGTGATCGGAGAGATCGCGTATTCGGACATTCGGCTCGTATTCGTCTAGATCACATGACTAGGATGTTGTCAATGATTGAACGAATGACTATAGCAGCCTCAGACCGATAGGGTCACTGACGGATTTGCTTTCGCAATTTCGGTTTGTCGCTAGTTGGCTAGGTCCGCAAGTGTTCGGAGACACGGGCCAGCGACGAAAAGCAACTAACTTTACGGAGGTGATTGCCGGGCTTTGACTGCTATTGGGATTCACTGCCTATATTCGTATAGGTTAACGTCCTATGAGGTAATTGGAGAACGACGATTGTAAAGCCTTCGGCCGAAGCTTGGAAAGCTCGCTCGTATTAGATACGGAGCGGAGTTTAAATAATCGGTTGGGTCTCGATTATAACATAGTATTAGGTTAGTGAGTTTGACATTTACATGGCTCTCACCTAACCGGGACGCAAGTGAAAGGCGTAAGAGTTATTTAAATGTATATACTATAGTCGGTTCGCCCGAATTTCGCTTAGATCAAAATTCGTTCTCAACTGGGATCTGTCCGGTACTGCGGGATTGGCTAGGCGAATACCGGGACTCGCGGATTCCTCCCGTGCCAGTTGAGATGGACCTAGAGAGTCGCGCTTAAAAATGGTAATGAAGTTGAACGAAAACGGCGGGCTTTTCTCTGGAACCTAACGAATTGGATAGGTTGAGGTAGTGGCATAGTTGACACGAGGTGTCGATAATTTAGTTAAATTCCGGTGACAGTCACGGGAATAATTAGGACTTGAGATTGTCTTAAGTGCTTAATTAATTAACTAAATGAGGCTCAATTGTGATTAAAATAATTAGATTGGATTTAATTATTTTATTACTTAAAATTGAGGGACTAAATTGAGAAATTATAAACGTTATGGGCTTAAATGAAATATTTGCATGTTGACTTGGTCTTGGACATGTGTATGATTCCTAGCTTGCCACATTGGATGAGGTGGCATGTGAGTCGTACTCTTGGCTTTGATGGGAGCATGACAAGTGTTAAAATATAAATCAATACACATCCTTAGTGGGATTTACTACAAGCATGGAAATAAAAGTAACATGCATAAGAGAGTTAATAGATAGCTTGCTTCTTGAAGAAAAGAAAAGCACTTGGTCATTTTTGCTCTCATCAACCAAAACTAGAGAATTGGAAAAGTGTATACTTGGTACTTCTTAAAGCAACGGATCGTTCGACGAAGCCCGACGCCCGACCGAGCTGCGTCTAGCCATCGGGAGTCTCGGAGGTTCGATCAAGGTCATACCAGCGTGACAATCTAGCCCGGAAGCCCCCGGGCCAGACGAGGTGTTGCGACGTCCATCCGAGGTGCATTCACATACACCGACGGTATATTTCGAACCTTAATGATTTGATTTTACGAAAAATACCAAACAATATCAGAATGATTCGAAAGACCCCACGTTACGATCGCGTGGAAGTGTAGAATCAATCTGGAAAATTTGGTATTGATTGGAAATCATTTCGGTTGTCAAACTGTCGAAAGACAGCAGACTGCCGCTTTTGTCGAATTGATAATTTCGAACCACTGATTTGATTTTGTGAAAAATACCAAACGACATCGGAATGATTCGAAAGACCCCTCGTTATGATCGTTGGGAAGTGTAGAATCAATCTGGAAAATTTGGTATTGATCGGAAATTGTTTCGGTCGCCAAATAGTCGAAACACTGTCGGCTGCCGCTTTGTTCGAACTAGTTTGGAACGAAATTATTAATTCGAATAAATTTTTAATAAATTCGAATTTAGGAAATGCGAATTAGACGTGGTCTCCTGAGGCTCAGGGCAGTATCTTGAGCCCTCGGGAGAAGCCGAAGGCATTAGGTCGAATTTAGACGTTGAAAATCGAAAATTCGGCACCCTACGCCGCTCGGTTCAAAACGCGCTTCCGCTATCGCCACGTTGAGCTGTTCGGGGGCCGGCGTCGATTAATCGGGCCTACCCCAACAATTTGACAGGTGGAACGCAACCTTTGACTTCACAGCGTCGACGAATTCGAACGTACGCACCATCCGCGAGTGCATTGATCGCATGCAGCCGCATCAATTTGCATGGACTCCGTACGACATGACGCTCCCGGAGATTGCCGATCTTCCTGAAGAGTGCTTACCTACGGCGTGTCGATAGGTGTCCACTGATATTTTCTTCAATATCGTGGAGTTTCATTACCCCGAACGAGTACTTCGGCAATTTGGAATTATTCAAGGAATTCCAGTTATACCGCCGTATTGAGATAACAATCTTCATACGTACGAGCGTCGACAGCGATGGGGTATGGATTGGAGAGCGCATCACGCAGTCTGGCTTCAATTATGGGATGATCGAGAGGACACGGTCATGGATGGTCCTCCCTCGACTGCATTCAACTCGGTGGAAGATGGATATTACTAGTGGTTTCATCGGTCACTCGGCTCTACATATCTCCACACGAGAGACAGATGTCGCAGGGGTTTCAGATGGGGGATGCGGTATTTATGGAGACCATCGTAAGTTTAATTTATGTATTTTTGTTATTTTTTTAGTAACGCGGGGTTCACGAGAGCCTTCGTTACGCGAGGACCGGCGAGCATGACGAGACCATCCGATTACTAGAGCAGATGGATGGGATGTTTATCTCGCGATGCCGAGTTCGACGAGGGAGTGAGGCCGGAACATCTCACATGCATGAGGCCGGAACATCTCACACGCCCCGCACCGGAGGATCTCACATGCATCAGGCTGCACTACCTCACGATTATGCGGTCGGACCATCACAAGTGCATGAAGAAGTCAACCCCTCGTTCTTTGACGACTTGTCACCCTTTTTGGGATCGTCTGTAGCCCAGCACAGCTCACAGCCAGAGTATATGGATCACAAGGTATATTTATTCGATTTGGCATTTAAATCCCTTAATTAATTTACTGAAATTAAAATTTGATTATCACACATTAGGCGTTTATGACACCTTCACCAAGGCCTCGACGACCTCGAAGTCCGGGAGACGACGCGGAGCATGGTAATCGTCGAGGAAATAGAATTCGTAGGCCACCTCGTTGTGGGACCAGCGGTCATTTCTCGCATCATTAAAATATAGATTATGATGATGATTATTGTAGAAATGATGATTATTGTTGTTGTTATGTTGATTATTGTAGTGATGATAATTATGATTATATTTTATTACTAAAATTTATATTTATTACTATATTTATTAAATTACTATAATTTATATTTATTATGATTATATTATATTATTTTTTATTACTATATTTATTATATGACTATAATAAATATTTAATATGATTATCTTTTATTATTTTTATTACTATAATTTTCATTTATTATCTTTTAATATGATTATCTTTTATTATTTTTATTACTATATTATTATTAATATTAATATTATATTTACTACTAACAACCCAATTTTGGAACCACTTTAGATATATAAGACAAAACTGGGAAAGCAACATTGTATATTTTTTTTCAACGTCGCCCGTGTTGTCTAGCACGGGTTTCACCCCTGTCCATCTCATTCCTGATGCGATTTCGACTGTATCTTCCAGCACCAGTTCTCTCTCGACGAGATTCGTTGTGAATAAGAGTCCAATCTTCGGGGGTCCAATAATTTTCATCGTGCAATGGTTCAAAGGTACCTTCATATGTCTTCAAATACTCCTCCTTACTGTAATACTGCGCCACTAGATTACTGGAGTGTATTTGCCATTGACGGCAAGCTGCTTGTGCGTGAGAACATGGGATGTTATACCTGCTCCAACTTTCACACGTGCATGTTCGATCGTTGATCCTTACCACATAAGTGCGCTGATGAATTTCAGATGTTATGACTTCTGCTGTATGTTGGCGAACATCAAAACGGTACACAACGTGATCCCAAGATTCTGCCGTCCAACTTTGAAGCAATCTCGTTGCATAATGTGACCAGTCCGTTTCATTATTTGCCATTAGGGACGATGCTTCTTGAGTCTTAAACCCAAACACACTTTTATTCATTGGACCGAAACTCCAAAAGTACACACTCGAAATGCACACTATGCCATTTCACGGGTCGCGTCCCATGTACTGCGCCGCCCTCAAAAGTCCGTGGAGTTAATGCAATCAGCCGCCTTACCTACATACGTATACTCTGAGTTTTTGCCCAGTAGACGAAATATGCATGAATGCACGTGCTCTCACACCCCAATCCCGACACTCGCAAATGCACTCACGCTCAATATCTCACGAGCATACGCTCGTTCCTACATAATTTCTCAACTCAGAAACAGGGCCCTAGGCTAGACTCGGCATTCACACGCATAATAGTGGTACAGCCCCCATCTCGGTCTCAACCGTACATACGATAAATACAAACGGCCCCATCTCGGTCTCAACCGCAAGCGATACATCGAGTCGTAGCCTGACAATCAATATCGGTCACTCTACCCCACTTATCGACACTATACAGTATTACCGTGACACCGCACGATCCTCTCCACTCGTAACACGTGTATGCAAATGTTGTGCAAATAAACTGCAACATATAAAATAATAACATATCGGCCCGAGATATCATCTCGGCCCGATCTCGAAAACTATCATACTTTGAATAATCGGCCCAAATTTTCAAAATATTAATTAACTTCTAATCGAAATATATTTTTTCGAATTATGCCTTTAAAACTCCAAAATCTCATAATTTACTTTTAAGGTCTCGAATTTTAAATTTTTAACCTAAGATCCGAATTAAATTTTAACTTAAGATCCGAAAATTTTTAGAATTTCAAATCTGCCTCGGATTTTTAAAATCTTAATTTAAGACCCGAAAATTTTCAGAATTATCAAATCTGCCCCAAATTATAATTATTTTCAGATCGGCCCCAAATTCACATAAATTTCAGAAATTTTACAATTAACCCCACCTGAGTATTTATAATAATTATTTAGTCCCGAAAACTTCTGAAAATTCTCAATTTGACCCTAGCCGAGAAATTTATTATTTATTTAGTACCCGAAATTACAATTAACCCCAACCTAAATATTTAATATTTATTTAGCCCCTCGGAATTTCAGAAAATTGCACAAAAACTTGTTTACGTGTGTAGGTGATCTTCACCTACCTTAAATTCCGAAGTTAGCTACGTAACGGATTGTTTCGTGTGATCCCGACCCTAGAGTTTCGATCCCGAGCTCCCGAAGGTTTTTCTCCTCCTCTCTTTCTCCTTCTCTTCTTTCTCCCTTTTTTTTTTTTCTTTCTCTCCTTTCTTTCCTTCTCTCCCTCACTCTCACGGCCTCTCCTCTCTTCTCTTTGTATTCTTTTTATCTTATTTATTCTTATTTGTCTTATGTAATATTAGTTGATTAGGTGTATTAAGTGGTAGTTATGTTATTTTGTCCTTTCTTTTCTTTCTTTTCTCTCCTCTCATCTCTCCCACGTTCTCTCCTCTCTTCTTCTCTATTTCCTTTAAATTGTTGGTTGTTATTTTTGTCCTCTTGCCATTATAGAGATGCATGGAGGTTGCTTGGTTGTTAGATCTTGTCTCCATGCTCACATGGAGATAACAAATCAAGGAGATGTATATTTATTTTATTTAGTTGTCTCATTCATAAAATTCGGCCCTTATAATTAATTTTAAAATTTTTTTTATTATTATTTATTTTATTTTTTTTATGATTGTTATTTGACCAATCTCCTAACAACTTGGGCCATTATTTCCTTTACTTGGCCAATAATTATTTTTCAAGTCCAATTATATATTTTGGGCTTGGCTCGGAAAGAAATCGGTGTATGTTCGAAAATCGACTCCATACATTCCGAATATTATTGAAATAATCCCGTATAAATTTTTGCGGGTATTAAAAGGTGCAATCTTGATGACCATTTGTGATTGTCGAGCTCAGACCGCCAAGTAGGGATTCACAGTCTCGTAGGTAATAAATACAAGTGTGCTATGTGGACGGCGATGAGAAATTACGAACTCCTTGGTCAAGGTATTGAACTAACTCATGTTAGACATGGAGGGTAGTTTGGTAATTTGCCTCGTCTTCATTTTATCGTTCAGTGACTTTGACATAGAACATGACTTTCACTCGATTGGGATACATCTGAAGGGTTTATACGTAGTACGATAATCTATACTAAGCTTCTGGAATAAAGACTGTGTCGAAATTCGCGCTCGAATCGGGTTACAGTCCGATACTGCGGGATTGGTTAGGTAACTACCAGACTCTTGGATACCTCCCTTGCCGATTTAGTCGAACCTAGAGATTCGGGCTTAAAAAGGATCATATGTCAAGGCTACCATGCCATACTCTTCACCAATTCATATTAAAGGCTTTTTCGATTTAGATTGGGCCATATGTTCAGACACTCGAAGATCAATTACTGGATTTGGTACGTTCATTATTTATTCTTTAGTGGCATGGAAAGTAAAGAAGCAGTCCACTTTATCAAGGTCATCAACCGAGGCCGAATATCGAGCCATTGGATCACTTGCTGCTGAATACTTTGGCTCGAGCAGCTGCTTTCATATTTTGGTTATACCAAGTCACAAACACCTATCATTTATTGTGATAATCAGTCGACAATTCAATTGGCATTAATCCGAAGTTTTCACGAGCGAACAAAGCATATTGTAATTGATGCTCACTTTATTTGGAATCATATTCAACTTGGGAATTTCAAGCTTCTTCCTGTTAGTTCAAAGCTTCAACTAGAAGACGTCTTTACTAAGCGTTTGTCTGGATCACAATTGCTCAAATCTTTCTTTTGGCAATTGAGCGGATTTGGAATTCGATTTCTACAAATTCGGTGTTAAATCTAAACGCTTATTTTTTGTCAGATTTGAAATTCTATTTCAAATGTTCCGTCTTCGAAATTTCAGGTCGAGTGTAATAAGTTTTCGCAAATAAATAACAATAACAAATAAATAAATAAATAAATAAATAAATAAATAAAATAATGTAATAATTAGGGGTGAACAATGAGTCGAGTTTACCACGATCTCGATGAGCCGGCTCGAGCTCGTTACGGGCTCGCGAATGAGCCGGCTTGAGCTCGTCGAGCTCTTGTTGAGCTCGAGCTCACTTTTGGGTGCTCAAGACCTCGACACCGCTTATTTCTTTTATATTTATCAATTTTATTTTATTTTCTACTTTTTAACTTCAAAAAAAAAGATAGAAGTTGAGTTCGACGAGCTTCTCGAGATCAAGCTCGAACTTCATTTCGAAATCCGATTTCGAAACCCTAACATTTGCCAAAAATAATTTTGAAATCCGTAATTTTAAATCATCCGATTTCATTCAAATACGTGAATCCAAATGCACTCTCAAGGAATTGGTCATTTTATCTATGTTTTGATCCGAACGATGTAGGGCATAAAACTTAGAGAGACATGGTTCTGGGATTTCAGAGGTATCCCAAAATAGCGAAAGTCAGTACACAAATGTATATGTGGCTATGTAATCTCAATGTATTTGAATACAAAAAGGAAATTGTATTAATGCTATAATATTTACTATGTTTTAGTAGAAGTTTAGACAACTCGAACAGATATACATTTGAAATTATTGCATTCATATTTTAAATCCAAATACTATTTACAAATAAACCACATGTTCTAATCAGAAATTATATGTTGAAGAAGCTCAAAGTTATAAATTGTCGATAAATTTTTTAAACTTTGACTTCCTTACTATATTTTGTCAATCCAAAAAGTTAATAGTAATGTAAATACATCAATAATATGTTCATTAAATTTGGGAGAGGTCATTGGTCAATCTTAATGTTGTAATATAGTTCCAACTTGAAACATTTACCATAGAGCGAGGTAGGCAGTTGAAACTTGAAGGACCCGATGTATATATATACATGCTTGATGAAGGCTCGACACATAAAAACATCTTCATTGGCAAAGGATATATAGACATCAAGGTTGCAATTTGGCCGAAATGCATTTATTCAATCATAATATTATATATGAATCAACTTGTGTTATATTATGTTTTATTAAATCCACAGATGAATCCCCCATATTTTGAAGTGTTCGACCGCGACTTCACCTGCAAGAGGGTCAATGGGGTTCTTTTCCCACAAGCAATCAGAACTCTCCCTCCTGATCCATTTCCACCAACCTCTCAGGTTTATATAAAATTGAAAACCTTTACATTTGTCCGCACACATAATATTTGTATATACATATACGTTGACACATACAATATCAATTAAAATATTTGACTGCTCGTTATGTTGAATCTTATAGTGCAACTACGTATGTCCATGATTAATCAGATAACACATAACAATTTTATGTATTGTAGAAGGAACCTTTGTTTCGGGAAACATCAAGGAGAAAGAAGGAATTATCCGCATCTACGGTGATAGATGAGAAGGAAATCGCACTAAACCTCTTTCAATGTGCACGAACGTCTGAGTATGTTTTGAATGTTCAAGAGGTAGTCCTAAAGATGTCTGTTTTTATTTTTAATTTTAGAGATTCAATTCCATTTTATTACTATTTCCTGTTGTAATAAAACTACATGTGATATACGTCAAAATATCTACTAATAGTTATTAGTTATTACAGGTTGGGACGAGCACTATCAGGTTGTATGTTCTTCAACCTTCTCAACATTCATCTGATATTGGACGAGCGAAAGCTAGAGAGACTACTCTGGATAATGATCAGTGGATATTAATTCCTGTACGGGAGGAAATATTTTCGGTCATTAACGGTAAAACTAATTTATCCCTAGCACAAAGGCTGGAGGGAAAATGGAAAATGGAGACTAGACAACGAAATACTTGTGGAAAACAGGAACCTGTGAGTTTAATGATTTTATGAAATAATAATACATGCTGATATTGTTAATTTTTTATATATTCTTTTCCTTTTCACTTTTCAGTTTTTTTACCATCAAAAGGTCAAAAGGATAATGCGTTCTATGTGTGAAGTTGCAACTTTTATTTTTTATAATTCCATTTACTGAATGGCAGGTGAGCACTTACCACACATACATATACATATATCACAATTGCCATACATTTTGATACTTTTTGTGATAATTACTTTTCAAAATTCTTCAATGCAGGGTCATTATCGATCGTGGCACAGACGTTCTTAATAAATACAACTACAATAATTGTTGGAGGAGTTGATGTAGATTGACCGAGTGTACCATGGATTATCAACATTGTTCAAAGAAATAAATAAATTGCATTTTGTTTGATGCCACACATATCCCTCTTAAAGTTATATCAAGTATACAATACCAATAAACAAATTGTACAATTCAGGAACAACATTTACTTTGCTAATATACGAGATAGTAATAAATCACTAAAGTTTAATTCACCTAAATATGCACGAGACAATCAAATGTATTTGATGAAAAGAAACAATGAGCACAACTGGAAAACTATGCCAAATAAATCACAAAATAATTTTTTTTTTTATATATTTCATATGGGTATAAATACATGGATTTTGAAAGAATGAATATAGTCACCCATGGATATGACCTTCAAAAGGCATCAGCATGAGACTTGGATGACAACGAACATGACACTTGAATGACGGACTCTTTGTTGGTTGATCACTCCTATAAATACTACATTCCTCTTGCTTTAATGAATATATAAGATATGTGGCTATCCCAATCAAAAAAGTTTATATGTGCGGTGAAATTTATATAGCGGTAGATTAAGTATTACAAAGTTGTGGGGCGTGCGTAAGGTGCTTATTGGTAAGAAAACTGGATGAGACATGTAGAGTATCAATTTTAATTGTGCTTGATTTCATTAGTTGTCCTTGTAATTAGGGGCCTTATGTATATTAGTCCTTAGAATGAGACTAGTTTGATATTTATACCAAGTTTGTTTGGTATAAATAGTTGATTGAGAAATAAACAAGAAAATTAGAGAGTCCATCTGAAAGGCTGCCGAATTCAATTCTAGAGAGAGAAACATCAAAAATTGCTCACACTAAAGGAACTCTCTCTCGTGTTCTTCAAGTGAAGGTTTTCGATCGAAATTCATATTTCAATAATTCTAATCGATTTCCTTAGAATTCATGTCTAGGATTGATTGTGTTGACAAACGAGGACCTAACAATTGGTATCAGAGCAGATTCGTTCTGTTTTGAATTGAAATTGTTAGAATTCGGATCGAAATTTATATTCTGGAACTATTCACGCGAAGAACAGTTTTGGCGCGAAATAGTTTTTTGATCTGAATTGCCTAATTCTGTGCGTATTGTTTGTTCTAGCAATAGAAATCGATGGCGATTAGATGCGTAGCAGTTTGAATATCAATTGAGCAGAATAGATAAGATTTTAATCGTTACTGTTCGCACGAAGAACAAACTTGAACACAGTGTGATTTTGATTAAAATTGACATATTTTGCTCATAATGTGTTTAATTGTCTGTTCGTGCGAATCAAACTTCTGATTACGAGCAGAAACCTGCGATTTCAAGTTTAATTCATCGTTTTTGGTTGAATAAGGGTTAATTAGGGTTCTGATTTTATTCGTGGAACTTCAATTTTTCTCGCTGAAGTTTTCGATCGCAGAAATTTCTCGATCGCAAAATTCCGCGCGAAAATTTTTATCGATCAGAACACTAAGTCAGCACTAAAATCGTATTTACTAAGAACGATTTTAGTAGAAGAATTTTTCGAGTGTTACTTAGCAAAAACTTTTTCGACGAAGACCTTTTTGATTTTTACGCTCGCAAAACTTACCGTCGAAATTTTTTCGGTCAAAACTAATACTGTTTGACCAAGCAAAAATTACTTGCGATTGAAAAACTTTTTCGGTCAACGTTTGACTAAGCGAGAAACCTACCTGAAGTACTGTTTCTTGCGATCGAAATAAATTCACAATTGAAGGATTTTTCTCGATCGAAAGTTTTTGCACAAATGTTTCTCGCTCGAAAATTTTCTCGCTAACGCACTTTCCCCACGAGAACAGTGACATACATTTTAATCACGAATGAATTAATTTCGATGAAAATCTAAAGATAGAATCGAAAATAATTCTCGACTGCTTTAATATTAAACGCTACTAACTAATTTGCGACTAGTGAAGCACATAACGTCGCTCAAATCCATCAAACTACAAACGAAGATGCTTCGTCAACAAAAAAAAGGAGCAAAGAAGAGATGGATGCATACTCGCTAGGAAACGACTATCGACCGCCGATCTTGCAACGCGGTGAATATGCAGTCTGGAGAAGCCGCTTCCTAAATTTCATAGCTCTGAAAGATCAAGCCGAAAATCTATTGCAGTCACTCGAAGAGGTACCTGCACAGTTTTGGGTCACCATAGCCGGTGATGACACGGCTACTCCTCAAATTCCCGCTACTAGGCGACTTAAGGAGCCTAGGGAGTACTCTATCAAGGAAAAGGCCCGCGCGAAGACTGATCTAATAGCCATGAACACAGTCATGCAAGGCATCCCTAATGACATCTATAGACAGATAGACAGCCTCCCGACGGCTAAAGGAATGTGGGATGAGTTGCATAGGATGATGCAGAGGACGGAAGTAGGCATCAATGCAAAAAGGCAAATAGTCTCACTGCTTATGACTCCTTCAAAGCAAAGCCAGAGGAAAGCCTATACGATGTATATCAAAGATACCTCACTCTTCTCAACGAGATGAGGAAGATGGAAATCTCGAAGACAAACATGGAAACAAATATCAATTTCTATCCTCTCTGCCCTCGGACTGGAAAAAGATATCCACTCAACTTAGACAAAACAAAGATATGGAGGAGTTGGATATTCATGCAGTCTTTGATAGTCTCGCCCAACACGAGGAAGATGTTTGCGAGACTCAGAGAGAGCAGAGCAGGTTAACAACACCGTTGCTCTAGTCTCAGAGAAGCGTGGAACAAAGCCTCGCAAAGAGAAGATCGTTAGGCCTCCCTCCTCATCAGAGTCAGAAGAAGAATCGGAATCAGACGTCGAGCCAAGCATGAAGGCACTAGGGAAGCAGTTGGCCTTAATCGGAGAAATGATGAGCAAGAAATACTTCAAGAAGTCTTCATCCTCGGCCAACAAACTTCGGACCTCAAGCTCGAAGAACAAGGAACATGCACCAGAGAGCTCTGAAGTCAAGAATACGAAAGAGCCTAACAAATGCTTCAACTGCGGCAAGCCTGGTCATTTTGCCAGAGAATGCACTCTTCCCAAGAAAAGAGATGATAATTACTACTCCAAGAAGCTTTACTCACGAAGCGGAAGGAAGCAGGAGTAGCCCTCATGGCAGAGCAGGACCATTGGCTCGAAAAACGTCTAGCTCTAGAGACGAGAATCTTGCCCTCATGGCACGTCTTGACGACGACAGCGACGCCGAAACATCCAACCAGAAGGACGAAGATAACGCATCTACCTCATCACAAGAGGTAGACTCTTCTTCCACATTATTGATCATGTTAGAATCATATCAAAAACAATATGCCAACATGAAACGTGAGCAGAAAAGTATTAAGGAAGTAGAGGATAAACTTTCTAGGTCTCAGGAGAAGATAAATAGTTTCGAATCAGAACTTAGAAGCTATAGTACTAAAATAAAAGAACTTAATAAGAGCCTACATTCTAGAGAGACTAGTCAACCTCAAATAGGACATCATACGAAAAGATTAAGGAATTAGAAGATAGGCTAGCAATAACTAATTGCTTGGTTAGGAATCTCAATGAGATAGCCACCCCAAATTATAGGATAACCGAAGCTACCACTAAGATTACTAACTTAGAAGCTCAATTAGAAATATCTAATGCGAAGGTTAGTGAGCTTAGTAAAGAACTTGATGCCTGTCAAGCCGCTAAACTGACGATGTAAAATAATTATGCTCTCCTAGGTGAGGAACGCAAGAAGTTATATGCAAAAATTAAGAAATTAGATGATATTCTTACGCCTAGGGGACATTCTGAGCAGACGATATTTCTAAACCAGCCCAAGGATACAGAATTCTATAATCCAATAGAAGGCATAGGTTTCACTAACTCACGTGTTCCACGGAAGAAAGAATTATATTGATATTAAGAACATGGGTTTAGGAGTAACCTCTCTTAGAAATTTCACTGAAGCGACAAAACAATGTACTTCAGAATCGTCTAAGAGTAGAGCCTCACATGGGCCTGAAATCCCCTTTGACTACACAGAACTAAATGAAAGAGACAAAAATATGAAACCATCCTTAACACATGTCTGTGATTTAGCTCAACCTCCTGAATCTCAAACACACTACGAGGAAGTAAAAAACGTTCATTATAAAAATTCTCTCTACAAACCTCCTATAATAAAATAGATAGAAGAAGCTCAAGCTAAATTAGATAAAGAAAGAGAGAATTTCGAAGCTGAAAAGAAAAAGTTCTTAAAAGAGATGTAAAATCTCAAAGCTTCCTCACCCTCCCAAACTACCTCTCACACTACTATGTAACGCGTGAAAATAAAAAAATCACCTTCGAAAGATCAAAAGTGCATTGATAATTCTGTTAAAAGTGCTAAGACTAAAACTATTTTACCTAGGTCTATAGGGAGCGTAGGGCAAGCACTAGAACCGAAGGCGAGAGTGTCTAGTATTAAGAAGGAGCTAGTAGATTCGAGTATATCTAAGAATGTTGCTCATTTTGTACAAATATATGACACTCGTAGAAATAAAAGAGTCATTTCTTCGCTTCAAATAACTGCTTCTACATGTACTCTACAGCCTACCATTTTTAGAAGCACTAATTTCGAAATTGGCTCTACATCTGAAGCTAAAATTAGCCATACTGAAACAAATGTCACTTGGAAGACCCGTAGGAAACAAGATCCAGCCATAAAAAAAGCATATGGCGCTGTGCATGCATGTACTTACCTAAGGTATCCCGTAAAGATTGAGTCCCCCAAGCACTTTAGAAGATTATCAAAAGAAAAGATCTTTTCCTCGGTCAAGCCTTGACTGAAAATCAAGAGCTGCTGAGCAACTACAAAGGACCGACCAAACTGCAAAGTCAGATTCGGAAACAATGACTCATCTCCCATTCTTGGGATGTGGGAACATAAATTTGGAAATCTGACGATACAAGATGTCTCTTATGTCGACGGCCTCCGCCATAACTTGTTCAGCATAGGCCAGTTCTGTGATAAAGGATTTCAAGTGGTCTTCCACGCTGACCGGTGCGGAATTTTGGACAGTCAGGACACAGAACTCCTTTTCGGACTTCGGAAATCCAATCTTTACACGATCAACCTGACGTCTGTGCGGCCCTCGACAGTTGTATGCCTCATCTCTCAAACTGTTGTACATAGTAACAGCTTATGGCATCAACGAATGTCTCATCTAAATATGAAAGCTCTCCAACGCCTTTCTACGAAAAAGTTGGTTCACGGTCTTCCAACCATACTACTCTACAAAGGAGCATCATTGTTCGTCATGTCAATTAGGAAAAATGAAGCGAGCATCTCATCAAGTCAAGCAAATTGCGTCTACCTCTCGACCATTGGAACTAATCCACATGGACCTCTGTGGGCCAATGCAGACACGGAGTATCAGTGGACGCAAGTACGTGCTAGTAATCGTCGATGACTTCTCTCGCTACACTTGGACAAAGTTCCTCCGAACCAAAGATAAGATAGGGGACTTGATTATCAACTTTGTGAACACTACTCAGAATCTGCTGCAATAGACTATTCAAGTTATTCGAACAGACAACGGCACTGAGTTCAAGAATCAATATCTCAGTGAGTTTTATCAGAAACTTGGAATAAGTCAACAAGTCTCAGCCACAAAAACACCTCAACAAAATGGGATCGTTGAAAGGAAAACAGAACTCTAGTGGAAGCCGCTCGTACAATGCTGATCCATTCTGGCCTTCCACACTTTCTTTGGCTGAAGCAGTAAATACTGCCTGTTTTACCCAAAACAGGACGGTGGTTCACAAACGCTTCAACAAAACTCCGTACGAGATTGTAAATAAGAGAGTACCCAACATCTCATTATTTAAAGTCTTCGGGTGCAAGTGCTTTGTGGCGAACGACAGAGAGCAACGTGCAAAGTTCGACCCTGAAGCATTCGAAGCAACTTTCGTCGGTTATTCTTCAACATCAAAAGAGTATCGAGTATACATCAAGTCCACCCGCACGATTAAGGAAAGCTACAACGTCACTTTTCACGATGAACGAGATGGCTTCTGAACAAAACAGTTCAGGACCCGTGCTCAACTCGTTGGCTTCTGAAAACAACATCTCAGAACCCGTATTCACTGGTGTGTTGGCACAAAGCCGACAGAAGATGGAAACAACTCCGCAGTAACTGCCAGACGAAGCTCTAAGACTTGTGTTAGAAGACTTGGATTCCCTCTTTGAGCCTCTACATCCGCCAGTCACCGTCAATCATACACCCGACGAGGACTATGTACCAAGTTCTTCAACAGTCACTACCTCCGATTCAGATTTGCCACAAAACAATGAAGAACCTACCGTGAGTGTTCAGGAAGAATCATCAGAGTCGCTCCCTCCCAGTGCAGATTTGGAACTTTCTCACACTAATGAACAATCGGAGATCATTGGAAATCTAGATCCACAACTGGCTGATGCATCATCTTCAGCCTTGCCACATGAGCGCAAGTGGACTAGAGCTCACCCAGTTGATCAGATAATTGGTGATCCTTCGAGCGGAGCAAGGACACGACATCAACACAGTCTTTCAGCTGTTTCTTAAGCCAAAATGAGCCCACTAAGGTAGCAGACGCACTACAAGACCCGGATTGGATTATTGCAATGCAAGAGGAAATCAACCAATTCGAACGTCTTCAAGTGTGGAAATTAGTACCCGCATGGGAAAACTATCATTGGAACAAAATGGGTATTTAAGAATAAAAAGAATGAAGACGGCAAAGTGATCTGGAACAAGGCACGATTAGTTGCTAAGGGATACAACCAACAGGAAGGCATTGACTACGACGAAACGTATGCTCCTGTTGCCCGAATTGAAGCCATTCGCCACTTATTGGCTTACGCGGCTCATAAAGCCTTCAAGGTCTATCAAATGGACGTTAAAACCGCCTTTCTCAACGACGTACTTAAAGAAGAAGTCTATGTCGCTCAGCCAGACGGCTTCATTGATCAAGAATATCCCGATCACTTCTATCAATTGGATAAAGCTCTCTACGGACTAAAACAAGCCCCACGTGCTTGGCATGATTCCTGAGTGACTTCCTCGTAAAACAAGCCCCACGTGCTCTCGACGATCTTTTACAAAGGTGAAATGATTAAAATGCCTCGATCACAGGTAAATTGACTTAAGATTGCTTGTGTTGACTAGAGAGATATAAATATAATCATCCCAAGGTAAAAATAAACGAGTGCTAGAATGAACACATTGAGAGTTGTTGAAATGGATCATTCTATGAACTTAAGACTCTTTAGTTTGACGACATGACTTGACGGTATGTGATCTTTTCAAGTGTCTCGTGAAATTTTAGGCGTGACAATGATCGTAGCAAAATAATCTGACCCCATACTATTAATATTAATATGCATATAAAAAATATATATATATAGATATATGATACTTTTTTTTCTGAAAATTTACTTCACCAAAAAAAAAATCGCATATTTTGAAATGAAATTTTATATTTCATATGCATTGACTTGTTTAAATGCGATTATCTGTTTTTGCCCATACCCTCGCGCGAAAATGAAAGTTACATGTATAGGGGAAAATGTATCTAGGCTAAAATGTGTTGAATTCGCGTATCTCAAATTTTGTTGCATTGTTTGAGGGGGAGCATTTACAAATTATGTTAAAGCTCCAGATATTTAATGACCTTCCTCTAAGTGTTGCAGAAACAATGCGGATGTCAAGAATTCTTCAAGACTTGGAGTATTCGACATAAAACTTGTTGGTTGGTTAAAATGTGTGATAGCTAAACGTCTTTTATGAATTTGATTTTCACCAATCTATCTCGATTTTTTTTGGGGAAACAAATAAAATAAAAATAATTGCTTCCAAAATTAGCTCTAATATTTTCGAGATCTGTTGCTTTAAGTCTACGGATTTATAAAATGAGAAGACGGAGCCAGATGTCATCAATCAGAATTACAGGGAGTTAATTGTATTTATTTTCACATATAGGGGGAGCAATTGTGTGATCTACTCGAAAATCTTTGATCAATCTGAAAATACAGAGAACCTTGCTATCGAGAAATTTAAGCAAAATTCGTAATTTTTCTTTATCTCGAGCGAAAATTTATTTGGGACCAAGTTGTAATTTTCGCCTGCATAATATCGAGCGAAAATTAAACAGGATCCAAATGAAATTTTTCGTTTGAAATTTGTCGCGAGAAAAAATTAAACAGTAACCATAGGAAATTTCTCGATCGTAAGTTTCTCGATCGCAAATAGTAACGGGCCAAAATATTCTTAAGGGACGGAAACGTCTAATTAGCCCATTAAAGAAATAATGCTTGCAGTCAAAAAACACACGCAAACCTCAATCGCCAAATTCAAATTCTCGTGCGAAAAAACTTTTCTCTCCTCAAAAAAATTCTCTAATCTTTCGATTTTTCTTCAAATCTTCTCGTGCGAAAAACTTTTTCTTCTCAAAAAGACGAACAGAATCTAATTCTCTAATCTTTCGATTTTTCTTTAAAATTCGTCTTTAAGAGGTAAATCGACAGTCTTTAGTGGTTTCAGTGTATTTGAACTCGTTTAGTATCTACTTTCTGCAATCTTTCGCCTGATTATGTGATAATTTTGTCTGTTCCTAATAGGAAACTCGAATGCTAGTTTGCAGTGTTTTAAAGAACCAGTTTCTATTGCATGGTCTAGGTTAAAAACTGCGTAATAAGTAGTTTAGGAGTTTCATGAACGAATAATGGTAGATTACTTCGATTTTCTGCGTTCGATTGGAAGATAGATGAAAACTGGATTTTAAACGTTTGAAGGCGTCGAAGAACTTTCTCGCTCGCAAACAGTAATAATCGAATTTTAAATTTGATTGCGTTACTGTTTGCTTCGTAAAAGATTCTCGATCGCAAAACTTGTTGACTTAGTCGTTTAGATAAATAACGTAGATCGAAAAATAATTACCATCGAGAAATTTCGAGATTTTACTCGAGGGCAAAGATTACTGAACGGAACAGATTAAATAGATATCTTTAAAGTTTTTGAGCGCAAAACTACAATCGCAAATAATAATTTCGATTTCAATTTTGTTCTCGGTCGAAAATTTTAGCGGCAATGAAATAATTTTTCGACGATAAAAATTTTCGATCGTAAAAACACGCAGCGACAATTTTGATCGATCGAAAATTTTCTCGATGTTTGATTTAGCTTCTCGTTGACAATTTTATCGATCGTAAAATTTCACAGCGAAAAACTATTTTACAATCGAAATACTTTCTCGCTCGACAACTTTCACAGCGAAAATTTTATTCATACGTGAAAAATTTCTCGATCGTAAATTACGCGGAAATTGATTTTCTTGATCGTAAATTTACACGAAAATTTTTCTCGATCGTAAAATTTCTCGGCTACAGTATCACACGTTAAGTTCAACACTTGGAAAATTTTCTAAGTCCTTTTCACTTTAGCTCCCCTTAGCGAATAAAATTTTTCTCGATCACAAACTAACACGGAGAATTGTATTCAAAAATTGCACTTAGAAAATTAAATTGAGAATTTCAATTCTCGCGCGACAAAAGGAAAGGAGTGAACATTACTTAAATATCTAGAAATATTTTCAACACTTCATCGAACTTATATGCTTATGTTGTGTTCAAATTACCTCTTTAATATTGACTCCGTATGATCTATGTGCAAAATCCATAATGTCAACATAATATGACATGATCCATGTTTATGGTTTGATAAAGTCTAAATTCGACTCAAATTATAATTCTTGAACTAATGATTTACATTTCATGTGTATATTTCAGATGGATCACGATCCTACTTACAATCACATTTACGAAAAGGCCATGTACCTCAATGTACACGACACCAACTTTCAGCTCGACATGACGTCCTTTCGGTGTCCTGACGAGATAATGGTGTCTATACTATAAGGCCATCCCCTGTGGCATGCACTGACGGTGACGGCCTCAGTGCCTATGGTGTACCTTCAACAATTTTGGGGGATGATCAAGAGCCACATTATTGAAGGGGCGTACAGCTTCACGACGGTGGTAGGGACGAGGCACGTCAACATGAACAAGAATGACTTCAGTCTTATCCTCGACCTCCCCTACCCAAATTACGACTCTCTTCCAACTGATGCCGAAGCTAGTGCGTGACTTCATCAAGATGGGATACCGTCCACCGCTCACCAAACTCGCACAAATGCAGAGCAACGGGATTCCTCATTCGTGGAAGATATTATTTGGTCAACAAGTGTCTATCCCTGAAGTACGCCGGCTTCGACAAAGGCAACAGCAACATTCTGAGGATTTTCCAAGGAATCATCTTCTTGCGAAATTACGATTTCGCTCAACTGATCTGGAATGATCTGCCGTACACCCGGTGGTTCTCCGTCATCATCCGACAATACATGGAGATGTACGAGCAGAATATTCCTCGCCTGCCTCCGGGAGGAAACTATCAGCCACCTAGGCTAAAGTTCTTTCACCACCCCAAACTAACGGACTTGGACCAGCCGTCAATGGCTATACCGTTCGAGTTGCTACGTCTCGCCGATCCCTCGGGAGATGTCTACAAACTCTACTGAATGGTGACGGAACAGATGATCAGAGGGCCCCCGACAGAACAGTCAGCCCTCACCAACAACAAAGCTAGGACACGATGATCGATGCAGTGGCTCAGGAACTTGAACAGGAGCACTCAATACAAGCAACTCAGCAACCAGATTTGAGGTCATGATGATAGATGAAGTGGCCTTTGAAATGGAAGCTTAAGAACAAAATCAGGAGCTCCAGATGGAAGTGCTCATCATTGTCGGCGTGCTCGAAGAACCTATTGAGTAAGGTATTCTAGCAGCACAGCCCGAGACAGAAACGGGGCACATTTCACCACGCTAGCTACTACGCCAAAACAGAGGCTCTAATTTCAACAATACAACCGATTGAGCCTCCGGTGATGGAACCAGCCAGTGAGGATGTAAAACGAGGACTCTCACCTCACACGGCTACCCCATCAGACACGGAGTCAGATGAGGAGATTCGGTTGATTAGAAGGACTCCGAGACGATTGGGCGTAACATTCGAGTCCCTCTTCAAAACTGTCACCGAACCATCAGACATAGCGCCGACTATCACTCTAAGTGTTGCGGACCCCCCTTCGCTCAATCTTGAGCCGCAGCACGTCACGGCATGATCGGAAGCTCCGGTGTCTGATATACAGGTTCCCACTGAACCTGTAACAACACCCATAGAGGAGAATCTTCAAGATTCAACTCAAGGATTGGGTGGAAGTCTCTAACAGTCACAACATCAAGTGACTGCGAGCCAACCTGAAGAGCCGATGTTAGCTCAAGGGTTGATAACAGGCGACATCAGTCGTCTTGCACCATCCACAACGGAGGCATCCACTCCGTACGTGACTGAAGACAGACTTCAGGCCGCTCGCTAACGCGCTGAAGAATTTTGAAGACAAAATTATGGAGAGCGTGCGCAATGCCATCGAGACGTCCGCCAAGATCGTGGGAAAGCACCCATCTCGGAGCCGTCGTCATCACAACCCATCCTCACACACCCACAACCCATACTTCCCTCACAAATCCCAACACCCATCCTCAGCCACAACCTCATAAATCCTGCCACAGTCATCAGCAAACTCCACTCTATTCTGGTCACCAGGCTGTTGGATTGACTACACGAACGTCGGAAGAAGATGATCTCCTCCGCCGTCTTATTGATCGTCCTGACCCATCCCGAACGTGCCGCGGCCAAGGCTACCACTCCAAACGCCGACATAACGACCCGACGATCAGGGCCGTCCTGAGGGGGAGAAGAGGCCAAGGATAATCACAAGGGGTCAGAGACAGGACCCTGGCGCGACTCAGAAAAGTAAAGGAGTCGCTGGAACCTCACAAACCCACTACCCAAACAACCACCACCACGCGCTCCACCACTCAAACCCAAACCCAAACCGAAACCCACATCGACCCACCAACCTTCAAATAAGGACGCCTCCGCCCACACCACCAACCTTCTCATGCCCCTTGCTCCGGAAGAAGAAGCAAGTGCTGCCATGCTTATTGCCCAAGCGCAGACTCAGGCGACTCCATCAAGGAAAGCTACAATGTCAATTCCAGATGGCAGAGATGGCTTTTGACACATCGGTTCAGCCCGTGGCACACTAGGTGGCTTCTGCACACCTCAATTCAAGACCCGTGCCTAACCAGATGGCTTCTGCATAGGACAACTCAGAATGATGCTTACTGCTGTGTTGGCACAAGACCATAGAGAACGGCAAAAAACACATCTCTGTTCCATATTGATCAATGTTTTGAGAGATCAAGTCTATGACATATGATATATCACATGTTAACAGGAGTTACATTGCTACTAACCTGCTAGGACCCAACCAACATTAGGCACCTCACAAAAGAATTATTCATGCATGTACAAAAGAGAAAATCCAGCAGAAAAACAAGTGGTATCTCGACAGCGGGTGTTTCCACCATATGATAGATCAGTAAGTTTGTGTCAGTGAAAGCATATGATGGAGGATATGTCTCATACGGCGCCAACACAAAAGCTAAATTATTGGAGTTGGAACTGTCATTAACACTTTACATACTACTATAGATGACGTATGGTTAGTTAAAAATTTAGAACATAACCTAATTAGCACTAGTCAATTATGCGATAATGGTCATACGATAACCTTTGTAATAAGTGTGTTGTTAGAAATGATAATAAGGTTATATTTAGTGCATCTAGGGATAGAAATATCTACTGCATTACTCTTGATGATATAGCTGACCAGAATGTCGAGTGTTAAGCAGTTACACAGGATACCACCTGGTTATGGCAGATGCTTGGGACATGCTGATACGGAACTACTGTCTCACATTACCAGCAACGCACTGGTACGAAGTGTTCCTGATATGAAATTCATCAAGGACAGAACGAGTAGGGTATGCCAAATGGGTAAATAGACCAATACGTCCTTTAAGGTAAAGCATGTGATATCCGCATCCAGACCTCTGGAACTAATTTATCTCGACCTTTTTGGTCCTGTTCAAACAATGTCTCTGCGAGTAAAGATATGCATTTGTTATTATTGATGACTATTCTAGGTACACGTGGGTGATAATCCTTGCACATAAGAATGAGGCATTAGATAACTTCGCATCGCTAGTAAAGAGACTTGAAAACGAAACTGAGATGACCTTATGCAGAATACGTAGTGATAACGGATTAGAATTTGATAGTAAGTCATTTTCATCTTTCTGTGATCAATATGGATATAGTCATAACTTCTCTATTCCCATAACACCCCAACATAACAGCGTAGTTGAGCGGAAAAACAGAGTTACGGGAAATGGCTAGATCAATGCTACATGAGTATGATATTCGTAAACAGTTTTGGGCCGAAGCTATTAGTACAGCCTGTTATGTGTCTAATCGTGTTTTTCTTAGACCCATATTGAAGAAAACCTCTTATGAGATTTGGCATGGTAGAATTCCAAATATAGGATTTTCCATGTGTTTTGTTAGTGTTTTATTTTGAACGATAGAGATAAGAGAGGAAAATATGATGTAAGGTTGATGAAGCGGTATTCCTTGGTTATAGTCTTCATTCTAATGCCTATCGTGTTTATGATAAAAGGAAGTAGACTGTTCAGGAATCTATACATGTTATTGTTAGGAATATGCCCTCAAATGCTATACGATGATTAGATTGTATAGGACATTTGCTTATTTATTACTCGAGTTCTTGTGTAATACGATATTTCGTGTGTTTATTGAAAGGCATTGTTCGTCTATTGATATATGAGTTCTTTACTTAGCATCCGGTAAAGCAATAAATGAACAAATCCAAATGTGTCGAGTTGAGTCACTGTTCCCGATGGGTACGAGAGAGGAAGGCACACAAGTGAACTCTTAATCTCGAACATTAAAAAGTAAGCCTAAGGCTCCAGTTGGGTGCTGGGTAACCGGTCACGGCTTATTTGTCGATGACCTATCGTGGCCGATATCCCGCTTGGAAGGGGATGTTGACTTGTACTACGAATCGAATCAAGGGCTTGAATCGTCTCTGGACACCAACTCACTTGTCGTACGGTCGAACATGGCTTTTACTCAAGGAGTGTAAATGGCCAACGACAATATTATAGTAGTCTGCGTGAACCTTAGACGAAATGGGCTTTGACGGAGTTGACTGCGAAATCTCGACTGTCACTGGTTCCCCTCTACCCGGTTTTGCTTTGAATTGGTCAGTGGGCCAGATGTGTCACAACCCTACTTCCCTAAAATACGTACTTTGGCGGATTTTCGCAACGTAAGCAGCGGAAAGCCCATTTAATAAAAATCTTTCATTCATAATAAAATACAAATATGTCCAATGTCTAAACCCAAAAGTCTTAAACCCAAACACCTTTTATTCATTGGGCCGAAACTCCAAAAGTACACACTCGAAACGCACACTACGCCATTTCACAGGTCGCGTCCCATGTACTGCGCCGCCCTCAAAAGTCCGTTGAGTTACCGCCATCAGCTGCCTTACCTACACACGTAAACCTGAGCTTTTGCCCAGTAGATAAAAATATGCATGAATGCACGTGCTCTCACGGCTTTTTTAATTAAATAAGTTAAAAAAAACTATCATTAATAAAATAAACTGAAAAGGTAAAGTATTAATAAAATAGTGCTTTTCGTAATCCCAGAGTACGAATTAGAGTAACTCGTACCCTGGGATTACGAGTTATTGTCCGAGCTGGCGCGTGCCTTAGCTGGCGTAACTCGTACTCCCAGAATATGAGTTACTCTAATTCGTACTCTGGGATTGCGAATTAGATCTGATTTTTATGAAACCCTACGCGACGAAGAAGACGAACCAAACGACGAAATATCGACGACGAAGCGACGACGACGAAGCCGACGAAGACGACGAGAAGCAGACGCTGCAGCCCCGCCCGACGCGCTGCCACCAGCCCCGCCGCGACCGGCAGCCCCGCCCGACGCGCCGCCCTGCCCCAGCCGCGACGCCCTGCCCAGCCGCGACCGCTGCCCCGCTCCCCAGCCGCGACCGCTGCCCACCTCTGCCCGCCACAACGCCTCCCGGCCCGCGACCGCTGCCCTGCTGCCCTCTCGCCCCGCGACCGCTGCCCGACTGCCTCCTGCCCCGCGACGCTGATGCTGCTGCCCACTGCCCGCTGCCCCGCCCCGCCACCTAGACGACGTCATACGTGCGATTAGTTCGGGTACCCCGTTACGGCTCGAACTACCATTTTTGCGTTAATTTCATTATTATCAAATGTTTTTTATTGATTTGTGATTTGTTTGTTTGTTTTTTTAAAATGTAGAATGGATTCCAATTCTACTTACGGCCTATTGATAGTTCGGTGTTGACGACGATGCAGTCAAATCACCGTAGTAGGGATTTGTTGTTAGATCCGACAGCGATAGATAAAACTATTAAGATTAGGTCATTAGAGAATGTAGTGTGGGTACTAGAGAAGCACCGAATATCTTACACGGTCGCTTATTAGGGAAGTTGAACGATATGGGTCTATACAGCATCTACAGCTGTATGTCTCAGAGGGTTGACCCTCATTTGATTACAGCTTTGGTAGAGCGTTGGAGGAAAGAGACCCATACGTTTCATTTTTTTGTTGGGGAGGCGACCGTCACTTTACAGGATGTAGGTATTTTGTGGGGTTTACCTGTAGATGGTAGTTGTGTCTCCGTGTGATCGTTTCGAGAACGTCAGATGGACGAGTGTGAGCGATTGTTAGGTTTTAGACCGCCTGCTGATAGGATTAGGGGGTCATCGCTATCGATGAAGTCGTTAGCGAGTTGGTTATTGGACCATCCGGTAACGGATGATAGTGATGAGAAAGAAGTCGAATGTTCAGCACGGGGTTATGCGATGCTGCTCTTCGGTGCGGTGATGTTCCCCGATTGTAGCGCCAGCACAGTATCATTGACTTACCTTCAGCTATTGGAGGATATTGAGGAAGTGAGCACATTTAGTTGGGGTAGTGCGGTGTTGGCATTCCTATACAGAGAGCTTTGTTCGGCAATCGAGCCGAACAAGCTAAATATAGGCGGACCCCTACGGCTGTTGCAGGTAATTATATTGAAAAGTTGATTAAATGTATAGTTATTTTAGTGCAGAAAATTTAGAACAAGTGATTTGTTTTAGGCATCGGCATATGTGAGGATTTTACCATTTCAGCCAGTACGGGGTGTTAATCGTATCACGATGGAGCTCCGAGAAGTCGACGGGATAGTCTTACCGGCTCCGCCACATGCTGCGAGGTATGGTTGTTCTTACGTAAGTTGGGAATTTTTTTCTGTATTTATTACATATATAATTGTTGTTTAAATATTTGTGTTAGGGAGTGTGCCCTCGGAATGCCATACGAGGACTAGGAATAGTATAGGGCGCACAATGATGTATGGGTCAATAGACAGTTTTATTGTATATACTGTTAAAATAAAGTAGTGAATATTTTTTCATTATAATAAAGGCATTATTATTTATTTATCCAATTAAAAGTCTGTTTGGCATCTGGCGGTGCGATAAATAAAACACCCCAAATGTTTGAGTTGAAGGTCTGATTCTCGTGGGGATGAGGGAGGAGACACCGGACGGTCCTTATCTCAGCATTAAATAAAAAGTCCGTAAGTCTAAGGATTCTAGGTGGGTGACTAGATATCCGAATATGACCGACGACCACATAGTATCGGTAGTGTCACCGATCACCGATTACCTCAGACCGCTAGGGTCACTGACGGATTTGCTTTCGCGATTTCGGTTTGTCGCTAGTTGGCTAGGTCCGCAAGTGTTCGGAAATGGGACACGGGCCAGCGACGAAACGCAACTGACTTTACGGAGGTGATTGCCGGGCTTTGACTGCTATCGGGATTCACTGCCTATATTCGTATAGGTTAACGTCCTATGAGGTAATTGGAGAACGACGATTGTAAAGCCTTCGGCCGAAGCTTGGAAAGCTCGCTCGTATTAGATACGGAGCGGAGTTTAAATAATCGGTTGGGTCTCGATTATAACATAGTGTTAGGTTAGTGAGTTTGACATTTACATGGCTCTCACCTAACCGGGACGCAAGTGAAAGGCGTAAGAGTTATTTAAATGTATACACTATAGTCGGTTCGCCCGAATTTCGATTAGATCAAAATTCGTTCTCAACTGGGATCTGTCCGGTACCGCGGGATTGGCTAGGCGAATACCGGGACTCGCGGATTCCTCCCGTGCCAGTTGAGACGGACCTAGAGAGTCGCGCTTAAAAATGGTAATGAACTTGAACGAAAACGGCGGGCTTTTCTCTGGAACCTAACGAATGGGATTCGTTGAGGTAGTGGCATAGTTGACACGAGGTGTCGATAATTTAGTTAAATTCCGGTGACGGTCACGGGAATAATTAGGACTTGAGATTGTCTTAAGTGCTTAATTAATTAACTAAATGAGGATCAATTGTGATTAAAATAATTAGATTGGATTTAATTATTTTATTACTTAAAATTGAGGGACTAAATTGAGAAATTATAAACCTCATGGGCTTAAATGAAATATTTGCATGTTGACTTGGTCTTGGACATGTGTATGATTCCTAGCTTGCCACATTGGATGAGGTGGCATGTGAGTCATACTCTTGGCTTTGATGGGAGCATGGCAAGTGTTAAAATATAAATCAATAAACATCCTTACTGGGATTTTACTACAAGCATGGAAATAAAAGTAACATGCATAAGAGAGTTAATAGATAGCTTGCTTCTTGAAGAAAAGAAAAGCACTTGGTCATTTTGCTCTCATCAACCAAAACTAGAGAATTGGAAAAGTGTGTACTTGGTACTTCTTAAAGCAACGGATCGTTCGACGAAGCCCGACGCCCGAACCGAGCTGCGTCTAGCCATCGGGAGCAGTCTCGGAGGTTCGATCAAGGTCATACCAGCGTGACAATCTAGCCCGGAAGCCCCGGGAGCCAGACGAGGTGTTGCGACGTCCATCCGAGGTGCATTCACATACACCGACGGTATATTTCGAACCTTACAGATTTGATTTTACGAAAAATACCAACAATATCAGAATGATTTGAAAGACCCCACGTTACGATCGTGGGGAAGTGTAGAATCAATCTGGAAAATTTGGTATTTATTGGAAATCATTTCGGTTGTCAAACTGTCGAAAGACGGCAGACTGCCGCTTTTGTCGAATTGATAATTTCGAACCACTGATTTGATTTTGTGAAAAATACCAAACGACATCGGAATGATTCGAAAGACCCCTCGTTATGATCGTTGGGAAGTGTAGAATCAATCTGGAAAATTTGGTATTGATCGGAAATTGTTTCGGTCGCCAAATAGTCGAAACACTGTCGGCTGCCGCTTTGTTCGAACTAGTTTGGAACGAAATTATTAATTCGAATAAATTTGTAATAAATTCGAATTTAGGAAATTCGAATTAGACGTGGTCTCCTGAGGCTCAGGGCAGTATCTTGAGCCCTCGGGAGAAGTCCGAAGGGCATTAGGTCGAATTTAGACGTTGAAAATCGAAAATTCGGCACCCTACGCCGCTCGGTTCAAACGCGCTTCCGCTATCGCCACGTTGAGCTGTTCGGGGGCCGGCGTCGATTAATCAGCCTACCCCAACAGTGGTATCAGAGCTACGGCTCATGCATGGTTCGACCGAAGGCCTCGAAAGCCGATGTGGCGAACGAACGGTCGACGTAGTTTGGAGACTATCGTCGCTCGTGACGTCGGTCGGGCACCCGGCGTCAAATTCTGTGTTGCATGTTTATGTGGGACATTTACGCGGGCTTAGGTTCTAACCGGGTTATTTGTTTAAGGGCCGTTTGCTGCCCCCCGGTATGTACATGGATTACGGGTTGTTCGGGAAATAATTCCCCCCGTGTTGTATTTTATCGCTTTATTAGATAAGTTAGATAAAATGGCGGCCGTTCGATGCAAGGCGAGATTGGAGGGTTCGACGACCCGCATGACGACGAGTCGACGTTCGGAGATTAAAACCCGGTCGTCGACCCATGTAATAGGACCAGTTTAGAAATAGCCCGCGCATTTGTCCATTTAAATTGCTTTCCTAGGGTTAGGAATTTAATTAACGCATTTATGTGCTCGTGCTTAATTTTTATTTGCTATGAGAATACAAACTCCCATAAAATACTAAGTGAGTAAAGGGATTGGATGCCCTGTCTTCTATCAAGCTCGGGTTAAGTTGTTACGAAACCTAAATGCAAGGTTTGGTTCCGGGTAGCCGGCGCCTTGCATTTGTTTTCGTTTCGATTTGCTCGGGTGCGTTAGCGCCGCCCGCCAAGACCACACTGTGCGGTAAAACGTACGGTTCAAGTGTGCGGTTATGAGCAAAGTTGATAGGTCGCACTTAGACAGTCATACCGCCTTGTTCCGGATTTACCGGCGGGGGTCCCTGACTGAGACAAAGATAGTTGAGACATTCGACGAGGTCGGATTCGTGCGGAGCACGACTTCGTGGGCCGCTGCAAACCAATAAAACGACAGAGGTTGAGGTTTGCATCCGCCCACGGGGACATCAACTCCACTATCGAAGTTATCAACGAAACTTCCAAAACAACCAATGGAGAAAATGGTGTTTATGAAAAGATAGTGGGAGTCAAACGGAATAAAAGTCCTTGTTCGTATTTGATGATCTATACGATCGACATTTTGCCTTTTATTTTCTGCAGCTTTTTCTCTCAGTGTTAATATTGTCTACCGCTCTAAACATACTACTCAAGGAGAATAGGTTGACTGGGTCAAACTATTCAGACTGGCTTCGCAACCTGAGGATTTTCCTTCAGATTGAGAACCTAGTGTATATCCTTGACTCCGAGTTGCCGCCGGCCCCAGGGGCGCGGGCAACCGAGCAGGCTCGTGCCGCTTATGATAAGCGACTGTGCGACGAGCAGCTCGTAAAGGCACATGTCCTCGGATCGATGAGTAACACGCTGCAGCGTAGTCATGAGGGTATGGCTGACGCTCGAGCGATGGTTCAGCATCTGAAAGAGCTTTACGGGGAGACGTCTAGGACAGCTCGCTATGCGGCTTCATCGCAGCTCTTCAGATCGAGGATGTCTGAGTGTGAGAACGTTGGCGAACATGTTATGAACATGATCACCATGATCGAGAGATTGGAGACTCTCAATTTCCGATTTGATCGGGAATTACAAAACGATCTCATCTTGCGGTCTCTGCCTCCGTCCTTCAATGCGTTCATAGTGAACTATCATCTGAACGGCTGACGCTGACGCTTCCTGATCTGATGAATCAGTTAGCAACGGCGCAAGGTCAGATGAAGAGGGCAAAGCAGACTGCACTTGTCGCCACCTCTTCGAAGCCCCAGAAAGGCAAAAAGAAGAAGGGCAACAAGCTCAAGCCAACAAAGAAGAACAAATCTTCTGGAAAATCGAAGCAGACCGGTGTAAAGCCGACGGATAGGTGTCTGCATTGCGGTGCGCTGGGCCACTGGAAGCGGGACTGTCCGAAGCTCAAGGGTGAGCAGGCTCCGTCAGGTAAGGAACTTAATGTTTTAGAAACAATTTGTTCATCATCTGTATACTCTACTTCCTGGATATTGGATTCGGGAGCTAGTACTCACATTTGTGTGTCCACGCAGGGTCTGGGACCAAGTAGAGCGCTTGGGGAGCGGGAGATCGAGGTTAGAGTGGGAAGCGGGGATAGTCTCTCGGCAAGCCACGTCGGATCAAGATCTCTTGTTTTGTTATCTGGGCATGTGTTGCGTTTGTACGATTGTCTTGTACTCCCGAGGGGTTTTAAGAACATCGCCTCCATTCCTGTTTTGAGCAGGAATGGTTATGTATTTAACTTTAATACATGCCACATTATGTATCGAAACAAAAATGTTGGCAACGCGACACTGTTTAATGGTTTGTACTATTTAAACACCCAGAACGACGTATCTGTGAATACTGTCACAAACAAACGAAAGTCAGGAATAAATGCAAGGTACCTGTGGCATCTTCGATTAGGGCATACTGGAGAACGCAAGATCCATGAGTTAGAGAAAACGGATTTTGAAACCGTTGGGATCAGATCCCTATCCGACTTGTGAGTCGTGCCTCCAAGGTAAAATGACCCGATCACCCGTCACCGGACATTTAATAGAGCCACGGAAATTCTCGATTTGATTCACACGACGTTTGCGGGCCATTCAATGTGAAGGCTCGGGGTGACTTCCACTATTTTATTACCTTCACTGATGATCACAGTCGTTACGGACTCGTGTATCTGATGAGGTATAAAGCTGATGCACTTGAAAGGTTCAAGGAGTATAAGGCTTTGGTGGAAAAACAAACGTCGAAACTCATTAAAGCCATTCGATCGGATCGAGGAGGCAAGTACATGAGTATCGAGTTTGACCAGTTCTTGAAGGAGAATGGTATATTATCACATATGACTCCGCCCGGCACGCCACAATTGAATGGCGTGGCCGAACGTAGAAAGCGAACTTTATTAGATATGGTTCATTCTATGTTAAGCTATACAGATTTGCCGATGTCATTGTGGGGATACGCGCTTTTGACAGCGGCTTATACCATAAACCGGTGTCCCTCGAAGTCTGTTAACGGCATTCCGTATGAGATATGGACTGGCCGTTTACCCAGCTTATCACATATTAGGATTTGGGGTTGCCCGGCCTATGTGAAAAAGTTGAAGGCAGACAAATTGGAGTCTAGGTCTCTGAAAGGTCGTTTCATAGGTTACCCTGAAAAATCAATGGGGTACCTATTCTACTTTCACGATGATCAGAGGATCGTTGTGGGCCTACACGCACATTTTCTCGAGGAAGAGTTCATTCGAGATTGTGGCGTTGGCCGAGAGGTCACTCTCGAGGAGCAGTCGACCGAAAAACCCTCACAGGATTTGGAATTGGATGGTCCGAGTGAAGCAGTCTTGCGACGATCTGAAAGGGTGCCACGCCAACCAGAGCGGTATGGCATGTCACACGTTGAACACGATTATGTTGCGACTAGGGGACTTCTAAGAGAAGATCCCGCTACTTTCGATCAAGCTATATCCGATGTTGACTCAACGAGATGGATTGAAGCTATGCGGGCTGAGATAGACTCAATGTACTCAAACAAAGTCTGGACTCTTGTAGACCTACCGAGCGGTTTTTAGACCAATTGGTTGTAAATGGATATACAAGAGAAAGATTGGATCTGACGGACAAGTTGAGACATACAAGGCCAGGTTGGTTGCCAAGGGCTATAACCAAAAGGAGGGAGTCGACTATGAGGAGACTTTCTCGCCTTAGCCATGATCAAGTCTATCCGCATAATGCTCAATAGCTGCGCACTATGATTATGAGATTTGGTAGATGGACGTCAAAACGGCGTTCCTTAATGGATTCCTCAAGGAGGAGATTGGAGCAGTCAATAGGTTTTGAGTCGCATGCAGATGCTCACAAAGTGTGCAAACTGAATCGGTCCATTTACGGACTGAAACAGGCCTCTCGTAGTTGGAACCTACGTTTCGATGAAGCAGTTCGGAACTTCGGATTCGAGAAAAACGTAGACGAGCCATGTGTCTACAGAAAGAGTAGTGGGAGTATGGTGTCGTTCCTTGTATTGTACGTGGATGATATCCTTTTGATAGGAAACGACATCGGGATGCTCTCGTCGGTGAAAGCATGGCTTTCAACCGAATTCTCCATGAAAGATCTGGGAGAAGCGACGTATATACTTGGTATTCGCTTGTTCAGGGATCGAGCGAACAGAACGATCGGCTTATCTCAGGCCCTTTACTTAGAGAAAATCCTGAAAAAAATTCAGAATGGATGACTCTAAGAGAGGGTTCTTACCTATGCGACATGGGATCCATTTGTCGAAATCAATGTCACCTCAAAGTGAGGAAGACCGACGAAGGATGAGTGGGATACCCTATGCGTCTGCAGTGGGTAGTCTGATGTACGCGATGTTGTGCACACGACCGGACATTGCCTACGCTGTGAGCGTGGTTAGTCGGTTTCAGGCAAACCCAGGTGAAGGACACTGGACAGCCATTAAGAATATCTTTAAGTACCTTAGACGGACTAAAGACTTAACGCTTGTCTATGGAGGAGCGGGACTAGAAGTAGAAGGTTATACCGATTCGGACTTCCAGTCGGACGTGGATGACCGAAAATCTACTTCAGGTTTTGTATTCGTGCTCAATAGTGGGCAGTGTCTTGGAGAAGCTCCAAGCAAAGCACGACTGCCGATTCCACGTGTGAGGCAGAATACATAGCAGCCTCAGAGGCAGCTAAAGAAGCTGTTTGGATGAAAAAGTTCTTGGAGGAACTTACTGTGGTACCAGTTGCGGACAGACCGCTTACACTTTGGTGCGATAATAGCGGTGCAGTCGCGCAAGCAAAGGAACCACGATCTCATAGCAATTCCAAACATATTGAGAGAAAATATCACGTACTACGTGAGTTCGTTGAAAACGGGATGGTCGCCGTGCAGAAAATCGCCACCGCGGAAAACGTGGCGGACCCACTTACGAAGCCCTTGTCCCAGGCAGTTATGGAACAGCATCTGGACAAGATGGGCCTACGATACCACTGTGACTGGCATTAGGTGCAGCACATGGCATTCGAGTGCAAGTGGGAGGCTGTTAGGGAGTGTGCCCTCGGAATGCCATACGAGGACTAGGAATAGTATAGGGCGCACATGATGTATGGGTCAATAGACAGTTATATTGTATATACTGTTAAAATAAAGTAGTGAATATTATTTTCATTATAATAAAGGCATTATTATTTATTTATCGAATTTAAAGTCTGCTTGGCATCTGGCGGTGCGATAAATAAATAACACCCAAATGTTTGAGTTGGACGTCTGATTCTCGTGGGGACGAGGGAGGAGACACCAGACGGTCCTCATCTCAGCATTAAATAAAAAGTCCGTAAGTCTAAGGATTCTAGGTGGGTGACTAGATATCCGAATATGACTTATTCATTGACGACCACATAGTATCGGTAGTGTCACCGATTACCTGAGAGGTTGTGGGTCGTGAAGGAGATATCGGTGATCGGAGAGATCGCGTATTCGGACATTCGGCTCGTATTCGTCTAGATCACATGACTAGGATGTTGTCAATGATTGAACGAATGACTATAGCAGCCTCAGACCGATAGGGTCACTGACGGATTTGCTTTCGCAATTTCGGTTTGTCGCTAGTTGGCTAGGTCCGCAAGTGTTCGGAGACACGGGCCAGCGACGAAAAGCAACTAACTTTACGGAGGTGATTGCCGGGCTTTGACTGCTATTGGGATTCACTGCCTATATTCGTATAGGTTAACGTCCTATGAGGTAATTGGAGAACGACGATTGTAAGCCTTCGGCCGAAGCTTGGAAAGCTCGCTCGTATTAGATACGGAGCGGAGTTTAAATAATCGGTTGGGTCTCGATTATAACATAGTATTAGGTTAGTGAGTTTGACATTTACATGGCTCTCACCTAACCGGGACGCAAGTGAAAGGCGTAAGAGTTATTTAAATGTATATACTATAGTCGGTTCGCCCGAATTTCGCTTAGATCAAAATTCGTTCTCAACTGGGATCTGTCCGTACTGCGGGATTGGCTAGGCGAATACCGGGACTCGCGGATTCCTCCCGTGCCAGTTGAGATGGACCTAGAGAGTCGCGCTTAAAAATGGTAATGAGTTGAACGAAAACGGCGGGCTTTTCTCTGGAACCTAACGAATTGGATAGGTTGAGGTAGTGGCATAGTTGACACGAGGTGTCGATAATTTAGTTAAATTCCGGTGACAGTCACGGGAATAATTAGGACTTGAGATTGTCTTAAGTGCTTAATTAATTAACTAAATGAGGCTCAATTGTGATTAAAATAATTAGATTGGATTTAATATTTTATTACTTAAAATTGAGGGACTAAATTGAGAAATTATAAACTTATGGGCTTAATGAAATATTTGCATGTTGACTTGGTCTTGGACATGTGTATGATTCCTAGCTTGCCACATTGGATGAGGTGGCATGTGAGTCGTACTCTTGGCTTTGATGGAGCATGACAAGTGTTAAAATAAAATCAATACACATCCTTAGTGGGATTTACTACAAGCATGGAAATAAAAGTAACATGCATAAGAGAGTTAATAGATAGCTTGCTTCTTGAAGAAAAGAAAAGCACTTGGTCATTTTGCTCTCATCAACCAAACTAGAGAATTGGAAAAGTGTATACTTGGTACTTCTTAAAGCAACGGATCGTTCGACGAAGCCCGACCCCGACCGAGCTGCGTCTAGCCATCGGGAGTCTCGGAGGTTCGATCAAGGTCATACCAGCGTGACAATCTAGCCCGGAAGCCCCGGGCCAGACGAGGTGTTGCGACGTCCATCCGAGGTGCATTCACATACACCGACGGTATATTTCGAACCTAATGATTTGATTTTACGAAAAATACCAAACAATATCAGAATGATTCGAAAGACCCCACGTTACGATCGCGTGGAAGTGTAAATCAATCTGGAAAATTTGGTATTGATTGGAAATCATTTCGGTTGTCAAACTGTCGAAAGACAGCAGACTGCCGCTTTTGTCGAATTGATAATTTCGAACCACTGATTTGATTTTGTGAAAAATACCAAACGACATCGGAATGATTCGAAAGACCCTCGTTATGATCGTTGGGAAGTGTAGAATCAATCTGGAAAATTTGTATTGATCGGAAATTGTTTCGGTCGCCAATAGTCGAACACTGTCGGCTGCCGCTTTGTTCGAACTAGTTTGGAACGAAATTATTAATTCGAATAAATTTTAATAAATTCGAATTTAGGAAATGCGAATTAGACGTGGTCTCCTGAGGCTCAGGGCAGTATCTTGAGCCCTCGGGAGAAGCCGAAGGCATTAGGTCGAATTTAGACGTTGAAATCGAAAATTCGGCACCCTACGCCGCTCGGTTCAAAACGCGCTTCCGCTATCGCCACGTTGAGCTGTTCGGGGGCCGGCGTCGATTAATCGGGCCTACCCCAACAATTTGACAGGTGGAACGCAACCTTTGACTTCACAGCGTCGACGAATTCGAACGTACGCACCATCCGCGAGTGCATTGATCGCATGCACCGCATCAATTTGCATGGACTCCGTACGACATGACGCTCCCGGAGATTGCCGATCTTCCTGAAGAGTGCTTACCTACGGCGTGTCGATAGGTGTCCACTGATATTTTCTTCAATATCGTGGAGTTTCATTACCCCGAACGAGTACTTCGGCAATTGGAATTATTCAAGGAATTCCAGTTATACCGCCGTATTGAGATAACAATCTTCATACGTACGAGCGTCGACAGCGATGGGGTATGGATTGGAGAGCGCATCACGCAGTCTGGCTTCAATTATGGATGATCGAGAGGACACGGTCATGGATGGTCCTCCCTCGACTGCATTCAACTCGTGGAAGATGGATATTACTAGTGGTTTCATCGGTCACTCGGCTCTACATATCTCCACACGAGAGACAGATGTCGCAGGGGTTTCAGATGGGGGATGCGGTATTTATGGAGACCATCGTAAGTTTATTTATGTATTTTTGTTATTTTTTTAGTAACGCGGGTTCACGAGAGCCTTCGTTACGCGAGGACCGGCGAGCATGACGAGACCATCCGATTACTAGAGCAGATGGATGGGATGTTTATCTCGCGATGCCGAGTTCGACGAGGGAGTGAGGCCGGAACATCTCACATGCATGAGGCCGGAACATCTCACACGCCCCGCACCGGAGGATCTCACATGCATCAGGCTGCACTACCTCACGATTATGCGGTCGGACCATCACAAGTGCATGAAGAAGTCAACCCCTCGTTCTTTGACGACTTGTCACCCTTTTTGGGATCGTCTGTAGCCCAGCACAGCTCACAGCCAGAGTATATGGATCACAAGGTATATTTATTCGATTTGGCATTTAAATCCCTTAATTAATTTACTGAAATTAAAATTTGATTATCACACATTAGGCGTTTATGACACCTTCACCAAGGCCTCGACGACCTCGAAGTCCGGGAGACGACGCGGAGCATGGTAATCGTCGAGGAAATAGAATTCGTAGGCCACCTCGTTGTGGGACCAGCGGTCATTTCTCGCATCATTAAAATATAGATTATGATGATGATTATTGTAGAAATGATGATTATTGTTGTTGTTATGTTGATTATTGTAGTGATGATAATTATGATTATATTTTATTACTAAAATTTATATTTATTACTATATTTATTAAATTACTATAATTTATATTTATTATGATTATATTATATTATTTTTTATTACTATATTTATTATATGACTATAATAAATATTTAATATGATTATCTTTTATTATTTTTATTACTATAATTTTCATTTATTATCTTTTAATATGATTATCTTTTATTATTTTTATTACTATATTATTATTAATATTAATATTATATTTACTACTAACAACCCAATTTTGGAACCACTTTAGAGATATAAGACAAAACTGGGAAAGCAACATTGTATATTTTTTTTCAACGTCGCCCGCGTTGTCTAGCACGGGTTTCACCCCTGTCCATCTCATTCCTGATGCGATTTCGACTGTATCTTCCAGCACCAGTTCTCTCTCGACGAGATTCGTTGTGAATAAGAGTCCAATCTTCGGGGGTCCAATAATTTTCATCGTGCAATGGTTCAAAGGTACCTTCATATGTCTTCAAATACTCCTCCTTACTGTAATACTGCGCCACTAGATTACTGGAGTGTATTTGCCATTGACGGCAAGCTGCTTGTGCGTGAGAACATGGGATGTTATACCTGCTCCAACTTCCACACGTGCATGTTCGATCGTTGATCCTTACCACATAAGTGCGCTGATGAATTCAGATGTTATGACTTCTGCTGTATGTTGGCGAACATCAAAACGGTACACAACGTGATCCCAAGATTCTGCCGTCCAACTTTGAAGCAATCTCGTTGCATAATGTGACCAGTCCGTTTCATTATTTGCCATTAGGGACGATGCTTCTTGAGTCTTAAACCCAAACACACTTTTATTCATTGGACCGAAACTCCAAAAGTACACACTCGAAATGCACACTATGCCATTTCACGGGTCGCGTCCCATGTACTGCGCCGCCCTCAAAAGTCCGTGGAGTTAACGCAATCAGCCGCCTTACCTACATACGTATACTCTGAGTTTTTGCCCAGTAGACGAAAATATGCATGAATGCACGTGCTCTCACACCCCAATCCCGACACTCACAAATGCACTCACGCTCAATATCTCACGAGCATACGCTCGTTCCTACATAATTTCTCAACTCAGAAACAGGGCCATAGGCTAGACTCGGCATTCACACGCATAATAGTGGTACAGCCCCCATCTCGGTCTCAACCGTACATACGATAAATACAAACGGCCCCATCTCGGTCTCAACCGCAAGCGATACATCGAGTCGTAGCCTGACAATCAATATCGGTCACTCTACCCCACTTATCGACACTATACAGTATTACCGTGACACCGCACGATCCTCTCCACTCGTAACACGTGTATGCAAATGTTGTGCAAATAAACTGCAACATATAAAATAATAACATATCGGCCCGAGATATCATCTCGGCCCGATCTCGAAAACTATCATACTTTGAATAATCGGCCCAAATTTTCAAAATATTAATTAACTTCTAATCGAAATATATTTTTTCGAATTATGCCTTTAAAACTCCAAAATCTCATAATTTACTTTTAAGGACTCGAATTTTAAATTTTTAACCTAAGATCCGAATTAAATTTTAACTTAAGATCCGAAAATTTTTAGAATTTCAAATCTGCCTCGGATTTTTAAATCTTAATTTAAGACCCGAAAATTTTCAGAATTATCAAATCTGCCCCAAATTTATAATTATTTTCAGATCGGCCCCAAATTCACATAAATTTCAGAAATTTTACAATTAACCCCACCTGAGTATTTATAATAATTATTTAGTCCCGAAAACTCTGAAAATTCTCAATTTGACCCTAGCCGAGAAATTTATTATTTATTTAGTACCCGAAATTACAATTAACCCCAACCTAAATATTTAATATTTATTTAGCCCCTCGGAATTTCAGAAAATTGCACAAAAACTTGTTTACGTGTGTAGGTGATCTTCACCTACCTTAAATTCCGAAGATAGCTACGTAACGGATTGTTTCGTGTGATCCCGACCCTAGAGTTTCGATCCCGAGCTCCCGAAGTTTTTCTCCTCCTCTCTTTCTCCTTCTCTTCTTTCTCCCTTTTTCTTTGTTTTTCTTTCTCTCCTTTCTTTCCTTCTCTCCCTCACTCTCACGGCCTCTCCTCTCTTCTCTTTGTATTCTTTTTATCTTATTTATTCTTATTTGTCTTATGTAATATTAGTTGATTAGGTGTATTAAGTGGTAGTTATGTTATTTTGTCCTTTCTTTTCTTTCTTTTCTCTCCTCTCGTCTCTCCCACGTTCTCTCCTCTCTTCTTCTCTATTTCCTTTAAATTGTTGGTTGTTATTTTTGTCCTCTTGCCATTATAGAGATGCATGGAGGTTGCTTGGTTGTTAGATCTTGTCTCCATGCTCACATGGAGATAACAATTCAAGGAGATGTATATTTATTTTATTTAGTTGTCTCATTCATAAAATTCGGCCCTTATAATTAATTTTAATTTTTATTTATTATTATTTATTTTATTTTTTTTTATGATTGTTATTGACCAATCTCCTAACAACTTGGGCCATTATTTCCTTTACTTGGCCAATAATTATTTTTCAAGTCCAATTATATATTTTGGGCTTGGCTCGGAAAGAAATCGGTGTATGTTAGAAAATCGACTCCATACATTCCGAATATTATTGAAATAATCCCGTATAAATTTTTGCGGGTATTAAAAGGTGCAATCTTGATGACCATTTGTGATTGTCGAGCTCAGACCGCCAAGTAGGGATTCACAGTCTCGTAGGTAATAAATACAAGTGTGCTATGTGGACGGCGATGAGAAATTACGAACTCCTTGGTCAAGGTATTGAACTAACTCATGTTAGACATGGAGGGTAGTTTGGTAATTTGCCTCGTCTTCATTTTATCGTTCAGTGACTTTGACATAGAACATGACTTTCACTCGATTGGGATACATCTGAAGGGTTTATACGTAGTACGATAATCTATACTAAGGTTCTGGAATAAAGACTGTGTCGAAATTCGCGCTCGAATCGGGTTACAGTCCGATACTGCGGGATTGGTTAGGTAACTACCAGACTCTTGGATACCTCCCTTGCCGATTTAGTCGAACCTAGAGATTCGGGCTTAAAAAGGATCATATGTCAAGGCTACCATGCCATACTCTTCACCAATTCATATTAAAGGCTTTTTCGATTTAGATTGGGCCATATGTTCAGACACTCGAAGATCAATTACTGGATTTGGTACGTTCATTATTTATTCTTTAGTGGCATGGAAAGTAAAGAAGCAGTCCACTTTATCAAGGTCATCAACCGAGGCCGAATATCGAGCCATTGGATCACTTGCTGCTGAATACTTTGGCTCGAGCAGCTGCTTTCATATTTTGGTTATACCAAGTCACAAACACCTATCATTTATTGTGATAATCAGTCGACAATTCAATTGGCATTAATCCGAAGTTTTCACGAGCGAACAAAGCATATTGTAATTGATGCTCACTTTATTTGGAATCATATTCAACTTGGGAATTTCAAGCTTCTTCCTGTTAGTTCAAAGCTTCAACTAGAAGACGTCTTTACTAAGCGTTTGTCTGGATCACAATTGCTCAAATCTTTCTTTTGGCAATTGAGCGGATTTGGAATTCGATTTCTACAAATTCGGTGTTAAATCTAAACGCTTATTTTTTGTCAGATTTGAAATTCTATTTCAAATGTTCCGTCTTCGAAATTTCAGGTCGAGTGTAATAAGTTTTCGCAAATAAATAACAATAACAAATAAATAAATAAATAAATAAATAAATAAAATAATGTAATAATTAGGGGTGAACAATGAGTCGAGTTTACCACGATCTCGATGAGCCGGCTCGAGCTCGTTACGGGCTCGCGAATGAGCCGGCTTGAGCTCGTCGAGCTCTTGTTGAGCTCGAGCTCACTTTTGGGTGCTCAAGACCTCGACACCGCTTATTTCTTTTATATTTATCAATTTTATTTTATTTTCTACTTTTTAACTTCAAAAAAAAAGATAGAAGTTGAGTTCGACGAGCTTCTCGAGATCAAGCTCGAACTTCATTTCGAAATCCGATTTCGAAACCCTAACATTTGCCAAAAATAATTTTGAAATCCGTAATTTTAAATCATCCGATTTCATTCAAATAAGTGAATCCAAATGCACTCTCAAGGAATTGGTCATTTTATCTATGTTTTGATCCGAACGATGTAGGGCATAAAACTTAGAGAGACATGGTTCTGGGATTTCAGAGGTATCCCAAAATAGCGAAAGTCAGTACACAAATGTATATGTGGCTATGTAATCTCAATGTATTTGAATACAAAAAGGAAATTGTATTAATGCTATAATATTTACTATGTTTTAGTAGAAGTTTAGACAACTCGAACAGATATACATTTGAAATTATTGCATTCATATTTTAAATCCAAATACTATTTACAAATAAACCACATGTTCTAATCAGAAATTATATGTTGAAGAAGCTCAAAGTTATAAATTGTCGATAAATTTTTAAACTTTGACTTCCTTACTATATTTTGTCAATCCAAAAAGTTAATAGTAATGTAAATACATCAATAATATGTTCATTAAATTTGGGAGAGGTCATTGGTCAATCTTAATGTTGTAATATAGTTCCAACTTGAAACATTTACCATAGAGCGAGGTAGGCAGTTGAAACTTGAAGGACCCGATGTATATATATACATGCTTGATGAAGGCTCGACACATAAAAACATCTTTCATTGGCAAAGGATATATAGACATCAAGGTTGCAATTTGGCCGAAATGCATTTATTCAATCATAATATTATATATGAATCAACTTGTGTTATATTATGTTTTATTAAATCCACAGATGAATCCCCCATATTTTGAAGTGTTCGACCGCGACTTCACCTGCAAGAGGGTCAATGGGGTTCTTTTCCCACAAGCAATCAGAACTCTCCCTCCTGATCCATTTCCACCAACCTCTCAGGTTTATATAAAATTGAAAACCTTTACATTTGTCCGCACACATAATATTTGTATATACATATACGTTGACACATACAATATCAATTAAAATATTTGACTGCTCGTTATGTTGAATCTTATAGTGCAACTACGTATGTCCATGATTAATCAGATAACACATAACAATTTTATGTATTGTAGAAGGAACCTTTGTTTCGGGAAACATCAAGGAGAAAGAAGGAATTATCCGCATCTACGGTGATAGATGAGAAGGAAATCGCACTAAACCTCTTTCAATGTGCACGAACGTCTGAGTATGTTTTGAATGTTCAAGAGGTAGTCCTAAAGATGTCTGTTTTTATTTTTAATTTTAGAGATTCAATTCCATTTATTACTATTTCCTGTTGTAATAAAACTACATGTGATATACGTCAAAATATCTACTAATAGTTATTAGTTATTACAGGTTGGGACGAGCACTATCAGGTTGTATGTTCTTCAACCTTCTCAACATTCATCTGATATTGGACGAGCGAAAGCTAGAGAGACTACTCTGGATAATGATCAGTGGATATTAATTCCTGTACGGGAGGAAATATTTTCGGTCATTAACGGTAAAACTAATTTATCCCTAGCACAAAGGCTGGAGGGAAAATGGAAAATGGAGACTAGACAACGAAATACTTGTGGAAAACAGGAACCTGTGAGTTTAATGATTTTATGAAATAATAATACATGCTGATATTGTTAATTTTTTAATATATTCTTTTCCTTTTCACTTTTCAGTTTTTTTACCATCAAAAGGTCAAAAGGATAATGCGTTCTATGTGTGAAGTTGCAACTTTTATTTTTTATAATTCCATTTACTGAATGGCAGGTGAGCACTTACCACACATACATATACATATATCACAATTGCCATACATTTTGATACTTTTTGTGATAATTAATTTTCAAAATTCTTCAATGCAGGGTCATTATCGATCGTGGCACAGACGTTCTTAATAAATACAACTACAATAATTGTTGGAGGAGTTGATGTAGATTGACCGAGTGTACCATGGATTATCAACATTGTTCAAAGAAATAAATAAATTGCATTTTGTTTGATGCCACACATATCCCTCTTAAAGTTATATCAAGTATACAATACCAATAAACAAATTGTACAATTCAGGAACAACATTTACTTTGCTAATATACGAGATAGTAATAAATCACTAAAGTTTAATTCACCTAAATATGCACGAGACAATCAAATGTATTTGATGAAAAGAAACAATGAGCACAACTGGAAAACTATGCCAAATAAATCACAAAATAATTTTTTTTTTTATATATTTCATATGGGTATAAATACATGGATTTTGAAAGAATGAATATAGTCACCCATGGATATGACCTTCAAAAGGCATCAGCATGAGACTTGGATGACAACGAACATGACACTTGAATGACGGACTCTTTGTTGGTTGATCACTCCTATAAATACTACATTCCTCTTGCTTTAATGAATATATAAGATATGTGGCTATCCCAATCAAAAAAGTTTATATGTGCGGTGAAATTTATATAGCGGTAGATTAAGTATTACAAAGTTGTGGGGCGTGCGTAAGGTGCTTATTGGTAAGAAAACTGGATGAGACATGTAGAGTATCAATTTTAATTGTGCTTGATTTCATTAGTTGTCCTTGTAATTAGGGGCCTTATGTATATTAGTCCTTAGAATGAGACTAGTTTGATATTTATACCAAGTTTGTTTGGTATAAATAGTTGATTGAGAAATAAACAAGAAAATTAGAGAGTCCATCTGAAAGGCTGCCGAATTCAATTCTAGAGAGAGAAACATCAAAAATTGCTCACACTAAAGGAACTCTCTCTCGTGTTCTTCAAGTGAAGGTTTTCGATCGAAATTCATATTTCAATAATTCTAATCGATTTCCTTAGAATTCATGTCTAGGATTGATTGTGTTGACAAACGAGGACCTAACAATTGGTATCAGAGCAGATTCGTTCTGTTTTGAATTGAAATTGTTAGAATTCGGATCGAAATTTATATTCTGGAACTATTCACGCGAAGAACAGTTTTGGCGCGAAATAGTTTTTTGATCTGAATTGCCTAATTCTGTGCGTATTTGTTTGTTCTAGCAATAGAAATCGATGGCGATTAGATGCGTAGCAGTTTGAATATCAATTGAGCAGAATAGATAAGATTTTAATCGTTACTGTTCGCACGAAGAACAAACTTGAACACAGTGTGATTTTGATTAAAATTGACATATTTTGCTCATAATGTGTTTAATTGTCTGTTCGTGCGAATCAAACTTCTGATTACGAGCAGAAACCTGCGATTTCAAGTTTAATTCATCGTTTTTGGTTGAATAAGGGTTAATTAGGGTTCTGATTTTATTCGTGGAACTTCAATTTTTCTCGCTGAAGTTTTCGATCGCAGAAATTTCTCGATCGCAAAATTCCGCGCGAAAATTTTTATCGATCAGAACACTAAGTCAGCACTAAAATCGTATTTACTAAGAACGATTTTAGTAGAAGAATTTTTCGAGTGTTACTTAGCAAAAACTTTTTCGACGAAGACCTTTTTGATTTTTACGCTCGCAAAACTTACCGTCGAAATTTTTTTCGGTCAAAACTAATACTGTTTGACCAAGCAAAAATTACTTGCGATTGAAAAACTTTTTCGGTCAACGAATTTATTTTGACTAAGCGAGAAACCTACCTGAAGTACTGTTTCTTGCGATCGAAATAAATTCACAATTGAAGGATTTTTCTCGATCGAAAGTTTTTGCACAAATGTTTCTCGCTCGAAAATTTTCTCGCTAACGCACTTTCCCCACGAGAACAGTGACATACATTTTAATCACGAATGAATTAATTTCGATGAAAATCTAAAGATAGAATCGAAAATAATTCTCGACTGCTTTAATATCAAACGCTACTAACTAATTTGCGACTAGTGAAGCACATAACGTCGCTCAAATCCATCAAACTACAAACGAAGATGCTTCGTCAACAAAAAAAAAGGAGCAAAGAAGAGATGGATGCACACTCGCTAGGAAACGACTATCGGCCGCCGATCTTGCAACGCGGTGAATATACAGTCTGGAGAAGCCGCTTCCTAAATTTCATAGCTCTGAAAGATCAAGCCGAAAATCTATTGCAGTCACTCGAAGAGGTACCTGCACAGTTTTGGGTCACCATAGCCGGTGATGACACGGCTACTCCTCAAATTCCCGCTACTAGGCGACTTAAGGAGCCTAGGGAGTACTCTATCAAGGAAAAGGCCCGCGCGAAGACTGATCTAATAGCCATGAACACAGTCATGCAAGGCATCCCTAATGACATCTATAGACAGATAGACAGCCTCCCGACGGATAAGGGAATGTGGGATGAGTTGCATAGGATGATGCAGAGGACGGAAGTAGGCATCAATGCTAAAAAGGCAAATAGTCTCACTGCTTATGACTCCTTCAAAGCAAAGCCAGAGGAAAGCCTATACGATGTATATCAAAGATACCTCACTCTTCTCAACGAGATGAGGAAGATGGAAATCTCGAAGACAAACATGGAAACAAATATCAATTTCTATCCTCTCTGCCCTCGGACTGGAAAACGATATCCACTCAACTTAGACAAAACAAAGATATGGAGGAGTTGGATATTCATGCAGTCTTTGATAGTCTCGCCCAACACGAGGAAGATGTTTGCGAGACTCAGAGAGAGCAGAGCAGGTTAACAACACCGTTGCTCTAGTCTCAGAGAAGCGTGGAACAAAGCCTCGCAAAGAGAAGATCGTTAGGCCTCCCTCCTCATCAGAGTCAGAAGAAGAATCGGAATCAGACGTCGAGCCAAGCATGAAGGCACTAGGGAAGCAGTTGGCCTTAATCGGAGAAATGATGAGCAAGAAATACTTCAAGAAGTCTTCATCCTCGGCCAACAAACTTCGGACCTCAAGCTCGAAGAACAAGGAACATGCACCAGAGAGCTCTGAAGTCAAGAATACGAAAGAGCCTAACAAATGCTTCAACTGTGGCAAGCCTGGTCATTTTGCCAGAGAATGCACTCTTCCCAAGAAAAGAGATGATAATTACTACTCCAAGAAGCTTTACTCACGAAGCGGAAGGAAGCAGGAGTAGCCCTCATGGCAGAGCAGGACCATTGGCTCGAAAACACGTCTAGCTCTAGAGACGAGAATCTTGCCCTCATGGCACGTCTTGACGACGACAGCGACGCCGAAACATCCAACCAGAAGGACGAAGATAACGCATCTACCTCATCACAAGAGGTAGACTCTTCTTCCACATTATTGATCATGTTAGAATCATATCAAAAACAATATGCCAACATGAAACGTGAGCAGAAAAGTATTAAGGAAGTAGAGGATAAACTTTCTAGGTCTCAGGAGAAGATAAATAGTTTCGAATCAGAACTTAGAAGCTATAGTACTAAAATAAAAGAACTTAATAAGAGCCTACATTCTAGAGAGACTAGTCAACCTCAAATAGGACATCATACGAAAAGATTAAGGAATTAGAAGATAGGCTAGCAATAACTAATTGCTTGGTTAGGAATCTCAATGAGATAGCCACCCCAAATTATAGGATAACCGAAGCTACCACTAAGATTACTAACTTAGAAGCTCAATTAGAAATATCTAATGCGAAGGTTAGTGAGCTTAGTAAAGAACTTGATGCCTGTCAAGCCGCTAAACTGACGATGTAAAATAATTATGCTCTCCTAGGTGAGGAACGCAAGAAGTTATATGCAAAAATTAAGAAATTAGATGATATTCTTACGCCTAGGGGACATTCTGAGCAGACGATATTTCTAAACCAGCCCAAGGATACAGAATTCTATAATCCAATAGAAGGCATAGGTTTCACTAACTCACGTGTTCCACGGAAGAAAGAATTATATTGATATTAAGAACATGGGTTTAGGAGTAACCTCTCTTAGAAATTTCACTGAAGCGACAAAACAATGTACTTCAGAATCGTCTAAGAGTAGAGCCTCACATGGGCCTGAAATCCCCTTTGACTACACAGAACTAAATGAAAGAGACAAAAATAAGAAACCATCCTTAACACATGTCTGTGATTTAGCTCAACCTCCTGAATCTCAAACACACTACGAGGAAGTAAAAAACGTTCATTATAAAAATTCTCTCCACAAACCTCCTATAATAAAATAGATAGAAGAAGCTCAAGCTAAATTAGATAAAGAAAGAGAGAATTTCGAAGCTGAAAAGAAAAAGTTCTTAAAAGAGATGTAAAATCTCAAAGCTTCCTCACCCTCCCAAACTACCTCTCACACTACTATGTAACGCGTGAAAATAAAAAAATCACCTTCGAAAGATCAAAAGTGCATTGATAATTCTGTTAAAAGTGCTAAGACTAAAACTATTTTACCTAGGTCTATAGGGAGCGTAGGGCAAGCACTAGAACCGAAGGCGAGAGTGTCTAGTATTAAGAAGGAGCTAGTAGATTCGAGTATATCTAAGAATGTTGCTCCTTTTGTACAAATATATGACACTCGTAGAAATAAAAGAGTCATTTCTTCGCTTCAAATAACTGCTTCTACATGTACTCTACAGCCTACCATTTTTAGAAGCACTAATTTCGAAATTGGCTCTACATCTGAAGCTAAAATTAGCCATACTGAAACAAATGTCACTTGGAAGACCCGTAGGAAACAAGATCCAGCCATAAAAAAAGCATATGGCGCTGTGCATGCATGTACTTACCTAAGGTATCCCGTAAAGATTGAGTCCCCCAAGCACTTTAGAAGATTATCAAAAGAAAAGATCTTTTCCTCGGTCAAGCCTTGACTGAAAATCAAGAGCTGCTGAGCAACTACAAAGACCGACCAAACTGCAAAGTCAGATTCGGAAACAATGACTCATCTCCCATTCTTGGATGTGGGAACATTAATTTGGAAATCTGACGATACAAGATGTCTCTTATGTCGACGGCCTCCGCCATAACTTGTTCAGCATAGGCCAGTTCTGTGATAAAGGATTTCAAGTGGTCTTCCACGCTGACCGGTGCGGAATTTTGGACAGTCAGGACACAGAACTCCTTTTCGGACTTCGGAAATCCAGTCTTTACACGATCAACCTGACGTCTGTGCGCCCCTCGACAGTTGTATGCCTCATCTCTCAAACTGTTGTACATAGTAACAGCTTATGGCATCAACGAATGTCTCATCTAAATATGAAAGCTCTCCAACGCCTTTCTACGAAAAAGTTGGTTCACGGTCTTCCAACCATACTACTCTACAAAGGAGCATCATTGTTCGTCACGTCAATTAGGAAAAATGAAGCGAGCATCTCATCAAGTCAAGCAAATTGCGTCTACCTCTCGACCATTGGAACTAATCCACATGGACCTCTGTGGGCCAATGCAGACACGGAGTATCAGTGGACGCAAGTACGTGCTAGTAATCGTCGATGACTTCTCTCGCTACACTTGGACAAAGTTCCTCCGAACCAAAGATAAGATAGGGGACTTGATTATCAACTTTGTGAACACTACTCAGAATCTGCTGCAATAGACTATTCAAGTTATTCGAACAGACAACGGCACTGAGTTCAAGAATCAATATCTCAGTGAGTTTTATCAGAAACTTGGAATAAGTCAACAAGTCTCAGCCACAAAAACACCTCAACAAAATGGGATCGTTGAAAGGAAAACAGAACTCTAGTGGAAGCCGCTCGTACAATGCTGATCCATTCTGGCCTTCCACACTTTCTTTGGCTGAAGCAGTAAATACTGCCTGTTTTACCCAAAACAGGACGGTGGTTCACAAACGCTTCAACAAAACTCCGTACGAGATTGTAAATAAGAGAGTACCCAACATCTCATTATTTAAAGGCTTCGGGTGCAAGTGCTTTGTGGCGAACGACAGAGAGCAACGTGCAAAGTTCGACCCTGAAGCATTCGAAGCAACTTTCGTCGGTTATTCTTCAACATCAAAAGAGTATCGAGTATACATCAAGTCCACCCGCACGATTAAGGAAAGCTACAACGTCACTTTTCACGATGAACGAGATGGCTTCTGAACAAAACAGTTCAGGACCCGTGCTCAACTCGTTGGCTTCTGAAAACAACATCTCAGAACCCGTATTCACTGGTGTGTTGGCACAAAGCCGACAGAAGATGGAAACAACTCCGCAGTAACTGCCAGACGAAGCTCTAAGACTTGTGTTAGAAGACTTGGATTCCCTCTTTGAGCCTCTACATCCGCCAGTCACCGTCAATCATACACCCGACGAGGACTATGTACCAAGTTCTTCAACAGTCACTACCTCCGATTCAGATTTGCCACAAAACAATGAAGAACCTACCGTGAGTGTTCAGGAAGAATCATCAGAGTCGCTCCCTCCCAGTGCAGATTTGGAACTTTCTCACACTAATGAACAATCGGAGATCATTGGAAATCTAGATCCACAACTGGCTGATGCATCATCTTCAGCCTTGCCACATGAGCGCAAGTGGACTAGAGCTCACCCAGTTGATCAGATAATTGGTGATCCTTCGAGCGGAGCAAGGACACGACATCAACACAGTCTTTCAGCTGTTTCTTAAGGCAAAATGAGCCCACTAAGGTAGCAGACGCACTACAAGACCCGGATTGGATTATTGCAATGCAAGAGGAAATCAACCAATTCGAACGTCTTCAAGTGTGTTAGTACCCGCATGGGAAAACTATCATTGGAACAAAATGGGTATTTAAGAATAAAAAGAATGAAGACGGCAAAGTGATCTGGAACAAGACACGATTAGTTGCTAAGGGATACAACCAACTGGAAGGCATTGACTACGACGAAACGTATGCTCCTGTTGCCCGAATTGAAGCCATTCGCCACTTATTGGCTTACGCGGCTCATAAAGCCTTCAAGGTCTATCAAATGGACGTTAAAACCGCCTTTCTCAACGACGTACTTAAAGAAGAAGTCTATGTCGCTCAGCCAGACGGCTTCATTGATCAAGAATATCCCGATCACTTCTATCAATTGGATAAAGCTCTCTACGGACTAAAACAAGCCCCACGTGCTTGGTATGATTCCTGAGTGACTTCCTCGTAAAACAAGCCCCACGTGCTCTCGACGATCTTTTACAAAGGTGAAATGATTAAAATGCCTCGATCACAGGTAAATTGACTTAAGATTGCTTGTGTTGACTAGAGAGATATAAATATAATCATCCCAAGGTAAAAATAAACGAGTGCTAGAATGAACACATTGAGAGTTGTTGAAATGGATCATTCTATAACTTAGGACTCTTTAGTTTGACGACATGACTTGACGGTATGTGATCTTTTCAAGTGTCGTGAAATTTTAGGCGTGACAATGATCGTAGCAAAATAATCTGACCCCATACTATTAATATTAATATGCATATAAAAAATTATATATATATAGATATATGATACTTTTTTTTCTGAAAATTTACTTCACCAAAAAAAAAATCGCATATTTTGAAATGAAATTTTATATTTCATATGCATTGACTTGTTTAAATGCGATTATCTGTTTTTGCCCATACCCTCGCGCGAAAATGAAAGTTACATGTATAGGGGAAAATGTATCTAGGCTAAAATGTGTTGAATTCGCGTATCTCAAATTTTGTTGCATTGTTTGAGGGGGAGCATTTACAAATTTATGTTAAAGCTCCAGATATTTTTAATGACCTTCCTCTAAGTGTTGCAGAAACAATGCGGATGTCAAGAATTCTTCAAGACTTGGAGTATTCGACATAAAACTTGTTGGTTGGTTAAAATGTGTGATAGCTAAACGTCTTTTTATGAATTTGATTTTCACCAATCTATCTCGATTTTTTTTGGGGAAACAAATAAAATAAAAATAATTGCTTCCAAAATTAGCTCTAATATTTTCGAGATCTGTTGCTTTAAGTCTACGGATTTATAAAATGAGAAGACGGAGCCAGATGTCATCAATCAGAATTACAGGGAGTTAATTGCATTTATTTTCACATATAGGGGGAGCAATTGTGTGATCTACTCGAAAATCTTGGATCAATCTGAAAATACAGAGAACCTTGCTATCGAGAAATTTAAGCAAAATTCGTAATTTTTCTTTATCTCGAGCGAAAATTTATTTGGGACCAAGTTGTAATTTTCGCCTGCATAATATCGAGCGAAAATTAAACAGGATCCAAATGAAATTTTTCGTTTGAAATTTGTCGCGAGAAAAATTAAACAGTAACCATAGGAAATTTCTCGATCGTAAGTTTCTCGATCGCAAATAGTAACGGGCCAAAATATTCTTAAGGGACGGAAACGTCTAATCAGCCCATTAAAGAAATTAATGCTTGCAGTCAAAAAACACACGCAAAACCTCAATCGCAAAATTCAACATTCAAAATTCTCGTGCGAAAAACTTTTTCTCTCAAAAAGACGAACAGAAAAATTCTCTAATCTTTCGATTTTTCTTTAAATCTTCGTCTTTAAGAGGTAGATTCGACATTCTTTAGGGGTTTCAGTGTATTTGAACTCGTTTATATCTACTTTCTGCAATCTTTCGCCTGATTATGTGATAATTTCTCGTCTGTTCCTAATATGGAAACTCGAATGCTAGTTTGCAGTGTTTTAAGACCAGTTTCTATGCATAATCTAGGTTAAAAACTGCGTAATAAGATAGTTTAGGAGTTTCATGAACGAATAATGGTAGATTACTTCGATTTTCTGCGTTCGATTGGAAGATAGATTAAAACTGGATTTTAAACGTTTGAAGGCGTCGAAGAACTTTCTCGCTCGCAAACAGTAATAATCGAATTTTAAATTTGATTGCGTTACTGTTTGCTTCGTAAAAGATTCTCGATCGCAAAACTTGTTGACTTAGTCGTTTAGATAAATAACGTAGATCGAAAAATAATTACCATCGAGAAATTTCGAGATTTTACTCGAGGGCAAAGATTACTGAACGGAACAGATTAAATAGATATCTTTAAAGTTTTTGAGCGCAAAACTTACAATCGCAAATAATAATTTCGATTTCAATTTTGTTCTCGGTCGAAAATTTTAGCGGCAATGAAATTAATTTTTCGACGATAAAAATTTTCGATCGTAAAAACACGCAGCGACAATTTTGATCGATCGAAAATTTTCTCGATGTTTGACTTAGCTTCTCGTTGACAATTTTATCGATCGTAAAATTTCACAGCGAAAAACTATTTTACAATCGAAATACTTTCTCGCTCGACAACTTTCACAGCGAAAATTTTATTCATACGTGAAAAATTTCTCGATCGTAAATTTACGCGGAAATTGATTTTCTTGATCGTAAATTTACACGAAAATTTTTCTCGATCGTAAAATTTCTCGGCTACAGTATCACACGTTAAGTTCAACACTTGGAAAATTTTCTAAGTCCTTTTCACTTTAGCTCCCCTTAGCGAATAAAATTTTTCTCGATCACAAACTAACACGGAGAATTGTATTCAAAAAATTGCACTTAGAAAATTAAATTGAGAATTTCAATTCTCGCGCGACAAAAGGAAAGGAGTGAACATTACTTAAATATCTAGAAATATTTTCAACACTTCATCGAACTTATATGCTTATGTTGTATTCAAATTACCTCTTTAATATTGACTCCGTATGATCTATGTGCAAAATCCATAATGTCAAACATAATATGACATGATCCATGTTTATGGTTTGATAAAGTCTAAATTCGACTCAAATTATAATTCTTGAACTAATGATTTACATTTCATGTGTATATTTCAGATGGATCACGATCCTACTTACAATCACATTTACGAAAAGGCCATGTACCTCAATGTACACGACACCAACTTTCAGCTCGACATGACGTCCTTTCGGTGTCCTGACGAGATAATGGTGTCTATACTATAAGGCCATCCCCTGTGGCATGCACTGACGGTGACGGCCTCAGTGCCTATGGTGTACCTTCAACAATTTTGGGGGATGATCAAGAGCCACATTATTGAAGGGGCGTACAGCTTCACGACGGTGGTAGGGACGAGGCACGTCAACATGAACAAGAATGACTTCAGTCTTATCCTCGACCTCCCCTACCCAAATTACGACTCTCTTCCAACTCATGCCGAAGCTAGTGCGTGACTTCATCAAGATGGGATACCGTCCACCGCTCACCAAACTCGCACAAATGCAGAGCAACGGGATTCCTCATTCGTGGAAGATATTATTTGGTCAACAAGTGTCTATCCCTGAAGCACGCCGGCTTCGACAAAGGCAACAGCAACATTCTGAGGATTTTCCAAGGAATCATCTTCTTGCGAAATTACGATTTCGCTCAACTGATCTGGAATGATCTGCCGTACGCCCGGTGGTTCTCCGTCATCATCCGACAATACATGGAGATGTACGAGCAGAATATTCCTCGCCTGCCTCCGGGAGGAAACTATCAGCCACCTAGGCTAAAGTTCTTTCGCCACCCCAAACTAACGGACTTGGACCAGCCGTCAATGGCTATACCGTTCGAGTTGCTACGTCTCGCCGATCCCTCGGGAGATGTCTACAAACTCTACTGCCTGGAGAATCATCTGACGGAACAGATGATCAGAGGGCCCCCGACAGAACAATCAGCCCTCACCAACAACAAAGCTGAGGACACGATGATCGATGCAGTGGCTCAGGAACTTGAACAGGAGCACTCAATACAAGCAACTCAGCAACCAGATCTTGAGGTCATGATGATAGATGAAGTGGCCTTTGAAATGGAAGCTTAAGAACAAAATCAGGAGCTCCAGATGGAAGTGCTCATCATTGTCGGCGTGCTCGAAGAACCTATTGAGTAAGGTATTCTAGCAGCACAGCCCGAGACAGAAACGGGGCACATTTCACCACGCTAGCTACTACGCCAGAAACAGAGGCTCTAATTTCAACGATACAACCGATTGAGCCTCCGGTGATGGAACCAGCCAGTGAGGATGTAAAACGAGGACTCTCACCTCACACGGCTACCCCATCAGACACGGAGTCAGATGAGGAGATTCGGTTGATTAGAAGGACTCCGAGACGATTGGGCGTAACATTCGAGTCCCTCTTCAAAACTGTCACCGAACCATCAGACACAGCGCCGACTATCACTCTAAGTGTTGCGGACCCCCCTTCGCTCAATCTTGAGCCGCAGCACGTCACGGCAGGACCGGAAGCTCCGGTGTCTGATATACAGGTTCCCACTGAACCTGTAACAACACCCATAGAGGAGAATCTTCAAGATTCAACTCAAGGATTGGGAGAAAGTCTCTAACAGTCACAACATCAAGTGACTGCGAGCCAACCTGAAGAGCCGGTGTTAGCTCAAGGGTTGATAACAGGCGACATCAGTCGTCTTGCACCATCCACAACGGAGGCATCCACTCCGTAGGTGACTGAAGACAGACTTCAGGCCGCTCTCGCTAACGCGCTGAAGAATTTTGAAGACAAAATTATTGAGAGCGTGCGCAATGCCATCGAGACGTCCCGCCAAAATCGTGGGAAAGCACCCATCTCGGAGCCGTCGTCATCACAACCCATCCTCACACACCCACAACCCATACTTCCCTCACAAATCCCAACACCCATCCTCAGCCACAACCTCATAAATCCTGCCACAGTCATCAGCAAACTCCACTCTATTCTGGTCACCAGGCTGTTGGAATTGACTACATGAACGTCGGAAGAAGATGATCTCCTCCGCCGTCTTATTGATCGTCCTGACCCATCCCGAACGTGCCGCGGCCAAGGCTACCACTCCAAACGCCGACATAACGACCCAGACGATCAGGGCCGTCCTGAGGGGGGAGAAGAGGCCAAGGATAATCACAAGGGGTCAGAGACAGGACCCTGGCGCGACTCAGAAAAGTAAAGGAGTCGCTGGAACCTCACAAACCCACTACCCAAACAACCACCACCACGCGCTCCACCACTCAAACCCAAACCCAAACCGAAACCCACATCGACCCACCAACCTTTCAAATAAGGACGCCTCCGCCCACACCACCAACCTTCTCATGCCCCTTGCTTCCGGAAGAAGAAGCAAGTGCTGCCATGCTTGTTGCCCTACCGCAGACTCAGGCGACTCCCTCAACTGCTCCAGACCAACCGGGACCATCAGGACATGGCGTCAACCCACATGAGGTCCTAGACAAATACATATTCGAAGGACAGTGGATGACCCATTCCATGCCCGATGTACATCAAAGACAACGGCTTCAAGACGTTCGACACTTCCTACAACAAGCCTCGGTAGACCTTGTGCTCATAGAAGATGAAGAACTTCAGAATGGTTAAGATTACCAGCAAGATATCCCAAGGCTACCAGTGTTGATCGCGCAACGAGCAGTTTCCCCCACAAGACAAATGCCAGGGACCGTTCGGATCGACACGCCATGGGAGAACATCAAAATTGAAATCCCCTTCCTTGAAGAAGTTCGTGGACACATCTGGAGGTCGCCAGACAGGGTCAAGAAGCCGAACGAGTTTTAGCTAAGAGGGATCTCTCACTGGGATCAGCAGAAGAGGATGACCTACATCTAGATGCTGACTCAACATTGACCTGATGTAAGGATGAAGATGACTAAAGCGCAAGCAAGGAATCATTATCAGAGTCTATCTTCTATCTGCCAGCTTCTCAGCGTCTATTGTGCCAAAGGAGGTCTTCCAACCCCAACCTACATTATCGAGCGAGTGGACAACCCGAGAGGAATTAAGCGAGAGTGATCTACCGTACCTCCCTGCCGACGAGGTATACAACCTCTATCAGCTGTACGTGGAGAAGTACAAAGGTCCTCAAGGCTTCGTCAAGAAAGAATGTCTCGAAGGGCTCTACCGGTTCATGAAGCGCCAAGTCAAGTACTTCGCTGCACATGACCTTCAGATGGCTCTGGAGAGCAACATGAAGAAGGTCAACATGACCGCACCGCTCAACAAAGGACCCGAGATCGAAGGGCTTCCAAGCAATCATGTGCACATCAGCTCAGTCCTATGCATCACCTACCAAAATCCAATCATCAAGAAGACTAGGTTGATGCTGAAGACTGAGATTCATAAGTTTTGCGGTAGAACGCTCAAGGTCATCAGGAGGAATATAGAGCAAAGGTTTGAAGAAATCAAGTGAGAGACGATGCTGAGAATACATCTGTTGGTGAGAGAACAGCGTCTCCTGATGGAATGGCTAGATGACATCGAGGAGCACTTGAAGCTGAGAGAAACGCTCAGGAATTATGAGCATGCGCTGGGCTTGCGCATGTCGTACTATGCCCGACGAGGACAAATGGAGCGAAAGGGCAATTAAGCACAAAGGGGGGGTTGTAGAGTATCAATTTTAATTGTGCTTGATTTCATTAGTTGTCCTTGTAATTACGGGCCTTATGTATAGTAATCCTTAGAATTGGACTATTTGATATTTATACCAAGTTTGTTTGGTATAAATAGTTGTACACACATTGAGAAATAAACAACAAAACTGGAGAATCAATCTGAAAGGCTGCCGAATTCTAGAGAAAGAAACAACAAAACTTTCTCACACTAAAGGAACTCTCTCTCGTGTTCTTCAAGTGAAGGTTTTCGATCAAAATTCATATTTCAATAATTCTAATCGATTTCCTTAGAATTCATGTCTAGGATTGATTGTGTGACAAACGAGGACCTAACAAGCATGTTTGGGGACGTGTTGGGACGTGTTTGGAATGCGACGTGTTTGGGACCTGTCCGGGACGTCGGGACGTGTTTGGGGCCTGCTTGGGAAGTGTTTGGGACGTTGGGGAGTGTTTGGGACGTGCTTGGACGTGCCTGGGATGTGTTGGGACGTGTTTGGAATGTTGGGACGTGTTTGGGACGTCGGGACGTGTTTGGAACGTAAATGAAATGTAGGGACGTGTCTGGGACATTTGGACGTCTTTGGGACCTGTTTGGGACGTGTTCGGGATGTCGGGACGTGTTTGGGACCTGCTTGGGACGTGCCTGAGATATGTTGGGGACGTGTTTGGGACGTCGGGACGTGTCTGGCACGTAAATAAAATAACACAAGGATTACGTGGTTCGGATCTTTGCAGATCTACGTCCACGAGCGCTCTGGAACCTTTTTCACTATACTTTAAGGATATTTACACACTCAGACTACATATTCCTGGCTATGTTCTCTCAAGAACACATAAGAAAATATGTAGGAACGTTTCTTGTAGTGAGAGAATATTTTCTAGGTATTTAGAAGTGCTGAAATTAATTATCTCGTGAAAATGGCGAAGTGTTTGTATTTATAGGAGCTTCCCACCGTTTGCCTGAGGGTAGGACCCCGGAATCCTGGAGATGTGACCTTCTGGACAACGTGGGGTGCAGTGTAGGCTGTTGTCAGAGGTAGCTCATGCAGTGCAATTGCCACAACTTTTGTGCTGGGTCTACAGTCCTTTCAGCAGGGAGCAGTGGAGCGGCCTTATCACTAGTCGACACGTGTTTCTATACATCACTTTACCTTTTTCGACTGTAACGTATCAGAGAAGCTTCGTTCGTCCTTCGGAGTTTCCAGGTTGTTCCCCAGGTCCCGAATTACTTCAGCTCCTGTTGCTAGTCCTTAATGTCTGTTGGAGGTCCCTGAAAGTCTTTCGGAGGTCCCTAAAAGTCTTATTTCATGTTTTATCTCCTTATTTTCCAACAAGCTCTAATTTCTATCAAGTCTTTCTTATCTCCTTGATCTAAATTATTTCCTAAATTCGTTATTTTGCCTACCTAATTTATGTCCGTATCAACCATTCTCCTACTCTTATTTGTCTTTTGGGACAAAAGTGAAGAGTAAAAATTGTAAGGCAAGCCATAAGTAAAATAAAGGATCGTAGGCCATACCTTCCTTACAGAAAACCTTTATTCTGTCTTTGGAAATGTGCTTTTCCCTTTCTTCTTCCAATTTCTTTCCTTGGTTTCTGTTTCTTCCGATTCTTCATCCTCCTTCTGCGACCTTCCCCATTCTAACTCCTCTGCGGGTGTTTTGAGTTCTTCTTCTTTTCTTTTTTGCCTTGGAGCTAGTGCTTTTCGATCATGTGCCTTGGTTTCCTGACGCAGGTATGACATCCCCATGGTGGACGATATTGATCGATGTGGAGAAGGGAACGAGCTCCTAAGTTTGCCCGACTCCCCAAGCCAGCGCACCCTCTGTAGCTCCCTTTCTCTCTATGGTCCCCGGTGGCAAGGGACGTTCGCGAGGAGATTCCTCCTTCTGCAGGGACGGCGGATGTTCATGCGGTCCTTCCCCTATTAGGGGAGCTTAAGAAGTTCCCATCATCAGAAAACAACTTCATCAAAGGGTCAGAAAGAAAAGCAAAAAAGAAGTTACATCCTCCTTCCTCTTGTGGTTAAGATGCTGAGCTTCTTATGGGACCTATAGGGACCTCAGTGGACGAGCGCCCTGCTTCTGTGGACCATCTGAACAGAGATGAAAATGTGAGCCTGTTATGTCGTCGGGTGCTCCCAAATGATCAGAGGCCCATCTCCCCGGGGTCTGCGGACGTGAACGAAGAGAAATTGGCGTATCATCGTCTTAAGGTATTATATTATTGTCTTTTAGTTCCTTTTAGTGTTCTTTTTGCAAGCTTCACTTCTTCTTAGGTGGTGGGCCTCGTGGCTTCCGGGCTGTTAGGTCGTCAGATTAACAACTCTACGATCCTAGGCTAGAATCCATAGCAATTCGATCGTTTAGATAATCAATTGAATTCGATCGAAAAACTAAAGTTAAGAACACGAGAGAGAATTCAATTAGAGTGAGAAAGTTTCTGTTGTTTCTCTCTCTAGAAATCGAATTGCAAGCCCTTCGGATCAATTCTCTAAACTTTCTCTATTCAGCTCAATTCATTTACAAGTATTTATACCAAACAAGCTTGGTATAAATATCAAACTAGTCCTTAATCTAAAGACTAATATAAGTAAAGCCCCTAATTACAAGGACAACTAATGAAATCAAGCACAATTAAAAATGGTATTCTACAATCTCCCCCTTTGTGCTTGATTTCGTCTCCGCGCTATTCGTCCTTGTCGGGCATAGTACGATCTGCGCAAGCCCAGCGCATGCTCGTAGTCCCTAACGGTCTCCCTGAGCTTCAGGCGCTCCTCGATGTCATCCAACAATTCCATCAGGAGCAGCTGTTCTCTCACAAACCGATGGTTCCTCAGCATCGTATCTCTATTTATCTCTTCCAACCTCTGTTCGATATTTCTCCTGAAGATCTTGAGGGTTCCGTCGCAAAACTTGTGAATTTCTGTCTTCAGCATCAACCTATTCTTCTTGGCAATTGGGTTGTTGTAGGTGATGCCGATGACAGAGCTGATATGCACGTGATTGCTTGGAAGCCTCTCGATCTCAGGTCCTTTGAAGAGTGGTTCAGCCATGTTGACCTTCTTCATATTGCTCTCATGTGGCGCCCCGCCATCTACTACCCTTATCTTACACTAACTGACGTGACTATAGAAATATAAATATATTACATACAAAATACCGATAGAATTTTTCGATGTTTACAAAGCTCACCACACACTACTATTTTACAATACAAACATTATTCGAATGTTTTACATACAATACAAACATATTTTACAAAGCACAACGTAATTTACATAACACCCGCCACACAGGTCGCATCCATGTACACACCACCCTCAAAAATCACCGGAAGTTCCAGAAGGACCAGCCTCGCCTTCAACAGGTTCACGTACCGTGTTCACTGCGTCTACAACACATAATAACATGGGATGAGCTATAAAGCTCAGTAAGTGGAAATATGCATGTATGCACGTGTCAACTAGCAAAGGCATCCGCGCCAGTGCTTTCTAACTCACATACTCATATCATTCTTATTTCTTTCTCATTTCTTTTCCATTTGTATCTGGGCCCATAGCTAACTTACTACTCGCACCACCATAACATGAGCTCAAATCCTATACGAATAAAAATACGATAGTTGGCCCACTCTGGCTAGGACAAAACTAGGATTTATCTCCAATTTTTCCATTCACCAGGTCGCCCCTCTATCTGGCCATCATCATTTTTCATTGCGGTTGCCTTTCCTGGCACTCTGGCTTACACCATGTGTCTCGTCCAGGTGACCCTCGTCCGCTACCTAAATAATTTAGGTACATACATTCGACGGTTTTACCCCCGTCATGGTGCCTTTGTAGAAGTAGCTATACTATGACTCTTCATGAGTCTACATCAATTACTAACGTCTTCAAACATATTTTGTTTTCAAGACGATCACATACTGTGCATACTCATACTTCTAATCCTCACATCATTCATGTATGCACATGCTCATGTCACATAATAATGCAATAAATGTTTACTATGCAAAAGCATATCGAAACATTTCACTTCATCAATCATCACCACATATTCACATAAAACAAATACATATAACACAAATTATGTGTTATAGGTGAGATTCCCACTTACCTGACGTCCTTAAGCTAATCGCTAACCGGTCTGTTGAGTTTCCTAAAATATCGTCCTTTAACCACGAAAAGACAATAAAATCAGTTTATATATTATATTAGTTGACTACGTAAATTTTCGTTCGGAAATTCCATCAAAAAGGACGTTTGACTATACCGTAAAGTGACCCTGAAAACACCGAGAGACAAATTATGATCGGCCGTTACGAAAGACTATGCCCATTAGACTCAAAATATTTTTCTGATTAAATAGTATAAAAATATTTTTCCTCAAAAATATATATTTTTTTTTTAAAACTTAAAAACGTTTATTCGTAGGGGTTCTGATTCGCGAAGTACATTACATGAACCCGCGAAATTCTACACAGTAACCAAGTTCGCAAAGTGTTACATAGATTCGCGAACCCACATGAAATTCGCAAAGTCTACAATTCGCAAAATTGTTATAATTCGCAAAATCTCTAATTTACAAAAACAATTCGCAAAGTTGATATAGTTCACAAAAGCAATTCGCAAAAGTTACTGTTCATTCGCAAATGTACTGTTCATTCGCAAAGTGCTACTGTTCATTCGCAAAGTGTTACTGTTCATTCGCGAAGTCACTGTTCACTTCGCGAATTCACTGTTCACCCGCAAAGTTACTGTTCACTTTGCGAATCCACTGTTCACCGTGAAGTTACTATTCACTTTGCGAATTCACTGTTCACCGCGAAGTTACTGTTCACCCGCAAAGTTACAATTCACTTTGCGAATTCACTGTTCACCGCAAAACTCACTTCGCACACCTCAATTCACAAACCTCATTCGCATATCTTCAGTTCAAACCTCATTCGCATATCTTCAGTTCGCAAAATTTCAGTTCGCACTCCCATTTTGCGAACTCATTCAAACTCACAATTCGCAAACTCTTAACAATTCGCGAAATTAATATCACACACACAGTTCGCAAAATCCATTAAACCCGCAAAACTCTCAATTCACAATCACGCAAACACTGTCAATACCCAAAAACTTAAAAATTTCGATTAAAATCCATTTCTTTCAAGAACACGATGAACATCTTAAAAACTTCAAAATATATTTAGATACCCTTTAAATTAAAAATCTGTACCAAACTTACACAGATCTAGCTTCTCATATCTAACGCACTTAAAACATACTAAATCATAACATAAAGCTTAAAGATTAAGGTAAGAAATTTATACCCCTTTCCAAGTTTGACTTCTGCTTTAGCTTCTCTCTAAATCCCTAATTCTCGCTAATTACCAAATGAAGTGTTTAATTCCTTTTCCTTATCTCGTCCACTTGAGGTTAATGATAAGTAAATGACAAAATACTTTAACCTAATCCTTATCTTCAATCACGTAAAGTTTTCTCCTTTGAGAAAACCTTTTCAAAGACCCACTGTTACAATACTTATTAATTTACGAAATTCTCCTCCCTTGATTCCATAATTCGCAGGTTAGTCCTAACGAAAATTCACATACTCCATATTCCTTAATTTCGAAACTTCATCTTTCGAAATTAATCCTTCAAGAATTCCTCTCATTATTATAATTTCAATACTCGTCATGAAATCCTTATTCCACAACACATAATAAATAAAAATATGCAGTCATATAATCACGTAATATGCATGCAAATTTATTGGCCGGCTTACTTATGGGACCCGGGTATTACATTCCCCCCCCTTAAAGAGGATTTCGCCCCCGAAATCAGGTTAGTTGAAACAATTCTGGGTAGCGATTTCTCATATCATCTTCACGTTCCCATGTAGCTTCTTCCACTAACTGATTCTGCCATAATACTTTCACTAATGGAATCTCTTTATTTCGTAATCTCTTTACTTCATACATCAAAATTTCCACTGGCTTCTCTTCATAACTTAAATATGGCTGAAGTTGTTGATGCACAAATTCATCCTTCAATACATGATTCGGATCAGCAACATATTTTCTCAGCGTTGACACATGAAAGACATCGTGAACTTGTGCCAATGAAGCTGGTAACTCCAGTTGATAAGCTACCTCGCCAACTCTTTTGATTATTTTAAAAGGTCCAATATATCTTGGGCTTAACTTACCCTTTCGCCCAAATCGTTTTACACCTTTCATCGGAGATACTTTGATAAACACCCAATCATCAATTTCAAATTCCAACGGTCTGCGTCTTTTGTCTGCATAACTCTTTTGTCGACTTTGAGTCGTTTGCATTCTTTCTCGTATTTTTGCTATTGCCTCAGTCATCTCTTGAACCATGCCAGGTCCTAACATCGCACGTTCTCCGACTTCATCCCAATGTATAGGAGATCGACACTTGCGTCCATACAAAGCTTCATACGGTGCCATCCCAATAGTTGTATGATAACTATTGTTGTAGGAAAGTTCAATCAATGGCAAATATTTGCTCCAGCTTCCTTTAAAATCCAAAACACATGCTCGCAACATGTCTTCCAATGTTTGAATGGTTCGTTCAGATTGACCGTCAGTTTGAGGATGATAAGCTGTACTGAAAGACAACTTAGTCCCCATCGCCTTCTGTAAACTCATCCAAAATTTGGATAAGAACCGTGAATCTCGATCTGAAATTATCGATAACGGAATCCCGTGGAGTCGTACAATTTCCTTAATATACAGTTCTGCATAAAGCTCCATGGAAAATATTGAACTTATGGGTAAGAAATGAGCTGACTTGGTTAATCGATCGACTACAACCCAATTGGCGTCATAGCCTTGTGCATTTCTTGGTAAACCAACGATAAAATCCATCGTAATATGATCCCACTTCCATTCAGGTATCGGCAAAGGTTGTAATGTCCCTGCCGGTCGTTGATGCTCCGCTTTTATTTGTTGACAAGTCAGACATTGACTTACGAATGTCGCAATGTCTCTTTTCATTCCCGGCCACCAATAATTTATTCGTAAGTCTCGATACATTTTTGTAGCCCCTGGATGTACCGAATAGATTGTGGCATGTGCTTCCTTCATTATAGTTCTTCGAATTTCCGCATTATCGGGTACGTATAAACGATCTCTGTAATATAAACTTCCATCATCTTGTATCTTGAAATCCGATGCATGTTGTTCCATTTGAGTGTCTTTGATCTTTAAATAAAATTCATCTTCTTCTTGTGCCTTCTTAATTTGTTCAAGTATTGTCGGTTGTAAAGTTAATGCAGCCAATCGTGCTTCGACTTCTCCCAATTGTACTACCTCCAGTTCCAGTAGATGTAACTCTGCACTTACAGCTTTTCGGCTTAATGCATCGGCTACCACATTTGCTTTGCCCGGGTGATAACTGATCACACAATCATAGTCTTTGACTAATTCTAGCCACCTTCTTTGCCTCATATTTAATTCCTTCTGAGTGAAGAAATATTTTAGACTCTTGTGATCCGTATAGATTTCACACCGCTCCCCATATAAATAATGCCTCCATATTTTTAGAGCAAACACCACTGCGGCTAACTCCAAATCATGAGTCGGATAATTCTTTTCATACTCCTTTAATTGTCGAGAAGCATAAGCTATGACATTTCCATGTTGCATTAATACACAACCTAGGCCATTTCTTGATGCATCGCTATAAACCGAAAATCCTCCAGTCCCAGATGGTATAGTAAGAACTGGAGCTGATGTGAGTCGTTTCTTCAATTCTTGAAAACTTTGCTCACACTCCTCACTCCAATCGAATGGAACATTCTTCCTTGTTAACTTCGTCAATGTTGATGCAATCTTTGAAAAATCTTTAATGAACTTTCTGTAGTATCCAGCTAAACCAAGAAAACTCCGTACTTCCGTGACATTGGTTGGTTGTGGCCAATTGTTGATAGCTTCAATTTTGCTAGGATCCACAGAAATTCCTTCTCCAGAAACAACGTGACCTAGAAATGCGACTTGACTCAACCAGAACTCGCATTTCTTAAACTTAGCATATAATTGATTTTCCCGTAATATTTCAAGAACAGTCTTCAAATGTTGTTCATGTTCTTCCTTCGTCTTCGAATAAATGAGCATGTCATCAATAAACACAATGACAAACTTGTCCAGAAACTGCTTGAACACTCGATTCATTAAATCCATAAATGCCGCTGGCGCATTAGTCACTCCAAAAGGCATAACTAAGAATTCATAGTGTCCATATCGAGTACTAAACGCCGTCTTTGGAATGTCTTCTTTTCGAACCTTCAATTGATGATACCCCGATCGTAAATCGATTTTTGAAAACACCGTGGCTCCTTGAAGTTGATCGAACAAATCATCAATTCTTGGTAGTGGATATTTGTTCTTAATTGTTATTTTGTTCAACTCTCTGTAATCGATACATAATCGCATCGACCCATCCTTCTTTCGCACAAACAGAACTGGCGCTCCCCAAGGAGAAAACTAGGTTGGATAAATCCCTTCTGTAATAAATCATCCAACTGCTCTTTTAACTCCTTTAATTCAGCTGGCGCTAACCGATAAGGAGTCTTTGAGATTGGAGCAGATCCTGGTACTAAATCGATCGTAAATTCAATCTCTCGATCTGGTGGTAATCCTGGTAAATCTTCTGGAAAAACATCAGGAAAATCTCGTACCACAGTCACCTCTTCTAATTTTGGCATTGAACGATCCTCTGATTTTATTGCGAAAACTAGATAAGCTTCGCATCCCACCTTAATCAAACGTTGCGCCTTTGTCGCTGAAATTCTAGAAATGTTCTTTTCCTTGATTGTCCCCACGAAACTGAAAGGCTCCTTTTCTTCAATATTGAACGTAACTGTCTTGCGATTACAGTCAATGACAGCTCCATATTTTGATAGCCAGTCCATTCCAAGAACCACTTCATAATCGTTCATTGGAATAACTATTAAATCAACGGACAGTTCTCGTCCATTCACTAACACAGGACAATTTCTTAAAACCAGATTAGTTCGCATTGCAACTCCATTTGGAACAGTCACATCATATTCATAGTCAGATAGGTTAGGTGTAATCCCGAGTCTCGCCACATACTTAGTGGATGCAAATGAATGCGTGGCTCCTGAATCTACTAATATGCATGTTGGGACTTGGTGTATAAGTAGAATACCTGCAACCACGGACGGATTAGCCTCCGCTTCCTCTGAAGTCAGCGTATACACTCTAGCCGGTACAGCTGGTGGTCTCACTTGATTCATAACTTGACCTCCTGGTGCATTTTCTGGACATGCTCTCGCAAAATGTCCCGTCTTCCCACACTTGTAACAAGTAGCATTCTGTGAAAAACATATTCCCAAATGACGTCGCCCACATCTCGCGCAAATTGGTATTGGTGCTGGGGGTCTCCCCTGATTAAGATTTTGTTGTTGTGGTGGTCCAGGTCTGTTCTGAAAATTTTGCTTCCTGCCTTTAGAAATGAATTGTCGTTTCTGATTTCCACCCCTCCAGTTTGCTCCTTGTACAAACTTTCGCTTTGGCTCCTGAGCACGAATAATTCGTATCTCAGCCTGTTCTGCCACCATCGCTCGCTCCGCCACTTGAGCATATGAAGCTCCTTGTATTCCAGCCATATTAACGTCGCGATACAACTCTGGCTTCAGACCCTCGAGGAATCGTTCGACCTTCAAAGCATCCGTGCTCACCATATGAGTCGCGAACCTTGACAGTTGTTCAAACTTTCTGATATACTCAGCCACAGTCATCATCCCTTGCTTGAGATTAATGAACTCATTCATGCGCTGAGCTCGCACAGGTGCAGTAAAATATTTGTTCCTGAACAGCTCCTTGAAACGTTCCCAGTTCATTGTAGTAGGATTTTCAATGACTTGTATGGTGTCCCACCAGTGACCTGCACTCCCTCGTAATAAGAATGCAACACTTAAAACCTTCTCATTCTCAAGGATTCTGCTATATTGGAACATGCTCTCTAAAGTTCTAATCCAATCCTCAGCAGATGTTGGGTCAATGGCATCTTCAAAAATAGGAGGGTTCAGTCTGCGAAATCTTTCGCCCACAACTTCAACTTGATTTGCCTGAGAAACTCCATCATTTCTTGCCCCCTCAGAGTTTCGCTGCTGAATCAACTCTTGAATCTGTTGAGACTGCTGACGGACTAACTCAGTGAGCTGAAGAATAGTCGAGTCTCGATTATCAGTCTGGTTTGCATTTTCTCCATCATGATTGTTTACCCCGCTGCCTTCTCCTCTGGTTCTAACCATGTTGTTTCTCTTACCCTAACAGTCCCTAAGGCCAATAAATCATGCCATGCAAGAAATTCATAATATCATATAACTTACGAGCAAGGCTGTCTTCCGCGCTTTTGAGTGTGTGTACATGGACAGTCTACAGAAACTGCAACCGAAGCTCTGATACCAACATGTGGCGCCCCGCCATCTACTACCCTTATCTTACACTAACTGACGTGACTATAGAAATATAAATATATTACATACAAAATACCGATAGAATTTTTCGATGTTTACAAGGCTCACCACACACTACTATTTTACAATACAAACATTATTCGAATGTTTTACATACAATACAAACATATTTTACAAAGCACAACGTAATTTACATAACACCCGCCACACAGGTCGCATCCATGTACACACCACCCTCAAAAATCACCGGAAGTTCCAGAAGGACCAGCCTCGCCTTTAACAGGTTCACGTACCGTGTTCACTGCGTCTACAACACATAATAACATGGGATGAGCTATAAAGCTCAGTAAGTGGAAATATGCATGTATGCACGTGTCAACTAGCAAAGGCATCCGCGCCAGTGCTTTCTAATACTCACATACTCATATCATTCTTATTTCTTTTTTTTTTTTTTTTTTTTAGCTAACTTACTACTCGCACCACCATAACATGAGCTCAAATCCTATACGAATAAAAATACGATAGTTGGCCCACTCTGGCTAGGACAAAACTAGGATTTATCTCCAATTTTTCCATTCACCAGGTCGCCCCTCTATCTGGCCATCATCATTTTTCATTGCGGTTGCCTTTCCTGGCACTCTGGCTTACACCATGTGTCTCGTCCAGGTGACCCTCGTCCGCTACCTAAATAATTTAGGTACATACATTCGACGGTTTTACCCCCGTCATGGTGCCTTTGTAGAAGTAGCTATACTATGACTCTTCATGAGTCTACATCAATTACTAATGTCTTCAAACATATTTTGTTTTCAAGACGATCACATACTGTGCATACTCATACTTCTAATCCTCACATCATTCATGTATGCACATGCTCATGTCACATAATAATGCAATAAATGTTTACTATGCAAAAGCATATCGAAAGATTTCACTTCATCAATCATCACCACATATTCACATAAAACAAATACATATAACACAAATTATGTGTTATAGGTGAGATTCCCACTTACCTGACGTCCTTAAGCTAATCGCTAACCGGTCTGTTGAGTTTCCTAAAATATCGTCCTTTAACCACGAAAAGACAATAAAATCAGTTTATATATTATATTAGTTGACTACGTAAATTTTCGTTCGGAAATTCCATCAAAAAGGACGTTTGACTATACCGTAAAGTGACCCTGAAAACACCGAGAGACAAATTATGATCGGCCGTTACGAAAGACTATGCCCATTAGACTCAAAATATTTTTCTGATTAAATAGTATAAAAATATTTTTCCTCAAAAATATATTTTTTTTTAAAACTTAAAAACGTTTTATTCGTAGGGGTTCTGATTCGCGAAGTACATTACATGAACCCGCGAAATTCTACACAGTAACCAAGTTCGCAAAGTGTTACATAGATTCGCGAACCCACATGAAATTCGCAAAGTCTACAATTCGCAAAATTGTTATAATTCGCAAAATCTCTAATTTACAAAAACAATTCGCAAAGTTGATATAGTTCACAAAAGCAATTCGCAAAAGTTACTGTTCATTCGCAAATGTACTGTTCATTCGCAAAGTGTTACTGTTCATTCGCGAAGTCACTGTTCACTTCGCGAATTCACTGTTCACCCGCAAAGTTACTGTTCACTTTGCGAATCCACTGTTCACCGTGAAGTTACTATTCACTTTGCGAATTCACTGTTCACCGCGAAGTTACTGTTCACCCGCAAAGTTACAATTCACTTTGCGAATTCACTGTTCACCGCAAAACTCACTTCGCACACCTCAATTCACAAACCTCATTCGCATATCTTCAGTTCAAACCTCATTCGCATATCTTCAGTTCGCAAAAATTTCAGTTCGCACTCCCATTTTGCGAACTCATTCAAACTCACAATTCGCAAACTCTTAACAATTCGCGAAATTAATATCACACACACAGTTCGCAAAATCCATTAAACCCGCAAAACTCTCAATTCACAATCACGCAAACACTGTCAATACCCAAAAACTTAAAAATTTCGATTAAAATCCATTTCTTTCAAGAACACGATGAACATCTTAAAAACTTCAAAATATATTTAGACCCTTTAAATTAAAAATCTGTACCAAACTTACACAGATCTAGCTTCTCATATCTAACGCACTTAAAACATACTAAATCATAACATAAAGCTTAAAGATTAAGGTAAGAAATTTATACCCCTTTCCAAGTTTGACTTCTGCTTTAGCTTCTCTCTAAATCCCTAATTCTCGCTAATTACCAAATGAAGTGTTTAATTCCTTTTCCTTATCTCGTCCACTTGAGGTTAATGATAAGTAAATGACAAAATACTTTAACCTAATCCTTATCTTCAATCACGTAAAGTTTTCTCCTTTGAGAAAACCTTTTCAAAGACCCACTGTTACAATACTTATTAATTTACGAAATTCTCCTCCCTTGATTCCATAATTCGCAGGTTAGTCCTAACGAAAATTCACATACTCCATATTCCTTAATTTCGAAACTCCATCTTTCGAAATTAATCCTTCAAGAATTCCTCTTATTATTATAATTTCAATACTCGTCATGAAATCCTTATTCCACAACACATAATAAATAAAAATATGCAGTCATATAATCACGTAATATGCATGCAAATTTATTGGCCGGCTTACTTATGGGACCCGGGTATTACATCTCAAGCGCCATTTGAAGGTCGTGAGCGGCGAAGTACTTGACTTGTCGCATCATGAACCAGTAGAGCCCTTCGAGGCCTTCTTTCTTGATGAAGCCCTGAGGACCTTTGTACTTCTCCACGTATAGCTGATAAAGACGGTACACTTCATCGGCGGGGAGGTATGGCAGGTCGCTCTCGCTCAGTTCCTCTCGGGTCCTGTCCACTCGTTCGATGATGTAGTGAGGTGTTGGAAGTCCTCCTTTGGCACAATAGACACTGGGGAGTTGGCAAATTGGGGAGAGTTCCCTGAAGTGACTCTTCAGTCGATTCTTCGGGATCCCCAGCCTCACGTCCGGTCCTAGTTGGGTCAGCATCCACATATATGTCATTCTCTTCTGCTGATCCCAGTGAGGTATACGTCTCAGCTCGAACTCATCCGGCTTCTTGATCCGATCCGGTGACCTCCAAATGTTTTCCATGACTTCTTCAAGGAAAGGTATCTCTATATGAATGTTTTCCCACGGCGTGTCGATCCGAACGGTCCCTGGCATCTGTCTTGTAGGGGAGACCGCTCGTTGTGCGATTAATTCCGGTAGCCTTGGGATTTCATTTTGGTAGTCTACACCTTCTTGAAGTTCGTCGTCTTCTATGATCACGAGGTCCACGGATGCTTGTTGTAAGAAGTGGCGTACGTCCTGAAGCCGTTGTCTCTGATGCTCCTCGGGCATGGAATGGGTCATCCACTGGCCTTCGAAAATGTACTTGTCTAATACTTCGTGTGGATTGACGCCATGTCCAGAGGGTCCCGGTTGGTCTGGAGCGACGGAGGGAGTAGCTTGGGTAGCTTCCAGGGCTACAAGCATTGCAGCACTTGCTTCTTCTTCCGGAAGCAAGGGGCTTGAGTAGATCGGTGGTGTGGGTGGAGGCGTCCTGAGGTGAAAGGTTGGTGGGTCGATGTGGGCGGTGCGGTGCGTGGTGTGGGTGTGGGTTTGGTGGGTAGTTTGGTTTCGGTGGGTAGTTTGGGTTTCGCCAGCTCCAACGCTCGTCTACGTAGCGCCCGAGCCTTGTCCTTGGCCAGATGTAGATGTCCTCGGCCTCTTCTCCCCCTCATGAGGGTCCTGATCGTCAGGATGGTCATGTCTGTGCCGTGAGTGGGAGCTTTGGCCTCGGCAGGTGTCAGTCGGTGGCTCAGGATGATCCACCAATCGCCTATAAAGGGATTCTTCTTGAGGCGACCGGATGGAAAGGCCTATCAGGTGGGCGAGGAGAATGTCGTGGAGCTCAGTGATGGGAATTGTGTATGGGTTGATGAGGATGGAGGAAGTGGCTAGAGGGTCGGTGGGTGTGGGTTGTGGAAGTATGGGGTGGATTTGTGACGAAGGGCCTTCAGAGGCAGGTGCTTTCTCGATATCTCTTCGGGATGTCTCGATTGCTTGAAGGATTCTCTCCGCGATTTTGTTCCATAGATCGTACAGCGGCAGAGAGAGCGGCTTGGAAAACTGCTCGTTCGTCACATAGGGTGCGGACGCCTCCTTTGATGGACCAGGACGACTGATGTCGCCTGTTATCAACCCTTGAGTAGACACCGACTCTGTGGGTTGGCTCACAGTCACTTGAGGTTGTGACTGTATGAGACTTCCACCCAATCCTCGAGTCGAATCCAGAGGATTCGCCTCTATGGGTGTTATGGCAGGCTCAGGGTGTGCCTGCGAACCAGACACCACGGGAGATGGTTGCGACTCAAGATTGAGCGATGAAGTGCCAGCAACACTTGTCGTCGTGGTCAGCGTAGTATCTGGTGCGGTGGTGACTGCTGGAAGAGCGACTCCAACTGAATATTGAGTCTTCTGGGAGTCCTCCTGATCAGACTGATTTCCTCGTCAGACTCAGTGTCAGACGGGGTGGCGGTGTGAGGAGTAAGGTCTCGTTCGACGTTCTCCAATGTCTGATCTGTCACCAGTGGAAGTGAAGCGTGCCTCAATTCAGTCTCGAGCTGTGCTTCTTGTTGAAGAACCTCCTCAAAAGTTTCTTCGAGCACGCCAACATGTACGGGCACTTCCACTTGTAATTCGACTGCAGGAGCCTCGAGCGCCATCTCGGTAGCCACGACGTCTATCAAAGTATCGTCTACATCGGGCATTGGCTCTTCGACCAAGGGAGGCTCCTGTTGAAGCTCCTGAGCGACAACGTCGATCATCGTGTCGTCAGGGCTTGGCTGGTGTTCCGGTTGGGGAGGGCTCACATGGTGATCTCCCGGGGGCCCTCTGATCATTTCCTCCGTTAAATTGTGTTCCCGGCAGAACCTCTGATACTCAGCTCCCGCGGGGTCGGCGAGCTTGAGTAGATTGAGTGGAATCGGCATCGACGGTTGGTCCAGGTCCGTGAGCCGTGGGTTGTGGAAAAACATAAGCCTTGGCGGCTGGTAGTTTCCACCAGGAGGTAGCTGGGGGATGTTCTCTGCATGTAGCTCCATGAACTCCCTGATGATCACGTTGAACCATCGAGCATATGGCACGTTCTTTGATCGCCGGTTCTCCTTCTGCCGAATCTGGTCATTCCAGATCAGCTGAGTGTAGTCATAATTTCTTGAGAAGGCGATGCCATGGAAAATCCTCAAAATATTGCTGTTGCCCTTATCGAATCCTGCGTGCTTGGGCGACAGACACTTATTCACTATTCCGAATAGTGTCTTCCACGGGTGATGGATACCGCTGCTCTGGACCTGAGCTAATTTTGTAAGCGGCGGTTGGTATCCCATGTGCAAGAAGTCATGGATCATCTCTGCGTCTGTCGGGAGCGGGTCGTAGTTGTCGTTGTGGGGCAAGTCCAGCATCATTCCGAACTGGCTCTTGCTCATAAGAATATGTCGCGTCCCGAGTTTTGTTGTGAAGGAGAATGCCCCATTTGCTACAACTCCTTGTATATATCCCCAAAATTGATGGAGATAGACCATCGGCACTGATGCGGTGACCGTTAACGCATGCCAGATGGGGTGGCCTCTGAGGATGGATACGATGATCTCGTTGGGCACCTAAATGTGCTCAGATCGAGCTGAAAGTTCGTATCCTGAACCTTCAAGTACATATTGTGATCATATATATGGTTGTATCTTGGGTAGCGATCCATCTGAAAAATAAAATATATAAAAGTTTATTAGATCAATTTTTTATTTTCAGTCGAAATATGAATAAATTTCATCAAACTATAGTAATATTGCAAATAATAGCATGTTCAATGAATTTGGAATTGAAATCATATCAAATGCATAGTGTTTGTTCAATTTCAAAATTCGTGATGACATGAATGTAATTTCGAATGAAATATATGTCGCGTGAGAAATAGTTTGAAATTTCGCAGTGTGTTAAATTAGTAAGTCACTGTTCATGCCGAGAAAATTTTCGCTCGATAAAATTGAATTGCGATTTGATTTCCTATATATTGATTTCAATTGAAAGAATTCCGTCTAATTTTGCCATCGAAGAATTTTTATCCGCTGTTGTTAGCTACAGTGTAAAGGACTTAGAGAAAAATTTTCTAAGTGTTGAAGTTGAAATCTGGACTGTAGTCGATCAATTTTACGATCGAGAAAAATTTACGCATCCACAGCATCTGTGAGCAACAACTGGCGACAACTACGTATTCTGCTTCGGCCATCGAAGTGGACACACAGTTCTGCTTTTTGGATGACCAGCAGACCAGCTTTTCGCCTAGAAATTGAGCGCCACCGGATGTGCTTTTCCTGTCCATTCGGCAACCTGCATAGTCAGCGTCAGCGTAGCCGATAAGTTTGAAATTCGTACCCTTTGGATACCATAGGCCAAGGGTAGAGGTGCCCTTAAGGTAGCGTAAAATTCTTTTGACCGCGAGCATATGGGATTCTTTTGGGATCGGCTTGAAAACGGGCACACAAGCAGGTGTCAAACATGATATCCGGCAGGCTCGAAGTGAGGTAGAGAAGAGATTCAATAATACTGCGATACAGTGTGATGTCGATCGATTTACCAGAGGGATCGGCATCCAACTTGCAGCTTGGTGACATAGGAGTGCTGAGAGACTTGCTCTGGTCTTGATGAAACTTCTTCAGAATATCCTTGATATATTTTGTCTGACTGATGAAAATTCCATCATTGAGCTGCCTGACTTGAAGGCTAAGAAAAATTGCATCTCTCCCATGTGACTCATCTGGAATTTGCTCTTCATGAGATCTCCAAACTTCTTGCAGAGCCGAGGATTTGTTGATCCGAAGATGATGTCGTCGATGTATACTTGGACGACCATCAGATCTTTGTCTTGCCATTTAATGAAAAGGGTTGTGTCTATCGTTCCTCGTATGAATCCAGACTTCACGAGGAAATCACTCAGGACATCGTACCAAGCACGTGGGGCTTGTTTTAGTCCATAGAGAGCTTTGTCCAAGCGATAGACGTGATAGAGATGTTCTTGATCAACGAAACCTTCCGGCTGAGCGACGTAGACTTCTTCTTTTAACACGCCGTTGAGAAAGGAGGTTTTAACATCCATCTGATAGACTTTGAAGTCTTTGTGAGCCGCATAAGCCAGCAGGAGGCGGATAGCTTCGATACGGGCAACAGGAGCATAAGTCTCGTCGTAGTCGATGCCTTCCTGTTGATTGTATCCTTAGCAACTAGCCTTGCTTTGTTTCGGATCACTTCACCATCTTCATTTTTCTTATTCTCGAAAACCAATTTAGTTCCGACCACTGTTTTCCCATGTGGATGGGGTACCAAGGTCCACACTTGAAGACGTTCGAATTGATTGATTTCCTCTTGCATTGCAATTGTCCAATCCGGGTCTCGAAGTGCGTCTGCTACTTTGGTAGGCTCGTTTTGGCTCGGGAAGCAACTGAAAAGATTGTGTTGACGACATGTCCTCACACCATCCGAAGGATCGCCAATTATCTGATCAACCGGGTGACCTCTAGTCCACTTGCGCTCATGAGGTAAGGCTGAAGTCGATGCGTCAGCCATCTGTGGATCTAGATTGCCTAAACTCTCCGATTGATCATTTGTCTGAGGAAGTTCTAATACTGTACTTGGATCGATCGTCTCTGATGATACTTCCTCGCTGACCACTGTAGGTTCTTCGTTATTCTGTGCCAGTTCTGAATCGGGTGGGGTAGAGACGTGAGATAAACTTGGTACGTCAGTCTTGTCGGGTGGGGAATCCACTGTAGGTATAGCAGAGCAAGACCGATATACTGGTTCGAAGAGAGAATCCAAATCGTCTAATACAAGTCTCGTTGCTTCTTCTGACGTTGAATTCGGAGTTGTTGCCATCTTCTGTTGGTTTTGTGCCAACACACCAGTGATTACGGGTTCTGAGATGTTGTCTTCAGAAACCAACGGGTTAGGTACGGGTCCTGAACTGAGTTGTGCAGGAGCCATCTGGTTAGGCACGGGTCCTGGACAGAGTTGACCAGAAGCCATATCTGCCACTTCGTGGAAAATGACATTATAGCTTTCCTTAATAGTTCGGTTGGACTTGATGTATACTCGGTACGCTTTTGATGTTGAAGAATACCCGACAAATGTAGCTTCGAATGCTTTAGGGTCAAACTTTGCACGTTGCTCTCGGTCGTTCGCCACAAAGCACTTGCACCCGAAGACTTTAAGGAAGGAGATGTTGGGCACTCTATTATTCACAATCTCGTACGGAGTCTTGTTGAACCGTTTGTGAACCACCGTCCTGTTTTGAGTAAAACAAGCGGTATTGACTGCTTCAGCCCATAGAAAGTGTGGAAGTCCTGATTGGATCAGCATTGTACGAGCAGCTTCCACTAGTATTCGATTTTCCTTTCAACGACCCCATTTTGTTGAGCTGTTTTGGCGGCTGAAAATTGTTGACTTATTCCAAGTTTTTGATAAAACTCACTGACGTGATTGTTCTTGAACTCAGTGCCGTTGTCTGTTCGAACAACTTGAATAGTCTGTTGCAGCAGATTTTGAGTTGTGTTCACAAAATTGATAATCAAGTCACCGGTCTCATCTTTCGTTCGGAGGAACTTTGTCCACGTGTAGCTAGAATAGTCATCTACAATCACTAGGACATACTTTTTTTTTGGAAATTTCCGTGTATATATATAAGGATAAATGTACAAAATGGATGAGCGTCAACACTCACAGGCAACCAGTAACGGACTACTGGGTAACACACGTAGAGTGGGAACCTAGTACATCAACTCTACCATGCATCACGCCAAAGGCGCCGTATGGCTGCCTTTTGAAGATCATACTTAGCCGAGGTCCCACTAAGTCGGACGACTACCAAATGAAGGACGCTCGCCACCAACCGGTCCGGTGTAGTCACGATCCCTTCCTTCCAACGCTTGTTCCGTGCTCGCAGATATGATAAATCAATGACGCTAAGACATGACGATAAGCCACCGATAGTAGATAATTTCCACGCCATCTCCTGGAGGCCCACATGATTCCCTGGTGCCAATCTCTAAATGGCCACCACCATCGAATACGGCGCCTTAGTATCCGCAGGCATTGACGGGAGAACCCGCAATCAAAGAACAAGTGTTGTGCCGTCTCGTAGCGTAAGACATCACAAAGCACGCAAGCCGGTGTGCCCGCTCGCTGAGCCACCCATGGCTTATCCCGTGTGGACAGTCAGTCACGGACACTCAGCCACAGGATAAACTCATGCCTGGGAACACATAATGGGCCCCCGAATAGATTCTCCCAATGGACTGGCTGCCTACGAAAACGCAATGCCTCCCTGATCAATCGTGTCGATGCAAGGCCGTTCGCAGCCCCATTCCACCATACCCTGTCTCGGCCGCTCATGTCGATTTCAGGAAGGTGGCGACTGAATTCAATGTATTCGACTGTCGACCTGCCTGGCCAATTCCACCCATGCACATCAATGATCAGACGGGTCCCCATAGCAATTCCCAAAGCAAGCGGGCCACGTGGGTGACGCTCCAAAAGGGGCGTTGCCTGCATCCACGGATCCTTCCAAAGCCATATCGTCGATCCATCGGCGTTCCTGAAGAAGATAAGAGGGAGGATGACCGACCTCAACTGCAGCAGCTTTCTCCAACTCCATGAAGCGTTGGAGGAGATAGGAACAGCCCATAATGATGTCGCCCGTAGTCACGTACTATACAGCCACTCCACCCAAATAGAGTCTCGAGCTCGCGTGATGACTCTCCAAAGAAGATGGAGTAGCAAGGACCGATTGTCTGTAGCGATCGATCTGATGCCCAACCCACCTTCAGAGACTGGGAGGCAAATATCATCCCATGCGACCTTTGTCGATGGACCCCCCCACAAGAAGCGTCTGAATCTAGCCTCCAACGCGTCGACAACACCCTTCGGTAGAAGGAACACCCCCGTCCAATAGACATGCAAGGCCTGAAGAACCGACTTGATCAGTTGGACTCTCCCAGCATACGATAAGGACTGATTTAACCACGACCCCAAGCGCACATCAACGCGCTGTAGAAGTGGGGCACAATCAGTGATCTTCAGTCGTGAAGAAATCAGGGGCACCCCCAAGTAGCGAACAGGCAGTCGACCATCTTGGAAACCCATAATGGCCTGTAGCTGTGGTTTGAGCCCCTCCACCCTACGTGAAAGGAACATCTCACTCTTATCAGGGTTTGGATAAAGCCCTGACAGAGTGGAGAATGCTGTCAATGCATCCTTCAGAACCCCCACAGAAACCGCATCGGCATGACAGAATAGAAGCAGGTCATCCGCGAAAGCTAGCATAGGAAGGGAGTTTGCTTCACATCGCCAGTGATACCGGAACCGTGGCTCCGTCCTTATGCGCTCCTCAACAAGGCCATGCAAGACTTCCATAACTAATGTAAAAAGGTACGGGGAGATGGGGTCACCCTGTCGTATTCCCCTCTTTCCAGCAAAGAATCCCGCTGTTCGTCCATTAATATTAAGAGAGAAGGTAGGATAGTAAGGCAGGTCCGGATCCACCCGATAAATGTGGGGTGAAAACCCATGGCCTGAAGTGTAGCAAGCAAAAAACTCCACTCCACCTTACCGTAGGCTTTGGCGAGGTCCACCTTGAACATGGCTCTGGGTGGCCGGCCGTTGCTCGCATAGCCGAGGCATAATTCCTGAGCCATTAGGCTGCTGTCGCTAATCCGCCTGCGAGGTATAAATGCCGTTTGCGAGTTATGGACCAGAGAACTCAATGAAGGCTTCAGCCTGTTCGCCAGGATCTTCGAAATGACCTTATAGAGGACATTGCAGCACGAAATCGGCCTAAACTCTGTGGGCCACCTCGGCGTCTGACACTTAGGGATCAGCGTGATTAAGGTACTGTTCAGGCCCTTCAGTAGACGTCCAGTGAGAAAGAAATCCTGAATTGCCGTAGTAAAATCACTTCCCAGTACATCCCACGCAGCTTTGAAGAACGCAGAGGTGTACCCATCTGGACCAGGCGCCTTCTCATCCCCCATAAAAAGTAGTGCCTGACGTACCTCAGTCACTTCGACTGGCCGAACCATATCTAAAGCCGTCGCTGGGGAAAGCGTGCGTTTTATGGAATCCTGCACCTCAGCCATGGCGACGGGCGAGGCATGCGCATAATGGCCCAAAAGCCCTTGGTAGAAATTCAGCAGTTCTCCCTCAACAGCGTCCGGCGTCTCCAAGAGGGCCCCAGTCGTGCTTTCCAGTGACAAGATACGATTGGTCGCACGACGCAGGGCTACCTTCTTGAAGAAATAAGATGAGCAATTGGTCCCCATCCTTGAGCCATGCCAACTTAGCACATTGAGACAATGCTGTATGCTCCACCTCGACCGCGCGCGCATAAAGAATGCGACAATGACGCTCAAGATCATGGAACAAGCCCTCCATTGGGTAGAGCGCCGCGAAATCCTGCACGACTCCCAGAAATCGCATAGCTTCTGCGAAGCTGCCAAATCCCCTTGGGCACGACGCATCTGCTTAAAAATGGGCTTTAACATCTTCAGCCGACGCATCAGCACATACATGGCCCATTGAGTGACTCCGCCGCGCCTACGTCTTGGTGGTTTAGCCAACTTCCCTCCTCCATTAGTAGTGGCTGGAGCTTTGGGCGGCTCGAGTGGCGGAGTTGACCTACTGGGCCTCGGTTGTGGCGGCCGTTGGACTTTCTTAGGGCACTGAGCTGGCCCATGTGCCCAAGTCAAGCAAACATCACACTTCGTTGGACGCCATTCGTACTCCACCCGTATTGAAACATCTCCCGCCATGCCTCCATCCGGACGAGGCAGCCGAAGGTAAAACAACTCAAGAAACGGGGTATCAAGTTTTTCATCACACAAACCCGTGCATAGTCGATGCGGTCGCCCCGTGCTGTTACCCCGTCCGCAAAAAGCGGTCGACCCACTGCACTAGCCACTTCACTCAATCCTTCTTGAGTCCAAAACTCACCCGGGACATTCCACAGTTTTACCCATAGCTGGAGCTCACTAACTTCCCGCCGTTCTAGAGACATCCCCGATCTGAGAACCTCTAAGAGTAGAGGTTGGCCTTGCACAGCCATGGGCCCCCTCAAGGGCTGTCGTCATCGCCATGTCCGACTCAAAACGGAACTTGAAAAATCCATGTGATGTTGCCCGGACCTCTAGTAATCCCTTCCATAAAGAGCGTACGAACCGGTCGACAAACGGAAAGTATGGGTTCTTCCCGATGAAGTATCCGACCAACGTGTTATCCCACCTTGCAAATCCTTTCGAAGCAACCACCCATGATGGAGTCACTACCGGAACCGAGTCCGCCTCCACCGTTGTGGGTATGTACGACAACATCAGCCGATTATTTCCCACCGTCACCCGACTACTCGGCGGTGTTCTCCCCTGCACAATCTCGGCGAACGATGGTGGAGCATCAGACGACGACTTCTCTCGATCACCCAGCGCGCTTGTGACGTCGCGTGGAACCCTAGCCCCCAAACTCTTCTCAACGGTGGGAGAAGAAACATGCGTCGTATCCTTCCCCAACATAGCGCTGAGGTCGCCATCGGTCAGATCCTGATTATGTGCCAGCCCCATGTCAACAAATCGCCGCGCCGTCGTACGTTGGGGTGGGGGTGTGCCCGGTCTCCCCCACTGTTGCCGACGAGCAGGGTTACGAAGGATGCCCTTCAGCGGAACTGGAATGCCAGTGCGCCGCGGTGGAGATCCTGTAAAAACCCTAGGCCCAACCTGACCCCCCTCCATAGTCGGGCCCGATTGTGCCGTAGCCGTCAGCATCAACCGATCCGATGTGGCGGCCCTCGATTCAGCTTGAGCATCCACGTTTGCAGGTCTGGTAGATCGACCTTCCCCATCAGACTTGGTGACGGTGGATCCATGGACCTTGCTCATCAACGAACGAAACCGGTCCCCATCGAAGCATTTCGCGAATTCTGGGTAAGCCGCGGCAAGTGCATCCAAATCAGGTAAGGCGGGCGTCACCTGCGCCGTCGCTGCAGCCCCAACCGGTGGTTGATCACTCCCCGTCACCTCCATCACCATTGGCGATACATCCTCCGCCATCGCACCAAACCAATCGAAGAACAACTCCCACCCCACCAGATTGGTGAAGATGATCAGAGGATCGTCGGCCGGGCAAAGTTGCCCGGAAACAACGACGATCAGACGTCGAAATCGCGCGTGAAAATTTGAAAAAATGAACTGCGTGAAAAAATCGCACCTACTGACGGTGTTTTGAGAGAAAGTCAACGTAAGTCAACGCGCTCTCTTGGTTCCACTAGGACATACTTTCTTCCATTGATACTCTGAGTCTGTATCGGACCACAGAGATCCATGTGAATTAGTTCCAATGATCGAGAAGTAGACGCAATTTGCTTGACGTGATGAGATGCTCGCTTCATTTTTCTTAGGTGACATGCCGAACAATGATGCTCCCTTTGTAGTTGTATAGTTGGAAGACCGTGGACCAACTTTTTCGTAGAAAGACGTTGGAGAGCTTTCATGTTTAGATGAGACATTCGGTGATGCCATAAGCTGTTCCTCTGTATATCAATCTGAGAAATGAGGCATACAGCTGTCGAGGGCCGCACGGACGTCAGGTTGATCGTGTAAGATTAGATTTCCGAAGTGCTTGAAGGAATTCTGTGTCCTGACTATCCAAAATTCTGCACCGGTCAGCATGGAAGACCGCCTGGAAGCATTTGTCACAGAATTGGCCTATGCTGAACAAGTTATGGCGGAGGTCTTCGACGTATGAGACATCTTTGATGGTCAGATTCTTCAGAATGATATCCCCAAGTCCTAGAATCGGGGCTGAATCTTTGTTCCCAAATCTGACTTTACCGTTTGGTCGGTCTTTGTAGTTGCTCAGCAGCTCTTGTTTACCAGTCATGTGTGTGGAGCAACCTGAGTCGAGGTACCACACATGATGGATCTGCAAAAACAATTTAGAGAGCTTTAGGTACCCACTTAAGCATGGGTCCTCTCAGATTAGCAGATTTAATTTTGGGTTCAGATATGACTCCTAAATCTATTTTTAGAAGAGTCTTAATAACCCATTGCACTTTTGGAGAAGTGAGTTTGGGTTTTGCCTCTATAGGAGACTAGGCCCTTTTGGCTTTTGTCGTCCTAGGCGGAGATTTAGGAACCCATTTGGGTTGAACCTTACAGGGAAGATTAATTTCAGCTCGTACAAATGCCTTGGAAGGTTTGACTGAGGAAAAGATCTTTTCTTGTGATAGTCTCCTAAGGTCCTTAGGTGAGTACATTCATATACGGCGCCATAAGCTTTTTTTATGGCTGGATCTTGTTTCCTACGATTTTTCCTTATGGCATTTGTTTCAGAATGATTAGTAGTAATTTTCGAGGTAGAGCCTATTTCGAGATTTTCACTTCTATAGGTGATAGGCTGAAGTGAGCACGTAGAAGCAATTATTTTGAACGTAGTACTACGGGTGTCTTTTATTTTGACAGAAGAAATAACATGTTCAGAAACATTTAAATCTACTAGCTCCTTCTTTATTTTAGGACTAGACACTCTCGCCTTCGTACTCGGTGCTGGCTCTACGCTCCCTGTGGACGTAGGTAAAGTAAAATTAGTCTTAGCACTTCTAATAGAATTATTAATGCTCTTTTTGATCTTTCGAAGGCGATTTTTCTATTTTCACGCTTTTTATGAAAGCGTAAAAGCGTGTGAGGTAGTTTGGGAGGACAGGGAAGCCTTGAGATTTTCCATCTCTTTAAAGAATTTTTTCTTTTCAGCTTCGAAATTCTCTCTTTCTTTGTCTAGTTTCGCCAGTGACTCCTCTATCTGTTTTATGATAGGGGGTTTGTGGAGAGAATTTTGATAATTAACCCTTTTGACTTCCTCATAGTGTTCTTTAGAGTCAGGAGGTAAGGCTTGAGCTAATTCACTGACAGGTGTTAAGGATGGTTTCCTATTTTGTCCTTTTCAATTAGTTAATTGTAGTCAAAGGGGATCTCAGGCCCATGTGAGGCTTGTTTGATGGATGAATCAAACGCATTTTACGTCGATTCCGTAATGTTCCTAAGAGAGGTTGCAGCTGAACCCATGTTCTTAATGTCATACATTTCTTTCTTCCGTAAAATACGTGGGTTAGTGTAACCTATGCCTTCTATTGGATTATAAAACTCTATATCTTTGGGCTTGTTTAAGAATATCGTCTGTTCAGAGTGTCCCCTACGCGTAAGAAGATCATCTAATTTTTTAATTTTTGCATACAACTTCATGCGTTCCTCACTTAGGAGAGCATAATTGTTTTCTACCATCAGTTTGGCGGCTTGACAGGTGTCTAGCTCCTTACTAAGCTCACTAACCTTAGCATTAGATGATTCTAATTGAGCTTCTAAGTCAGTGATCTTAGAGGTAGCTTCGGTTATCCTACAATTTAAGGTAGCTTTCTCGTTGAGATGCCTAACCATACAATTGCAGTTATTTGCTAGCCTATCTTCTAATTCTTTAATCTTTTCACTATGCTGTCCTAAAGGAGGTTGACTAGTCTCTCTACAATGTAAGCTCTTAGTAAGTTCTTCTATTTTTGCACTAGAGCTTCTAAGGTCTGATTCGAGACTTTTTATCTTCTCCTGAGCTCTCTCAAGCTTGTTCTCTACTTCATTTATACTTTTCTGCTCACGTTTCATGTTAGCATATTGCGTTTGATATGATTCTAACATGGTCAATAATGTGGAAGGAGTGACTACCTCATTTGAAGACGTGGATGCGTTGTCATCGTCCGTACGAGTGGATGTTTCGGCGTCCAATTCGTTGTCGAGACGGGCCATGAGAACTAAGTTCTCTTATTCGGAGCTCGACGTGTCCTCGAGCCATTGGTCCTGTTCGGCCATGAGAGCTACTCCAGCTTCTTTCTGTTTTGTCAATTGAAGCTTCCTGGAGTAGTAGTTTGCATCTCTCTTCTTCGGGAGAGTGCACTCTCAGGCGAAGTGACCTGCTTTGCCACAGTTAAAGCATTTGTTAGTCTCTTTGGGATTCTTTACCTCGGAACTCTCCGGAGCACGTTCTTTGTTCTTGGAGCTTGTAGTCCGAAGTCTATTGGCTGAGGTTGAAGACTTCTTCTTGAAGTACTTCTTGCTCATCATTTGTCCAATGAGAGCTAACTGCTTTCCAAGGGCTTTCATGTTCGGCTCGATGTCTGAGTCCGATTTATCTTCCGACTCTGATGATGAAGGTGGCCTAACGATCTTTTCCTTTCTTGATCATGTGCTCCTCTTCTCCGAGACTAAGGCAACCGTGTCATCGGTTTGTTTGCCTTTCTACTCTTTGATAATCTCGCGGATATCATCCTCATGCTGAGCGAGATTATCGAACACGGCATGGACATCTAACTCCTCTAGATCTTTATTTTGTCGTATTTGTGTGGATATCTTCTTCCATTCCGTGGGCAGAGAAGATAGAAATCTTATGTTTGTTTCCATGTTTGTCTTCGTTATTTCTATCTTCCTCATCTCGTTGAGAAGAGTGAGGTATCGTTGGAAGATTTCGTATAGACTCTCCTCCGGCTTTGCTTTGAATGAGTCGTAAGCAGTGAGAATGTCGCCTTCTTGGCCTTTATGCCAATTTCCGTCCTCTGCATCATCCTATGCAGCTCATCCCACATCCCCTTAGCCGATGTAAGGCTGTCTATTTGTCTGTATATATCGTTGGGGATGCCCTGCATAAGGGTATTCATGGCTACTAGATCAGCCTTAGCTCGAGCTCTTTCCTCCAGAGAGTATTCTTTAGGCTCCTTTAGTCGCCTAGAAGCTGGAATTACTGGAGTAGCTGATTCGTCCCCGGGTACATGAACCCAGAACTGTGCCGGTCCCTCTTCAAGGGACTGCAGTAGATTTTCGGCTTGATCCTTTAGAGCTATGAAATTCAGGAAGCGACTTCTCCACACTGTGTATTTGCCTCTTTGCAAGATCGGCGGACGGTTGTCATTTCCGAATGAGTATGCATCCATATTTGTATTATAGTAGTCAAGTTGTTGAAGGATCTTCGTTGATTGTTTTGAAGGTTGAAAATGATGTAAAGTGCTTCACAAGTGACAAAATTAGTTAGTAGCGTTTGATTAGAAAATTAGATCGACAATTATTTTTGATTCAATCTTTAAAGTATGATCGAAATTAATTTCGTCGATATAGAATGTATTTACTGTTCTCGTGCGAGAAATTTTGTCAGCAAAATATTTTACGAGCGAAATAAATTGCCCAAAATCGTTCAGTCGAGAAAAGTTTCCAGAAAATGAATTTAATTCGATCGCAAAGAAACAGTACGTTAGTAAGTTTCTCGACAAGTCAAAATAAATCTGTTGACTAGAAAAGTTTCTCGCGTGTAAATGATTTTCGTCTTGTCAAACGTTAAAGGTTTGATCGAAAAAGTTTTTCGAGAGAAAGTTTTTATGCATGCAAGGTCAAAATTGGTCTCTCTCGAAAAAGTTTTTCGCTGAATAATGCTCGAGAAATATTTCTAACTAACCGTTTCTGCCGATGACGATTCTAGCGCTGACTTCGTATTCTGACCGAGAAAAATTCTCGCGCTAAGTTTATCGATCGAGAAACTAATCCGATCGCAAACCCTAGCGAGAATAATTTGAGCAATCGAGAAAAATTCACAGAATACGATTAACACAGATTCGAGCAAAAACAAATAATCAGATAGTGAAGTTTGAGGTAATTGCTCGCAATCAAGTACTAATCATGCACGAACAAGCAATTAAACACGTTATGAAGCAAAATATATCGAATTTGATCAAAATCAGAACGTGTTCTTCATGTTCTTCGTCAACAGCAAAATTTCAGAATCAAATTAATCAAAAATCGAAGTTCAAACTGCTACTGATCTAGTCGCAATGATCATTTATCACTTAATCTAGGACTGAAACATCAAATTCAAGTCAATTAAGCACAGAATTAAGCTATTGGATTGAAAAACTTTTCATGCCAAATCGGTTCTTCGATGGAACGGTGTTCGAAATAAAATTTTGATCCAATTCTAACAATTTACGATTCAAAACAGAACGAATCTGCTCTGATACCAATTGTTAGGTACTCAGATTAACAACTCTACGATCCTAGGCTAGAATCCATAGCAATTCGATCGTTTAGATAATCAACTGAATTCGATCGAAAAACTCAAGTTAAGAACACGAGAGAGAATTCAATTAGAGTGAGAAAGTTACTGTTGTTTCTCTCTCTAGAAATCGAATTGCAAGCCCTTCGGATCAATTCTCTAAACTTTCTCTATTCAACTCAATTCATTTACAAGTATTTATACCAAACAAGCTTGGTATAAATATCGAACTAGTCCTTAATCTAAAGACTAATACAAGTAAAGTCCCTAATTACAAGGACAACTAATGAAATCAAGCACAATTACAAATGGTATTCTACACGGGCTGTCCACCAAGTCGTTAATCTAGGACATTGAGATTGCTAACCAGACAGAGTTAGTGGAGCAGCACGAGATGGAATTGCGGAGCTCCCTGTAGATAGAAGGACGAAAATGCTGCGCTTGTTGTGGCGACCCTCGTTTTCTAATTAAGATTAGTGGCGAATTTGCGCAACGTAAGTCGCGGAAGACCCGTCTAATAAAAACGTTTTCCTAAAAGATAGTATAATACAACAAAATATTATTTTACATAGTAGTATCTGTACAACAGACGTAGCCCCAAAATGTCAAAAAGAACAAAAACCCTATTGTCGCTCCACAGGTCTTCATCCATATACCATCCCGCCCTCAAGTTCGTGAAGCACCGCCACCAACCGCCACTCTTGACGCGCATCGGCGTCAGACTCAGTACCTACAACACGTAAACACTGAGCGATTTGCCCAGTAGGTGAATAAAAATGCATGTATGAACGTGACTGCTCATTCCCGATCCCAATATCTCACATGCAATGTTCACTCTTTCTTTTTCCACAATCCTATCTCAAATCACACAGCAGAGGGCCGTAGGTCAGACTCGACACCTCGTGCCCCTATAACATAACGGAAAATTACACTAGTAGCGTTTTGACATTCACTCAACTGCCCTACTAGGTCGCTCTTCCGTAAGCAGTTGCCGACGCTGACAGCGTTTTGATGTTACCGCAGCTGCCCTGTCAGGTCCCTCCGCTGAAAATCAAATCACGACGGTTTTGCACCTCGGGACGTTCACGCCCAAGTAGACATGATGTTCATGCCTGTCTGCCGTGAGGTGTCATGTGAGTACCAACCTCGACTCCTCAATGAGCCAATCAAACACAGTAATCTCGAACTACCCCGCTCAGTGGTACGCCAAAATATTACCGTCTCCACACGGCATAAGTAACTCACCCCTGTGATATGATATGCATATGCTATTCATATACGTGATAACACATGAAATCATGATGCCACATGAGACGTATGTAAACATATAAACCACGTAATCATTTGGTCACATAGAAGCACATAAAGCACAGACATGTGTTTACGTATTGTAGATGAATGTTTCACCTACCTGTCCTCCTGATATAATCGGGCACGGTATCTGGTGGACTTCCTAAATCTCTTACCTCTGAATATATAAATATTATTAGTATTTGTACTACTTCCCGAACTGTACTAATATAAAATAATTATTTTTAAATATTTCCTTAGCGGTCACGGTCAACTCCCGAAACTCTTATTTATTGGCTCGAATCATACAAAGATTTAAACTAACTATACTGAATTTAATAAATCGCCCGTTTGGTAGTCGAGACTAAATTCATATTAGGACCACCTAGGTTTCGATCGAAAGTAACTATTATAGTATTTTAACCCTAAATCGTCCGACTCTAAGCTCGGCGAGAGCTTCTATCGATCGAAACTCATCATGTCAAATTTATTAAAACAATCTAAGGTTTGCTACTATTCTAAATCGCCCTATTGGTTTATGTACATCAATTACTTTCGCCCGATTGTTCATGCATGGGGCGAGTTTCGCCGAGTTCTTTCATTCGCCCAAATCGCCCGATTCTAGCACTTCTGCATCGCACGATTTATCATGCTCTTATATCACCCGATTCGTTTAAGTGTTTCCAATCATTCGGTCGATTAGTGACAATTAATGTCAAGTTTTTGCCGAGTTGTTCATCTCCTCTCAAATCGTTCGATTTGTAGTAGTCGAAACCTAGTTTCGCCGAGATCTTCTTAAAAGTTCAAATCGGCTGATTGGTCACCCTTGGAATCGCCCAATTTTGCTTAGCAACTTGACCAATATCGACCGAAACCTCCTCATGTTATAAATCGATCGATACTAATACAAGTTCTAATCGCCCGATTTTGCACTTAATAAACTAAACCTTATGCCACATGATAAATTTCTCAATCGACTGACATTTATACAATAATAAATCTTTTGAATCATCGAAAGGCTAAATCTTAAAGTACCTAATTCGGCCGATACTAACATGAATTTAAATCAGCCGATTCCTTTAAAACCCTAAGAATAAAATTCGTATTGTCGAAAATTATTTCAAACCCAGAAAGTCTTACACCTTCAAACACTAAATCTCTACAGAAACTATCAAAACTCTAAGGTAACTATATGTTTCGAAATTATTAGGACTTATATCGTATAATCACTAGGTATATATATATATATATATGTCAAGTAAAGTATAATCTCATTAAACCTTATCACATTTGAATGCTTTGGGCCTCATTTACGTACTTATAGCTCACTCAATTAATTCAATATTCATAGTGATATGGGGCTATCCCAATGAAAGAAATTTATGTGTGGGGAAATTTATAGTCGGAGAATTGATTATTACAAAGTTGTAGGACGTGCATAAGGTGCTTATTTGTAAGGAAACTGAAAGGGACGTATTCGGGACGTGTTGGCACGTGTTGGGACGTGTTTGGGACGTGTTGGGATGTGTCAGGAAGTTTGGGGACGTAAATAAAATAATGCGGGATGTACGTGGTTCGGATTCTTGGGGAATCCTACGTCCACGGGCCCTCAAAAACTTCCTTTCGCTATACTTTGAAGATTTACACACTCAACTACATATTCCTCACATTTCTCTCAAGAACACATAAGAAATGGAACGTCAAAGATGTTGTGTTTATCTTAGAGAGAGAGTTTTCTAAGTGTTAAGAAGTGTTGGAATGGGTTATCCTCGTGAAAATTGCTAAGTATTGGTATTTATAGGAGCCCCCAACGTCTAGCTCAGCCTAGATTCTAGGATTCCCGGAGATGGGACCTTCTGGAACAACGTAATGTGCAGTCTGGGCTGTCTGTCAGGAGCAGGAGGAGGATGGGACTTGGCTCTGTTGTCAGAAAAAGTAGGCGGCTTGCACAATTACTGTCAGAACAGCTTTTCAGTGTTGTCGGGCTGTCAGACGTCTTTTCAGGCTTCTAGACCTTCAGCGTGGCTTCCCAAGACGTTCCTCGGGACGACAGGACCTGCTTAGCACAACAGGTCCAAAAATACTTCCCTAATATGGGTGTTAGTTCCCTAATGCCTTTCGGATGTCCCTAAAAGCCTTATTTTCTGTTGTTAGCTCCCTAAAGTGTGTTGGAGGTCCCTAAAACATTTCGGAGGTCCCTAAAAGTCTCCATTTATAATCTAACCTTATATTTTTCAAGGAAACTCTTATTTTTTTACTAAGTTCTCTTAATAATTATCATTAGCTAATTATTTCCTTAATTCTCTTTTTAGCCTGCCTAATTATTGTTCCACATCAACCACTCTCCTACTCTAATTTGCATTTAGGACAAAGTGAATTAGAGTAAAAAATCGTAAGGCATGCTGTAATTAAAGTAGATAATCGCAAGGTAGGTCTTACCACGACTCACCCAAAACCTTTCTATTCCTGGAAAGACGAGTCTTATGAGAGGAAATAGTTCCCAAGTTCCTTCGACACCTCAAGCCGGTGCACCCTCTGTAGATCCCTTGCTCCTTCAGGTCCTTTCGGCCAAGGCTGTTTGCGAGGAGGTCCCTCATTCTGTGAGGACAGATAATGCTCTTGCGGCATTTTCCCCTATCAGGGGAGCTCAAGAAGCCCCCATCGCAGCATTTGTCCCTCAGTGGACGAGCTCCCCGACTCTGTGGACCATCTGAACAGAGATGAAAGGATGAGCATGTTAAGTCGTTGGGTGCTCCCGAATGATCAGAGGGCCATCTCCCTGGATTTTCCTCTTCCCAGGTGGTGGGCCACGTAGCTTCCGGACCATCCACCAAGTCGTCCATCCAGGACCTGAAGATAGCTGACCAGATAGATTTAGTGGAGCTGCACGAGAGGGAACTACAGAACTCCCTAAAGAAAGACGAAAATGCAGCTCTTGTGAAAAAGCGCGAGGATGATCTTTGGAGCTCCTTCGCTAAGGAGAGGGAAGAGTGAGATGCCGATTTTGCGCTCTTGAAGTAGGTGCATATGGCTGCCCAGTTGGTGGATGCAAAGGCTGATGGTATTCGCCTTAGCCTGCACCATCCTCTGTCCACGACAGCTGAGAAGAAGTTTTTACGGGACCTGGCTAAAGACTAGCGCCAAGCTTACTTGAAGGACTTTCTCTCTTTGAGGTATTTTGTGCTTCTGATGAAATACTATTTTATGGGTGGCCACAGCTCCGGGTCTGCAGGAACTGAGGCCGTGTATGCTCTTCGGGACCTCCCTCTTTCTGGATGTTTGCAGGGAGATCTGTAGGCCTCTGAGGACTCTTATTTTTGGCTCCCTGTTGCAGAGAAGCATGCAGAGGTCCTGGCCAGCTGCTAATATTGTTGATCTTCCGAACGTCGTCTCCAACTCCTGTAATGTTTTAGGGAGCTTAACTGCCCTATGTTTATGTATTTCTGTTGGAGCTCTTCTTTCCTTAGGCTGTCGTCGCCGTTGCATATATCATCCTTGGGATCTGGAAGGGTCCTGGCAGGGACTTGATGGCGGAGCTCCAGTTCGAGCCTTGCACTTTGAAGGAGATCCTCAGGTCCTGCTGCACGTTGCTCCTAGCTTCCCGGGACATCCTATTTGGTCACCTTTTTTCATCATGGTGATAGTCTGTAAAAAATAGTTTGTCATTCCTTTCGAAACATAATGGGATGGGGATCTTAACTCCCCCTATTCCCATATTTCATCGGAGTTCCCTTTCTCCTGTATTTCTTTCTTAATTGTGGGACCTGATGGATGTTTCCGGGAACATCATTAACGTAGCATGGTTATAGCGTCAGCTCGCTTAAACGCATGGTTATAGTGCCAGCTCGCTTATCAATTCGTAAGCCAAGTACGAATTCACGCCTCGGTTGCAATGACCATCATCATTGTCCTCAGGTGTCATTTTTGTGCTAGGCTCTTTTTGTCCTTAGCAAATTCGTATTTGTGTAGACACTTAGGTCTATAAATTCTGAAACCCCGGGGATCCCCTCATCGATTTACCCTGGTTATAGCGCCAGCTTCACTTTAGGTACCATTCACGTCGCAGGCCTACTGAGAGCCTTTGATGCCCTGTACACCGCAGCCCGTCAGCGGCGACATCTTGTACACCCTTATGGGCATTATTCACATCGCCGATGGATTATCTTTGATGTCCTGTACACCGCGGGACCGTCGACCTTTGGCGTCAAATCACACCGCATAATTATCATCTTTGGCGTCCTGTATACCGCAGGTTCATCGACCTTTGTCATCGATTATATTATACGGTGCACCGTTTATTATATAATAAAATATTTATATTCCGACAAGGCGGTATTCCTTAGGGACATCATTAGTTTACCCTGGTTATAGCGCCAGCTTCGCTTAAATACGTGATTATAGCGTCTGCTCTCTTAAATGCGTGGTTATAGTGCCCGCTCGCTTAAATGCGTGGATATAGCGCCCGCTCGCTTGAATGCGTGGTTATAGCGCCCGCTCGCTTACATGCGTGGTTATAGCGCCCGCTCGCTTAAGTGCGTGGTTATAGCGCAAGCTTGCTTAAGTGTGTGGTTATAGCGCAAGCTCGTTTAAGTGCGTGGTTATAGTGTCCGCTCGCTTAAGTGCATGGTTATAGCGCCAGCATGCTTAAATGCATAGTTATAGCGTCCGCTCGCTTAAGTGCGTGGTTATAGTGTTCGCTCGCTTAAGTGCGTGGTTATAGCGCCAGCTCGCTTAAATGCGTGGTTATAGCGTCCGCTCGCTTAAGTGCGTGGTTATAGCGCCAGCTCGCTTAGTATTCGGGCACCTTGTTGGAGGCCTGGAATTTAAAAGTAGTGGTGAAATGGAGCTCCTGTCCTCCGGTTAATGCTGAGGTCCCTGGCTCCAGATCTCTGGAGGTTCGGACCGTCGACTGTTCAAGTGTACGATTTCGGGCTCTGTTGGAAATTGAAATCTCCTGCCCTAGAGCTCCTATTATGATAGGGATGTGAGCGTTAAACGGAGCTGGCCCTTATCTAGAGGAGGTGGGGGTTGTCTGCCTTTGATCGCCACATATCCCCCAGACTCTTTCTTGGCTACCTCCCGACATTGGTTTATGCCACGGTCAAGGAACTTCGTCAGCTATCCCCCTAGGGAGGCACTTCGATTTCACTCTTCAAATAATGGCAGTCGTTAGTATGATGCGTGTATTTGATATGGTATCGACGGTATAAATGAGAATAAGGTTTAGAGGGCCCTGGAATTCCGGATAAGAGCCTTATCAACGTGGGAGGTCTCTCGTGGATCTTTAGACGTCGTCGGACCACCGCGAAGCTGCATTTGTAGGTCCCGAATATGGAGATTCGGGTCTGCGCGCCAGCGTGGAGCTGGACTTTTATCTCCCTCGGATCTTCGTATACCAGCGCGAAGATTGACTTACATCTCCCACAGATTTTCAGATGTCAGCGTGGAGCTGTCTTCTAGGTCCACTGGACCTTCGCGTGTCAGTGCGGAGCTCGGCATGGAGATGTCAAACACATAGATCGTATCGTCATTTCTAGCATGGAGTTGGTCTTCGTAAATCCCCAGTGGTTTTCTGCGAAGAAGTTGAGTTTACGGATCAACACGAAGCTTGGCTCTTAGATCCTGAATATAGGAGCTCGGGTCATCATGGACCTAGGCGTTTTAAGCCTTCTGCCAGCACGGAGCGGGACTTTAGGTCCTGGGAATTTATGCCTCCATGCCAGTGCGGAGCTAAGCTTTTACGTCTTCGTGCTAGCGTGGGGTTGGGCTTGATCTCCTGTGGATCCCCGTATACCAGTGCGGAGCTGGGCTTGAGGTCCCGCGGATCTCCGTACGCCAGCACGGAGTTGGCTTTTAAGTCCTTTATGCGACATAGATCCCCGGGACTCCTTATCGATCACCTTCGAGTCAAGTTCGTTGCTGCGGCTAACACCTTTTTCACGTGTCCCGTTTGGAATAAACCTCTTGATCACATCATTCGAATAATAACAATTGTTAGTGCGATGCACATATTTATTTTGATAACATATAATAGAGAATGAGATTTAGAGGGCCTTGAGGTCCCGACTAAGGGCCTTTCTCATCGCGTGATGCCTTCCGTAGATCTTCATGAGCTCTCATGGAACTGGACTTTTATCTCCCACTAACCGCCGGTGCGGAGCAGACTTCTAGGTCCCAAGGATCTTCATGTGCCCGCCCGGAGCTGGCTCCTGTGTCCTCCAAGATCTTCATGTGTCAGCGCGGAGCTGAGCTTGTATCTTCTGCGGGTCTTCGGATGTCAGCTCAGAGTTAGCTTCTAGGCTTCACGGACCTTCGTGTGCCTTCATGCCAGCACAGAGCTGGGAGGTCCCGATGCGGAGATTCGGGTCTCCTTACCAACACGGAGCTGGGCTTTTAGTTCCCGAAGGTGGAGCTTCGGATCTTCTTGCCAGTGCGGAGCTGGGCTTTTAGGTCCCGAAGGGGGAGCTTCGGGTCTTCACCCTTCGTCTCAGGAGCTTCGGTTGCACTTTGGCAGCTCCAGCGGGTTATGGGTCCAAATTCTCCGTCAGAGGGGATCTTCCATTAGTTCTTTGCGTCTTTCTTCTCATCCCAGTGGAAATAAAGAAAAAAAAAAGAATAAGGAATGTTGAGCACAGCTTCGCACAATATAGGCAAAATCACTCACGCGTTCTCCGAATTTTCCCACAGACGGCGCCATTTGATATGGGGCTATCCCAATAAAAGAAATTTATATGTGTGGGAAAATTTATATAGCCGGAGAATTGATTATTACAAAGTTGTAGGACGTGCGTAAGGTGCTTATTTATAAGGAAACTGCTTTCATATCTGGAATACTTCTCACTAATTCATTGCATGATATGTGAGACATCAGTTCCATGTTAGCATGTCCCCAGACGTCTATGCCAACCATGTGATATCCTGCGTAACTGTAGACACTTGACATTTTTGTTAGCAATATTATCAAGAGCGATGCAGTAAATGTTACCATGCCTAGATGCACTAAACACAATCTCATCATCCTTTTTAACAAAGCACTTATCTTTGGCGAAAGCTACGGTATGTCCATCATCACATAATTGACTAATGCTAATTAAATTATGTTCTACGTTTTTAACAAACCATACATTATCTATAGTGATATTTAAATTGTTACCGACAGTACCAACTCCCACGATTTTGGCTTTTGCGTCGTTGGCGTACGAAACATATCCTCCATCAACCGCCTTCAACGACACAAAATTACCTATATCACCTGTCATGTGGCGGGAGCACCCGCTGTCGAGATACCACCTACTTTTCTTACTGGAATTCTTCCTTCGTACCTGTAGAAAGAAGTACTCTGAGGTACCCAATTTCCTTCGTACCCAATTCCTTTGCTTCGACTCCTTTTATGTTAAACAGATTCCCAGTATCTTGTAGAGATGGCAATGGGGCGGGTCCGGATCCGGACCCGCCTTGGACCCGCCCCGAAATAACCGGGTTTTACCCGATAATTTGGGTCTCGGGGCGGGTCCCGGGTCTCAAAAGAAGAAACCCCGAACGGATCCGGGGTGGGCCCCGGGTCTGGCAAACCCTGCCCCGAGACCCGGCCCGAAACCCGCCCCCAAAAATATATATTATACTTCAATTCGTAATTATGTATTATATAGAATTATTGCTAATATTATGAATAGAAAATCTGTTGGTCTTTATGGTAGAGGTTTGGTATTATAAACGTAAGGTCGCGGGTTCGAGTCTCAAGCACTACATTCATCCATTTTATCTTTTAAAAAATAAAAAGAAAAGAATAAAATAAAAAATTAATATAACTGGGTATGGTGGGTTGGATCCGCCCCGCTCGGGTCTGACCTGGGGCGGGGTGGGTCTAGACCCGAAGCAGGGCAGGGCAGGTCCCGGGTCTAGGGAAAAGTAACCAAGGCGGGTCTCGGGTAAGGCAAAACCCGCCCCATACCCGCCCCATTGCCATGCCTAGTATCTTGCTTAAAAGTTAGAAGGAATGATTGAAAAAGATAAACATTGACAATGACAACTCAAGCAAGCAAGGGAAACTATATATCGTATTTCAGTCTTTAGCTTACAATTTTTTAATTGTTTTAGCACATAAGGCTTATCCCCACCAATATATCCGTCACAACAATATCTTACCTACATCTTATCGAGTCATCGACCATTTTACACAATAAAAATGCAAAGACAAAACAACTCAGGCGTGATACTCGCAAAGATTCTCGAATCCCATATACGCGTGTCTGTTTATTTCACCTATCACATTGGAAATCCCAACTCCACCTATACAGAAGAACGAGCATAGATGCGCAAATATGATCACATAAAGAACTCTATCTATCCCAAAACAAATAGAAAAAAAATAATAATAAAATGATCTTATTGGTTACCTAGTGAAATGCACTAACAAAGATGGTGACCGACAGAACGAATATGATAATGGACGCTCGCCCCATTTTTTGATCAGCTTTCTTACAATGTGTTGTCCGAACAATGCGGCAAATGTGACAACCACAACAAAGTACACATCTTGATTGTGTGGTAAACATAGAAAAAATATATTATGAATAACGATCTACGTAGATTTATGACATCGATTGCAGATCGAAACTAGCTAGTTTGACTTTGACTAATGTAAAGAGAGTTAAGGGTATCAATCATAATATTGTCTTTATTGAAGAAAGGACATATAGTTGTGAGTTCTAAGCGAACACACTCACTGTAAGGAACTGGGAAACGTTTAAGGAGGTAATACTCAACAGCAGACATGGATGAGGAGAACATCATAGCAAATGTAGCTGTTGCACTTGAAACCTAATAAACACACAAGTAAAGTAAAAGTGTCCAAAAAGATGAATCAGAAAGTGATATATGAAGAATACTGACTAACCTGAGGATCAACACCTAATTCAAGAAACAACGGGCCGATGATCGATCCACCCCCGACGCCCAAAAGCCCGCCAACCATACCGGCGAGTAAACCGAACGAACAATATGTCATCAATTGTGTGACTTTGAAATTAGAACCATAATCTCCCTTCGATGCGATTCTTCGCCAGCCCTTGTGAAGGCTAGTTGCTTCGAATCCCGACACACCTAAAGATACTGGAATCTGAAATAAGCAAATAGCTAGCAATATCAAGAAAAGTAAAATTATTTAAAGAAAGAAGTTCAAATTCTTGGAACTCAATTAGCAAGATTGAGAAAAATATGAAGGCGAGGGAGGATGGCAAAATTATTTTTTCAAACAGAAATATAGAAGTTATAAATAAGATAAATACGGAAAATCATAATTAGAATCAATTATTATCAATGAAAATATATGGGGACATAATAAAGGGATTTGAATTATCCATTGTCAATGATTATATGTAATCAAAGGAGATACCTGGAGTAGGTTCACAACCATAATATGGCTGAACAAGTATGGGTGTAGTTCTGTTATGATTCAAATGATGTGATGTTAATGATATAGGACATGGTTATCGAATTTGCAGTTGTAAAATATCAAAGCCATTTGCGATATATATCGAAGAAGAGTATGAAACCTTGGCGATCTGAAGTGCAATAAATGTGACCCACACATAACATAGAAGTCCAAACTCCTTCCAGCATGTTGTTTTTTTAATGTGAGGAGAATTGATAGAGAGATGATGGAAACGCACATATTCATTCACGTAAGCATACTGCTTTTTATACAAGTTCCTACAGATATGAAATACTAACTTCAACCCAATTAACTACTAGTGTTATCCACTAATTAACTACTAGTGATAATCCAAATAGTAACTGACATATAGAAACTAACTTGGACAGTCCTAAAACAACTTCTTGACACTCCTCCTTGTTTTAGGATCTTCAATATTCTGAATCTGTTCTGAAACTCAGATTAGGCGGCCGAAAATGATTTCTCGAATGCAGAAATTTCATTATGTTCATTCCCCTCCACATAAGATGGACCAGCCGCAATATTTCTCGCATCATGATATTCTTGCATGCGGTCTTTGAAGAACGGTTGGTTGTTCAGCTTAACTTGTTTCTTCTTCGGCTTCGCAGCATTGGTCTGATCGAACTTGCTAGAGACAGTTTCCAAAATAGCTTTTTCAGATTTCAGACCTGAATTTTCATCATTCAGCGGCTCGTCTGAATAAACCGCTTGCCATATACTTCACTAGTAGGAGCAGTAGATTCTTTTGTATTCTGTTTGTCAGTTGAGGCAATCAACTCCTCCTTCGACGGATTTAGACAAAAGCTTCGCCCTCTCATTTTCACTTTGACTATATCACGGCCGCTTGCATTTTTAATCATGCAGTAGTAATCCTCGAAGTGAACTTTGAAGCCCTTCTCCAGAAGTTGTCCAATACTCAATAGATTTTGATGAATATCAGGAACATATAACACATCAGAGATTAACTTCGTACCTGAATTGGTTGAGATTGCAACGTTCCCTTTTCCGTGAACCGGTATATATTTGCCGTCTCCAACTCGAATTTTCGAAGTAGTGTCGCTCCTCAGATCTCGAAACAGCGACTTATTATACGTCATGTGATTAGTACGCCCACTGTCGATGAGCCATTCGCCGCATGCGTCTATACTCGAGACATACATAGCAGCAAAAAGATAATCCTCCTCCTCTCGATCAGTCGGCTGAATGTCAACAGCTTTCGCGACTTCGTGTTGCTGCTGATTTTTGTTTCTACAGATCACATGCTCGTGTCCTTTTTGATGGCATATAGTGCACTCGGCGTCGGGCCTTCTCCAACACCTAAACGGTGGATGACCCCCTTCTTCCCCCAATGTTCGCAAGGTGGATACGATTTTTTCTGATTTTCGTACCTCCTTTGGACATTCTCGTGTTCTGTCGCTAAAACGTCGCCTTCGTAATTCTTCTTCTTCCAGTTAACTTTCGACGTTGACTGCGCCCTCGCTGCCAACGCTCATTCGATTGGTGTGTTTTCTCCGTTGCTCTTGTGCTTGCATGGCACTAAGTAGCTCGGACAAAGGAATTTTTGACATATCCTTGGTATTTTCCAAGGTAATGATGGTTGCCTCGTACCGTTCAGGAGCTGTAACGAGAATTTTTTCGACAATTCTTGAGTCAGTAAATTCAGAACCGTAAAGTCTCACCTTATTAGCGATTGAGTTTGTCAGAATACTCCTTGATCGTCTGAGAATCCTCCATTCGTTGGAGTTCGAATTCTCTTATAAGATTTAAGATCTGCATTCCTTTGATTCGTTCATCACATTCGTATTCCTTCTTCAGATAGTCCCATATCTCTTTTGCGGATTTTAGAGACATTATCGGAGAGAAAATGGTGCACGAAACTACGGCAAACAAACATGCCTTCGCCTTCGATTTCCTTGTCTTCTTCTCTTTGTGCACTTTTAGTTGAGCCATCGTGGGATGTTGGGAAGTTCGGGAATTTCGTAGTCTACTTCCGCTGCTTCCCAGAGATCGAGAGCCTCCAAATATGTCTGCATATGTACTGCCCAGTGCTGGTAGTTTTCGCCATCGAATACCGCCGGAGCAATCGTCGAGAAATTTGTTTCGACTTCCATGATCTTCACAGGTCCCGTAAGATGAATGCTCTGATACCAATTGTTGTTTTTTTAACGTGAGGAGAATTGATAGAGAGATGATGGAAACACACATATTAACTACTAGTGTTTATCCACTAATTAACTACTAGTGATAATCCAAAATAGTAACTGACATATAGAAACTAACTTGGACAATCCTAAAACAACTTCTTAACACAGCATACGTTTTCGAGGATACCAACTTGAATATTATACTTAGAATTGGTTATTACTTTCCTAAAAATAATTCTTTTAAAAGAAAACTTTAGTCACCTTTGGTTCTTCTTCCGTGTTTTTGGCATCGTTTGCAGTTGCATGGCTGGGCCCACCAGGTAGAAGCTTATATTCAGCTTCAACTTTGATGGCATCACCTGGCATTGTCATAAAATATAAGATCAGTTAGATTTAGCAGTGGTTAGAATTCTTGCAATAATATAAAAATGGTGCACATATTATATAACTCCACCATCTATCTCCAACCTCTCTGCAGCCTCCTATGGTAGAAAAAAAAAGAAACAAAAACAAAAGCATGAAATAAATGCTGAACTTTCTCCAGGAATACAAACAAATGTAACGTAGGATAAGAAATGATGAAACCGAGCCATTTGTCTTAAATTACCTTTTTCACTACAGTCTCTTTCTTCCAAGCCTCAACTCTGTTAAAAAAGGCCTTCGTGGGTTTGAAAGGCGCTAACTCCTATGGTGCGATCTCAACTCCACCATCTTTCTTCGCATCACTTTCTGGCCTAAGGGCTAATGATAACAAGAGTGAAATATTCATCTCTAAGAGAGCCGACCGTTTGAAAGGCGCTATCCAAGACATCATGGGTTTCCCACAGGGATCTCTCCCCATACGTTATCTCGGCGTTCCCCTAATCACATCAAGACTTACTATCGCTGATTGTGCCCCCCTTATTACAAGTGTGGAAAAACGACTGGGATCATGGACTAACTTATCTCTATCTTACGCTGGACGAGTCCAACTTATTAAGTCTATCCTCCTTGGACTGCACACTTACTGGGCCGGCGTGTTTCTTTTGCCCAAGGGCTTCATTCGGAACATTGAAACGCGCCTGCGATCCTTTTTGTGGAGGGGTACCAGCGCTAAAGTTGCATGGGCTGATGTCTGCTTACCTAGAGAAGAAGGCGGGCTCGGGCTACGCTCTCTCGGGATCGACAACAAGGCGCTCCTCATGCGACTTCTATGGACGATTCTTACGGACGATTCAACTTCGATTTGGGCCACTTGGATTCGACAAACCAGACTACACAACAATACCTTATGGTCCATCCGACCCGGGACGCGAACCTCGTGGAGCTGGAGGAAACTTCTGAAACTTCGTACTGAATTTCGTGGCCTTATACAGTTCCGCATTGGTGATGGGGCTAACACATTCCTCTGGACTGATCCATGGCTGCTCGATGGACCCCTGGTGGAGCGCTACCCCGCGGACCCATGATCATGGGCCTCCCTATTGATTCCAAGCTCAGCGAGGTGATCAACGAGAGGGGATGGTGCTGGCCAACCCAAACTTCGACGGAGTACCTTGAGATCGCACCTCTTCTCCCTCCCACCCATCCGAGAGAACGGGATGCTTATAGATGGACTGCCTCTTTGAACGGTCGCTTCTCTACTCACTCTGCTAGGGAAAGCCTTCGACGAAAGGAACCCATTGTTACCTGGTCCAACCTGTTTGGTGGCCCGTTAGTCGTCCCCCGCCATGAATTCATGCTATGGCTTGCGATTCGGGACAAACTGGCGACCAGAGATAAGCCGTGGATTGCGTCAGCGGCAGGGAGTTCTAGTTGCATTCTCTGTGATTCGGACATTGTGGAAACTACACGACATCTTTTCTTTGAATGCACTTATTCTAGGCGCTGTTTTCAATTACTTCGTAACCATTTGCACTTTGGTTGGCCATACAGGGACTGGGTCGAAGGAATACATTGGGCGGCTAGGCGTTGGCGTGGGAAGCACCTTGCCACATTGGGACCACGACATGCCCTCGCCTCGATCGTCTACCACCTATGGGCTGAACGGAACAGAAGATGGCACGAGGGGACTCGCAGGCCACCTGAACGGATTGTCACTGAAATAGAGGCTCTATTAAGTGCTCGCTTATCCAATCTTCCCAAAAATACCTTCTCCAAGCTTGCGCCATGCGCCGACTGTGGCATATCGCATGGACTGATTAGGGAGTCTCTCTTGCTCTCTCTCCCTCTTGCTCTTGCTTTTTTCTTTTCTCTTTTCTTCCCTCTTTCTCTCGCTCCGCCTCCTTGCTTTCCCGCCTTCATTTGTGGTTTCAGGTTGCTCCGCCTTGGGTGGTTGTTGGGTTCGCGGGCTGGGCTGGCCCTCCTTGGTGGCTCATGTGTCCTCATCGACGCTCTTGTCTCGGCTGTTTTCTAGGATCTCGGGGGGCATGTGCTGCTGTCGGCCTTCTCTTGGAGGTTGATTCCTTTGCGCGGAAAGAAACAGGAGTTGGGCATTATTACGCCCTTCCCCGACCAGACTTGCGGACGCACACGCTGCGTTTACCCCCCTTCCGCTTGATTATCTCCTCTGTGTTTTTATCCCCTGCTGCGCTTGCGGCTTGCTTGCACGTCGCCCGGGAGCCCTGCTGGCACTACATTTGGTGCCAGGATCCTGTGGATTGGTGATGGATTTGACACCTACCTTAGCCTCTACTGTCTGTTTCTTTCGTTTGGCTTGGGTCCTGTTGGGACCTTGTAGGTGTTTGGGCTGTTTCGATTATTGTTGATGTGCTGTCTGGTTGGTAGATAGCTACCGCTTGTTGCGTCCTGAGCGATATCATGTACGCTACCCTTGTACTCCTGTTTCTTTTTTATTTTAGTGAACGTTTCCCAAAAAAAAAAGGTCTTCGTTGACGTTACTGCAAAAAAAAAAAAAAACAAACACCCGAATTAAGGATCTGAAAAATTTGCATCTAAGGAAGAATATGACAAAAGAAAAAGAACATACCGTACAAAGGATGATTAGAAGAACTGTAACCATCCAATCGGCAAATATCACATTAAATGAAACTCCAATGCTACATAAGCATAGGTTGGATTAAGAGAGCCAAGTCATAGTCGATAATGGGCATGTCCAATGTGGGATGTCTAAGCTTAAGGTTGTAGCAAACAGTTGAAACAACAGTTCCCATGATCATACCTGACATTTTGCATTGTCTTAAAGCATGATATTATTATAATGCTTCTATGTTTAGTTTAAGAAACAATATAATAGTAGGCTCTCACATTTTGAGACTGCAGTTGCAGATTTTGGATCAAATCCAATGATGAGTGTGAGCATAGGCACAAATGTACGACCACCAACACCACCAACACTTCCGCATGCAGCTCCTAGGAATCCAATTATGCTACCAACAATGATTTGCCAGTTAAATCCAAGACGCTGTACGTGGATCAAAATATAGCAATTTTCATATTAATTGGATTATTTTAATTAAATAACTATTAAAGAGTCTCTAAAAGTAGCATCACAAAGTCTATTATAAATTCAGTAAACGCTCATGTTAAACAAAGCAAAGCGTTTCTGGGTGAAAGCACAGACAGACCGAGGAACATATGGGGCTCATGGGCGTTTATGGTCTCTAACACTTAGTCGTGCACTTTTGGGTCGTTTTAGTCCCACTCTTAATTTAATCGTTAGCTTAAACGGAACATAACACGTGAGAGCTTTATCTCATTTTATTCAACATAAACCATCGTAACTCATCTTATTCTTCGACTTAAACGCATGCGAGCATGATTATACATCACAGTTAAGGAATGATTGGCGATCTTGAACCTGAGTTAAATAATGATGCGTGATGATGCACACGTGCATTTTAGTCCAAGGAGATGAGTTAATATGGTTTAAGTTGACTAAAATGAGATCATGTACTCTCACGTATTAATTTCCGTCTAAATTATTGATTAAATTAATTGATGTATCAAAACGGCCCAAGCTCAGTAACACTGGGAACTGAAAGCGGGATATGGAAATATGAAGGATTAGAAACGCCCATACCAAACATTGGAGAAATGCTCGGTTACGAAGTATACCACTCAATCGGTTCGAAGTCATGTGAGTCTCACTCCCTAACGAAAGAAAATCTCACAAGTGGAATCAAACCCAAATACTTTCAAACAAAAATATTACGGATCTATCCACTCAGCTATGAGTTAAATTCTCGCTATAAAAACTGCTAAGGATGCGTTCGGAATGGTACGTTTCGTCTCTGCTCGTCCTAATTTCCGACAAATGACTGAGATAAAGTCATCCTTTTTCTCTTAATTACACGGTCATCACCACCTTGTGAACCCATTAAGCTATCTATGGGACACACCCATAAACGAAAGAAGTAAGAAAGTAACCATGACTTTATTCTAGGATTAGGCCCATATGAATATCAATCATATAATAACTCACCGGCCACACATGGTGGTAACCTGATTTACTAACTTGCCATATGAAACTGAATAAAGATGATAACGACTCGGATTCTGAAGTGTCTTTTGAAATCAAGGAAGAAGATTCTTGCTTTAAGCTGATCCTCTCAGCAGAGACGAGGACGACTGAGGCCAGCAAAAAGCTCCACAAAACTGAGAAAGTTGGCCCAAAAGCCTTCCATTTCTCTTTACTCGCCATTAAAGAACGCCAAAGTTGTATGAAACGAAATTATCAGACATCACTGATTATATTTGTGTGGTAAATGGAAATGGATCCCTTTTTAAGCAAATATCACTGTTTAAAGCTTATCTTCACTAATCAAAGTACGGGGTTGCATTGCTTTGGTAGGTAGGCCACATCGTGGATTTATTGCATAAATGAGTGCGTGATGTCACAGTAACCTACTAGAAACTGGTATAATTTTAGTTTCATTCTAGACACTGTCAGGATACTATGAATCCATGATAATATAGTTTTCCGAAAATGACGATAATAAATAAAAGAACGAAAAAGAAAAGTAAACAGTGAACACGAGAATTTACGTGGTTCAATCAGAATGACCAACATCCACGGGCCGGAGGTAAAACTTCTTTATTATATAGAGACATTACACGCAAGTATACCTCGTAAGGATGAAGTGTAGAAAATTAGCTACAATGACAGTGAGAGAAAATAGACAGTTATTTGGACTTTCGAATGTCCATCGACTAAGAAAATAACTGGTGGGCACTGAAGATCTATGTTGTGGTGGTGTATTCCATCTTCGTTTCTACACTGTTCTTTTATAGGTGAGGGCTAATGCAAGCAGACAAAATACTTTTCTTCTCGCGTGTAAAATCAGATTTCGTGCAGCAAAGATAGATCATGCGCCTCAAAAATCAGATCTCCAAAATCTCTTATTTGATTGTAAGGTCCCATTGATTGTTTTTTCTTCTTTTGCATTAATTGTGCCAAAGGTCACTTCAACAAATCTCCACCCTGACCATCGGTTCGGTAAATAACTCCACATTAGTTGGAAGTCTTGCCAAAAACGTAATAAAAATTTTCCATTTAGATAACGGAGTACACATTACACGTCAAAAGAGTACTCCCAATTCTAATTACACTGGGAGTGCATTATGTGCAGCAAAAAGTACACTAGATCGCCCGGCCACACAGACGTCATCCATGTACACTCCTCCTTCAAAAGTCGTTGGAAGCTTTCAAAAGTTGCCTTGCCATCACCGATCACGTATCGTGGTCGTGCGAACCTACAACACATAACGTAAGGGATGAGCCGCTGTGATTGAGTAAGTAGAAACTATGCATGATATGCACATGTCAACACCCGCAACGGCAATCCGCGCAGAAGCATCTATCACTCATACTATCTTTACTCAGGGCCCTGGCTAGCTAACTATGCACCGTAAAAGAGCTCTATCGTAAATACATGACAGTGACCTACGCTGGGTAGCTACGCATGGTTTCCCTAGGTCGCACCCTCCCAGGTCATCCCCTCTGCCATGCGGTAGCCTACGCTAGGATTCCGCCTAGGTCGCTCCTTCCAGCTCGCTCCTTCCCACTAATATATTCGGTGCATCAACACCGTTAGGGCATCAACCGTATCATACCTCGGCAACGCATCAACATTGTCCGTGAGACCATCGGGCACCAACGTCGTCTCGGTGCCATAGAAGCCGTCCTTGACTCAACTATGAGTCGACAAAAAATGCCCACATCGACAAGCATCGATCGCTTTTAAGCAATATACAACATGCATACTCAACCCGCACAACCCCCCTCCCCCCCACACACACATGATCGTGCATGCTCGCAAATACATGACAGTGACCTAAGTGTTGTGTCGATTCGCCCGATTTGTCAACCTTCAAATCGTCCATTGCATCATTCATGAAATCCCGCGATTCGCCCAATTTTTCATGGCTTGGTTTCGCCCGATTAGTGTATGCAATGATCACAGTTTTGTCCGACTTCTTGGGAACCTAGTTCGCCCGATTTGTTCTCACATGGATTGGCTTTGGTCAATTTACACGTGCATGGAATTGCCCGAATGAGTTTCGCCGTGTGAGTTCGCTCGATTGGTCCTTATGCTACCCCGATTTCGCCCGATTTGGGTATGCATGGAATCGTGCCATTTGGGTTTGCATGGAATCGCCCGATTCCTTTGCTTAACCTTGTTTCGTCGTGGTAAGATGTCACCATTCAATCACCCGATTTTTGTATGCATAGGGGAATCGCCCGATTCATTTCCTTACATTCCCTACCCAGAATGTCTAACTTCCAGGAATTCTTCTACTCCAAAATGGTTAGTGAAGATAAAAACGTGCCTAAGAGAGGGGGGGGGGGGGGGAGGGGGTGAATTACGCTTATAAAATTTTTGTGATTCTTCATTTTCACAATTCTAGTATGTAGTGACTTAGAGATGCCTACTGATGATTGTGATGAGTATGCCTGATATATCCTAGTTACGTCGGATATGTGTCGGGTCTGTCTCACAGTGATAAGGAAATAACTCAAAAGTAAAAGTGAGACCGAATTTTTATAGAGGTTATATCCCCAACTGGAGTTTACTCCTCTCCTTGGGGTTTGCTCCCCAAGAGTTTAACCAAACACTATAATGCACCGTAGCTGGATACAAAACTGATTGATTAGCCAAATATACAACCGGAACAAGTCGAACACTAGACACACTAGGTTACCACACGCCGAGTATTGTTCCTCGGAATCTCCTGATCCCGACAGACACAGCTCGCTACCGAAGGGCCCCCGGAACTCGTCATTCCCTTCACGTGTGCGTAAACATGGACCTTGCCTCCTTGGTATTGCTCACGTCCGAAGACAACACGACCGAAGACAGAATATATAGTGGGAGGTAGGAATAACAGGATGAATCACTCGTGCAGTGATGGAATCGCTAGTTAAAGCTTAGTATGGCAGAAAGCTATCGCAAATGGAGGCTCAGGGATCTCTCAAAATGTTTCTGCTCAAAAATCTCTCGTAGGCGAATGTTCACAAGTTCTAAGTGTCTCGAAATTCTAAAGTGTAGCTCATATTATACACCTTTTCAATCAGCACTTCACATAAAAAATCATATCATATAATAATCACTAAATCAAGCATAGGTTCCATGCAATTTCGAGAATCAACATGCCATACAAATCATGCTTCTAGAAAGTCATCACAACGGTTATATAGCACATTAAAGCATGATTATATTCCATATAAAGCTCAGATTCATTCTCAAGTCATATTCACTTATATTTACCGTAACAGAAATTTCCATAAGTGATTTCCTGTTATCAGTTCTAGAATAAATCAATCCAGATTTACTTTCCAAGTATAGCACATGAGATAGCATCAGATAGCACGTTTTCCATAGACAACTCATAATATTAAATCAATATATTTACCATGTTTAGCACATAAATCAGATCAGAGCATATCTTATTCGAATTATCACATCATGGCATTGTTTTCCATATTTCAAAGATATTTACCAATATCCCTATATTAGCACGTCATCACAAAGTCAATCAAATCTATTCTTTCCTAAATATAATATTCCAATTAGTGTAAGAAAGATATCAAATTGATTTCGCACATTTAAATGAGTTGGATGCATGAACGATCTTCTACTCGATTTCATCCAGGAATAAACAAGTATCAACGGATATATTACTTTCCATATATAGCACATATATTTTCCTATTATAACTCAGTAGGATATCTCACGCGTTATTTCCATATATAGCACAAAACGATATATCCTAGCGCATGGGCGTCATATAACATGCGATCACATAGTCTCATCAACAAATCACCAAATCATATGCGAATCAAATATTCAACACTTTAATCAATCTATAGCTCATAATCAATGCGTGTGTGAATATTTTCATATACTTAGACATTATATTGATCACAAATCGAATTGCTTAATTTATAGACCTCACGTCGTTACAATTACATAGTTAATCAAAACTCTCTAACCCTCATGGACCAAAAACGTCAACAGCTAGTATGACCCAAAGATCAATTTACGCCAAAGCTCTAACCCACAAAACATGCTAAGAACAACCTAAATTTTTGTTTATCATAAGGTAGTCCCCAAATGTTCTACTCCCAAAATTAGGGTTTTTACGTTTTCTAAGCTCCTAGGGTTAGAACGCTTGAAAAATCCCTGAGTTACGATAATTACAAAGCTTAAGGGAGATATTTTTACTTACCAAATTCAAGATCTTACTTGCTTGGTGCGTCTCTTGCTTGAAGTTGCTCGCGACTTCTTCTTTTCTTTTCTTTTGTGTTTGAGTTATAAGTGAATGAGGTGTCTCCCCCTCATTTTATTTCTTATACTAATCCTTATCCAACGTTGCCTTGATTTGTTTGGTAATTATTAAACTAATTTTAGGGGAATGGGGTTGATGTGACACTGACCAATAATTTCCCCCACTCGATCGATTCCACTTTGTTTTTGGGCATGAATCGCCCACTTTCCTTCACATCATGGCTCAGCGATTTCTACAATTTAGTAATACGGAAATCGTCCGATTCCATATTTCCAAGGGTTCGGCGATTCCTTCTTAAGGTGCATGGGAATATGCCGATCCTAGTTGGGTACACTCAATCGCCCGATTTGGAGGATTCTTTGGCTAAAATCGCCGAATTCCTAATTGAGGTGCAAGTCGCCCGATTCCTCGTTAAGTGCTCGGCGATTCCAAGTTTCATGTACATGGAAAATCGCCCGATTACAATCCCATTCAATCGGCGACTTTGATGACTTGCATGCATGGAGATTCGGTCGATTTGTGTATAACGTTCACAATCGGCCGATTCTAACTTGCTCAATTTGAGCTCGGCGATTTCTTACCCGCATGCCACGTGTAATTGCTATCTAAAATTTCTTAAATCTTCATGTCATTGCTTAAGTCACATATAACACATGATCATGGGATACATCAACACGTACAGTACTGTAAACATATACTACACAGTCACGAAAGTCCTATAATTTACATAATATGCACGTAAAACTTATTGGCCGACCTTCCTAGGGTACTCGGGTATTACATCCTACCCTTAAAAGGATTTCGCCCTCGAAATAGGCGGGGAGAAATAATTCCGGATATCGTTCCCTCATATCATCCTCTCGGTCCCACGTGGCTTCTTCTGTTGATTGGTTCTGCCACAACACGTTAACCAACGGAATTTCTTTATTTCGTAAGCACTTTACTTCGTGCATCAGGATTTCCACAGGTCGTTCTTCATAACTCAAATCCGGCTTAAGTTGTTGGTGGAGAACCTCGTTACTTAGCACATGATCATGGTTCGCGACGTACTTCCGTAGCGTCGTTACATGGAAAACGTCGTGCACCTGGGCTAACGAATTTGGTAACTCTAGGATAGGCTACCTCGCCAACCTTCCTGATAATCCGGAACGGTCCTATGTACCTAGGACTCAATTTGCCCTTCTTTCCGAACCATTTCACGGCTTTCATTGGCGACACTTTTACAAACACCTAGTCACCTTCTTCGAACTCCAACGGTCGGTGCCTTTGGTCTGCATAGCTTTTCTGCCTGCTTTGGGCCGCTTTCATTCTCTCTCGTATTTGAGGGATGAATTCCGTCATTTCTTGTACCATGTTTGGGCCTAGTATTGCCCGTTCTCCAACTTCATCTCAATGGATGGAGGATCTAAATTTGCTCCCGTATAAGGCCTCGTACGGAGCAACTCCAATCGTTGCATGGTGCGTTTCTGTAACAACCGTCGCCCATGTGCGTTTCTGTACTAGTGTGTTGTGCCGCACAATCTACCACTGTTGAGAAAATATCATGCTCATATAAACGTTGAATGGTGCAATAGGAGTAAAGCAATCAAATACCAATTCAAGTATATTACGAAGGGAGTCCGCAAAGCAACAATGATCATACAAGATAGAAATTTACTGGATGCTGGAGTTGATAACTATGAAAAATGAGCCATAATACCGATGAACTAAAGAGATATCTTGAGTGTAGGTACTTATCTGCTTGCGAAGCTATGTGGAGAATATTTGCTTTTGACATACATTATAGATCGCCAGCTGATCAAAGACTTCTGGTACATCTTGAAGGACAACAGAGTGTTGTTTATGATGATGCTGCTGGATTTGGAGAATTTACTAGCTAAATTCGGAAAACTATGTGTACCGAATGGATGGTAACAAACTCACGTAATAGCGAAGCAAGGGCTCTAACTTACATACAATTTCCGTCAAAATTTGTATGGAACAGTTCTAAAAAAGCTTGGACGCCACAAAAGAAGGAATTGTTCTTGGAAGAATTGTGAATATTCATCCAACTGCGAGTGAGATATACTACATGAAAATGTTGCCTATGTTTGTGAAAGTACCAACATCCTATGAAGATATACAAACTGTGGACGGAAATACATTACAAAGTTTCAAAGATGCATGTTACAGAAGAGGATTGTTGGAAGGAGATTCTGAATGGCATCAAGCCATGGAAGAAGCTGTTCACTGGGTGACTCCTTATCAGTTGCGGCATTTATTTACTACACTGTTGACATACTGTGAAATAACGGATCCTTTACTACTGTGGAATTGTTTCTGGCAATCTACGTCTGAAGATATCATGAGGAAACAAAGGCGTTTGTTTACATTTTCATCTTTGGAGCTTTCTGACGAGGAACTACAAAGTTATACTCTAATAGATGTGGAGAAGTTATTGAATCATAACTCAAAAACACTTGGTGACTTCTCGGGAGTGCCGAATCCCTATGATAGTATTCTGAGAAATCTTGGAAATAGATTCTTGATGGAAGAATTGAACTTTAATATCGAAGTAAGCACAATGGAAAATGAGGACCTAAAATTGCTACACTGAATGAAGATTCCTTATTGCTACCAGGAGGAAGGACGGCTCGTTCAAGATTCAAGTTGCCAATATCCTTACGTGAAAATTCCATGTGCGATATACGTCATGGTTGAATGTTAGCAGAACTCTTACGTCGCTTAGAATTAATCATTTGGGATGAAGCATCGATGATACATAAATTTGCTTTCGAATCATTGGACATAACAATGCGGGATCTTATGTCAGTTGAAAACACAGGTACCGATAAAATGCCATTCGAGGTTGGAAATTGTCCTGCTTGGAGGAGACTTTAGGCAAATACTGCCAGTTATTCCAAAGGGTACACCAAGATATTGTTGAATCAGTTATAAACCGCTCTTACTAATGGAAGGATTGTCGTTTCTACAGCTTGAAGAAGAATATGAGAATATATCAATCTGAAATAGATTTTGCAAAATGGGTCTTACAGGTTGGAGATGGTAATCCAACGACAACTTTAGTCAATGATACAGAAACAATTAGACTTCCCACTGATATGATTATTCATTCTTCTACGGATCCAGTGAAACATATTGAAGAGTATGTTTACCAAAATTTTGAAGAGGATAATGCCAATCATACATATCTGTGAAGTCCAGATTATCCAATACCACAGATTATTTCTACGGATTATAGATTTGATATTTGATATGAATAGTGCTTTTGGAGGCTTTGAACATTGAGTACGTGGGTTTAAAATTGGAAAACTTAATTAATGAGGGTTAGGGTTTAAGCTTAAATACCTTGGAAAGGTATTAGAGCATCTCCAACCGTTCCCACTATGTATAAAGTTGCTACAGTTAAATTCCTCTATATATACAGTTTAAACAGTACTGTCAACTCCAACAATCTCCTCTATATTTTTCTCTAAACCTACTAATTAATACTATAACTAAAATTTTATTAAAGTATAATATTCGTTTCTTACCTATTTAATTAAATAATTAAAAATTAAAACTAATTGGGTGGAGTTTATAAGTAAAGAAAAAAAGAAAAAAAATAAAAATAAAAACTGTGTAGCGGGTGAACAGTGCCCCCCAATACGTAGGGGGACACTGTAGCAATCCCTGGGAATGGGGTGGAGTTTGGGGGACTGTTGGAGCTCCCCCAACACCATATATGGTGTTTAGGGTGGGGGAAACCCCCCCTGTTGGAGATGCTCTTAAGCCCATTGGGCCCCTAACAAGCTCATTACAATTACAATCCAATCTAAGTAAAGTAAAGCATATAAAATACATCATAAGGAAGTAACAAGACTTAGAATAATATTTTGGACACTTCTTTAATATTCAAAACATTCTCCCCCTAAGTGTCCAAATTACAACTAAGCCTATTATCTAAGTCTTCACTTCTTCTTTTTCTTCGAGCGAGGAGGAGGTGGAGGTTTCATGTGAGCTAAGTATGTCTTCTGAATCCTAAGGCATGCTACTGTCTGATGTCATTCCTGAGAACAATTCGATCTAGGATGCCTTGGATGAAATTATCCATAACAGATTTCTCTAATTGTTCGGTGCCTTCGAGTATTGCATCGTCAGGAATCGTCTCTTATTTTATCCTAAGTTGTTTTAGGATTATCTGCATGTTCCATCAGAGAATTTGGCTGCTTCTGATAATGAGAATGCCTGCATCTGATTCTTCGTTCGTTGTAGATATGTGATCGCAGGTTGTGGCTCAAGGAAGATGTAGCCTTCACCGAAGTGATCAAGATCCTTGTACTTGTTATCAGGCTGTGTCAAGTTAACTTTGCACATATTGCTTTCTAAGGCCATTTGGAAGTCATGAGAAGCTTAGAACTTGATCTGCCTCATCATGCATTCTTTGATAGCTCTGTATCCTTCTTGCTTCTCGCGCGTGTCAAGGATGAATTTGTTGCGATACAAATTGTAAAGCTTGTTCAGTTCGCCCAACGGAAAGAAAGGTAGATCGGCTTCTGTAAACCTATCGATAGACCTGTCGTACCTCTCAATCACATAGACGTGGCCTATATATCTTCCCATCCCGCACTCTACACCTTGAATATCGCAGATGGCCTTTTGAGCTCTGAGATGCTTCTTGTATTGATCTGTAGCCATTCCACTTCTTCCCGAGCTTTCCCAGAGCATGATCTGATGGTGAAGGCCCTTGGGTGTTCCTCTTAAGTGCCCAAGACCTCGAAGATTTAGCTCGTTGATTCCCTTTATTTCTTCCTCCTTCCTCCAGACCTTGGATAGTAGTCTTCAAGGAAAGGTGCTTTGATCTTTGCATTTCTCCAATCTATGAACTCGTAACCCGGCATTGGTCTCTCGGGCACTTTATGTTGAAGGAGGTCTGGAAGTTCTGGTAGGTCTGCTTCAGGGTTCTCTCCTTGCTCCTCTTCTCCTCACTCGACGAAACAGAAGTGTGACGCCGCCGCTTTCAGGAAATTTCTGACGCTTTCAATCCACAGGCGGGACACTTCTTCTGTCTCTATTCTCGTCAGCCACTCCTCTTCTAATATGTATTTGTCGATATACACTTGAGGATCTTTGAGACGAGGATGAGCGTTTGTTGTTGTTTGGACTGATTGGGTGGAGGTCATCACGGGAACAGACGCGACTTCACCAATGGATGTTGTCTGGTTCGGCCCTGGTGTAGCTTGTCAGCCCCTTGATGGATTGGATGATCGAGAAGAACCGCCTCCGTGAGTTAGAACTCCGCATCCTCTTCCTCGTCCGCCGTGAAAGATAGGAGACATGGTTCTTGGCCTCTTTCTCCCCCTCAGGACAATCCTGGTCGATCGTCATGACGATGCTTTTGACTAGAGCCTCCCTGACGGCAGGTATCCTGTGGAGGAATGACTCCACCTTTGAGCAGCTTTCGGTAAAGGTCTTCTTCTTTATAGTTGTGCTGAGAGTCAAGTTCTAGAAGACGCACAATACCAATGTCGAAGAGCTCGATTAATGGCATGGTGTATGCTTCAGGTTGGTGTGTCTGTCGCGGTGGTAGGGAGAGAATGCGAGGTTGTGACGACGGTTGTTCTACCAAGGGGGCTTTGCCTTTGTCAGTTGAAGTGGACTGGATGGCATCCCTAATGAGTCCTTGAACCCATGGTAAAGTGACAGTTTCAAAGAACTTGAACAAACGGTTTTCCCAGTAGGCCGTCGTCACTGATTGGGGAGTTGCTGGAGTCGCTCCGGCACCACTAGGGTTAGCCATATCACACGTTCAGAACTAAGTTCTGTACGGTGGCCCTTGTCAACTGATGTCGGGTGGACTTCCGTATCATTGGGTCTTCCGACCTCTCCTTGCAACACATCTTGTAAAGATGGTGCTCGGGTCATTCCGGCCACATCTAGGAGATGGGGTTGAGTGGAGCTTTGACCGTGGCCACTACCCGTTAGCACCCGTCCAAAACTGAGTTCTGTGCGGTGGCTCTCAGATGGGGAGCTACTGATATCATCCACATCCAAGAGGCTTCCGTCCGATCCTCGAAGAGCTTCAATTTGCTCTTCTATGGGCGTTGAGGCATGTTCGACGGGCTGTGGCTCGGGCTGTGTGGGGCGAATGGTGATATCTGCTAGTGGGGTGGACATAGGAGCCGAGGTGGCAGTTATTTGGGGGGTTTCTATGGATTTTGAGAACTTGCCTGTTGGGAGGCAAGCGAATGATCAGGTTCGAGGTGTGTTTGCGCCGTTGGGTCCGGTTCGGCGTCTTCTATCCTATGGGGTGACCCGGCTTTTTCTGACTGGGCTACTTCGATCATAGTTGACTCAGGAACGACTATTTGCGGTGGTTCGAGTTGTTCGGCTTGTGGTCGTTTCTCGTGCGGTTGGTCAGGGATGGTTTGTTGAGGTGCTATTGGTTGTTCTGGAGGTTCCCTCAGGCTCTCACTGTCTCCGTCTCTCTCTCCCTCACTAACCCCTGGGTTAGACTCTGGTGGGTATTCCTGAGTCATGGGGTTATATAACTTATATATTTGGCAGTAAACTTCGAATTCATCTGGGCTGGCCAGGGCTAACAAAATCGCACGGAAGTGGCATGGCTGTGCGCGAGTACTTCTTATTGCTCTTTCCTTTCTGAAGAAATTTGAGTTTGGGTGGGGTGTGGTTTTCTTCTTCTGCTAGCGGTGGTATCCCCGGTGTTGAAGACATAAAATGATGGATTAGTAGTGAGAACCACCTGGAATAGGGCAGGTTCTGTGGCTTCTGTGACTTTGACTTCGATCGTTGGTGTAGTTGATCGTCCAGGTCTAATGTGATCAGCTTGGCATAGTCGTGGTTTTTCCTGAATATAATTCCGTGGAAAATGCGAAGGATCGTAATGTTACATCTGTCCCAACCTGAGTGCTTCGGTGAGAAGCACTTGTTGACAATTGCAAAGAGGGTCCGCCATGGATGTGGAATCATCGATTGCTGAAAATGGGAGACAAACTCAAGTGACGAGTAGTAACCCATTTTCAGCATGTCGGCGATCAGCTCGTCCTCGGACGCCTCATGTCCATGTCCTGGTTGGCTTGGTAATCGAAGGATTTGCCGAACAAGTTCCCTGGTGATACTGACGGTCTCATTTGCAATCTGGGCCTCATAGTAAGTCATGTTATCCTGAGTTATCTTGGTCTTCATTGTCCCCCAGAATTGTTGAAGATAGACTGGAGGGACTCGGACTGAAGCTGAGAAAGCGTATCCAAGATGGTGGTTTCTCAGAATGGATGGAATGATTGGGTCTCGACACTTGAAGGTGCTCAGGTCGAGCTGATAGTTGTTGTCTCTTATTGGTATCCATTTTGAGGTTGCATACACTAGATCCGCCGGTGTCGTCATTCCCGTTTTTTTAATTGGACACCGTGAATTCCTGCCTAAACTGCACAACGAGATAAACATAACATTAGAATAACAAGACATGTAATGCGCTGGTGTTTTGATCAATTATGGGCTTTTAATTGATAAAATGTGTTAATAAAGATCTCGGCCCGCTACTGTGTCGGCCCAACAGTAGTTTGAAGAAGGTTTCAGAAATTTTGCTAAGTACGGTTCGCGAATTAGTTTTAAGTTTTGTTAATTCAGTTTGCAAATTAACTTGTTCAATGTAAAAACCGACTTCGCAGTTCGCAAATTTCAGCTTCGCAAATTCTGAGATTCATGAACAACGAATTCGCATATTATCGGCCCAAACTGTGCAGCCCAACAAAGTTTGGAAAAAAATTGAAAATCTGCTAAGTAAGATTTGCGAATTAGTTCGCGAGTTGACTTGGTCATTCATGAAGCTCGACTGCTCAATTCACGAATTGCAGCTTCGCGAACTCTGAGATTCCCATATGACTGATTTGGTTATTTTGCAAGTTTGACTCATTGACCACTAAACTATGCGAATTGGTTAAAATCCTGAAAAACAGTTTCGCGAATTTGACACAGTCAGAGAAATATGGAATTCGGCAAAAACACATTGGGATTCGCAAAAGAGTTTTGACAGATCAAAAAGTCATTTTCAAAGAGAAATCTTTTTAAACCATTTCGTGAACCCTAAAAAAAATAAAACAGAGTAATTTCTCCTGGATTCGAACGTAAAGAACCTGTTCTTTGAAGAATTGAACCTGCAAATACACAAACACAACAGAAAAAGGTAAAATCCATTAGTTCCGTACCGCAGAGAGGTTCGTGTGAATGTGGGGATGATTTTGAGATGAAGACAGTAAAGTTTTGGAGGATTTTGGAGTGTGATTCTTGAGATGAGAACAATGATTTAAAAGAATGAGAGGGTTTGCGGGTTCGGAGTTCGTGAAATAAGGATTTGGGAATTTGAGAATTTCGCGAATTAGGTTAAAACAGGTTTCGCGGGCCGAATATTGAAATTCCGATTGAACTTAGGCCATGAAACTGTCAGGGTAAGGCCCAATATAATTCGCGAATGGAATTAGAGTGGTATTTTGCGAATTAGACCTGTTACTTCGCGAACAATTTTTGCGAACCTTTGGAGAGGATTCACGAATTGAGATCGAGTTCGCGAATAAGAAGTTTTAAACGGAGGTGTTGACGAGTCAAATTTCATCGGATTCGCGAAGTATGCATAAGCTGAATTCGCGAATTAAAGAAATTTTACTAATCGAAAAACTGATTTGCGAAGTAAATCAATATTTTGACGACTCCAACTTGAAGACTTCTCAAAATGGATGAAAGGCAAAATTCACGAGTAAAGATGAGGAAAATACTAATATGATGTGTTAGATTTCTAAGTGATCTTAAGACACAAAATTTAGCAATTTGACCCGATCAAACACTATAATAAATATCGAATCGTCGAGCTTTTCAAGATCGATTTAACGTAAGATAAGTCTGACAAACGACGAGGAAAACATCGCTTTCTCTTGCGCAAAACCCCCAGGTCAAAGTTTCGTTTGTGTTGTCGGGAAAATAATGACATTTTGTTCAAATTGTGCCTATAAATAGACATGACTTGAATCAAGATCACTATACTTCAAGTACACGGATTACTTAACTTTCACATTTTCAGCTTTCTCTCACATAGATGGACTGGTTGCAGCAGCAAGTATATGAAACTGAGGAACATGTGGAGTTAACGCGTAATTTTGAGCGCAATATAGATAAACTGGCGTTTCTTATTTTTCTTCTATTGTGCTTAATCGTCGTCTTACTAGCTATTCGGTTTTGGGCTCTCACAGGACGTGCTAGCTTTTGAGATTGTTTTGAGTATTTTGAGAGTTCATGAAAGCTTGTTGAGAATGTTTTGAGAGCTGTTTTAAGAGTGTTTTGTAAGCTTATCCTATTTGTATTATGTATTTTGAGATTGTTTTTTGCATTTCTGAGAGGCTCGTGTAACTTTGAAATATCAATTGAGCGAAAAATAACTACTCCCCCTCAATGGTTTAATAATTACCCCAAATTTCCCTTAATTACTATGCCTATCGAGAATCTTAAAGCATTTGTTAAATTACTTACTCCCCCTCGATGCATGGATATAACAATTCTCCCCCTCGACGTAGTGCCATCAGCATTGGCTTTACATCGACTTATTGGAAAGCAAGAAAAAAAATTATTAGTGAGAATGAAATGAAATCTAGAGCAAACAAAATAATTAACAAAGAGACACGCACAAATTAAAAAACTGAAAGCACAGCAGATAGACAGGTAATGAACTGTAGGGAAGCATAATCGAAGTTAGAGATTGAGATTCAACATCCCCAGTTTTGCTACTAAGAATTGGAATCGTTTATCATCCAATGCTTTTGTAAACAAATCGGCTAGTTGAATCTCTGTATTGACAAAATACATTTCTATTATGCCTCTTTCTACTTGGTCCTTTATGAAATGATAGCGTAGGTCTATGTGCTTAGTGCTTGAATGATGAACAGGATTGCAAGTAATTGCTATGGCACATTTGGAATCACAATAATAGGAATTTTATTGAAATCAAACCTGTAGTCTCGTAGTTGAGTTCTTATCCGCAAAATTTGTGAGCAACAACTAGCAGCAGCAACATATTCAGCTTCTGACGTGGAAGTTGACACACAATTTCGTTTCTTAGAAGCCCAACAGACGGTTTATCTCCAAGGAATTGAATGTTGCCTGATGTGCTTTTCCTGTCCAGTCTGCAGCCTGCGAAATCTGCATCAAAATACCATATTAGTTTCATACCTGAGTTTTTTGGATACCAAAGTCCTAGGTTTGGAGTTCCTTTCAGTACTTTAATATTCTCTTGACAGCATGAAGATGCGACTCCTGATTAGCTTGGAATCGAGAACATAGACATGTGGAAAATAGAATATCTGGTCGGCTGACAGTGAGATAGAGCAGAGACCCAATAATTCCTCTATAATGCGATGGATCTACGGGCTCACCCAAGTGATCTGCATCGAGAGTGCATGAGGTTGACATGGGAGTACTTGAAGATTTGCCTTTGTCGATTCCATACTTTCTGAGTATGTCGTGGATGTACTTGGACTGATTGATAAATATCCCATCTTGAAGTTGCTTGATTTGCAGTCCAAGGAAGAATGACATTTCTCCCATCATACTCATTTCAAATTGAGATTTCATCAAAGTGCTAAATTCGACACAGTGTTCTAGATTGGTAGAGCAAACAATGATGTCATCCACGTAGATCTGTACAAGCATGATATCAGGCCCATCTTTCTTAACAAACATTGTGGTATCAATTATCCCTTTCGTGAAGCTTGAGGAGGTAAGAAAGTCGGATAAAACCTCAGACCAGGCCCTTGGAGCTTGTTTAAGCCCGTAAAGTGCCTTGTCGAGTTTGTACACGAAGTACGGATGTTCTGTATTGAGAAATACATCTGGCTGAGACACACACACTTCTTTCTTCAAAAACCCATTCAAGAAGGCAGTCTTTACATCCATTTGATAGACAGTAAAGTCTTTGTGTGTTGCGTATGCTAGGAACAATCTAATTGCTCTTGCAACAGGGGCAAATGTCTCATCGTAGTCTATGCCTTTTTGCTGATTGTACCCCTTTGCTACAAGTCGAGCTTTGTTACGGATTACCACACCATCCTCGTCTTTCTTGTTCTTAGATACCCATTTTGTTCCGATTACTGTCTTGCCTTTTGGACGAGGGACTATGTTCCAGACTTTGAGACGCTCGAACTGATTGATTTCCTCTTGCATGGCTACTATCCAGTTCGGATCACGTAGTGCGTCAATTACTCTGGTTGGTTCTGTTTGGCTCAAGAAACAAGTAAAATCACACTCATTTGATAGCGAACCTCTAGTCTTAACCCCTGTAGTGGGATCTCCAATTATTTGATCTGTAGGATGACTTCGAATCCATTTCTTCTCATGAGGTAGTGTTGTATCATCTGTTTCCGATCCCTCATTTAGTGGATACTCGATCACAGAATCAGTAGTGTTGCAAGCGAAAGTCGGTGAGTCCTCTGTATGTGTTGTTGAGTCGAGGTTTCTGCGTCTGAGGGTGAAACTGTTTGTCAGGAATAGGTTCGGATTCAGGAGGTGATGGACTAGCACTGGGTTCTGTATTTGGAAAGGAATCGGTGGTTGGCCTGTTTTGATTTAGAGAAATGTACATATGTTCAAATAGTTGATCCAGATCCATTTCTTCTTGAGCTTGTTGACTGAAACATGTTGGGTTGCTGGGTCGAGATTCGTCAACTGCATGTTGTTGGTCTTGCCCCAACTTTGCTTTGTTTGAACCTGGTTCTGAACAATTGTGTTCAGAAGCGCCTCTCGAAGACTCTCCTAATCCCATACGAGATTGAGTAGAATCTAGTATTGTTGATTAAAGTCCCGAGTTGCTGTGTCCAGAATTAATTACTAGACCCTCACCGATAGTGACATTCACACTTTCCATAATCATTCTTCTTTCCCTTAGATAGACCCGGTACGCCTTTGATTGCGCAGAGTAACCTACAAAAATTCCTTCAGTAGCCTTTGGATCTAGTTTAGATTTGTCCTCTCGGTCGTTGGCTACAAAGCATTTGCATCCAAAAATCCTTAAGTGGGCAATGTTGGGTAATCTCGCGTTTATTAGTTCATAAGGTGTTTTTCCAAATCTTTTAGATGAATATTCGTACGGTTTTGCGTATAGCATGCAGTGTTCATAGCTTCCACCCAGAGAAAGTGTGGTAGGGAATACTGTATTAGCATGGGCGGGCAGTTTCCACAAGCGTTCGGTGTGGCGACCCTCACTTTCTAATACTGATTAGTGGCGGATTTTCGCAACGTAAGTCGCTGTAGACCCGTCTAACAAAAACTTTTTCCTAAAATAATATATACTACATCAAAATATTCGTCTACATCGTCATCACTATACAAGGGCCGTAGCCCCCAAAATATCAGAACGCTCATAACCCTAATTACTCCACAGGTCGCATCCATGTACAGCCTCGCCCTCAAAAGTCCATGGAGCACCGCCGTCAGCCCGCCTTAGCCTCGACGCGCATCAGCCCCGGGCTCGGTACCTACAACACGTAAAACCCTGAGCTATTTGCTCAGTAGGTGAAATATGCATGAATGCACCGTGCGCTCGATCCCATCCCATGCATCTCACACATGCACGCTCGACTCATCTCAACTCATCACATCCCACGACACCCCGTGACTCAACACTATACACCCTCGGGTCTCCCACTCAGGTCGCTTTAGAATGGGAAGGCTTCTCAGGTCTCTTTAGAGTCGCCTATTCCCGAGTGAGGTTCACGTTCGGTCTGCCAACTCAGGTCTCTTTAGAGTGGTACGTACTAGAACCTTCCCCTCGATACCTAATGCTCGGTCGGCCCACTCAGGTCTCTTTTAAGTGGTACGTACTAGAGCACGGGCAGCCTACTCAGGTCTCTTTAGAGCGGCATATACCCAAACCACTAACGTTCCAACGCTCGGGCGGCCAACTCAGGTCGCTCTAGAGTGGCACGCACCCAAGCACCATTCTATCGCTCGGTCTGTCCACTCAGGTCACTTTAGAGTCGTACTGGAGCACGGGCAGCCTACCCAGGTCTCTTTAGAGCGGCATACACGCACCCTCTACCTGACACAAAGACCACACCACTCATCGACTCCCCAAACGTTACCGTTCTGTCCGGTACTCAATCCCCTCACACTGACCTGGTATGCAAGTGCAGTGCAAATAACATTTGACGTGCAACAAGTGTACATGTGGCGTGCAATAATATCGAACATGTGAAACATGGGCGTGCAATATATATAATACATGTAACGCACATAATTCGCCAAGTCATGTAAGTCACTGAATTCACATAATGACATAATCATGAAATTCACACAAAAAGGGGGTTACGTGTCGTAGGTGGATTTCACCTACCTGTCCTCCTTTTACAGTCAAATACAAAACCCTGAGGAGTTCCTAACTGTCGATCCTCTGAATAAATAAATATTATTAGGATATGTGCTAATTCTAGAATTATACTGGTTTAAAATAATTAACTTTCGAAGTTAAATTTGAAATCAATGGTCAATTCGCAAAATTAATTAATCAATTCGCGAACTTCGATCAGCCCGCCAAAAAGAGCAGTTCGCGAATTCCCTCAAGGCCCGCAAAAGGTTCACCATTCGCGAAACCCTTAGGATTCGCAAACGCGTTCGACCCGCGAAGCTCGGTTCGTGACTTATTTAATTCGCCAACCTCGTCGAGTTCGCGAAGTGTTCATAATATTCTCAATTCGTGAAATTCATCTTAGGATTCGCAAAATGCCCTATATTGTGAAGTTCATACCCTATGAATTCGTGAGGATCTATTATTTTATTCCTGATGAAGTAACTTATAACATTATTTTACTCTTTTAATTCGTGACCATGTGCACAATTCCCAACATTATTTAGTTTTTTTGCCTAGTGCACAACTCCCCTTTGAGAACTTTCGTTCATATACATATGTTCTTTTAATAATCCATGTTTTTGATAAGTATTGGGACTTAGGAAGTGATGAGTGATGGGACTAGTTGTGACGCAAATTTCCCTCAATCTTAAGCAACTTTATTTTCCATGTTTATCCTTGCTACTTGGACTTTAAATTATGTAGTAAATATAGCACATATTATATTACTTATATAATTTGGGCTTTTGAACCTATGCTCAAGTTTAGGTTTAGCCCAATATTATGAATTCCACCTAGTCCCAATATTATGGGAACTTATATTCTATTTCCACAACTTAAACTTTCTTCAAACTTCCTAATTAACAAATTATGTTTTTTTTTGGAATAAGTTCCGTGTATATATATAAAAGATGGATGAATGTACAGATGAGTGAGAGTGGAGCCCCTCACGTGCCAACCAGTAACATACTACTGGTGACAACCAACAAAAGACAAAAGAGATGAACTAATATGAACTACCAAGCTACTCGCCAAAGTCGTCGGATAGCTGCCCTCTGGAGGTCAAACTTGGCTGAGGTCCCAAGTAGTCGCATGCAGACCATGTCAAGCACAGCAGCAATCACTCTGTCCGGAGTCGTGATGATCCCCTCCTTCCAGCGTTTGTTGCGTGCTTGCCAGATATGGTACACCAAAGAAGCGAGGACATGGCGATAAGCCACTCGTAGAAGATGCCGGCCGCACCAACGTGAGGAAGCCCACTGTATACCCTGTCCCCAATCTCGATATGGCCAAGCCCACCTGATCTTCCGCCTCAAAGCCCGAGCACATTCGCGAGAAAACCCACAGTCAAAAAAGAGATGCTGGACCGTCTCCAGGTACAATGCATCACAGAGAACACACACAGGGGTGCCAGCACGCTGTGTGCTACCCAAGGCTTATCTCTTGTCGATAAGCGATCGCGAATAGCCAACCATAGGATAATCTCATGACGAGGAATCTTCAATGGTCCCCCAAACAAGGTTGCCCAGGGGACAATAGGACCGCGCATGCGCAACGCCTCTCGAACCAATCGCGCTGTGGGACGACCATCTGTTGCAGCCCTCCAAGAGATGGCGTCGCTCCTAATAGGGTGAACCGGTGGAAGATACCAGCTAAACTCAATATACTCCACCGCCAATCGTCCCGGCAGTTCCAGCCGTGAGCATCAATGACCGCACTAAGGCGCGTCCCCGTCGGCAGCCCCATCGCAAGAGGGCCTCTAGGGTAGAGCTCCAAAAGAGGTGCAGCTCGCAGCCATGGGTCCTCCCAAAGGAGTAATGATGAACCATCCCCAATCGAGAAAACAAAGAAAGGTAAAATCACCTGCCGTAACTTCATCAGTTTCCGCCAACTCCAAGCTTGCCGATATGGTGATGGTCCAAAGCGATCGGCCATGCAGTCTTGTGCGGTACAGCCACTCCACCCAGATCGAGTCAGCAGGCCGAGTGATCACCCTCCACAATTGCTGGATCATAAGAACGCAGTTACCAGTGGCAATCGAGCGAAGACCTAACCCGCCCTCAACAACCGGCAGACAGACATCAGTCCATGCGACCTTGGCCGAGGCAACACCCCACAAGAAGCGGCGAAACCGCGATTCAAGGGCTCGGATGACTCCCTTGGGCAACAAGAAAACTCCTGACCAGTAGACGTGCAATGCCTGAAGCACCGATTTGGTCAGCTGTACCCTGCCCACGTAAGATAACGACTGATTTAGCCACGAGCCCAGGCGAGCATCCACACGCTGTATGAGAGGCGCACAATCACTGATTGTAAGCCGTGAAGCAATCAGCGGGACCCCCAGGTAGAGTACAGGTAGTCGACCTTCACGGAATCCCATCAGAGACTGTAGCTGTACCCTGAGACCCATCGCCCTATGCGAAAGATATAGCTCACTCTTGTCCGGGTTAGGAGATAACCCAGATAGCTGAGAGAAAGCCATCAACGCGCCCTTCAGCACCCCTACAGAAATAGGGTCCGCATGACAGAATAGGAGTAGATCATCTGCGAAAAGCAACATAGGAAGCGATGTAGCCTCGCAACGCCAGTGATATCGGAACCGAGATTCCGCCTGTATATGGCTCTCGACAAGGCCGTGAAGCACCTCCATGACAAGGGTGAAAAGATAAGGGGAAATCGGGCCCTTGACGAAGTCCGCGCTTGCCCGTAAAGAGTCCCGTCGGTCGCCCATTTAGGTTGAGCGAGAAAGTGGGTGTCGTCAAGCAACTCCGGATCCACTCAATATAACGAGTATGAAAGCCCATCGCCTGAAGCGTTGCAAATAAGAAGCTCCATTCAACCTTGTCGTAAGCCTTTGCCAGATCGACCTTAAGCATAGCTCGTGGTGGCCGTCCCTTGCTCGCATAACCAAGGCAAAGCTCCTGTGCCAGGAGAATATTATCAGTGATGCGCTGTCCAGGTATAAACGCCGTCTGGGACGGGTGGACCAGCCCACCCAGCACAGGCTTTAACCGATTCGCCAGCACCTTCGAGATGATCTTATATAGTACATTACAACACGAGATGGGCCGAAAATCGGTAGGCCGACGTGGGGAGGCGCACTTAGGAATGAGCGTAATCAGCGTACTATTCAGCCCCTTTAGTAGGCGGTCAGTATGAAAGAAGTCCTGCGTAGCACGTGTGACATCCGAGCCAACAGTTCCCAAGCCGCTTTAAAGAAAGCAGCAGTATACCCATCAGGGCCCGGCGCCTTCTCATCCCCATAGAGAATAACGCCATCTTTACCTCCATATCATCAACTGGACGGATCATGTCAAGAGCCTCAGCTGGGGAAAGTGTACGCATGACGGCCTCCTGGACCTCAGCCCGTTCGATCGGAGTGGCTCTCGCAGACTGACCAAGTAAACCCTGATAAAACCCAAGCAACTCCCTTTCCACGGCTGCTGGAGTATGTAAAAGGTCGCCAGTCGAACTCTCCAGCGAAATAATACGATTGGTTGCCCGCCTAACCGCCACCTTCCTGGAGAAAAAGGATGAACACTGATCACCATCCTTAAGCCAAGCAAGCTTCGCCCGTTGGGATAAGGCAGTATGTTCCACCTCCACGGTCCGAGCATAGAGACGACGACAGTGTCGTTCCAGGTCATGAAACATCACCTCAAGGGGGTATCAGAGCTAATTGCTTCTGTCAAGCTGCGTCGATCTAATTTCTGTATCAGCTCGTCTCAATTGAAGCGATTGCGATGTCTGAGATTGTTCCACCATCAGATTCTTCGAACACTGCGAATTCTGCGAATCCTGTAAGTTCATCAGTGGTTCTTGCAAACGATCCATATTTCTTGGGGAATAATGATAATTCGGGCAGACACTCGTTCATGAGCCCCTTAATGGTGACAATTACACCACTTGGAGCCGCGCGATGATGATCGCACTCATGGGGAGAAACAAGGAAGGTTTCGTGAATGGTGATCTCAAGGCTCCTGTGGTTGATCCAAACAATGAAATTGCTACAAAGAATCAGCTTGCAAGCTGGAAGAGGAATAACAATGTGGTTATATCCTGGCTGATTAACTCTGTTACGAAAGATATCTCAGCTAGCATTCTGTATTCTTCTTCTGCCAGGGAAATTTTGGCTCGATCTTGAGGAAAGATTTGGGCAATCAAATAGGCCACTAATCTTTCAACTCAAGAAGGACTTAACCAATCTCACACAAGGCACAAACAGCGTAAGCACATACTTCACAAGGCTCAAAACCTTGTGGGATGAACTGGCCAGCTTTAGACCAAGCTGTAGCTGTGTGTGTGGTGGACTGGGACAGTTGAAGGCTTATTATGATGAGGAATATGTCTTAGCTTTCCTGATGGGGTTGAATGAGAGTTATTCTCAAACTAGGGGACAAATACTGCTTATGGATCCTCTGCCAAGCATAAATAAAACCTTTGCACTGCTGGTTCAGGAAGAAAGGCAGAGGACTGTCCATTCAGGAAGGCCTCAAGCCATGGATGATCAGGGAAGCAACATGGCATGATGGCTACTCGAAGTGAGCAAGAGCAAGCAAGAAAGGGAAGCTACAATCAAAGAAAGCAGATGCTTAAACCAGTATGCACTCACTGCAAGAAAAGAGGTCACACTGTTGAGAATTGTTACCAGATCCATGGTTACCCTCCGGGGTTCAAGCAAAACCCAAGGTTCAGAAACATAAGAGTCAACCAAACCATAGCTGATGTGGGCAAGAAAGTGGGGGAGCATGGTCATCAGGTGGGAGCAAATCCTTCATACTCGGCAGACAGTGTACTGCAACTACAGGTCACACCTTTTCAGCTCCAGAGTCTCAAGGCACTTCTCAACCAGCCAATGGGGGTGTCACCTCAAGATGGAGCAGAGCCAGTGCCTCAAACTGACACAGGGACATGTACCATTACAGGTATGACCCTATCTTTTAATATGCCAAAGTTAGCAGGTTATGGAACTTGGATTGTTGATTCGGGTGCGAGTAGACATGTGTGTGGTGACAGGAATTTACTTTACAATCTGCATAAAATCCATGAATCCAATGTGATCCTACCAGATAAATCAATAGTTAAGGTTATGGAGGCAGGATCAGTGGTCATAAATCAGTTCATAATTCTAAATGATGTATTGCATGTGCCTAAGTTCCATTTTAACTTGCTTTCTGTGAGTGTTTTAGCTAGGACCCAGAATTGCAGGTTCTCTTTTGACAAACATGGATTTATGATACAGGATCACTCCCACCATATGATTGGCAAGGGTGATCAACTAGCAGGACTTTACATTCTCAAGACTGATTCACTTACTGAAAATTTCTCTAGAAATAATGATGTATTTCTGAATAATACTTCTATGAATTTGTGGCATAGTAGATTGGGGCATCCCTCTTATAAGGTTTTAGATGTACTTAAGACCATTCTCGAACATGATGATAATAATAAGCACAGTTTCTGCAAATCTGCCCCCTCGCTAAGCAAAGGAGGCTCCCATTCCCTAGTGATAATACCAGAGCCTGCTCAGCCTTCGATCTTGTGCACTGCGATGTGTGGGGACCTTTTAATGTTCCCTCACACCTTGGACACCAATACATTTTTTTGGAAATAGCCTGTATATATATAAAAAAAGAAAAAGAATGTACATGCGTGAATGAAAACACACACAGCTACCACGCAACACGCCACAAACGTCGAATGGCCGCCATCTGTAAGGCATACCTAGTAGACGTGCCATTCAAACGCAGACAAGACAAATCAATAACACAAGCAACAAGATGCTCAGGCGTAGTCGTAATGCCCTCCCGCCAGCGCTTATTGCGAGCAAGCCAAATGTGGTAAACCAGCGAAGCAAGCAGGTGTCGAGAAGCCAGAAGCAGTAGATGCGTACCCCTCCACCGTCTAGCAGCCCAGGCAAGCCCCTGAGTCCAGTCCCGAAAAGGCCAATCCCATCGGATCCTGCGTCGCAGAAGCCGCAGGCAAGTGCGGGAGAAAACACACTTAAAGAAAAGGTGGGTGGTCGTCTCCACAGTGAGCGAATCACAAAGCGGACAGCCCTGAGTACCCGCACGCAAAGCCACCCAAGGCTTATCCCTCGTCGATAAGCGGTCTCGAATACCCAACCAGAGGATGAATTCATGACGTGGAACCCTAAGAGGACCCCCAAAAAGAGAAGCCCAAGGCACCACAACCCCACGCGGCCGCAAGGCGTCCCTGATAATAACGAGTGGATGAATTTCCATGCGGGGCACCAACCCAAAGGATAGAATCACACGAAGCCGGCTGTACGATGGGAAGCTCGCGGCTGAGCTCAATGTACTCAACAGTGGTGCAGCCTGGCCAGTTCCAACCAGTGGCCGAGATAACATCGCTCAGACGAGAGCCCACAGGAAGCCCCATCACAACCGGCCCACGAGGAAAACGAGCCAGAAGAGGGCCACCCGTGAGCCAAGAGTCCTCCCACAGACTGATAGTAGCACCATCTCCAATACGAAACTCAAGAAAATGGCGTATCTCGGCCCGAAAGCGGAGGAGTTTGCGCCAGCTCCAAGAAGCAGTAGTGGAAAGCCGAACCGTCCATATTGACTGCGACGGACACCAATACTTTGTCACAATTGTTGATGACCACACAAGATTCACTTGGATATTCATGATCAAATTTAAGTCAGAAGTGAAATCTGTAATGTGTTATTTTTTGGCCTTAGTGGAGAACCTTTTTAAGAGTAGAGTCAAGACAATTAGATCTGATAATGCAAAGGAGTTTGAGATGGTAGAACTTGTTTAGGAGTAAGGGAATTATCCACCATTTATCGCGCGTGCAAACACCACAACAAAACGCTGTGGTGGAAAGAAAGCACCAACATCTACTTAACATGGCTCGAGCTTTGCTTTATCAGTCCAAGATCCCTATACAATACTGGTCAGAGTGTGTGCTCACTGCCACCTACTTGATCAATAGGACACCCTCGACACTGCTAGGAAGTAAGAGTCCATATGAGTTGCTCTTTGGAAAACCTGTTGGCTATAGTGTTCTGCGAGTGTTTGGTTGCCTTGCCTTTTGCTCTACTCTAGCTGCAGGTAGGAAGAAGTTTGATGCAAGGGTAAGGGAGTGTGTCTTCCTTGGTTACCCCGTTGGGATGAAAGCATACAAACTGCTGGATTTAGGAACCAGAAAGGTGATCACTTCAAGGGATGTCATATTCAGGGAAAGTGAATTTCCTTTCTTAAGGCTGCATGAGTCTGCCTCAGCAGTAGATCCTTTCCCTGATAGTGTCATGCCAAGACCTTCTGTGGACCAGACATCTTCACCTGAAGGGGAGGCAACCCAACCCACTATGCAAAACATCTCAGGTGAAGCAGCAGAGTCTGAAGAAGCAGAGGCTGAACCACAGCTTCAAGATTTTCCATAGCTTCAGGATTCTCTATATGAGGCTGAACCACAGCTTCAGGATTTAGATTCTCCACATGAACCTGAACCTCAACCCCAGGATTCTCTGTATGGGGCTGTCTCTAAATCACATGGCTCTATATCTGGCTGAAAACTCTGCAGCAGAGCAAGCACCTGAGGTGCAGAATGGATCAAGAAGGTCTAGCAGGGATATCAGAAAACCATCCTACCTAAGAGACTATCACTGCAATGAATTCAAGGTTCTATATCCCATCTCTCAGGTAGTGTCCTACAAAATTCTCTCAAGGGGCTACCAAGATTTCATCTGTAACACCTCAGCAGTTCAAGACCCCAAAACCTTTGCTTAAGCAGCCTGCCACAAGGAATGGCAAGATGCCATGAGGGAGGAATTCCAAGCACTTGAAGAGAATAATACTTGGACAGTTATGCCACTACCTATGGGAAAGAAAGCTATAGGATGCAAGTGGATGTATAAGACCAAATTCAATTCATTGGGACATGTTGAAAAATACAAAGCTCGCCTCGTAGCTAAAGGATACGACCAAAGAGAGGGAGTTGACTACATAGACACGTTTGCTCCGGTTGCAAAGTCAAGCACAATCAAGATAATCCTCACTTTGGCTGCTAAACTAAACTGGAGATTGGCACAATTGGATGTAAACAATGCGTTTCTCAATGGGGAGTTAAGCGAGGAAGTTTACATGGAGATACCCCAAGGCTATCACACTGACATTCAAACTGGACCCGCAAGGAATGTGTGTAAGCTTCATAAATCTTTGTATGGTCTTAAGCAAGCTTCGAGGCAATGGAATAGTAAATTCACAGAGGCTGTAAAAGAGTTTGGATTTCAGCAAACTCAATCCGATCACACCTTATTTATAAAGGGAAGGGGTGACAGCTTGGTGATCCTACTCGTGTATGTAGATGATATAATATTGGGAGGACCCTCTCTCACTGCCATACAAGAGGTAAAAGATTTCCTGAAAACTGTTTCAAGATCAAGGACTTGGGAGAACTTAGATTCTTCCTGGAATAGAGGTGGCTCGAGGAGAAAAGGGAATCTACATTTCTCAGAGGAAATATGCTCTTCAACTGCTTGAAGACAGGTTATTTGGCATCCAAAGGCTTATCAACACCCATGAACCCGGGTGGAAATCTGACCAAGGATGAAGGCAAGCTGCTAAAGGATCCTTTCAGCTACAGAAGATTGATAGAAAGGCTGCTTTACCTCACCTTCACGAGGCCTGACATAACTTATGCTTTTCGTGGATGACAGTGTCGTTCCAGGTCAATTATGTTATTGATTACATCAAAACCCGGTATTAAATCTTACGGGTATTACATCCGGTTTCGCCTTTCTACGACTCCATTCTGTTGTGGAGTGTGGACAGCGGAGAATTGTTGAGAAATTTCTAGGGATTCGTAGAATTCGCTGAGCTGTTGATTCTTAAATTCCGTTCCATTGCCAGACCGAACTATTTTAACACTACATTGTAGCAAGTTCTGCGTTGTCCTGATGATATTTGGAATATGTTCGACTGTGATTTAGTTCGTAAGAAGCGGACCCAAGTATAGCGGGAATAGTCGTCGACAATAACCAGCATGTATCGCTTTCCACTGATGCTATCAGTTCACATTGGGCCGCACAGATCCATATGTAATAGCTCTAGTGGATGTTGAGAGTGGATGCTGTGTGTTTTGTAGGATGTGATGCCTTTTCATTTTTCCTCTCTCACAAGCAGAGCACATATGCTCCTTCTGGTACTTCAGTGTGGAAGTCCAATAGCCAATTTGTTGGTCAACAGCTTGTTGAGGGTCTTGAAGTTAAGATGAGATAGCCGCTGGTGCCATTAGTTATTTTGAGTTGATGTTGCTTTGGAGATTAGGCAGATATTTGTCTTTGGTCTGACGGTTCTAATATCAATGGTGTAAAGATTTGTCCTGCGAGTTCCAGTGAGAAGTTCTTCACCATTGGCATTGAGAATTTTGCATGTTTTCTTTTGAAACACAACTTGGAGTCCGATGTCACTTAATTGTCCTATTGATAAGAGGTTGTGTGTCAGCCCTTCAACATACGAAACTTCCTTGATTGTGAGTCGATTGCATATAAGATCGCCATAACCAAGAACTCTGGCTCCATTGCTATTACTAAAGCGTACCAGCCCGCCTGGCCTATCAACGTAGTTGCTCAACAGTTCCTTCTTCAGTCATGTGTGTGGAGCAACCGGAATCTAAGTACCACACATGAGGGGCCATGTCCGACTCAAAACGAAACTTGAAAAATCCATGTGATGTTGCCCGGACCTCTAATAGTCCCTTCCATAAAGAGCGTACGAACCGGTCGACAAACGGGAAGTATGGGTTCTTCCCGATGAAGTATCCGACCAACGTGTTATCCCACCTTGCAATTCCTTTCGAAGCAACCACCCATGATGGAGTCACTACCGGAACCGAGTCCGCCTCCACCGTTGTGGGTATGTACGACAACATCAGCCGATTATTTCCCACCGTCACCCGACTACTCGGCGGTGTTCTCCCCTGCACAATCTCGGCGAACGATGGTGGAGCATCAGACGACGACTTCTCTCGATCACCCAGTGCGCTTGTGAGGTCGCGTGGAACCCTAGCCCCCAAACTCCTCTCAACGGTGGGAGAAGAAACATGCGTCGTATCCTTCCCCAACATAGCGCTGAGGTCGCCATCGGTCAGATCCTGATTATGTGCCAGCCCCATGTCAACAAATCGCCGTGCCGTCATACGTTGGGGTGGGGGTGTGCCCGGTCTCCCCCACTGTTGCCGACGAGCAGGGTTACGAAGGATGCCCTTCAGTGGAACTGGAACGCCAGTGCGCCGCGGTGGAGATCCTGTAAAAACCCTAGGCCAACCTGACCCCCCTCCATAGTCGGGCCCGATTGTGCCCTAACCGTCAGCATCAATCGATCCGATGTGGCGGCCCTCGATTCAGCTTGAGCATCCACGTTTGCAGGTCTGGTAGATCGACCTTCCCCATCACACTTGGTGACGGTGGATCCATGGACCTTGCTTATCAACGAACGAAACCGGTCCCCATCGAAGCATTTCGCGAATTCTGGGTAAGCCGCGGCAAGTGCATCCAAATCAGGTAAGGCGGGCGTCACCTGCGCCGTCGCTGCAGCCCCAAGCGGTGGTTGATCACTCCCCGTCACCTCCATCACCATTGGCGATACATCCTCCGCCATCGCACCAAACCAATCCAAGAACAACTCCCACCCCACCAGATTGGTGAAGATGATCAGAGGATCGTCGGCCGGACAAAGCTGCCCGGAAACAACGACGATCAGACGTCGAAATCGCGCGTGAAAATTTGAAAAAACGAACTGCGTGAAAATCGCACCTACTGACGGTGTTTTGAGAGAAAGTCAACGTAAGTCAACGCGCTCTCTTGGTTCCACTAGGACATACTTTCTTCCATTGATACTCTGAGTCTGTATCGGACCACAGAGATCCATGTGAATTAGTTCCAATGGTCGAGAAGTAGACGCAATTTGCTTGACGTGATGAGATGCTCGCTTCATTTTTCTTAGGTGACATGCCGAACAATGATGCTCCCTTTGTAGTTGTATAGTTGGAAGACCGTGGACCAACTTTTTCGTAGAAAGACGTTGGAGAGCTTTCATGTTTAGATGAGACAGTCGTTGATGCCATAGGCTGTTCCTCTGTATATCAATCTGAGAAATGAGGCATACAGCTGTCGAGGGCCGCACGGACGTCAGGTTGATCGTGTAAGATTCTGCACCGGTCAGCATGGAAGACCGCCTGGAAGCCTTTGTCATAGAATTGGCCTATGCTGAACAAGTTATGGCGGAGGCCTTCGACGTATGAGACATCTTTGATGGTCAGATTCTTCAAAATGATATCCCCAATTCCTAGAATCGGGGCTGAATCGTTGTTCCCAAATCTGACTTTACCATTTGGTCTGTCTTTGTAGTTGCTCAGCAGCTCTTGTTTACCAGTAATGTGTGTGGAGCAACCTGAGTCGAGGTACCACACATGATGGATCTGCAAAAACAATTTAGAGAGCTTTAGGTACCCACTTAAGCATGGATCCTCTCAGATTAGCAGATTTAATTTTGGGTTCAGATATGACTCCTAAATCGATTTTTAGAAGAGTCTTAACCCATTGCACTTTTGGAGAAGTGAGTTTGGGTTTTGCCTCTATAGGAGACTTGGCCCTTTTGGCTTTTGTCGTCCTAGGCGGAGATTTAGGAACCCATTTGGGTTGAACCTTAAGATTAATTTCAGCTCGTACAAATGCCTTGGAAGGTTTGACTGAGAAAAAGATATTTTCTTGTGATAGTCTCCTAAGGTGCTTGGGGGATTTAATTTCTACAGGATACCTTAGGTGAGTACATTTATGTACGGCGCCATAAGCTTTCTTTATGGCTGGATCTTGTTTCCTACGATTTTTCCTTATGGCATTTGTTTCAGAATGATTAGTAGTAATTTTCCAGGTAGAGCCTATTTCGAGATTTTCACTTCTATAGGTGATAGGCTGAAGTGAGCACGTAGAAGCAATTATTTTGAACGTAGAAATGGCTCTTTTATTACTACGAGTGTCTTTTATTTTGACAGAAGAAATAACATGTTCAGAAACATTTAAATCTACTAGCTCCTTCTTTATTTTAGGACTAGACACTCTCGCCTTCGTACTCGGTGCTGGCTCTACGCTCCCTGTGGACGTAGGTGAAGTAAAATTAGTCTTAGCACTTCTAATAGAATTATTAATGCTCTTTTGATCTTTCGAAGACGATTTTTCTATTTTTACGCTTTTTATGAAAGCGTGTGAGGTAGTTTGGGAGGACAGGGAAGCCTTGAGATTTTCCATCTCTTTAAAGAATTTTTCTTTTCAGCTTCGAAATTCTCTCTTTCTTTGTCTAGTTTCGCCTGTGACTCCTCTATCTGTTTTATGATAGGGGGTTTGTAGAGAGAATTTTGATAATTAACCCTTTTGACTTCCTCATAGTGTTCTTTAGAGTCAGGAGGTAAGGCTTGAGCTAATTCACTGACAGGTGTTAAGGATTGTTTCCTATTTTTGTCCTTTTCAATTAGTTCATTGTAGTCAAAGGGGGGATCTCAGGCCCATGTGAGGCTTGTTTGATGGATGAATCAAACGCATTTTACGTCGATTCCGTAATGTTCCTAAGAGAGGTTGCAGCTAAACCCATGATCTTAATGTCATACATTTCTTTCTTCCGTAAAATACGTGGGTTAGTGTAACCTATGCCTTCTATTGGATTATAAAACTCTATATCTTTGGGCTTGTTTAAGAATATCGTCTGTTCAGAGTGTCCCCTACGCGTAAGAAGATCATCTAATTTTTTAATTTTTGCATACAACTTCCTGCTTCCTCACTTAGGAGAGCATAATTGTTTTCTAGTCAGTTTGGCGGCTTGACAGGTGTCTAGATCCTTACTAAGCTCACTAACCTTAGCGTTAGATGTTTCTAATTGAGCTTCTAAGTCAGTGATCTTAGAGGTAGCTTCGGTTATCCTACAATTTAAGGTAGCTTTCTCGTTGAGATGCCTAACCATACAATTGTAGTTATTTGCTAGCCTATCTTCTAATTCTTTAATCTTTTCACTATGCTGTCCTAAAGGAGGTTGACTAGTCTCTACAATGTAAGCTCTTAGTAAGTTCTTCTATTTTTGCACTAGAGCTTCTAAGGTCTGATTCGAGACTTTTTATCTTCTCCTGAGCTCTCTCAAGCTTGTTCTCTACTTCATTTATACTTTTCTGCTCACGTTTCATGTTAGCATATTGCGTTTGATATATGATTCTAACATGGTAAATAATGTGGAAGTAGTGACTACCTCATTTGAAGACGTGGATGCGTTGTCATCGTCCGTACGAGTGGATGTTTCGGCGTCCAATTCGTTGCCGAGACGGGCCATGAGAGCTAAGTTCTCTTATTCGGAGCTCGACGTGTCCTCGCGCCATTGGTCCTGTTCGGCCATGAGAGTTACTCCAGCTTCTTTCTGTTTTGTCAATTGAAGCTTCCTGGAGTAGTAGTTTGCATCTCTCTTCTTCGGGAGAGTGCACTCTCAGGCGAAGTGACCTGCTTTGCCGCAGTTAAAGCATTTGTTAGTCTCTTTGGGATTCTTTACCTCGGAACTCTCCGGAGCACGTTCTTTGTTCTTGGAGCTTGTAGTACGAAGTCTGTTGGCTGAGGTTGAAGACTTCTTCTTGAAGTACTTCTTGCTCATCATTTGTCCAATGAGAGCTAACTGCTTTCCAAGGGCTTTCATGTTCGGCTCGATGTCTGAGTCCGATTTATCTTCCGACTCTGATGATGAAGGTGGCCTAACGATCTTTTCCTTTCTTGATCTTGTGCTCCTCTTCTCCGAGACTAAGGCAACCGTGTCATCGGTTTGTTTGCCTTTCTGCTCTCTGATAATCGCGGATATCATCCTCATGCTGAGCGAGATTATCGAACACGGCATGGACATCCAACTCCTCTAGATCTTTATTTTGTCGTATTTGTGTGGATATCTTCTTCCATTCCGTGGGCAGAGAAGATAGAAATCTTATGTTTGTTTCCATGTTTGTCTTCGTTATCTCTATCTTCCTCATCTCGTTGAGAAGAGTGAGGTATCGTTGGTAGATTTCGTATAGACTCTCCTCCGGCTTTGCTTTGAATGAGTCGTAAGCAGTGAGAATGTCGCCTTCTTGGCCTTTATGCCAACTTCCGTCCTCTGCATCATCCTATGCAGCTCATCCCACATCCCCTTAGCCGATGTAAGGCTGTCTATTTGTCTGTATATATCGTTCGGGATGCCCTGCATAAGGGTATTCATGGCTACTAGATCAGCCTTAGTTCGAGCTCTTTCCTCCAGAGAGTATTCTCTAGGCTCCTTTAGTCGCCTAGAAGCTGGAATTACTGGAGTAGCTGATTCGTCCCCGGGTACATGAACCCAGAACTGTGCCGGTTGTCATTTTCGAGTGAGTATGCATCCATGTTTGTATTATAGTAGTCGAGTTGTTGAAGGATCTTCGTTGATTGTTTTGAAGGTTGAAAATGATGTAAAGTGCTTCACAAGTGACAAAATAAGTTAGTAGCGATTGATTCGAAAATTAGATCGACAATTATTTTCGATTCAATCTTTAAAGTATGATCGAAATTAATTTCGTCGATATAGAATGTATTTACTGTTCTCGTGCGAGAAATTTTGTCAGCGAAATATTTTACGAGCGAAATAAATTGCCCAAAATCGTTCAGTCGAGAAAAGTTTCCAGAAAATGAATTTATTTCGATTGCAAAGAAACAATACGTTAGTAAGTTTCTCGACAAGTCAAAATAAATCTGTTGACTATAAAGTTTCTCGCGTGTAAATGATTTTCGTCTTGTCAAACATTAAAGGTTTGATCGAAAAAGTTTTTCGAGAGAAAGTTTTTACGCATGCAAGGTCAAAATTGGTCTCTCTCGAAAAAGTTTTTCGCTGAATAATGCTCGAGAAATATTTCTAACTAAAATCGTTTCTGTCGATGACGATTCTAGCACTGACTTCATATTCTGACCGAGAAAAATTCTCGCCCTCTGTTCCAAAAAACAAAAACAAAAAAAATTCTCGCCCTAAATTTATCGATCGAGAAACTAATCCGATCGCAAAACCTAGCGAGAAAAATTTGAGCAATCGAGAAAAATTCACAGAATACGATTAACACAGATTCGAGCAAAAATAAGTAATCAGATAGTGAAGTTTGAGGTAATTGCTCGCAATCAAGTACTAATCATGCACGAACAAGCAATTAAACACGTTATGAAACAAAATATATCGAATTTGATCAAAATCAGAACGTGTTCTTCATGTTCTTCGTCAACAGCAAAATTTCAGAATCAAATTAATCAAAAATCGAAGTTCAAACTGCTACTGATCTAGTCGCAATGATCATTTATCACTTAATCTAGTACTGAAACATCAAATTCAAGTCAATTAAGCACAGAATTAAGCTATTGGATCGAAAAACTTTTCGCGCCAAATCTGTTCTTCGATGGAACGGTGTTCGAAATAAAATTTTGATCCAATTCTAACAATTTACGATTCAAAACAAAACGAATCTGCTCTGATACCAATTGTTAGGTACTCAGATTAACAACTCTACGATCCTAGGCTAGAATCCATAGCAATTCGATCGTTTAGATAATCAATTGAATTCGATCGAAAACTCAAGTTAAGAACACGAGAGAGAATTCAATTAGAGTGAGAAAGTTACTGTTGTTTCTCTCTCTAGAGATCGAATTGCTAGCCCTTCGGATCAATTCCACCAAGTCGTTAATCTAGGACATTGAGATTGCTAACCAGACAGAGTTAGTGGAGCAGCACGAGAGGGAATTGCGGAGCTCCCTATAGATAGAAGGACGAAAATGCTGCGCTTGTTGTGGCGACCCTCGTTTTCTAATTAAGATTAGTGGCGAATTTGCGCAACGTAAGTCGCGGAAGACCCGTCTAATAAAAACGTTTTCCTAAAAGATAGTATAATACAACAAAATATTATTTTACATAGTAGTATCTGTACAACAGACGTAGCCCCAAAATGTCAAAAAGAACAAAAAACCTATTGTCGCTCCACAGGTCTTCATCCATGTACCGCCCCGCCCTCAAAAGTTCGTGAAGCACCGCCACCAACCGTCACAGTCGTGACGCGCATCGGCGTCAGACTCAGTACCTACAACACGTAAACACTGAGCGATTTGCCCAGTAGGTGAATAAAAATGCATGTATGCGACCGCTCATTCCCGATCCCAATATCTCACATGCAATGTTTACTCTTTCTTTTTCCACAATCCTATCTCAAATCACACAGCAGAGGGCCCTAGGTCAGACTCGACACCTCGTGCCCCTATAACATAACGGAAAATTACACTAGTAGCGTTTTGACATTCACGCAACTGCCCTATTAGGTCGCTCTTCCGTAAGCAGTTGCCGACGCTGACAGCGTTTTGATGTTACCGCAGCTGCCCTGTCAGGTCCCTCCGCTGAAAATCAAATCACGACGATTTTGCACCTCGGGACTTTCACGCCCAAGTAGACAGGATGTTCACGCCTGTCTGTCGTGAGGTGTCATGTGAGTACCAACCTCGACTCCTCAATGAGCCAATCAATCACAGTAATCTCGAACTACCTCGCTCAGCAGTACGCCAAAATATTACCGTCTCCACGCGGCATAAGCAACTCACCCCTGTGATATGATATGCATATGCTATTCATATAAACGTGATAACACATGAAATCATGATGCCACATGAGACGTATGTAAACATATAAACCACGTAAGTCATTTGGTCACATAGAAGCACATAAAGCACAGGCATGTGTTTACGTATTGTAGATGAATGTTTCACCTACCTGTCCTCCTGATATAATCGGGCACGGTATCTGGTGGACTTCCTAAATCTCTTACCTCTGAATATATAAATATTATTAGTATTTATACTACTTCCCGAACTGTACTAATATAAAATAATTATTTTTAAATATTTCCTTAGCGGTCACGGTCAACTCCCGAAACTCTTATTTATTGGCTCGAATCATACAAAGATTTAAACTAACTATACTGAATTTAATAAATCGCCCGATTGGTAGTCGAGACTAAATTCATATTAGGACCACCTAGGTTTCGATCGAAAGTAACTATTATAGTATTTTAACCCTAAATCGTCCGACTCTAAGCTCGGCGAGAGCTTCTATCGATCGAAACTCATCATGTCAAATTTATTAAAACAATCTAAGGTTTGCTACTATTCTAAATCGCCCTATTGGTTTATGTACATCAATTACTTTCGCCCGATTGTTCATGCATGGGGCGAGTTTCGCCGAGTTCTTTCATTCGCCCAAATCGCCTGATTCTAGCACTTCTGCATCGCACGATTTATCATGCTCTTATATCACCCGATTCGTTTAAGTGTTTCCAATCATTCGGTCGATTAGTGACAATTAATGTCAAGTTTTTGCCGAGTTGTTCATCTCCTCGCAAATCGTCCGATTTGTAGTAGTCGAAACCTAGTTTCGCCGAGATCTTCTTAAAAGTTCAAATCGGCTGATTGGTCACCCTTGGAATCGCCCAATTTTGCTTAGCAACTTGACCAATATCGACCGAAACCTCCTCATGTTATAAATCGATCGATACTAATACAAGTTCTAATCGCCCAATTTTGCACTTAATAAACTAAACCTTATGCCACATGATAAATTTCTCAATCGACTGACATTTATACAATAATAAATCTTTTGAATCATGGAAAGGCTAAATCTTAAACTACCTAAATCGGGCGATACTAACATGAATTTAAATCAGCCGATTCCTTTAAAACCCTAAGAATAAAATTCGTATTGTCGAAAATTATTTCAAACCCAGAAAGTCTTACACCTTCAAACACTAAATCTCTACAGAAACTATCAAAACTCTAAGGTAACTATATGTTTCGAAATTATTAGGACTTATATCGTTTAATCACTAGCTATATATATAATCTCATTAATCCTTATCATATTTGAATGCTTTGGGCCTCATTTACGTACTTATAGCTCACTTAATTAATTCACTATTCATAGTGATATGGGGCTATCCCAATGAAAGAAATTTATGTGTGGGGAAATTATATAGCCGGAGAATTGATTATTACAAAGTTGTAAGACCTGCATAAGGTGCTTATTTGTAAGGACTGAAAGGGACGTATTCGGGACGTGTTGGCACGTGTTGGGACGTGTTTGGGACGTGTTGGGATGTGTCAGGAAGTGTGGGGACGTAAATAAAATAATGCAGGATGTACGTGGTTCGGATTCTTGGGGAATCCTACGTCCAGGGCCCTCAGAAACTTCCTTTCACTATACTTTGAAGATTTACACACTCAAACTACATATTCCTCACATTTCTCTCAAGAACACATAAGAAATGGAACGTCAACGATGTTGTGTTTATCTTAAAGAGAGAGTTTTCTAAGTGTTAAGAAGTGTTGGAATGGGTTATTCTCGTGAAAATGGCTAAGTATTGGTATTTATAGGAGCCCCCAACGCCTAGCTCAGCCTAGATTCCAGGATTCCCGGAGATGGGACCTTCTGGAACAACGTAATGTGCAGTCTGGGCTGTCTGTCAGGAGCAGGAGGAGGATGGGACTTGGCTCTGTTGTCAGAAAAAGTAGGCGGCTAGCACAATTACAGTCAGAACAGCTTTTCAGTGTTGTCAGGCTGTCAGACGTCTTTTCAGGCTTCTAGACCTTCAGCGTGGCTTCCCAAGACGTTCCTCGGGACGACAGGACCTGCTTAGCACAACAGGTCCCAAAATACTTCCCCAATATGGGTGTTAGTTCCCTAATGCCTTTCGGATATACCTAAAAGCCTTATTTTCTGTTGTTAGCTCCCTAAAGTGTGTTGGAGGTCCCTAAAACATGTCGGAGGTCCCTAAAAGTCTCCATTTATAATCTAACCTTATATTTTTCAAGGTAACTCTTATTTTTTTACTAAGTTCTCTTAATAATTATCATTAGCTAATTATTTCCTTAATTCTCTTTTTTAGCCTGCCTAATTATTGTTCCACATCACCACTCCCCTACTCTAATTTGCATTTGGGACAAAGTGAATTAGAGTAAAAAATCGTAAGGCATGCTGTAATTAAAGTAGATAATCGCAAGGTAGGTCTTACCAGGACTCACCCAAAACCTTTCTATTCTTGGAAAGACGAGTCTTATGAGAGGAAATAGTTCCCAAGTTCCTTCGACACCTCAAGCCGGTGCACCCTCTGTAGATCCCTTGCTCCTTCAGGTCCTTTCGGCCAAGGCTGTTTGCGAGGAGGTCCCTCATTCTGTGAGGACAGAGAATGCTCTTGCGGCATTTTCCCCTATCAAGGGAGCTCAAGAAGCCCCCATCGCAGCATCTGTCCCTCAGTGGACGAGCTCCCTGACTCTGTGGACCATCTGAACAGAGATGAAAGGATGAGCATGTTAAGTCGTTGGGTGCTCCCGGATGATCAGAGGGCCATCTCCCTGGATTTTCCGCTTCCCAGGTGGTGGGCCACGTAGCTTCCGGACCATCCACCAAGTCGTCGATCCAGGACCAGAAGATAGCTGACCAGATAGATTTAGTGGAGCTGCACGAGAGGGAACTACAGATCTCCCTACAGAAAGACGAAATGCAGCTCTTGTGAAAAAGCGCGAGGATGATCTTTGGAGCTCATTCGCTAAGGAGAGGGAAGAGTGAGATGCCGATTTTGCGCTCTTGAAGTAGGTGCATATGACTGCCCAGTTGGTGGATGCAAAGGCTGACGGTATTCGCCTTTGCCTGCACCATCCTCTGTCCACGGCAGCTGAGAAGAAGTTTTTACGGGACCTGGCTAAAGACTAGCGCGAAGCTTACTTGAAGGACTTTCTCTCTTTGAGGTATTTTGTGCTTCTGATGAAATACTATTTTATGAGTGGCCACAGCTCCGGGTCTGCAGGAACTGAGGCCGTGTATGCTCTTCGGGACCTCCCTTTTTCTGGATGTTTGCAGGGAGATCTGCAGGCCTCTGAGGACTCTTATTTTTGGCTCCCTGTTGCAGAGAAGCATGCAGAGGTCCTGGCCCGCTGCTAATATTGTTGATCTTCCGAACGTCGTCTCCAACTCTTGTTATGTTTTAGGGAGCTTAACTGCCCTATGTTTATGTATTTCTGTTGGAGCTCTTTTTTCCTTAGGCTTTGTCGTCGCCGTTGCATATATCATCCTTGGGATCTGGAAGGGACCTGGCAGGGACTTGATGGCGGAGCTCCTGTTCGAGCCTTGCACTTTGAAGGAGATCCTCAGGTCCTGCTGCACGTTGCTCCTAGCTTCCCGGGACATCCTATTTGGTCACCTTTTTTCATCATGGTGATAGTCTGTAAAAAATAGTTTGTCATTCCTTTCGAAACATAATGGGATGGGGATCTTAACTCCCCCTATTCCCATATTTCATCGGAGTTCCCTTTCTCCTGTATTTCGTTCATAATTGCGGGACCTGATGGATGTTTCCGGGAACATCATTATCGTAGCATGGTTACAGCGCCAGCTCGCTTAAACGCATGGTTATAGTGCTAGCTCGCTTATCAATTCGTAAGCCAAGTACGAATTCACGCCTCGGTTGCAATGACCGTCGTCATTGTCCTCAGGTGTCATTTTTGTGCTAGGCTCTCTTTGTCCTTAGCAAATTCGTATTTGTGTAGACATTTAGGTCTATAAAATTCGAAACCCCGGGGATCCCCTCATCGATTTACCATGGTTATAGCGCCAGCTTCACTTTAGGTACCATTCACGTCGCAGGCCTACTGAGAGCCTTTGATGCCCTGTACACCGCAGCCCGTCAGCGGCGACATCTTGTACACCCTTATGGGCATTATTCACATCGTCGATGGATTATCTTTTATGTCCTGTACACCGCGGGACCGTCGACCTTTGGCGTCAAATCACACCGCAGAATTATCATCTTTGGCGTCCTGTACACCGCAGGTCCATCGACCTTTGGCATCGATTATATTATACGGTGCACCGTTTATTATATAATAAAATATTTATATTCTGACAAGGCGGTATTCCTTAGGGACATCTACCCTGGTTATAGCGCCAGCTTCGCTTAAATACGTGGTTATAGCGTCTGCTCGCTTAAATGCGTGGTTATAGCGCCAGCTCGCTTAAGTGCGTGGTTATAGTGCCCGCTCGCTTAAATGCGTGGATATAGCGCCCGCTCGCTTGAATGCATGGTTATAGCGCCCGCTCGCTTACACGCGTGGTTATAGCGCCCGCTCGCTTAAGTGCGTGGTTATAGCGCAAGCTCGCTTAAGTGTGTGGTTATAGCGCGAGCTCGCTTAAGTGCGTGGTTATAGTGTCCGCTCGCTTAAGTGCGTGGTTATAGCGTCAGCTTGCTTAAATGCATAGTTATAGCGTCCGCTCGCTTAAGTGCGTGGTTATAGTGTTCGCTCGCTTAAGTGCGTGGTTATAGCGCCAGCTCGCTTAAATGCGTGGTTATAGCGTCCGCTCGCTTAAGTGCGTGGTTATAGCGCCAGCTCGCTTAGTATTCGGGCACCTTGTTGGAGGCCTGGAATTTAAAAGTAGTGGTGAAATGGAGCTCCTGTCCTCCGGTTAATGCTGAGGTCCCTGACTCCAGATCTCTGGAGGTTTGGACCGTCGACTGTTCAAGTGTACGATTTCGGGCTCTGTTGGAAATTGAAATCTCCTGCCCTAGAGCTCCTATTATGATAGGGATGTGAGCATTAAATGGAGCTGGCCCTTATCTAGAGGAGGTGGGGGTTGTCTGCCTTTGATCGCCACATATCCCCCAGACTCTTTCTTGGCTACCTCCCGACATTGGTTTATGCCACGGTCAAGGAACTTCCTCAGCTATCCCCCTAGGGAGGCACTTCGATTTTACTCTTCAAATAATGGCAGTCGTTAGTATGATGCGTGTATTTGATATGGTATCGACGGCATAAATGAGAATAAGGTTTAGAGGGCCCTGGAATTCCGGATAAGAGCCTTATCAACGTGGGAGGTCTCCCGTGGATCTTTAGACGTCGTCGGACCACCGCGAAGCTGCATTTGTAGGTCCCGAATATGGAGATTCGGGTCTGCGCGCCAGCATGGAGCTGGACTTTTATCTCCCTCGGATCTTCGTATACCAGCGCGAAGATTGACTTACATCTCCCACAAATTTTCAGATGTCAGCGTGGAGCTGTCTTCTAGGTCCACTGGACCTTCGCGTGTCAGTGCGGAGCTCGGCATGGAGATGTCAAACACATAGATCGTATCGTCATTTCTAGCATGGAGTTGGTCTTCGTAAATCCCCAGTGGTTTTCTGCAAAGAAGTTGAGTTTACGGATCAACACGACGAAGCTTGGCTCTTAGATCATGAATATAGGAGCTCGGGTCATCATGGACCTAGGCGTTTTAAGCCTTCTGCCAGCACGGAGCGGGACTTTAGGTCCTGGGAATTTATGCCTCCATGCCAGTGCGGAGCTAAGCTTTTACGTCTTCGTGCTAGCGTGGGGTTGGGCTTGATCTCCTGTGGATCCCCGTATACCAGTGCGGAGCTGGGCTTGAGGTCCCGCGGATCTCCGTACGCCAGCACGGAGTTGGCTTTTAAGTCCTTTATGCGACATAGATCCCCGGGACTCCTTATCGATCACCTTCGAGTCAAGTTCGTTGCTGAGGCTAACACCTTTTTCAGGTGTCCCGTTTGGAATAAACCTCTTGATCACATCCTTCAAATAATAACAATTGTTAGTGCGATGCACATATTTATTTTGATAACATATAATAGAGAATGAGATTTAGAGGGCCTTGAGGTCCCGACTAAGGGCCTTTCTCATCGCGTGATGCCTTCCGTAGATCTTCATGAGCTCTCATGGAACTGGACTTTTATCTCCCACTAATCGCCGGTGCGGAGCAGACTTCTAGGTCCGAAGGATCTTCATGTGCCCGCCCGGAGCTGGCTCATGTGTCCTCCAAGATCTTCATGTGTCAGCGCGGAGCTGAGCTTGTATCTTCTGCGGGTCTTCCGACGTCAGCTCAGAGTTAGCTTCTAGGCTTCACGGACCTTCGTGTGCCTTCATGCCAGCACGGAGCTGGGAGGTCCCGATGCGGAGATTCGGGTCTCCTTACCAACACGGAGCTGGGCTTTTAGGTCCCGAAGGTGGAGCTTCGGATCTTCTTGCCAGTGCGGAGCTGGGCTTTTAGGTCCCGAAGGGGGAGCTTCGGGTCTTCACCCTTCGTCTCAGGAGCTTCGGTTGCACTTTGGCAGCTCCAGCGGGTTATGGGTCCAAATTCTCCGTCAGAGAGGATCTTCCATTAGTTCTTTGCGTCTTCATCTCATCCCAGTGGAAATAAAAAAAAAAAAAAGAATAAGGAATGTTGAGCACAGCTTCGCACAATATAGGCAAAATCACTCACGCCTTCTCCGAATTTTCCCACAGACGGCGCCATTTGATATGGGGCTATCCCAATCAAAGAAATTTATATGTGTGGGAAAATTAATATAGCCGGAGAATTGATTATTACAAAGTTGTAGGACGTGCGTAAGGTGCTTATTTGTAAGGAAACTGAAAGGGACGTATTCGTGACGTGTTGGGACGTGTTTGGGACGTGTCGGGACGTGTTGGGACGTGTCAGGAAGTCTGGGGACGTAAATAAAATAACACGGGATGTACGCGGTTCGGATTCTTGGGTATCCTACGTCCACGGGCACTCAGAAACTTCCTTTCACTATACTTTGAAGATTTACACACCCAAACTACATATTCCTCACATTTCTCTCAAGAACACATAAGAAATGGGACGTAAAAATGTTGTGTTTATCTTAGATAGAGAGTTTTCTAAGTGTTAAGATGTGTTGGGAATGGGATATCCTCATGAAAATGGCCAAGTATGGGTATTTATAGGAGCTCCTAACGCCCTAGCTCGGCCTAGATTCTAGGATTCCCGGGATGGGACCTTCTGGGACAACGTAATGTGCAGTCTGGGCTGTCTGTCAGGAGCAGGAGGAGGATGGGACTTGGCTCTGTTGTCAGAAAAAGTAGGCGGCTATAGCACAATTACTGTCAGAACAGCTTTTCAGTGTTGTCAGGCTGTCAGACGTCTTTTCAGGCTTCTAGACCTTCAGCGTGGCTTCCCAAGACGATTCCTCAGGACGACAGGACCTGCTTAGCACAACAGGTCCTAAAACACTTCCCTAATATGGGTGTTAGTTCCCTAAAGCCTTTCGGATGTCCCTAAAAGCCTTATTTTCTGTTGTTAGCTCCCTAAAGTGTGTTAGAGGTCCCTAAAACCTGTCGGAGGTGTAACATCCCATCCCATACCGGGTGTCACTGTAGCATTCGTCCCTACCAGGACTTGTGGGGTTGGGCCTACCACACTCCGACTGATAGTCTGGCCCCACTGTACCACCACTTAACCTTTCAGCATGCTTCGTCCTCGCTCACACGCACCCTGGGCAAACTTCCCAGGGGGTCACCCATCCCAAGATTGCTTCAAGTCAAGCACGCTACTTTGAAATTCTTTCGGATGGACTCCCAAAAAGGTAGGTCGACCTTGGTGATATGAGTAGTACTATCAATTCTTTTATACGATTCTTAGCCTGACACGCCCATACATTGTCAGTCTCAGGATCCCCTCTCATTCGGGTGTCGGATCGGTTCGTTCATGTACGCCTTTGCCTAGAAGCCTGCCAGGAGCCGCTCCTTGTCCGTGCATCTCTTTGGCACCGGCGATCACTCCCCGCCCTCGTCGGCCCCGGGCGTCACATAACTCGGTCGAAAGCCAAGCTTTCACCTCTGAGAGCATCCCGATATCGTTTCCCATCAAAAAATGTCATCCACATACAATACGAGGAATGATATCTTACTCCTATTGACCTTCTTGTAGACACAAGGCTAATCTTCATTCTTCATAAATCGGTAGTTCCTAACTACTTCATCAAATCGAAAATTCCAACTTCTCGACGCTTGCTTAAGTCCATAATAGACCTACTAAGCTTGCACACTTTGTGAGCATCTGCTTGCGATGTAAAACCCTTGGACTGCTCCATATAGATTTCCTCTTGGAGGGATCGATTTAGGAAAGTGGTTTTGACATCCATCTGCCAGATCTCGTAATCTTAGTATGCTGTTATGGTAAGCAGAATGCGGATAGACTTAAAGATTGCAACAGGTGAAAAGGTTTTCTCATAATCGATGCCCTTTTTTTATATACCCTTTCGCTACTAGCCTAGCTTTATAGGTTTCAACCTGTCCATCAGATCCGATCTTTCTCATGTAGATCCATTTACACCCTATAGGTCTAAAACCTTGGGGAGGTCTACTAGAGTCCAGACTTGGTTGGTGTGCATCGAGTCCATATCTTAGAGTCTACATCCATCATTGCCTGGTCAAAAGTAGTGGGGTCCTCACCACGGATCCCCTCCGTCGCAGCACCCCCGTGCTCGACGTGTACCATACCGTATTCTCAGGTATTCGAGGTACTCTACCCGACCTGCGCAATTATGGACGCGTCTCGGACGAACTGTTCCTCGAGAAGGTGAGCATAAATGGCTACAACGATCCTCTGATCATCACGAAAGTAAAAATAATATCCCATGCTATCATCGGGATATCCGACGAAACGTCATTTCGTGGACCTAGATTCGAGTTTGCCTGCAATTATAGCTTTTTCACATAGGTGGGACAACCCCAAACCCTCAGGTGATTCATGCTGGGCTTCTTACCGTTCCAAATTTCATAAGGTACCTTATCAACAGACTTCTTAGGGGTTCTGTTCAAAATATAAACAGCAGTTTGCGAAGCATATCCGCACAAAGATATGGGGAGATCTGTATAACTGAGCATAGATCGAACTTTATCTAATAACGTCTGATTTCTACATTCGGCAACACCATTCAACTGTGGTGTTCCGGGCGGTGTCTGTGAAATGATTCCATTTTCTTTCAAGAACGTCAAACTCGAGACTCATATATCCGCCGCCTCGATCTGACCATACGACTTTAATTTGTCTCCTAGTTTGATTTTCCACTAAAGTCTTGAATTCCTTGAACTTTTCAAGCATTTTAGACTTGTGCTTCAATAGATATACCAAGCCCTAGCAAGAGTGATCATCTGTGAAATACACAAAATAGTGGAAATTACCTCGGGCCGCTACACTAAACGGTCCACAAACGTCTGTATGGATAAAATCCAAAAGATTAGTGGCTCTTTGAAAAGGCCATGTAAAGGGAGACTTAGTCGTTTTGCCGAGGATACAAGACTCGCACGTTGAGATAATAATCTGATTCTATCGACTTAATAACGTCGTGTTTCTCCAACTCCCGAATCTTTCGAACTCCGGCATGACCTAGTCTGAGATACACGAATACTTTTTATTTAACTCTAAGTTACGTTTATCGGTAACTACATTCGCATGTTCTTGGACGTTAACGTAATATAAACCATACGTTGCATCTCCGGCGCATTTATTTCCAAAATAAATTTCACAAATATTATTATTGAATCGAAACATGACCATTCTTACTCAAAGCAGGTATAGAAATAATATTTTTCAGCCCCTTAGCCAATACAAGTACATCGGATAGATATAATACATGTCCAGAACATAATACAAGAGTCTTCGATCTAATATGACTAGCAGGCAAACTATGTCCGCTACCAACGTTGATCAAGACTTCTCATTCCGCCAGCTTCCTACTTCGTTCCAGACCCTGGTTCAAAACACAAATGTGAGCACTAGCTCCCGAGTCAAAAATCCACGAAGTGGAAAATAGAGTAAATGAACAGTAAGTTTTTGAAACTTTACCTGAAGCCCTAGAAGCTCGAAGCTTGGGGCAGTCCCTTTAGCAATGGCCCAGCTCTTGGCAGCGAAGGCACCGATCAATCGCCTTCGGAACTTTAGGCACGTTCATTTTGGCCTTGCCCTTTTCTCCCTCCTTTTGGCTTATTGGGCTTGGGCTTGGGGTAGTTCGACTTAGATCTCTTACACCTTGTAGTCGCAACGAGCGTCAACCTCTTTTCCATTTCCTTTCTTTAGCTCATGCTGAGTCTGAACCAGCGTGTTCATGAGTTCAGGAAGCGAAAACCGCCTATTGCTCAGATTATAGTTTATAATAAACTGAGCAAATGAAGCTTGGAGTGACTGAAGGATCAGGTCAATCTGAAGCTCATTGTGAATGGGACAACCAAGAGAACCCAGTTCTTCGATGTACCCAATGAGCTTACGCACATGAGCGACATCTACGCCCTCAGGCATCTTGGTATGAAAGAGGTTGTCAGCAGCACGGTACCGAGAGGATCTCGACTGCTCGCCGTACAACTCCTTCAGATAAATCAATATCTCGTGCATTTGCATATCCTCATGCTGACGCTATAGATCATTATTCATCCCAACTAACATACAAGTCTTAACACGGGCACTATCAGCCATCCATTTGGCATAATATTCCCTGTCACCATCACTCGCACCCTCTTGAGGTTCAAGTGGTATGGGTCCCTCAAGGGCATACTCTAGCCGTTCCAGAGTGAGGACTATCCTCAAGTTACGGAGCCAGCCTGCAAGGTTTGGACCCTCCAAACGATTTTGCGTAATCAGTAAATTGAATGGTGACATCATTTTGGTATATAATCAAGAAAGAAAACAATCGGCAGAAAAGAAAGCATTGAAGGGGTGACGTATTATTCTACAAGCACAAATAAGGACTTTGACAATTTGGCTTGGCTCCCACTATTTTCTCACAATCTCATTCTACCGATAGAGATTTTGGAAACCTCGTTGATGGTCTCATAATGGTGTTGATTTCCCGGCTCCATAGAAATAAGCCTCAACATAACAGTTTGTTGGCCCATTACTCGGACGGTGCCGTGCCCCACAAAAACCCATAGATGAACCCGTGTCCCACATGAGTCCTTCCTTCTCATGAGTGTTTCAATAATTTTGTCTCCGGTTAGAAACTCTCACCCTAACAGGAATAATTGGGAAATAACCGTCTAAGTGTAACCTATCAATGTCTGGCTCAATCCTAACATTTAGAAATTCCCGCCTGTAGGATAACTCTTTATAAGGCGTGAACATGTTTCGGAGAGCGGCGTTTAGACAATCACCCGAAATATCCATGTCGAGAGTGAAATGTTTGGTACCGATAAATCGGAACAAACCACGCATATACCCAAGTCGCTTAAATAATGATCTGACTTTATTGTCTTAACGCACCGGACCAACTACAACAAGAGCGAGATGATTGGCGCCAATAACTCGGAACAAACCGCACACGACACTCAAGCCGCAATGGTTTCGAGCTTGATAGAAGACAGGAACCTCGTCCCTGAAGTGTAAAATATGCCTAAGAGGGGGGGGGGGGAATTAGGCTATAAAAATTTAGCTTCTTCGTCTTTGAAAAATACTTTTCTTTAAGAAAATATTTGCAGAGTATGTTATTTCCCATAAATCAGTACGAGTATTAAAGTTATCTCCCTAAACCTGTTTCAAAATATCACGTTAGTTTTAGAAATGGTTTCTACGATATCACCTAGATATTAGCGCGCGTTTCGAGTATGTCTCACAGAAAAGTAAATAGCAGAAAGTAAAGTGAGACGAGATTTTTATACAGGTTATATCCCCAACTGGGGTTTAATCCTGTCCTTGGGGTGTGATCTCCCCAAGAGTTCCAATCAATCACTAGGTATTACCGGTTATGGTTACAAGATGATTTACCCTTACACAACCGAAGCACTTTGGAAACTAGACCTCCACCTAGGCTGTCGCACGGCAAGTTTCGATCCACGTCGTTAACCCAGGAAACTTATTCCTCGACTAGATACAGCTTGCTATCGAAGGGCCACCGAATCCACCAAATTCGTCCCTCCACGTGCGGAAGAATCCAACCGCGCTCCTTTGTTCGTTCAACGTCCCTGCAGACACAACACGTCCGAAGACAAGGGTTTAGGATAGCGTGTTGCTAAAGATCGCTCAAAGGGTACTGAATTCGCAAATGAAAGCTCAACACAAACTACGAATGAATTGCAAATTTCGCTCAAGAACTCTAAGATTCGCTAGCTCGTGTGTTCGTTGTCTACCTTTCAATCGTGAAGTGTTTCCTTCTATATAGACCCAATAGTCGCTTCTACACTTCAGAAGGAAAGTTAAGCACAGAATATGCAAGAGAAAGCTCAATAATCACGTGCATTAACTCAAACAATCATGCCAAGAATAAACCAGTTAAGCTCGACGGTCATGCATGATCACTTACCATTAATACCACAGATTATCATTCATTCCACAGTAATCTCATCCATTTGTCAACATATTCCATATGTATTCCACTCAGTATATTATCAATGGTAAGCTCAATCGATTGATTTCTTTCCCAAAATATGATAACCAATTCGCACAGAGAAAGATTTGATCTACTGAGTATAATGAAAAGTATACTTTCCATGTATAGTTATCTCATCCGATTTCAGCACATTCCATAAATAGACTCAATCAGCATCTTACCACATATAAACCCAATCAATTAATCACTTTCATATGAATCCAAAGTCGCACAAGGAAAGCAGGATCATGATTCACTGATTTAAGAGTCACTTAATATCGCACTCAACGGGTATCTCATTGATATTCTTTCCTAAAATAGATCAATCACATGTAAGCACTTAATCAGAATATCATTTCCATATATACAGCATAGTCATTCATATCCGGGTGATCACATCGATGTTCTTTCCTAAAATAACTCAATCTCGCAGACAGTTTGCATATCACTCAACATGATATATTTTCCATATATAGCACGCAACGAGATTCCATTCATACAAAGACGTTCATAACCAGGTGATCACATTAATATTCCAGTTAAGCATAAGATCACTCAAATTCGATTTCCTTAACAGTTAAACCACATTCAAGCGCTTAATCGAACATTTTCACATACTTAAACATCACATAACATGCATATCGAGTTTCTAATTTGTACCCCCCAATTTACATAATTACTTGGAATAATCAAAACTCTCATAGCCATTTGGACCAAAAAGGTATACAATCTCCCCCTTTTTGATGATGACAAGAAATTAATGCCTATCTTAAGCATGTGAGTACACTCGATATGAAGCCATTTATGCACGTAGCATGTTGTATCAAAGCATGTGACATATGATCAGAGCAAATAAATTTATCACATTTTAAAGCATGCTCTTGCTAATAAACCTATGTAAAGCACAGTCGCAAAGATTTAGCAATTACCAAGTTATATCATATGAAACATCACAAGTTACCATGGAATGTCTCAACTTAGATATCACATCAGTTTGCTCCCCCTGCCTATGTGCGGAATTCCTTAATCAAATCATCAACTAAAGCACAAAGGAGTAAGCACAAGCATATAAAAGCAAGCAAGCCGATTATATTATATAATTCCAAAATAACAAAATAAGGCATTACTTGCCTAGACTTCTCCCGTTCAGCATCAAAAAGGAGGACCAACACCACCGACATACCTAAACCTGCAATCAACCTTGACCTGCAAACCAAGAACCAACGAAAGAAAAGTACTGAGCGACGTAGAGCTAATCCTAATAGAGCTAGGGAATCACTAAGGAACTAAGTTCTAGGGGCTGGAATCGCTATCAGATGTGGCAGATGAGGATTCAGCGATATCAAGAGCCGCGAGATCTCTTTCAGATACTCGTTAACTCTTTCGAAGTTCCGTGAGATCTTTTTGAAGTTTTTGCGTTTCTCATCCTTAAGGCCCTTGATACTCTTTTTCAGACCAGCTATCGTTCCCTCGTCGTCGTTTTCATCATCTTTCTTCTACCTGGCCGGACTTTTTGAAGGAGCCTTCAAATCCCTTGTCTTGAACCATCATTTCCGCTTATCAAAGCGTATACCAACACGCGTGAGTGTGACCATATCTACTATATGCTTTGCGCTATCTTCCCAAGCCTTGGGCAGAGTGATTCCTGTTAGGGAGTGTGCCCTCGGAATGCCATACGAGGACTAGGAATAGTATAGGGCGCACGATGATGTATAGGTTGATAGACAGGTTTATTGTATATACCGTCAAATAAATTAATGAATATTTATTTTCATTATAATAAAGGCATTATTATTTATTTATCGAATTTAAAGTCTACTTGGCATCCGGTAGTGCGATAAATAAATAACACCCAAATGTATGAGTTGGACGTCTGATTCTCGTGGGACGAGAGAGGAGACACCGGACAGTCCTTAATCTCAACATTAAATAAAAAGTCCGTAAGTCTAAGGATTCTAGGTGGGTGACTAGATATACGAATATGACTTATCCATCGACGACCACATAGTATCGGTAGTGTCACCAATTACCTGAGAGGTTGTGGGTTGTGATGGAGATATCGGTGATCGAAGAGATCGCATATCCGGACATTCGGCTCGTATTCGTCTCAATCACATGGCTAGGATGTTGTCATTGATTGAACGAATGACTATAGCAGCCTCAGACCGATAGGGTCATTGACGGATTTGCTTTCGCGATTTCGGTTTGTCGCTAGTTGGCTAGGCTCGCAAGTGTTCATAAATGAGACACAGGTCAGCGACGAAACGCAACCGACTTTACGGAGGTGATTGCCGGGCTTTGACTGCTATCGGGATTCACTGCCTATATTCGTATAGGTTAATGTCCTATGAGGTAATCGGAGAGCGACGATTATAAAGCCTTCGGCCGAAGCTTGGAAAACTTGCTTGTATTAGATACGGAGCGGAGTTTAAATAATCGGTTCGGTCTCGATTATAACATAGTGTTAGGTTAGTGAGTTTGACATTTGCATGGCTCTCACCTAACCGGGACGCAAGTGAAAGGCGTAAGAATTATTTAAATGTATATACACTATAGTCGGTTCGCCCGAATTTCGATTAGATCAAAATTCGTTCTCAACTGGGATCTGTCCGGTACCGCGGGATAGGCTAGGCGAATGCCGGGACTCGTGGATTCCTCCCATGCCAGTTGAGACGGACCTAGAGAGTCGCGCTTAAAAATGGTAATGAACTTGAACGAAAATGGCGGGCTTTTCTGTGGAACCTAATGAATGAGATTCGTTGAGGTAGTGGCAAAGTTGATACGAGGTGTTGACTACTTAGTTAAATTCCAGTGACGGTCACGAAAATAATTAGGACTTAAGATTGTCTTAAGTGCTTAATTAATTAACTAAGTGGGCTCAATTATAATTAAAATAATTAGATTGGATTTAATTATTTTATTATTTAAAATTGAGGGACTAAATTGAGAATTTAGAAACCTCAAGGGCCAAAAGGAAATTATCAAAATAAAATAAAAAAAAATGAAAATTCTACACATCCACGTTGGGATGTGTAGAAAGCATGAGTCATGTTTTTTTTTATTTATTATGACACTTGTTATAACAAGTGTCTCAATTAAAAAAAAATAAATAAATTGATCATGCATAAAGCAACGTTGAGTTGCTTAGGTTTGTGATAGACTTGTTTTTTTTTTCTTAGAGAGAAAGCTTAACAAAAAGAGAAAGAGGTAAAAACATTTTCTCAAGCCACGCTAAACCGACGGGTTCGTTTGACGAGTCCCGACGCCCGAACTGAGTTGCGTCTAGCCATCGGGAGTATTCTCAGAGGTTTGTTCAAGGTCATACCGGCGTGACGATCTAGCCCGGAAGCCCCGGGATCCAGACGAGGTGTAGCCACGTCCATCCGAAGCGACAACAGAAGAAATCTCGTTCATCGAAGGTATACCTCGAACCTTAACGATTTGATTTACGAAAAATACCAAACGGTATCGGAATAATTCTCAAGACCCCTCGTTGGAAACGTCGGGAAGTGTAGAATTATTTTGGAAAATTTGGTGTCGATCGGAAATCGTTTCGGTTGTCAAATAGTTAAAAGACGGCAGACTGCCGTTTTACTCGAATTAATAATTTCGAACCACAGATTTGATTTTGAGAAAAATACCAAACGATGTCGGAATAATTTGAAAGACCTATCGTTGCGAACGTTAGGAAGTGTAGAATTATTCTGGAAAGTTTGGTATTGATCAAAAATTATTTCGGTCTCCAAATAATCGAAAAACGTCTGGTTGCCGCTTTATTCGATTAATTTGGATCGAAATTATTAATTTAAATAAATTGGAAATAAATTCGAATTTTGATAATTCGAATTAACCGCGATCTCCCGAGGCTTGAAGAAGCATCTCAGACTCTCGGGAGAAGCTGAATGGTGTAAGGTTGAATTTAGATATTAAAAATCGAAAATTCGCCACCCTACACCGCTCGGTATAAATTGCGCTTCCGCTATAGCCACGTTACGCTGTTCGGGGGCCGGCGTCAATTAATCGGGTCCACCCCAACAGTGGTATCAGAGCCAAGGCTCATGAATGTTTCGACCGAAGGCCTCGAAAGCCGATGTGGCGAACGAACGGTCGACGTAGTTTGGAGACTATCGTCGCTCGTGACGTCGGTTGGGCACCCAACGTCAAAATTCTGTGTTGCATGTTTATGTGGGACATTTACGCGGGCTTAGGTTCTACCCGGGTTATTTGTTTAAGGGCCGTTTGTCGCCCCCCGGTATGTACATGGATTACGGGTTGTTTGGGAAATAATTCCCCCCGTGTTGTATTTTATCGCTTTATTAGATAAGTTAGATGAATGACGGCCATTCGATGCAAGGCGAGGTTGGAGGGTTCGACGACCACCGTGTCGATGACTCAACGTTTAGAAGATCGAAGACCCCGGTCGTTTTACGACCCATGTAATAGGACAAGTCTAGAAGTAGCCCGCATATTTGTCCATTTAAATTGCTTTCCTAGGGTTAGGAATTTATTTATCGCATTTACGTGCTCGTGCTTAATTTTAATATGCTATGAGTTATAAAGATCTCCCGTACGAATACTAAGTGAGTAAAGGGATTGGATGCCCTGTCTTCTATCAAGCTCGGGTCTAGTTGTTACAAAATCTAAATGCAAGGTTTGGTTTCGGGTATGCCGGCGCCTTGCATTTGCTTTTGTTTCGGCTTGCTCGGGTGCATTTGTGCCGCTCGCCAAGACCACACTGTGCGGTAAAACGTACGGTTCAAGTGTGCGGTTTTGAGCAACGTTGATAGGTCGCACTTAGACAGTCATACCGCCTTGTTCCGGGTTTGCCGGCGGGGGTCCCTGACTGAGACAAAGATAGTTGAGACATTCGACAAGGTCGGATTCGTGCGGAGCACGACTTCGTGGGCCGCTGCAAACCAATAAAACGACAGAGGTTGAGGTTTGCACCCGTCCACGGGGACATCAACTCCACTATCGAAGTTATCAACGAAACTTCCAAAACATCCGTAGGGAGAATGGAGTTTATGAAAAGATAGTGGGAGTCAAACGGAATAAAAAGTCCTTGTTCGCGTTTGATAACTTATACAATCGACTTAATATGCCTTTTATTTTTCTGCAGCATTTTCTCTCTTTGTGAAATTATGTCGACCGCTTTAAATGTACTGCTCAAGGAGAATAGGTTGACTGGGCCAAACTATTCAGACTGGCTTCGCAACTTGAGGATTTTCCTCGAGATTGAGAACCTAGTTTATATCCTTGACTCCGAAATGCCGCCGGCCCCAGGGGCGCGGGCATCCGAGCAGGCTCGTGCCGCTTATGACAAGCGACTGCGTGACGAGAAGCTCGTAAAAGCTCATGTCCTCGGATCGATGAGTAACGCACTGCAGCGTAGCCACGAAAGTATGGCTGATGCTCGGGTGATGGTTCAACATTTGAAAGAGCTTTACGGTGAGACGTCTAGGACAGCTCGCTATGCGACTTCGTCGCAGCTCTTCCGATCGAGGATGTCTGAGGGTGAGAATGTTGGCGAACATGTTATGAACATGATCACCATGATCGAGAGGTTGGAAACTCTCAATTTTCGATTTGATCGGGAATTACAAAATGATCTCATCTTGCAGTCCCTGCCTTCGTCCTTCAATGCGTTCATTGTGAACTACCATCTGAAAGGCATGACGCTATTGCTTCCTGATCTGATGAATCAGTTAGCAACGGCGCAAGGTCAGATGAAGAGGGCAAAGCAGACTGCACTTGTCGCCACTTCTTCAAAGCCCCAGAAAGGCAAAAAGAAGAAGGGCAACAAGCTCAAGCCAACAGGGAAGGTTTCCAAGAAGAAACTATCTTCTGGGAAATCGAAACAAACCGGTGTAAAGCCGACGGATAGGTGTCTGCATTGCGGTGTGCTGGGCCACTGGAAGCGTGACTGTCCGAAGCTCAAGGGTGAGCAGGCTGCGTCAGGTATGGAACTTAATGTTTTAGAAACAGTTTGTTCTTCATCTGTATACTCTACTTCCTGGATATTGGATTCGGGGGCTAGTACTCACATTTGTGTTTCCACGCAGGGTCTGGGACCAAGTAGAGAGCTTGGGGAGCGTGAGATCGAGGTCAGAGTGGGAAGCGGGGATAGTATCTCGGCAAGCCACGTCGGATCAAGATCTCTTGTATTATCTTCTGGGCATGTGTTGCGTTTGTACGATTGTCTTGTACTCCCGAGGGGATTTAAGAACATCGTCTCCGTTCCTGTTTTGAGCAGGAATGGTTATGTATTTAGTTTTAATAATAATACATGCCACATTATGTATAGAAATAAAAATGTTGGCAGCGCAACACTAATAAATGGTTTGTACTATTTAAATACCCAGGACGATATATCTGTGAATACTGTCACAAATAAACGAAAGTCGGGAATAAATGCGAGATACTTGTGGCATCTTCGATTAGGCATACTGGAGAACGTAAGATCCACGAGTTGGAGAAAAACGGGATATTGACACCGTTGGGATCAGATCCCTATCCGACTTGTGAATCATGCCTCAAAGGTAAAATGACCCGATCACCCTTCACCGGGACTTTTAATAGAGCCACTGAAATTCTCGATTTAATTCACACGGACGTTTGCGGGCCATTCAATGTAAAAGCTCGAGGTGACTTCCACTATTTTATTACCTTTACGGATGATCACAGTCGTTACGGACTAGTGTATCTGATGAGGTATAAAGCTGATGCTCTTGAAAGGTTCAAGGAGTATAAGGCCTTGGTGGAAAACCAAACTTCGAAGCTCATTAAAGCCATTCGATCGGATCGAGGTGGCGAGTACATGAGTGACGAGTTTGACCAGTTCTTAAAAGAGAACGGTATAATATCGTAGATGACTCCGCCCGGCACGCCACGGTTGAATGGCGTGGCCGAACGTAGAAACCGAACTTTATTAGATATGGTTCGTTCTATGTTAAGCTATACAGATTTACCAATGTCATTGTGGGGATACGCGCTTTTGACAGCAGCGTATACAATTAACCGGTGTCCCTCGAAGTCTGTTAACGGTATTCCGTATGAGATATGGACTGGTCGTTTACCCAGCTTATCACATATTAGGATTTGGGGTTGCCCCGCCTATGTGAAAAAGCTGAAAACAGATAAATTGGAGTCTAGGTCAGTAAAAGGACGTTTCATAGGTTACCCTGAAGACTCTATGGGGTACCTATTTTATTTTCACGATGATCAAAGGATCGTTGTTGGCCTACATGCACATTTTCTCGAGGAAGAGTTCATTCGAGATTTTGGCATTGGCCGTGAGGTCACTCTCGAGGAGCAGTCGACCGAAACGCCCACTCAGGATTCGGATGGTCCGAGCGAACCAGTCATGCGACGATCTGAAAGGGTGCCTCGCCAACCACAGCGGTATGGCATGACACATGTCGAACAAGGTTATGTTGCGACTAGGGGACTTCTAAGAGAAGATCCCGCTACTTTCGATCAAGCTATATCCGATGTTGACTCAGCGAGATGGATTGAGGCTATGCGAGCTGAGATGGACTCAATGTACTCCAACAAAGTCTGGACTTGTAGACCTACCGAGTGGTTTTAGACCAATCGGTTGTAAATGGATTTACAAGAAAAAGATTGGATCTGACGGACAAGTTGAGACGTACAGGGCCAGATTGGTTGCCAAGGGCTATAACCAAAAAGAGGGAGTTGACTATGAGGAGACTTTATCGCCTGTAGCCATGATCAAGTCCATCCGGATAATGCTCGCGATAGCTGCGCACTATGATTATGAGATTTGGCAGATGGACGTCAAAACGGCGTTCCTTAATGGATTCCTCAAGGAGGAGATCTATATGGAGCAGCCAAAAGGTTTTGAGTCGCATGCAGATGCTCACAAAGTGTGCAAACTGAATCGGTCGATTTACGGACTGAAACAGGCCTCTCGCAGCTGGAATCTACGTTTTGATGAAGCAGTTCGGAACTTTGGATTCGTGAAAAACGTAGATGAGCCATGTGTCTACAGAAAGAGCAGTGGGAGTATGGTGTCGTTCCTTGTATTGTACGTGGATGATATCCTTTTGATAGGAAACGACATTGGGATGCTCTCATCGGTGAAAGCATGGCTTTCAACCGAATTCTCCATGAAAGACCTGGGAGAAGCGACGTATATACTAGGTATTCGCTTGTTCAGGGATCGAGCGAACCATACGATCGGCTTATCTCAGGCCCTTTACTTAGAGAAAATCCTGAAGAAATTCAGAATGGATGACTCTAAGAGAGGGTTCTTACCAATGCGACATGGGATCCATTTGTCAAAGTCAATGTCACCTCAAAGTGAGGAAGACAGACGACGGATGAGTGGGATACCGTATGCGTCTGCAGTGGGTAGTTTGATGTACGCGATGTTGTGTACACGACCGGACATTGCCTACGCTGTTAGCGTGGTTAGTCGGTTTCAGGCAAACCCAGGGGAAGAACATTGGACAGCTGTTAAGAATATCTTTAAATACCTTAGACGGACTAAAGACTTAACGCTGGTTTATGGAGGAGCGGGACTAGAAGTAGTTGGTTATACCGATTCGGACTTCCAGTCGGACGTGGATGACCGAAAATCTACTTCAGGCTTTGTATTCGTGCTCAACGGTGGGGCAGTGTCTTGGAGAAGCTCCAAGCAAAGCACAACTGCCGATTCCACGTGCGAGGCAGAATACATAGCAGCCTCAGAGGCAGCTAAAGAAGCTGTTTGGATGAAAAAGTTCTTGGAGGAACTTACTGTGGTACCAGTTGCTGACAGACCGCTTACACTTTGGTGCGATAATAGCGGTGCAGTCGCGCAAGCAAAGGAACCACGATCTCATAGCAAGTCCAAACATATTGAGAGAAAATATCACGTATTACGTGAGTTCGTTGAAAACGGGATGGTCGCCGTGCAGAAAATCGCCACCGCAGAAAACGTGGCGGACCCGCTCACGAAGCCCTTGTCCCAAGCAGTTATGGAACAGCATCTAGACAAGATGGGGCTACGATACCATTGCGACTGGCATTAGGTGCATCGCATGGCATTCAAGTGCAAGTGGGAGGCTGTTAGGGAGTGTGCCCTCGGAATGCCATACGAGGACTAGGAATAGTATAGGGCGCACGATGATGTATAGGTTGATAGACAGGTTTATTGTATATACCGTCAAATAAATTAATGAATATTTATTTTCATTATAATAAAGGCATTATTATTTATTTATCGAATTTAAAGTCTACTTGGCATCCGGTAGTGCGATAAATAAATAACACCCAAATGTATGAGTTGGACGTCTGATTCTCGTGGGACGAGAGAGGAGACACCGGACAGTCCTTAATCTCAACATTAAATAAAAAGTCCGTAAGTCTAAGGATTCTAGGTGGGTGACTAGATATACGAATATGACTTATCCATCGACGACCACATAGTATCGGTAGTGTCACCAATTACCTGAGAGGTTGTGGGTTGTGATGGAGATATCGGTGATCGAAGAGATCGCATATCCGGACATTCGGCTCGTATTCGTCTCAATCACATGGCTAGGATGTTGTCAATGATTGAACGAATGACTATAGCAGCCTCAGACCGATAGGGTCATTGACGGATTTGCTTTCGCGATTTCGGTTTGTCGCTAGTTGGCTAGGCTCGCAAGTGTTCATAAATGAGACACGGGTCAGCGACGAAACGCAACCGACTTTACGGAGGTGATTGCCGGGCTTTGACTGCTATCGGGATTCACTGCCTATATTCGTATAGGTTAATGTCCTATGAGATAATCGGAGAGCGACGATTATAAAGCCTTCGGCCGAAGCTTGGAAAACTTGCTTGTATTAGATACGGAGCGGAGTTTAAATAATCGGTTCGGTCTCGATTATAACATAGTGTTAGGTTAGTGAGTTTGACATTTGCATGGCTCTCACCTAACCGGGACGCAAGTGAAAGGCGTAAGAAGTATTTAAATGTATACACTATAGTCGGTTCGCCCGAATTTCGATTAGATCAAAATTCGTTCTCAACTGGGATCTGTCCGGTACCGCGGGATAGGCTAGGCGAATGCCGGGACTCGTGGATTCCTCCCATGCCAGTTGAGACGGACCTAGAGAGTCGCGCTTAAAAATGGTAATGAACTTGAACGAAAATGGCGGGCTTTTCTGTGGAACCTAATGAATGAGATTCGTTGAGGTAGTGGCAAAGTTGATACGAGGTGTCGACTACTTAGTTAAATTCCAGTGACGGTCACGAAAATAATTAGGACTTAAGATTGTCTTAAGTGCTTAATTAATTAACTAAGTGGGCTCAATTATAATTAAAATAATTAGATTGGATTTAATTATTTTATTATTTAAAATTGAGGGACTAAATTGAGAATTTAGAAACCTCAAGGGCCAAAAGGAAATTATCAAAATAAAATAAAAAAAAATGAAAATTCTACACATCCACGTTGGGATGTGTAGAAAGCATGAGTCATGTTTTTTTTTTTTATTTATTATGACACTTGTTATAACAAGTGTCTCAATTAAAAAAAAAATAAATTGATCATGCATAAAGCAACGTGAGTTGCTTAGGTTTGTGATAGACTTGTTTTTTTTTTCTTAGAGAGAAAGCTTAACAAAAAGAGAAAGAGGTAAAAATATTTTCTCAAGCCACGCTAAACCGACGGGTTCGTTTGACGAGTCCCGACGCCCGAACTGAGTTGCGTCTAGCCATCGGGAGTATTCTCAGAGGTTCGTTCAAGGTCATACCGGCGTGACGATCTAGCCCGGGAGCCCCGGGATCCAGACGAGGTGTAGCCACGTCCATCCGAAGCGACAACAGAAGAAATCTCGTTCATCGAAGGTATACCTCGAACTTTAACAATTTGATTTACGAAAAATACCAAACGGTATCGGAATAATTCTCAAGACCCCTCGTTGGAAACGTCGGGAAGTGTAGAATTATTTTGGAAAATTTGGTGTCGATCGGAAATCGTTTCGGTTGTCAAATAGTTAAAAGACGGCAGACTGCCGTTTTACTCGAATTAATAATTTCGAACCACAGATTTGATTTTGAGAAAAATACCAAACGATGTCGGAATAATTTGAAAGACCTATCGTTGCGAACGTTAGGAAGTGTAGAATTATTCTGGAAAGTTTGGTATTGATCAAAAATTATTCGGTCTCCAAATAATCGAAAAACGTCTGGTTGCCGCTTTATTCGATTAATTTGGATCGAAATTATTAATTTAAATAAATTGGAAATAAATTCGAATTTTGATAATTCGAATTAACCGCGATCTCCCGAGGCTTAAAGAAGCATCTCAGACTCTCGGGAGAAGCTGAATGGTGTAAGGTTGAATTTAGATATTAAAAATCGAAAATTCGCCACCCTACACCGCTCGGTATAAATTGCGCTTCCGCTATAGCCACGTTACGCTGTTCGGGGGCCGGCGTCAATTAATCGGGTCCACCCCAACAATTCCCTCGTATTCAAGCATGTGCGTCAGCAGCATTCCATATGGAAGTTCCTTATCAGAGCTCTCAATGGCATGGACCATGTACTTAAGAACAAAGTAACCTAGATTGAGCGGCCTATTTTGGGATACCAGATAGAGAGTCAGCATGCTCATGTTATTCATGGTCGTGGAATGGCCTCCACTGCCAACGCGGGTGCTCCAGAGGGTAAAGTGCAGAACTTTATAAAGGAAGAACAGATCAACAGGGAGTTTGTTCAGCGCTTCTCCTTCAGAGAACTTAGGCTTGTAAGGGGAATTCCATAGGGCTTTCACACAGTCACGCAGGGGCACTCAGACGTACACCAGTGGACAAAGTCGAAGTAGCATAACCCTTCGTTCTCAACTCCCAACATCTCGTTCACCCTTGCTATTCCATTCAAGGTTCGTCCCAAGCACATAAGACTTTACTGTAATCTCAGTGTCGTCTTCAACGAAAGTGAGATTGGCGTAGAACAGTTTCACCGCCTCCACATACACGGATTTGTCTATCCTCAGAAATTTCTCCCAGCCGTACTCAGTCAGCCACGTCGCCACTTGGCTCTCAGCCAGTTCATCAAAGTTGACGCTCCTTCCTCGTGCAACTCACCGCTTCTGGAGTTTCTCATGAAGTTCCTTGGCGCTCTTAGTCAGAAATTTGATCTCATCGGTGATTTCCTCCAGATTGTCAGGGTTGAACGATTTTAGCCCTTCAGTATCACGGCAGGAATCTCGTTGGGGTGACTCGATTTGAGCAGAAACGTCTTTTTTCTGGAGAGGCAGATTTCTCGAGAGAGACAGATTGATCATGGGAAGAGGCAGGAGATGGAATTGGGATTTTATCGATCTTAGCCTTTTTCTCCTTCGGTTTCATAGGGATTTAGTGGATTTAGGACTGGTTTTTGACTTCAAATGGGTGGCTTTTGGAGAGTGTGGGGTTTGATTAGGGTAGCCTCTCGCTTTTTGTCGGACTTAGATCCGGCGCCTTTGGTTTTCACATGGTTGAGATCGAAGAATTGAAGGATGAAGGTATGAAGTGAAGAGCTTAGGGTTTGAATGGAATGAAGAAACAAATAAGGACGGTTTACAAAGGCCGAGTCTATTTTGGATAAGGATGGAAAGCAGTTAAAGAGAGATGTGATCTCGACAAGACAAGTGTCAGATAAGGAAGAGATTTTAAAATTTGAATTTGAAAGATTTCTTAATGGAGAAGGAAACTGCCCGCTTGCCCGACATTACGTACTTCAGGCTCTACCAAATGACGTCTACAAGCAAGTCGACGCAATGGTCACTGCGAAGGAAATTTGGGACGAAGTTTGCAAAATGGTGGTTGGGACAGAAGTTAGTAATCTGTCTAAGAAGTCCAGCATCCTTACTGCCTATGACTCCTTCAAAGCTAAGGAGGGGGAAGAACTCCGAGATGTTTACCATCGCTTCCTGACCATCATCAACGAGATGAGAAAGATCAACATCCAACGTTCCAACCTCGAACACAACATCAAGTTCCTTTCCACACTTCAACCTGAGTGGGGACGGATTGCTGTTCTGTTAAGCAACAGAACAAAGACCTGGACGCTATGGATATTCACTCCCTTCACGATAATCTCTCACAATACTCGCAGTATGCCAAAGAAATCAAGAACGAAGGAAAACCAAACATCGACATGGAACCAATTGCACTTGTGACTTCTAAGTCAAGCAACAGGAGCTCGAGAACTTCTAAAGGAAAGCAGGTCGTACAATCCGATACCTCTGCCAACGCCGAATATGACCAAGAATCTGAAGACGAACCCGAATCAATCAGAAAGAAACTGGCTATGATCTCATATACGGTCAATAATATGAGCGCCAAGAAATCATCTTCTTCCTTCAACAAACAACGAATCTCGGGCGGGAAACAAAAGTACATTGCCCCTGAAGAGGCTGAAACTAAGAAATCTGAAGTAGTAAAGAAGTGCTTCAACTGTGGCAAGCCGGGTCACTTTGCTTCTGAATGGTTTAGACCTAAGAAGAAAAACACTGAATACTACAAGAAAAAATATCAGCTCTCACAGCGCAAGGAAGCAGGGATAGTCTTGGTGGCTGAGGAAGAGGAATGGCTGGAGGACACATCTGACGAGGAGGAAGGAGAAATGGCCTTCATGGTGAAAATGAGGATGACTCCGACGAGGATGAGCCAGCCATCGGATCAGACAGGACGGATGTCTCTTCATCCGACCTGGAGGTATACGCTCCATCTCTAAATGATTTCGTTAAACTAGAACGTAGGATAGCCGAACTCTCCATGCACGTAAAAATTACTTAGAACTCCAAAGCAATTTTGACAAAAATTATGCCTTGTTAAACAAACAACAAGAAGAGATAGCTATTCTTAATGAATCTTTGACCTTGTCTGAAACTAAAGCAAAGACTTTAGAAAACCTTATAGAAAGCAAGGAAAAACAAATTAGCGATATGCGTAGAAGCTTGAAAGATAGCGAGGAAGAACGTGAAAATGTATTGTCTCAATACCAACTAATCACCAACGAACGTGTACGTCTATACAAGAAAGTCAAGGAATTAGAGGACATCAACACCAAAAGAGGTCAAAGTGAACGAACCATGTTCCTTAGCCTACCCAAAGATGTTGAATTCTATGATCCCCGCGGAGGATTGGGATTTGAATACACCACCTCCAAGACCAAGCCGAACGAGAAATTAAGTCAAAAACATATTTGGATTCCGAAATCTCAACTGCATCCTATAGGAAATCATCACGCTTGGATTCTTAAACCAGCTACCCAACAACCTAGCAAAGAATTAAATCTAGCAACCAACAAGAAGGCTACTACACCTGCTATCAAAAGGGGACCCATCTATAAATGGGTGCCAAAACTTACTTGATTCATTTTGCAGGTCCGTCATGTGTGGTACTTAGATTCAGGTTGCTCCTCACACATGACTGGAAACAAAGAGCTGTTGAGCAACTTCTCTGAAGGATTTCTCGGGAAGGTCTACTTCGGAAATGGTCAATTTGCATCCATGCTAGGAACGGGTGATCTCATCCATGACAGGCTAACTATCAAAGGAGTGTCCTACGTCGAAGGACTGAGCTACAATTTATTCAGCATAGGACGTTTCTGTGACAAAGGCTACAAGGTGAACTTCGAGACCAACAAATGTAGTGTCACTGATAACAATGGAAGAGAGCTACTCACTGGCCACAGGAAGACGAATCTCTAATCCATTGACCTCAAGACTGTTCGACTGGCATGCCTTATCTCTCGAGCCTCTCTACATCAGAACGATCTCTGGCATCAGCGACTTTCCCATCTCAACTTCAAATTAACAAACTGCGATCAGAAAACTTGGTCAAAGGACTTCCCTCGTTCAGATATCACAAAGAGCATCTTTGCTCGGCGTGTGAAATGGGAAAGATAAGGAAGACATCTCACCGGACCAAACACATGGCCTCAACTTCCAAACCTCTCGAGCTCATTGATATGGATCTGTGTGGACCCATGCGCACTCAGACCATTAATGGGCAAAAATATGTGTTGGTTATTGTGGATGATTTCTCACGCTACACATGGACCAAATTTCTGAGAACCAAGGATGAAACGCCAGGTCTAATCATTGAGTTTATCAAAACTGCTCAAAATCTCTACCAACTAAGTGTACAAATCATCAGAACTAACAATGGGACAGAATTCAAGAACAGAAAACTCAGTAACTTCTATGCATCACTTGGAATCACCCAACAGTTTGCAGCAGCGAAAACACCTCAACAAAATGGGGTAGTTGAGCGCAAGAACAGAACCTTAGTTGAAGCAACTCGTACACTCCTCATTCACTCTGGACTACCTCACTTCTTATGGGCCGAAGCAATGAATACAGCCTGCTTCACACAAAATCGTGGGTCCCTTCACAAGAGGTTCAATAGGACTCTCTACGAGTTGATAAATCGCAGAGTGCCGGACGTATCTTTCCTGAGAGTCTTTGGATGCAAGTGCTACATAGCAAACGATCGTGAAGATAGACAGAAACTCGACCCAAAGGCATTTGAAGGAATACTAGTGGGATACTCGGCAACATCAAAAGCCTATCGAGTATACCTCAAGGAGAAAATATCTGTTATGGAAAGCATTAATATAACGTTTGACGAAGTAGACAGAGTAGTTTCTGTACAAATCAGTCCAGAACCAGGACTTCTACGAGAGTTGACAAAGGATCAACCAAGCACCTCCTCTGTGGGTGAAACATCAAAATCAAATACATTGAGTGACATGGAACTCGATCTCTTATTCGAGGATATCTTCTCTAAACCGTCACCACCCACTGCTCCAACAAATTCTGCAGCACCAGGAAATAATAATCCTACAGAGACTAACAATAACAATCCCCTTCCTACGATGGAAGATCTTCACCTTGATGACAGTAGTGAACTCCCAACTGATACAGAGATCATCTCTAGTTCAGCTGCTGAAACACCACAGCACTCTGATTCAACAACTGAAATTTCTTCAGGAGAGTCAGTAATACCACAACCTGGAGAAGAAACAGAACATCAGGCTGAAGAGAGTGAAGAAGCGTTACACGGCACAAATGCAGCTGGAACATCACAACCTAGTACAAGAAAGTGGACCCGAGCACTCACTAATAATTGGGGACCCCTCAACTGGTGTAACCACTCGAGCATCAACGATATATTCCTGCTTCCTCAGTCGAAAGGAGCCCAGCAAAGTAGCTGAAGCACTAGCCGATCCAGACTGGATAATCACAATGCAGGAGGAAATCAATCAGTTTGAGAGGTTGAAAGTCTGGAACCTAGTACCTAGACCAGCTGGGAAAACTATCATATGGACTAAATGAGTGTTTAGGAACAAAAAGGACGAGCAAGGAGTTGTAATCAGGAATAAAGCAAGGCTGGTGGCAAAAGGTTACAATCAACAGGAAGGAATCGACTATGATGAGACATATGCCCCAGTCGCAAGAATTGAAGCCATCAGGATCTTCTTAGCTTTCGCTGCACACAAGAACTTCACAATCTACCAGATGATATCAAAACTGCATTCCTCAACAGAATACTAAAAGAAGAAGTCTTTGTATCTCAACCTGAAGGTTTTGTACATGAACAACTACCAGATCATGTCTACAGACTCGATAAAGCTCTCTATGGACTTAAACAAGCTCCTAGAGCCTGGTACGAGGTCCTCTCGGATTTTCTCATTTCCTCTGGTTTCACAAAAGGAAAGATCGATACGACTCTCTTTATCAAGAAGGACAGCTCAGACATAATGTTAGTGCAGATTTACGTCGACGACATCATATTCGAGTCGACGGACTCAAGAATGTGCAAGAACTTTAGGGATCTAATGAAGCAGAAATTTGAAATGAGCATGATGGGCGAACTAAGCTTCTTCTTAGGTCTTCAAGTTAAGCAGCTTCACGATGGAATCTTCATTAGTCAATCCAAATACATTCACGACATACTCAAGAAATACAACTTGGACAACTCCAATGCTGCCTCCACTCCCATGTCTACCTCATGCAAACTTGATGCAGATTCCTCAGGCAAATCTGTTAACCCGACGATTTATCGTGGCATGATAGGATCCCTGCTCTATCTTACGTCCAGTCGACCTGACATCATGTTCGCCACATGTCTCTGTGCTCGATTTCAAGCTGATCCAAAGGAGTCTCACATGCTCGCTGTCAAGAGGATTTTCAAATACCTCAAGGGAACATCAAATCTAGGTCTGTGGTACCCGACGGAGTCAAGCTTCGAACTCGTCGGATACTCCGATGCTGATTGCGCGGGATGCAAGCTGGACAGAAAGAGCACTTCTGGAGCCGCTCAATTTCTCGGGGGTAAACTCGTAAGCTGATCGTCGCGAAAGCAAAATTGTGTCTCAACTTCGACAGCAGAGGCAGAATATGTCGCTGCTGCGAGTTGCTGTTCACAAATTTTGTGGATGAGAACCAAGTTGCGAGACTTTGGCATAACGTTAAATCATATTCCAATTTTTAGTGACTCTAAAAGTGCTATAGCTATAACAAGTAATCCAGTGCATCATTCACGCACAAAACATATAGACATTAGATATCACTTTATCAAGGAACATGTAGAACAAGGTACAATCGAAATGCATTTTGTTCACACAGATCTTCAACTTGCCGACTTATTTACTAAAGCATTGGATGAAAAGCGATTCCAATTTTTGGTATCTAGGTTAGGCATGTTGAACCACAAGACATGATCGATTGTCCCTACATGCACCTGATATTGTGTAAATAGGTCACTTAATTTTTCTCTATATGTTTTCGTTTAAATGTGAAAATTCTACGGTCGTATCTAGGGGGAGTCTTTGAAAATTGTGCACTAATCTAGGGGGAGTCATTGAACACTTTGCACAAATTGAGGGGGAGTTTTTATGATCTTTTATTAAAATTCCCTTTCAAAATTGCATTAAGGGATATTCAGATAATAATTTCTCTAACCTTAAACAATATCTTCTCGGCGAAATTCAATTTTGATCGAAACTCAATTTTAAATTAATTTTCACATTTTCTCGGCGAAACTACGTATCGCCCGAAACTTCCTTAAATTGATTTGATAATTGCACGGAGTACGTTTCGGTCGAAACTGTTCAATTGAAATTGAAAATTTTGCCTAAATCCTTCAAATTGAGTTGATAAATCGCGAAGTACGTTTCGATCAAAACTGCATTTTAATTCCTTCTATAATTTTCTCGGCGAAACTGACTTTCGCTCGAAACTCCTTTCGATCGAAACTGAAATCAATCTCCAAATTAATTCTTTCTATTTATTCTCGGCGAAACTGAGTTTCGACCAAAATCAGATTCGATCGAAACTCAACTTATACATATAGCGTTTCGCCCGAAACACTGTTCATCTTCATCGAATTTCAAAATTCACTTTCAAAACCCTCTCAATCAGCGTCTGCAAATCGCATCATACTCTCACTCAAATTCACTTTTTTTTTCACGATTTCCGCAGCAGAAACATCACATTTGGTAAGGATAAACGGATTATCTGCAGATTTTCACTAACATTATTCTCGTTTATGCAGATCGCGCAAACTAGGTTTACGTGGGTTCGTGTGACTTGAGCCTCAATCTAGTTTCCTTTTAGTTCTAACATCGCCAGACCCTAAAACCCAGATTCAATTTCACTTTCTAATCGATAGATCCTGTTAACTTTTACTTCTATGATTTTTCAATCGAACGATTTGAGCGTTTTATGACTTTCGATCGAAACTGCATTTTCCCAATTTTTAAAATAATTTCAATTATTGAATTTAACTTTCGGCCGAAACTGACTGACTTTCCATCGACACTGTAGCCAAATCAAAATTGATCGATCGAATTCCAGTTTCGCCCGAAACCCATTTCCAGATACAATTTCACGACTTTCGGCGAAACTGAATTTCCCAATTTGATTTTGACTTTCGACCGAAACTGTCTAAATTGAATCTCACTTTCGATCAAAACTGACTTGAATTTCACTTTCGCCGAAACTGCCCAAATTGCACATGACTTTCGATCGAAACGACACTCTAAATTGAATCTATGATTTAAATCGTACCACTTAGGACTTTCGATCGAAACTGGATGCCTTGATTTCATTTTGATTTAAATTGCTCAACTTAGGACTTTCGATCGAAATTTAGAACTTATGATTTCCTTGCTTCGATCGAAACGAGGAATCAATGACCTTTACTCATAATTTTTATATACGAAATTTCTCTAAGTCCTAACGTGTTGACAATGTGTTGGCAACATCAAAATCTCTAAGTCAAAATGGTCGATTTCCACTAATCCTTTGCTCTCTTTCTTACAGATATACTAAAATGGTGAGACCACTTGACGATGTATTTGCTACAAAGGACTGGGCACAACGAACACCCAACAACTTCCAACTAGACTTTGCCAACACCTCGTGCCCAGATCCTATCATTATTAAAAAACTCGAAAACCACCCTCTAAAAACCGCCCTAAACATCACCGAGGTCGTCCCTGAAGTATATGTGCAACAATTCTGGTCCACCCTTCAAAAACCAACCAATAACCCAAGAATAACCAGCCTTTTCGCCATAATCGACAACACCATAGTTGTCTTTACTCCATCCATTCTCCGTTCCATACTAAACCTACCTCACGCACTCCTATATGATCCCCATCCCTCCAACGACGACCTAATCAGGGACTTCCTCTCATGGGCCACAAACCTAACGCCCAAAACACCATGCACTTACCTGAATTCACTGCAAAAGACATCCCTGGACCTTGGAGGACTCTGTTTCTCATTGTAAACAAGTGCCTCTCGCCAAAGCACTCCGGGTCCGACAAGTGCAACCGGAACATCATGCTAATCTTCCATGGGATCGTCTTCAACAGAAATTACGATGTCGCCCAACTCATCTGGTCGGACATCCTCGATCAACTACGAAGGCGAGGTCTTGGATCAACGAAGCTGGTGCTCCCTTACTTACGGTGGCTACCTGTCATCGTCCAATATTTCGTGGATCTTCATCCCGAAATCGAACGCCGACCGAGAGACGTGGGCTATCAATCTCCGAAGCTCATCAAAATCAAATCGACGAAAAGCAAAATCGATCAGGAGGAGACCATGATCATCCCAGACCACTTACTTCGCCTCCTCGATTCGACTGAGCCGGAGCTACGCAAATATATACGAGCCAACAACCTCGAAGACGTCCCCGTGGTTCAACACAACCCAGTTGAACCTAACCCAGGGACAAGCCAACCCCCTGAGCCAAATGTAGGTCTAGGAAGCTCTTCATCCCCACAGCCAAAACAAAAGCGCAAATCCAAGAGGGATGACAGAGGCGGACAACAGGAACGGCGTACAAAACAAAAATACGACCGTATTCCTCAGCCAGCTAGTCCACAAATAAGCCGGGCCGAACCCATAGGTACAGGGGATGACTTTGTCTTCCCCCGAGTAGAAGTCGCGACATCGGGTCCACTCGCGCAAACTACCCTCCCCAGCCACTCAATCATCTCCCAACAGATGATTGTTTCACATATTCACGAGGTGCCACGTCCCTCATCACCACCTTGCTCGGAGGTGGTTGATGTAACAAGCAGTCATCAGCCTCAGACTGCACCTTCCTTGATCACAACGAGTCTAGTGCCCTCACCAACCATAAGTTTTCCACTTTCTAGGACACTACCATTAATTTCTGCGCCTCTGGATCTTAGTGATCTAGACAGAACGCTCCATGATGTCTCCGTACTAGAGTCTAGTACGGAACAGAGCGGAAGTCCCAACGTAGTGACCATCACTGCAGCTACGACCTTGGGCCATCAATCTGAGTCTGTCTCAGCTTTGATGTCAACGATGAGCCTACGTGGCCTTGGGCTTTCAAGTCTTGTGCAAACGGGCGGCACATCAGTACCCTCAACTGATGTTGTGACGACGGACCGTCTTAGTGACTCCGTCAGGTTATTTTCCCCGTTCGTGACGGAGGAGAGGCTAGAGAATCGACTCTCATAATTAGCGAAAGATCTCGAGAAGACCATTATGACCCAGGTCTACAGCGCCATTGGGACATCCTCTCGGGATAAAGGCAAAGCCCCCGTCAACGAAGAAGTACCCACGCAACCCGACCCAACTCCTGGCTCTGACGATGGCCCATGGAACGTTCCTATACCGGAACTAATCGACGTTCTACTGGCCAGACTCCGCCATGCTCAGACGTCTGGAGCTTCCTTTCAACCCACCCAACACCGACGAGGCCCAGTCATCAAGACAACCACGTGACGACCATGACGGTGGTGGTCGTTCCGAGGGGGAGACAAGACGAGACACAGGGCCTCAACCTCCGCCTCCACCGCCACAACCTAGTGCCTCCCAAACATCCACCAGAACAAAACCACCTACACCCAAACAAACAAAAAAATCTACCCGAACTACCACCAAAACAACCCAACAGCCTTCCTCACCAACTATGAGCCTCTCACCTCCTTTCCCACAAGCCAAGACACCCCCTGATATATCCATCCTCTCCCATCCTATCCCTACAGACCAACGAACCAATGCAACAAACTGAAGAATTGTACAATCCACACGGCGCTGTGAAAAAAAATACATCTTCAATGAGGATTAGATAACCAAGCCTATGGATCCGGCCATGGCTAGAGGGTTGATGGAGAATGCCAGACTTTTCTTGATGAAGGCAAACGTCAGTCTGGCCCTAATCGATGACGACGAACTCGAGGAAGGTGAAGACTACGAAGCAGACATTCCAGAACTTCCCGAGCTACTCCGACACACAGTCATCGATGAGGAATGTCCACCAATGAAGACGAAGGCAAAGACAAAAGAAGTGGTGGAACTGCCATGGGAGAACGTCAAAGTAACTGCCCCATATCAAGAAGAGATTCGAAGGAGAATCTGGAGGAAGGAGGATAGAATCAAAAAACTCGACGAGCTTGAACTAAGAGGACTGAGCCACCTCTCGAGACCTAAAGCGGTCCAGTATCTACTGTCGCTTCGTCGAATCTTGATGTTTAGAGGATAAGGGGGCGATGTAGACACTCTGAGAAGGGAAGAGGCAAAGAAGCCCAGAATTAGGGAAATTCTGGGAGTTCGCAAAGTGAGGTTTGCTGATATGGATATGCCTATCTACATGGTACGTCGAGAGAATGAAGACTACATAGAATTGAATGAAGCCGACCTCGCCTACTTCAGAGGAGAAGATGTTGAGCAGATTGCAAGGGACTTCAGAACGCTTGGAGCTCTCAAGACGCCAGAACTCAGACTTGGCTACTACGCACTGAAGAGATTCATTCTACGCCAAGTCAAGTTCAACGCAACACATGATCTCCAGATGGCGGTTGAGAGTAACATGAAGAAGGTGAATCTGACGAAGCCATCCTTCGAGATCCCAGATCCAAGCTATGGTGAAGGGCACATCTTTAATGAAGACGATGATCCATCAATCGTCTATCTCAACTTCAAAGGAGAAAAGAGGATGATGAAGACATCAGAGATTCAGAAGTTCAGCGACGGAACCTTGCTCATCATAAGGAACAAGCTCAGACGGATACTCGAGCAGCTAAAGGAAGAAGAATATGAAGTTCAAGAGAAGTACGAAAGGCTGATCGAGACCATCTCTGCGAAGATTTCTTTTCGAAGAAGGTTACGTTCGTTCGAGTACTTCTTAGGGCTCAGAAAATCTCCTTACCATGTACAGAAACCCAAGAAGAAGACAACTCCAAGGACGCCAAAGAAGAAGGATGCTAAGGGGGAGATGTTAGGAATATATTTAGTAGCATCCTTTATTTTATGTAAACTTTTATATCTAATTAGAAGGTTGTAGTAGTTTGGGTGACTTATGATATTAAGTCATAGTTTTGTATTGGGCTTTAATATACCAAATAGTTGTGGTATATAAAGCCCCATTTACCCTAATTAGGGTTTTATCAAAAGAATTAAAAAGGTAAGCCACCTTGTAGTTTTCCTTAGAAAAACACACACTAACACGCACTCAAGGTGTCTTCACGTTTTACACATTCAAACCTTTCTTTTGATCCTTGTTTGGTAATAAAAGGGCTAACATCAATGAGCGTACATCATTTATATGTTCCTGAAATGCCTAATGGGCTCGATATCGTTATTTATGAACTCGTTTTCCCGGCCCTTAGTTTACTATAACTTTAACCTGCAAAATAAATCTCAAAAATGTAAGATTTTATCTTGATAAGGAGCAAAACGATTCACGTCGTTGGTTGAACATGAAGCAGCTCATGCAACCTTGTCACCACTGCCTCTCGGAAAATTCCGAACGACTTCCAAATGGACTGAATAGTCATCCTCAGGCACATTGATGTCGTAACTGTCATATGAATATCAATCGAAGATCACTATACATGGAAGTAGAGAGATTATTTGAACATAAAAACGGAAAGGACTTCAGAAAGTTCCGTAGATGCTATAACAAACCCTGCCTTCAGCTCCTTCAAATAAACAGTTGCTATCGTTGAACCAGTCAGCATAAGTTTCTTACACATTAATTCGCTGCATATACACTACATATACTGAAATCAGAAATACTCTCCGAGACTTTTCTTCCAATGTTCCCTTTTCTTCTGATGTTGCTTATACATATACATACTGCAACATCGACGTAGGAGAAAGAACATTTCAGGTCAAACCCAGACAATACATGAGTTTACGTCTGAAGTTTCTAAATAATGGAATCGTGGTTGTTTTGACGTCGTGGAGAATTTGATGTATATTCGAATATTTCAGTCTTCGGTGATGTAGTGCCTAGTGGAAAGTTTATATTTTATTAGTCTTTTATAAATTTTTTTATGTATATTCGAATATTAAACGGACACGTGTCACCATATTAGACCTCCTACATTTACATATCTATTAGTTAGTTTAAGTTAGTAAATAATTACTAATCATTATATGTTTCGCCGCAATTCATTATTTAAGCAAAAAAAAATTAAAATGTGTAGAATAATTTGACGTGAATAAAAGACACCGCTTTCTACTAAACTATATTATTATTATTATTATTATTATTATTATTATTATTATTATTATTGGTATTGTTTTCTTTAATATTTGAAAAGTGGTATTAACGCATTAACAAATAAAAAGTAAAACAAAATATCAATGTTGAATAATCATTATCTAACAAATATTAATTTTGTGGAAAAAGTTTTGACAACTATCAACATTGCCCGTGAACGTTTCTTGTGCGACTTTTGATCTATTCATTTGAATATCATCATGAACAATTAAGTTCAATTTTTGTCCTTGCAAAAAATAATGATTGCGTACCAAATAAAGAAAAAAGACTTGCATCACCATACCTCTAATGAAACTCAAAATATGTTGTCTCCATTATTTAATTTTAAATCATTTTAACCATGTGAATATGAATGAACTTTCAAATAATTGCAAACCTAAATAATTGAGTAATCGTTCAATGACAATAATAAATAATACTAATAATAATAATAATAATGATAATAATAACAGTAGTAGTAATAATAATAATATAATAATAAGAAGAATACACTTGACTGGCATGACTTACTTGAGGGAACTGTATGGACTGCCAGGAACAGAACACTCGTTGTCCAGTACTTGTGAGATTGTTAGATTTTTTTGGTTGATTTAATTAATTGATAAACAAAAAAAAAAACATGTTTTAATGATAAATAATGTGAGAGTGTAGGTTAGATAACATCTAGTTAATATATATATATATATATATCTTTAATTGATATATTCTATAAAAATTGTTAAAAATGAGTTTGGTAAAAATAACAAGTTTATCTTAGTTTAAGATTATATTAGTGAATTGTTTTTTGTAAGTTCACTTATTTTGTGATAGAAATGAGAATAATGAGAGTTAGAACTTAAAAGTAATTCATTAATTTGTAATATAGTTTCAACAACTTGATTGGTTTTTACTTTAGACAAAACTATTTTTGCAATTCTCGTGTTTGACACCATTCCTCCCTCAGAGGGCTTCGGGGCATCTTCGCCGTTCCCTCAGAGAACTCCGGCTTTTCTCAGTTCGGGCTCGTGGTACTGAGCTTCTTCCATTTTCCACTTGCACCAACAGTTCTTCGACGAGGTTTGGTATTTCTTCACCAGTGACCTGAATAAATCACCTTCCTTTAACCCGTCGTGCAACGCCCCGATGAACAACTAGGGTGCAGGGTTGGGTACCTCCATCTTGACGTGATTGGACGCCGTAGAGCTCTCTTTCTACGTCTACCTTATGTTCAATAATTTCACTACCGAAAAAAGTCGTCTATGGCCACTGGAGAAATATTTCAAGAAGTTATTGGTAAGGTCTTGGAAGCTCCGTATCTCTCCCGGAAGCAGCAAGGTGAACCATTCTTGAGCTCATTTTGTTAAAGTAGTGACAAAAGGCCGACAGTTCACATCGTCACCTATTGATAAGTGCAGCATTCCTCTCGAAGCTTGCCACAGGATCCTTGTGATGTCCCCTTCCATCGTACTTGCTCATCTCAAAGAAGCGGAAGTGTCGGGCAAGGATACTTTGGGGGAGATCCTCGAGGAACAAAGTGGTGCTTCTCTCGGGCACGCTAGGTCCTGGAGCCTACGAATCTCTTCCTTCATGTTTTCCTTTTCGACCGCCTGCTGCTCGCCCATTCTTACCTCCTGCAATGCCGTGTTTATCATCCCAACTATATTTCCATGCATTGCCGGTTACCATCGGGTGCCCGATCGTTTCCAACAACCACCATATAAGTTTCTTTTCTACGACAAATCAAAATATTCCGACAGACGTCGCCAAATATGATGCCGTTGGAAAATGGATCCACCGCGAGATAGCATACAAACTTCCGCTTGAATAAATGCCGCTCCTCTAGCTGGAAACTATCTAACAGAGTTAGCTGGAAACTTCATTCAAGAGGGTAGTTACCTTTTTGATGAGTTTAAATGACTATTGTAAAAATGGAATCTGAAAGTGAAATAGTAAAGGTGTCGACAGATGGACCACTCTAGGAGTGACTGGCGATATTTCTAGTTTCCTAAGGGACATACCTGGTCCTCGGTGTTTTGTACCATGTTCCGCATTTTCCAGCTTTCGTGCTCTCTGCTACAGTCCGCATCTCCCATGATCTCACGTTCTTTCTACTCATCTACTTTATCCCATGTTCTCTTGACTGCGTGCGAGAAGGAGGTCATGCACGGCCACGATCCTTTACCATCTCTTCCTCCTTCTTTTGATGTCCCAAGCAACCGTGCCAAATTCCCATGTCCGGTCCTTGGGAAACTCTCTCAAAGGTAACACACTCATACTTCTCTTCCTCGGGATTGTTGACCATTTATCTCCCTCATCCCGAATGTCCATCTTTGAGAGGAAGGCAAAAATAGCGATATTTTTAAAATAGAAGTGCAAATATAGTGAACTTTTTTAACAATGTTGCAAAACTAAGCAACTTTTTCACTTTTAATTATTATTTTTTCACTTTGACCACAAAACTATTTCAAATTACAGCTCTCCACTCTCATTACTACTAATAAGCAATATTTTATGGCTAATTATATTTTGAAACCCAATTAAATTTAATGACTTAGAATTAAAATATTTTAATTAAACCTAATCCCCTTTGCATTGACTCGCATCAAGCAATACCGATTAATAGAACATCAATCTTTATAGAAATATCACTTTGTTACTTAAAAAAATATAAAGATGATCACAAGAACAAGAAAACATAGTCGAACGTTCCTTTGAAGTTATCATGGACGATAAAGACAACCACACCACCGATCTACACTAGCTTCGAACAAATATCATCGTTTATCAGGCTATTTTCTCGGTTCCATATAACTGATTTATCTTTATTTTGTTTTAAGAATGATTTTTTTGTGACATTCGCCTTTGTTCCTGAAAATTCAGTTTTCAATTTGCAGAAATTATGTCGAATTCAGTTATTGTGACATTCGACTACGTTCGAATAGGTTTTTTTATTCTTCTAATCTTCTTTATAAAAGAAACGAAATAACAATAATAAAAGAATGATATTCTCTATAATGTTGATTCTCGTCGTTTGCAAGGTAAATAGGATTATGTTTTAATTAAAATATTTTAATTGAAAGTAATTAATTTAATTGGAATTAAAATTATAATTATCAATGAAATATTGCTTATTAGTAGTAATAAGATGGAGAACTGTAATTTGAAATAGTTTTGTGGTCAAAGTGAAAAAATAATAATTAAAGTGAAAATGTTGTTTAGGTTTGCAACATTGTTAAAAGGTTGACTATATTTACACTTTTAAAAATATCACTATTTTTGCCTTTTTCTCGTCCATCTTTGAGGATCTAGGGCTAAATCCGCGAGGGACCACCAAGACACCCCTAGGGTGATTTCTGGAAGTGTTGAGGCTTCAACCCCTCAAGGAAGGAGACCCCGAGGGGTCCGAATCTACCTCGCACATAGTAATTCTTTTGAGATGATGGTTAGGTTTGTTATACGGACTTCGAAGTGTTTTTTCGTTGACTTGGCGAAATCCGAAGGTAAAAACATTGTTGATAGAAAAAAATTAAAAGATCTAAACTGATGCTACCTCTCTAAATCATTAGCACGAGTTGGTGAAAAATAGGGAGGGAAAAAGAATGAGCTCGTGAAGATTCATTGTGTTGATAGATTACGAGACTTCACTAAGAAGCGAGGCCGAAATGTGTTGATTGGATGTTTTATTGGAGCAGAGAGTGAGCAAAGTTTCTGCAAAAAATTCATAGCTCGTGATTTTAATGGTTCGATATAACTGGTCAAGTCTGGATTTTGAGCAAGTATATTAAGGGGCCATGGGTTTCTCGAAGGCGACATGAATATTTGGGGGTTTTATTGCCCTAAATGCATATATGTTCAAATGTAAATATATTAATTTATTTTTATTCCATATTCAGACTCATGTCAGTTCCGTTTGTATTTGGGGCATGTCAAAAAAGAAAATTAATAATAACTAAATGTAAAACAAAATAAAAACTATGTAAAATACTCATCGAGGGAAGAATACTCATAAAGAGAGAATAATCCTTTTTTTTTATCTTTTCCAGCTGTTGAGAAACGCGAGCCTAAAATCACAAGAGAATCGCCGGAGGTCGCCCGAAAGAGCTCAGTTGGAGCAAATCGAAAAGAAGCTAAGGTTGCGTCTGGATTGGCGTATTTGAACGAAATCGCGTGATTTGAAATTATGAAATTCAAAATCGTAACTTGAATCCAAATTCACTATTTGGCAAACGTTAGGATTTCGAAAATCGGATACAAAACATAGCTCGACGCAAGCTCGTGAAGCTCGTCGAACTAGATTTCTAACTTTTTTCGAAATTAATTTTTAAAAAGTACAAAATAAAACAAAATAAAAATCATGAATAAAATATATAAGGTCGTGAGCCGGCTTGCGAGCTTTCGAGCGCCCACGAGTGAGCTCGAGCTCTAGCTGGCTCATTCGCGAATCCATGACGAGCTCGAGTCGGCTCATCGAGCTTGCTAATTGGCTCGATTCATTGTCCACCTCCTAATAATAATAATTATTATTATTTTAATTTTTTGGTAAGAAAAACTTCATTACCACCAGGAATATTCCGAGGTTACATCACAACTCCTTTCACAAACATACTATATGTGGGGGTATATCTCAAATTGATTGATTAATGACATACCTAAAACATTTGTCACCAAAGCAGAATCTAGCCGCCGTCTTTATGTCTTTATCCGATTGGAGCAAGCCACAACAGGTACTAATCTTCCATTTAACTTCTTGCTTGATCTTGTACGCTTCTCAGTAGCAGTTGCTGAATTAGAACCATGGACCCACCCATTTCTTTCTTTCCACAAGAAGTAAATCATAGCTGCGGAACTGGTAAACGTTATTTTATTCCACAACTTGTGGCCTCCAACAATATTCTTCGCGCATTTGCACCACATCTTGTACTCCGTACGTATGACAAGGTCATTCAATTACACTGAGATAATTCTTACAACTTCACTGCTATAGGAACACCTAAAGAAAATATGCTCAATATTTTCGTCTGTGGCCGAGATGACTGCTGCCAGCTTCCAAAATAGGGATCCTCGCGTTATCAACCTATCAAAGGTGAGCAATTTCCTGTCACCATCAACTATATTATGAGGCAATGTTTTGGAACGTTATATTTGTTCCAGATAATTGCCCTATATGGGAATGCCCTCTCAGCCCCCACCAACCACTTATAGCCAGATCTCACTGTATAAAGTCATGTGGTAGAATGTAGCCATTGATAAACGTACTTTAATACGTTTATTGCACTATTTATTTGGGTAATAATAGAGCTTTAGTAATCAATTTATGCACATATCCGCTCTATTTACACTTGTTTTAATATTGAAGGACCTTAGGACGAAAAAGAAGCAAAAAAGGAGCAAGTGTGAAGATATTACGGAGGTGTCACGGCTGTGACACATCGGGCACGAAGCCGTGAAAGCGGACAGAAAGCTACCTCCAACGATGAAGACAAGAGTCACGGCCGTAACTCCTATTGCACTAGGCCGTGACAATGGGCAGTGAGCTAAGGAAGGCCGGACCGCATACGTCACGGCCGTGACTACCTAATGCCAAGGCCGTGAAGGTGGGCAGAGAGCTAGTACGAAGTCATTCACGGCCGTGAAGATCAGTTCACTTGGCCGTGACATAGGGCAGAGAGCGACGCGAAGCAACACGATGATTGTCACGACCGTGAAGGTCCAATGCCCAGGCCGTGACACTTACGAAAATCAGTATAAAAGCCCGATTGCGATTCAAAAAGAGAAAAGACCGATCAGAACTTAACCCTAACATATCAGAGATGAAAAAAAATGCCAAGAACGGAGAATTCCACTCGAGAAGCGTAAGAGACGGATCAACGACGAAATCACGCCGAATTGAACGAGGAACGAAGATTGACCCACAATTCCATCCCTGATTCATCAGTACTCAAGATCATGAGTCTTCCATCCCTGTTTTCTATTTCCTTCGTTGTTTTCCCGTTAATTATGAGTAACTAATTCCCTTATATGTTTGGGAGTAGATGAACGCTAGGTTAATTCGTATTTAAGATGTATGTTTATCGTGACTCGTATGTTTTGACTATTTATCGATCTACGAATTGTTTCTTCGCTTTAATATGTCTATGTGTTAAAGTGAATGTGTGGAAAAGCCTTTAGGGTGACAGATAAACAACGATTAGGCTGTTCGTAGAAGATAGGATTCGAGTATAGGGCGAAAGCAAATACTCGATCCTCGCCGTTAGTAATTACTGAATATTAGATTCCCGCAAGTGTTTAGGGCGACATCAAAGTCGTGAGTGGGTAGGAAATTACTGCTATCTAGTCAAAAATCACGTAGGAACGATATTTCATTGTCTTAGTCGATAATACATAGCGGGATTCGAATCCCGAGCACATCTCCATCATCTCAAAGCACTCTTATCAGTTTAGGCTTATTCTCTTAGTCGCTCTTGATTTAGGATTGATGTGTTAGGATAATTCGTAAAACAATCTGCGCACTTTATTTAGGCTTGATATCGAGTCGATAGGTTATTACTAGTAATCAGTCCATTCCTCGTGTTCGATACTCGTTTACTCACTTTACTGCACTACAAACGATAGGTCCACTGCCTATCTCATGTCGGTGATAGTAATTAGGTATTCATTTTATGTATAACTTGTCGCACTTGCACATTATATTAGCACACTACATGTCGATCAGCCATCGGTCATTGTTGTAACCATCCACAAATAGTATTTTGATCTTGTTAAGCTTCCGCCAGTGCCAATTGTAGTACAAGGGAGTGTTGTAGGCCCAAGAATCCATACCTTTGAGATACACTCCATTGATCTAACGCACCCATAGTTGTCAGTCTTACTCGCAACTGTTGGGGTGGGCCCGATTAATCGACGCCGGCTCCCGAACAGCGCAACGTAGTGATAGCGGAAGCGCGTTTTGAACCGAGCGGCGTAGGGTGCCGAATTTTCGATTTTCAACATCTAAATTCGACTTAGCGCCCTTCAGCTTCTCCCGAGTGCTCAAGATACTTCTTTGAGCCTCAGGAGACCATGTCTAATTCGAACTTCTCACATTCGAATTTAATACAAATTTATTTGAATTAATAATTTCATTCCAAACTAGTTCGAACAAAGCGGCAGCCGACAGTGTTTCGACTATTTGGCGACCGAAAAGATTTTCGACCGATACCAAATTTTCCAGATTGATTCTACACTTCCCGACGATTGCAACGAGGGGTCTTTCGAATCATTCCGATGTCGTTTGGTATTTTTTCGCAAAATCAAAACAGTTGTTCAAAATTTTCAATTCGATTAAAGATCAATACCAAATTTTCCAGATTGATTCTACACTTCCCGGCGATCGTAACAAGGGGTCTTTCGAATCATTCCGATATCGTTAGGTATTTTTCGTAAAATCAAACCAGTAAGGTTCAAAATATACCGTCGGTATACGTGAATGCACCTCGGATGGACGTCGCAACACTTCGTCTGGCTCCCGGGGCTTCTGAGCTAGATTGTCACGCCGGTATGACCTTGATCGAACCTCCGAGACTGCTCTCGATGACTAGACGCAGCTGGTTTGGGCGTCGGGACTCGTCAAACGATCCCGTGGCTTGACGTGGCTTAACAAGTTCTAACTTCAACTCACTTTGTTTCTTTTCTCTCTAGTTTATTTGTTGAGAGAAAAAATACCAAGTACTTAGGCTTAGTAACCCCTCATGTTGGATCTTCTAGTTCTCATTTTTGCATGCTCACCTTTGTAGTAAAATTCCAATAAGGTTTGTTTATTATATTTTTAAGTGAGACACTTGTCTTGACTCAAAGTGAGTCACTTGCCACCTCAAGCTATGTGGCAAGCCATGGAATTCTCCACATGTCCAAGACCATGCAAAATTTCAAGTAATTCCATGTAGGCCCTTTAGGTTTTTAAATTCTCAATTTAGTCCCTCAATTTTAAGTAATAAAATAATTAAATCCAATCTAATTATTTTATTTACAATTGAGCCTCATTTAGTTAATTAATTAAGCACTTAAGACAATCTCAAGTCCTAATTATCCCCGTGACCGTCACCGGAATTTAATTAAATTATCGACACCTCGTGTCAACTATGCCACTACCTCAACGAATCCCATTCGTTAGGTTCCAGAGAAAAGCCCGCCGTTTTCGTTCAAGTTCATTACCATTTTTAAGCGCGACTCTCTAGGTCCGTCTCAACTGGCACGGGAGGAATCCGCGAGTCCCGGTATTCGCCTAGCCAATCTTGCGGTACCGGACAGATCCCAGTTGAGAACGAATTTTGATCTAATCGAAATTCGAGCGAACCGACTATAGTGTATTCATTTAAATACATCTTACGCTTTCACTTGCGTCCCGGTTAGGTGAGAGCCATGTAAATGTCAAACTCACTAACCCAACACTATGTTATAATTGAGACCCAACCGATTATTTAAACTCCGCTCCGTATCTAATACGAGCGAGCTTACCAGGCTTCGGCCGAAGGCTTTACAATCGTCGTTCTCCAATTACCTCATAGGACGTTAACCTATACGAATATAGGCAGTGAATCTCGATAGCAGTCAAAGCCCGGCAATCATCTCCGTAAAGTCAGTTGCGTTTCATCGCTGGCCCGTGTCCCATCTCCGAACAGTTGCGGACCTAGCCAACTAGCGACAAACCGAAATCGCGAAAGCAAATCCGTCAGTGACCCTATCGGTCTGAGGCTGCTATAGTCATTCGTTCAATCATTGACAACATCCTAGTCATGTGATCAAGACGAATACGAGCCGAATGTCCGAATACGCGATCTCTGCGATCACCGATATCTCCATCACGACCCACAACCTCTCAGGTAATCGGTGACACTACCGATACTATGTGGTCGTCAATGAATAAGTCATATTCGGATATCTAGTCACCCACCTGTCCAGTCTGCAGCCTGCGAAATCTGTATCAAAATACCATATTAGTTTCATACCTGAGTTTTTTGGATACCAAAGTCCTAGGTTTGGAGTTCCTTTGAGATACTTTAATATTCTCTTGACAGCATGAAGATGCGACTCCTTAGGATTAGCTTGGAATCGAGAACATAGACATGTGGAAAATAGAATATCTGGTCGGCTGGCAGTGAGATAGAGCAGAGACCCAATAATTCCTCTATAATGCGATGGATCTACGGGCTCACCCAAGTGATCTGCATCGAGAGTGCATGAGGTTGACATGGGAGTACTTGAAGATTTGCCTTTGTCGATTCCATACTTTCTGAGTATGTCGTGGATGTACTTGGACTGATTGATAAATATCCCATCTTGAAGTTGCTTGATTTGCAGTCCAAGGAAGAATGACATTTCTCCCATCATACTCATTTCAAATTGAGATTTCATCAAAGTGCTAAATTCGACACAGAGTTCTAGATTGGTAGAGCAAACAATGATGTCATTCACGTAGATCTGTACAAGCATGATATCAGGCCCATCATTCTTAACAAACATTGTGGTATCAATTATCCCTTTCGTGAAGCTTGAGGAGGTAAGAAAGTAGGAAAAAACCTCAGACCAGGCCCTTGGAGCTTGTTTAAGCCCGTAAAGTGCCTTGTCGAGTTTGTACACGAAGTACGGATGTTCTGTATTGAGAAATCCATCTGGCTGAGACACATACACTTCTTTCTTCAAAATTCCATTCAAGAAGGCAGTCTTTACGTCCATTTGATAGACAGTAAAGTCTTTGTGTGCTGCGTAGGGGTGAGCATTTAACCCGTTGGACCGCCCCACCCAATCGACCCAACCCAACCCAGACCGCAAGTGTTGGGTTAACGGTTTGATGGGTTGGTTTGGGTTTTAAAAAGTAAAATCGCAGATTTTGCAATCGGGTTTGGTTTTATATTTTTAAAACCGCATAAAACCGCGCCCAACCGCATTGAAAAATATAATAAAATTTTACTATATATGTATCCTGTATTTCATAAAACAATAGATATAACTCATAACAGTAGCGAGGCCAAGAATATTAATTACTATTAATACAAGAACATCAACTCATCATAACACGTTGCGTAAAGTTAAGCTCTAAACGAGTTTTTCATAAAACAAATAGATATTATGTAGTGAATTTTTTTTATATGTTTATCCAATGCAATTCTCCTCCTTTATTCGGACTTGAAATCAACAACTATACACTTGAAGTTTATAGAAGACGAATTTTGAAATAAATACTTTTCTTCTTCGAAAGGGGAATTGATACATGGCCTAATCATAATACATTGCGTAAAGGCTAAGTTCTAAATGATGATTTTTAAAAGATTAAATATTATGTAGTAAAAAGTTACGTGTCTATCCAATGCAATCCTCCTTTATTCGGACTTGAGATCAAGAACTATAGCCATGATGTTCATAGAAGGCAAGTTAAAATTTTAAAATAAAAAATTTATTTCTTGTAAGGGAAATTTTTAAATCAAAATGAGGCACCTGCTTTAGTTGCTTTACCAAAAGCCGACTGTGAACAAGAAACATGAGCTTCTAATCAAAGCTTCTTATCGAACTTTTATTATCTGTTACTATGATTTATTACTATGATAATAACATTTCTGTATATAAACTTTTATATTTGTAAAAAGGTTAATGATATACCTTTTTGCTCTACTACTATACTTTAGAATATTACCTTAATTTTCGTTATATTAAAAATAAATATTAAAACCGCAAAAACCGCCCCAACCCAACCGCATATAAGCAAACCGCATTTTATCGGGTTAAGAATTTTATGATCGGGTTTGGGGTATATTTAAAAAACCGCAATACATTGGGTCGGGTTAAATTTTCGATAAAAACCGCCCAAACCGCACCGCGCTCACCCCTAGTGCTGCGTATGCTAGGAACAATCTAATCGCTCTTGCAACAGGGGCAAATGTCTCATCGTAGTCTAATCCTTTTTGCTGATTGTACCCCTTTGCTACAAGTCGAGTTTTGTTACGGATTACCACACCATCCTCGTCTTTCTTGTTCTTAGATACCCATTTTGTCCCATTACTGTCTTGCCTTTTGCACGAGGGACTATGTTCCAGACTTTGAGACGCTCGAACTGATTGATTTCCTCTTGTATGGCTACTATACAGTTCGGATCACGTAGTGCGTCAATTACTCTGGTTGGTTCTGTTTGGCTCAAGAAACAAGTAAAATCACACTCATTTGATAGCGAACCTCTAGTCTTAAAACCCCTGTAGTGGGATCTCCAATTATTTGATCTGTAGGATGACTTCGAATCCATTTCTTCTCATGAGGTAGTGTTGTATCATCTGTTTCCGATCCCTCATTTAGTGGATACTCGATCACAGAATCAGTAGTGTTGCAAGCGAAAGTCGGTGAGTCCTCTGTATGTGTTGTTGAGTCGAGGTTTCTGCGTCTGAGGGTGAAACTGTTTGTTCAGGAATAGGTTCGGATTCAGGAGGTGATGGACTAGCACTGGGTTCTGTATTTGGAAAGGAATCGGTGGTTGGCCTGTTTTGATTTAGAGAAATGTACATATGTTCAAATAGTTGATCCAGATCCACTTCTTCTTGACCTTGTTGACTGAAACATGTTGGGTTGCTGGGTCGAGATTCGTCAGGTGCATGTTGTTGGTCTTGCCCCAACTTTGCTTTGTTTGAACCTGGTTCTGAACAATTGTGTTCAGAAGCGCCTCTCGAAGACTCTCCTAATCCCATACGAGATTGAGTAGAATCTAGTATTGTTGATTCAAGTCCCGAGCTGCTGTGTCCAGAATTAATTACTAGACCCTCCCGATAGTGACATTCACACTTTCCATAATCATTCTTCTTTTCCTTAGATAGACCCGGTACGCCTTTGATTGCGCAGAGTAACCTACAAAAATTCCTTCAGTAGCCTTTGGATCTAGTTTAGATTTGTCCTCTCGGTCGTTGGCTACAAAGCATTTGCATCCAAAATCCTTAAGTGGGCAATGTTGGGTAATCTTGCGTTTATTAGTTCATAAGGTGTTTTTCCAAATCTTAGATGAATATTCGTACGGTTTTGCGTATAGCATGCAGTGTTCATAGCTTCCACCCAGAGAAAGTGTGGTAGGGAAGACTGTATTAGCATGGGCGGGCAGTTTCCACAAGCGTTCGGTGTGGCGACCCTCACTTTCTAATACTGATTAGTGGCGGATTTTCGCAACGTAAGTCGCTGTAGACCCGTCTAACAAAAACTTTTTCCTAAAATAATATATATTACATCAAAATATTCGTCTACATCGTCATCACTATACAAGGGCCGTAGCCCCCAAAATATCAGAACGCTCATAACCCTAATCACTCCACAGGTCGCATCCATGTACAGCCTCGCCCTCAAAAGTTCATGGAGCACCGCCATCGGTCCGCCTTAGCCTCGACGCGCATCAGCCCCGGGCTCGGTACCTACAAAACGTAAAACCCTGAGCTATTTGCTCAGTAGGTGAAATATGCATGAATGCACCGTGCGCTCGATCCCATCCCATGCATCTCACACATGCACGCTCGACTCATCTCAACTCATCACATCCCACGACACCCCGTGACTCAACACTATACACCCTCGGGTCTCCCACTCAGGTCGCTTTAGAATGGGAAGGCTTCTCAGGTCTCTTTAGAGTCGCCTATTCCCGAGTGAGGTTCACGTTCGGTCTGCCAACTCAGGTCTCTTTAGAGTGGTACGTACTAGAACCTTCCCCTCGATACCTAATGCTCGGTCGGCCCCCTCAGGTCTCTTTAGAGTGGTACGTACTAGAGCACGGGCAGCCTACTCAGGTCTCTTTAGAGCGGCATATACCCAAATCACTAATGTCCCAACGCTCGGGCGGCCAACTCAGGTCGCTCTAGAGTGGCACGCACCCAAGCACCATTGTATCACTCGGTCTGCCCACTCAGGTCACTTTAGAGTGGTACGTACTGGAGCACGGGCAGCCTACCCAGGTCTCTTTAGAGCGGCATACACCCACCCTCTACTGACACAAAGACCACACCACACATCGACTCCCCAAACGTTACCGTTCCGTCCGGTACTCAATCCCCTCACACTGACCTGGTATGCAAGTGCAGTGCAAATAACATTTGACGTGCAACAAGTGTACATATGGCGTGCAATAATATCGAATATGTAAAACATGGGCGTGCAATATATATAATACATGTAACGCACATAATTCGCCAAGTCATGTAAGTCACTGAATTCACATAATCACATAATCATGAAATTCACACAAAAAGGGGGTTACGTGTCGTAGGTGGACCTACCTGTCCTCCTGTTACAGTCAAATACAAAACCCTGAGGAGTTCCTAACTGTCGATCCTCTGAATAAATAAATATTATTAGGATATGTGCTAATTCTAGAATTATACTGGTTTAAAATAATTAACTTTCGAAGTTAAATTTGAAATCAATGGTCAATTCGCAAAATTAATTAATCAATTCGCGAACTTCGATCAGCCCGCAAAAAAGAGCAGTTCGCGAATTCCCTCAAGGCCCGCAAAAGGTTCACCATTCGCGAAACCCTTAGGATTCGCAAACGCGTTCGGCCCGCGAAGCTCGGTTCGTGACTTATTTAATTCGCCAACCTCGTCGAGTTCGCGAAGTGTTCATAATATTCTCAATTCGTGAAATTCATCTTAGGATTCGCAAAATGCCCTATATTGTGAAGTTCTACCCTATGAATTCGTGAGGATCTATTATTTTATTCCTTATGAAGTAACTTATAACATTATTTTACTCTTTTAATTCGTGAACTCCCATGTGCACAATTCCCAACATTATTTAGTTTTTTTGCCTAGTATCATATCAACTCGTGTATGACATACAACTGCTAAGTTTATATAATTATAAATATTTCACCTCACAATTCGTGAAGTGCTATAAGTGAGGTTCATTATATATAGTTTATTAATAATAATAACACCTCACCAAGTTGATCAGTTCGCGAAATATTCTTAGCAAAGGTTTGCGAACTAAGGTTAGTGGCCTTGCTTCAATTCGCGAAATAAGATTCGTAATCCACTTTAGACCTAAATTCACGAACTTGCCTAGATTCTGTAACTCGCCAAATATAGTTCACGAAGTCCTCTCTAATTGTGAAGTTCAAGGTTATTTCACGAAATCACACAAATTCAATTTGCCAAATGCAATTCGTAAACCTAATTGATTCGTGGAGAGTCTACCAAACTTATGTTTCGCCAAACTAATTAATTGGTGAACCTCTAATAGGATTATATATTTTAAAAACTGCGATTTCTCGACCAAAATACTGTTCTTCCCATAATTTTATAAGCTCTACCATCTCTTCTTATTTTAAAATCGTTACTCCTACCTAAAGGTTATTTTATGCCACAGTTATGAACCCTTAAAAACATGTTATACGATCCGAAACTTATTTCAACTTAAATGAACACGTTAACTTGATTTGAACGTGTGTTCCAAACTAGGGTTTCTACCCTCTTTCTTACACCTTAATTCCTAAATTTTCATTAGTTACAACAATTATAGAAGTTGTAAGAAATATTTCCTTTTACCACAGTGCGAGCTTGAATGGTTGTGAATTTTCTTAGCTTTGGCAAAACTCCTTTAGTGCTCTCCCTTTTCCTTTCTCGTTGATAAGGGTTTTGTTCTTTTTCCCTTTATACCTTTGAGAACTTTCGTTCATATACATATGTTCTTTTAATAATCCATATTTTTGATAAGTATTGGGACTTAGGAAGTGATGAGTGATGGGACTAGTTGTGACGCAAATTTCCCTCAATCTTAAGCAACTTTATTTTCCATGTTTATCCTTGCTACTTGGACTTTAAATTATGTAGTAAATATAGCCCATATTATATTACTTATATAATTTGGGCTTTTGAACCTATGCTCAAGTTTAGGTTTAGCCCAATATTATGAATTCCACCTAGTCCCAATATTATGGGAATTTATATTCTATTTCCACAACTTAAACTTTCTTCAAACTTCCTAATTAACAAATTATGTTATTGATTTACATCAAAACCCGGTATTAAATTTTACGGGTATTACATCCGGTTTCACCTTTCTACGACTCCATTCTGTTGTGGAGTGTGGACAGCGGAGAATTGTTGAGAAATTTCTAGGGATTCGTAGAATTCGCTGAGCTGTTGATTCTTAAATTCCGTTCCATTGCCAGACCGAACTATTTTAACACTACATTGTAGTAAGTTCTGTGTTGTCCTGATGATACTTGGAATATGTTCGACTGTATCTGATTTAGTTCGTAAGAAGCGGACCCAAGTATAGCGGGAATAGTCGTCGACAATAACCAGCATGTATCGCTTTCCACTGATGCTATCAGTTCACATTGGGCCGCACAGATCCATATGTAATAGCTCTAGTGGATGTTGAGTGGATGCTGTGTGTTTTGTAGGATGTGATGCCTTTTCATTTTTCCTCTCTCACAAGCAGAGCACATATGCTCCTTCTGGTACTTCAGTGGTGGTAGTCCAATAGCCAATTTGTTGGTCAACAGCTTGTTGAGGGTCTTGAAGTTAAGATGAGATAGCCGCTGGTGCCATAAGTTATTTTGAGTTGATGTTGCTTTGGAGATTAGGCAGATATTTGTCTTTGGTCTGACAGTTCTAATATCAATGGTGTAAAGATTTGTCTTGCGAGTTCCAGTGAGAAGTTCTTCACCATTGGCATTGAGAATTTTGCATGTTTTCTTTTGAAACACAACTTGGAGTCCGATGTCACTTAATTGTCCTATTGATAAGAGGTTGTGTGTCAGCCCTTCAACATACGAAACTTCCTTGATTGTAAGTCGATTGCATATAAGATCGCCATAACCAAGAATGCTGGCTCCATTGCTATTACCAAAGCGTACCAGCCCGCCTGGCCTATCAACGTAGTTGCTCAACAGTTCCTTCTTCCCAGTCATGTGTGTGGAGCAACCGGAATCTAAGTACCACACATGAGGGGCCTGAAAAAAGCTAGAGGGTTTTAGGTACCCATTTAACTATGGGTCCACCTCTATTGTGCTTGTTAGTTCGTTTAGACTCCCTAAATTTTTCTTTGTTAGTGGATGACACAGAGTCACTAATGTTTCTAGGGCTGGGATTTGGGTTTCCTCAGTCTTAAGCTTTGGAACCCATTTTTGCCCTAGGGAAGGTCTCTTTGTCTTAGGCTTAGAGATGTGTTTTTGGGGTTTTGCAAGTTTTGCAGGTTCCTTGGTAGTTTTTGGTTTTGTTCTTTTCTTTTTCTTTATATTTGTGTTTTTAGGAATTGTTTTGTAAGTTTGGTTGTAGAACTGATCATGCATGGAAAACTTTATTTTTGATTGAAGAGATAGTTTTGCGATACACGTCGAAATAAAGATGGTACAAAAGTTTTTGAAGGAAAAAATCAATAACAAAAGGTGTATTAAGGTCGCGGTTCTCCTTCAAGATATCTTCCTTTCTAACCCATACTTGACCTTTCCATGGCTCTTTTGTGGGTCCTGAAAATTTCAAGGCATTACTGCAAGAAATTTTGTCATGCGAAACTAAGGTATAAGAAAGTGTGTGTAATCTTAATTTTCTTTAAGTGAGGAGATTGCCTCTTGACGTTTCTGCCTTTCTTCATCAAAGGACTTTCTCTCTCTTTCGAGAGTAGAGTGTAGATCACTGATTTTCTTTATGTATTCAGGCATATACCCTGCTGCATACGTAGTTATCGGTGCCTCACTTGCTGAATCTTCTGAGGTATCTCCTTCACTTGGACGTGGAATATTGGACTCAAATTCTGTTATTGCTGGAAAATTTCTTTCTTTACAACTATCATTTAACTCTGTATAATCAAATGATGTTTGAGTTTTACTGTGTGTTGGTGTCTCATTTTCACTACCAAAATACATGAGATTTGCCAGGCAACCTGTCTGCATGAATTTGAGATCATATAGATAAGGTGCACTTGATATGCCTTGTTTTAACTTACATGAATTTTCAAAACCTTGTCCCTTATGAGCATTTTATAAATCTATGTTGACTGGTTTGTTTAAGAAGATCGTTTGTTCTGACTGATCTCGTCGGGTTAAGATGTCCTCCAAGTTTTTGATTTTGGAGTCCAGTCTTTCCCGTTCTTTACAGAGTAAGTCATATTTAGTTGTAGAGTCCATTGCCTGATCTCTATGAGATTTCATTTCCTTTTCTAAATACTTGGCTTTAGCTTTGGATTTTTGCACTTGTACTTCTAGCTTAGCAACCTTTTCATTTGCTACAATTAGACGATTTTTCTCACATGCATAATCATATCTAAATTTATCTAATACTACTAAATTCTTTTCTAAGTTAGCTTCTAGTTCTTTGATTTTCTTTTTCCTTGTTTGTTAGATTTATATAAAGATAAAAATTCATTTTTCAGCTTAAGTTAAGAATCATAATCTGCTTCGCTTACCTCCACCATGTCTGAGTTGTTGGAGGTTTCCCTGTCTGATTCGCTTCCTTCAGCTCCAGCTCCATCTTCTTCGTCATCCAGTTTGGCCATCAGTGCCACGTTCTCTTCCTCGGTGTCTGAAATGTGAAGTTCGCGAAATGATAAGGATGAGTTGAAAAGATTCGCAGAATGCTTGAATTGCGAATTGCTATGTGGGTTCGCAGAAAGATGACTGGATTTGTGAAATAACATATTGCGACAGGTATGAAGATTCACGAACTGACGTGAGATCAACGATTCGCTAAACCTTGGATTCGCAAAAAGTTTGGAAAGTAGGATTCGCGAAATCTGAATTCGTGAGCAGCAAAGTGTGATTTAAGACGTTGATCTTGAGGAATCCAACGACATTTGTATTTCCAATTCGCGAAACTGAGCTTTCGCGAACTTAGTGAACCTAATTCGTGAAATTGGTGCTTTCAATTCGTGAAAATCCTCCTTAAATCAGAATTAGTCAAACTTAACTCAGACTGTGAATTTGCGAATTCTTAACCCTAGATACCCGCCGTTCGCGAATTCAAAGATAGGAAGCAGAAACGAAGCTGTTCTTCATTTTTGTTGGCGAAAATTTCACAAACTAGCTCCAAATTTGACAGAATCAACTGAAAGCTCTTAGACTTGATAGAAGCAAAACTTTGCAGCTTGAAGAACTTAAAGAATCACGCGATAGAGCTTAGGTCAAAATTTTGAGTTCTGTGGGCAAAAATCTTGCACTGATCGATTCTTTGGAGCTTGAAATGAAGTTCCCTCACCTACACGCTTGCTCTGATACCACTTGTAAAGTCCAGATTATCCAATAACACGACTATTTCTACGGATTATAGATTTGATATTTGATATGAATAGTGCTTTTGGAGGCTTTGAACATTGAGTACGTGGGTGTAAAATTGGAAAACTTAATTAATGAGGTTAGGGTTTAAGCTTAAATACCTTGGAAAGGTATTAAGCACATTGGGCCCCTAGGAAGCCCATTACAATTACAATCCAATCTAAGTAAAGTAAAGCATATAAAATACATCATAAGGAAGTAACACGACTTAGAATAATATGTTGGACACTTCTTTAATATTCCTAACAATATCTCAGAGAGAGGGCAATACTCTCTCCGAATAATGAGACTGTTGATGAGAGTAACAGGTACAATCGTTTACGGGGAATTGTCAGGGTTTTCCATGCTCTTACTTATGCATATGAGACGAATGTGATTCAAGTACGGCCAGTCTTCTTCCTGAGTCCAAGTCTGAACTCGTAAGATCGTATCGTTCGTCGTAAGGATAATCGATCATTGATGATGTTGATCAGCTTCTCGTACTTCTCCTGGGCTTCTGCTTCTTCGTTCCTTAGCTTCTCCAGAATCCATTCGAGTTTTTTTAGAAGCACTAATTTCGAAATTGGCTCTACATCTGAAGCTAAAATTAGCCATTCTGAAACAAATTCCACTAGGAAGACCCGTAGGAAACAAGATCCAGCCATAAAAAAGGCGTATGGCGCTGAAGTGATCCAATAATACTGAATCCGCATCCATAGCATTTGCGAGCGACAGCTGGCGGCTGCGACGTATTCTTCCTCGGCCGTCAATGTCGAAACGCAGTTTTGCTTCTAAGATGACAGAACAGACTAGCTTTTCGATGTGGGAAAATCGGGCACTATGCTAGGAATTGTAATGAGAATGTGCCTCGAGTCTCAAACCAACCACTGATACCCCCCTACGGTCCCAGCACGAGTTTTTACTCTAACGAATGAGGAGGACGTCAATATTTACTCAAACAATCGCTTCATGTGAATACCGTTCATAAGATCAATAAATTAAATATAAATAAATAAAACCATAACAAATACTTTCAGAACACTTTTGGATCACTTTTAATGAGTATTGAGCAAGATCGAAGCAAAAATCTTCAGAAAAAGTCATCTCGGCCATTTTCTGTTTTTGTTCGAGTTGATCCGTTTGTTGTTGTTTTTAGCTCACAAATCGGTCGAATATGTGTTTAGAGAAGAATTTTTGAAGTTTTGGATCAAGTTTGAGTGATTTTGGTTGAGACGGACCTAGAGAGTCGCGCTTAAAAATGGTAATGAACTTGAACGAAAACGGCGGGCTTTTCTCTGGAACCTAACGAATGGGATTCGTTGAGGTAGTGGCATAGTTGACACGAGGTGTCGATAATTTAGTTAAATTCCGGTGACGGTCACGGGAATAATTAGGACTTGAGATTGTCTTAAGTGCTTAATTAATTAACTAAATGAGGCTCAATTGTGATTAAAATAATTAGATTGGATTTAATTATTTTATTACTTAAAATTGAGGGACTAAATTGAGAAATTATAAACCTCATGGGCTTAAATGAAATATTTGCATGTTGACTTGCTCTTGGACATGTGTATGATTCCTAGCTTGCCACATTGGATGAGGTGGCATGTGAGTCATACTCTTGGCTTTGATGGGAGCATGACAAGTGTTAAAATATAAATCAATAAACATCCTTAGTGGGATTTTACTACAAGCATGGAAATAAAAGTAACATGCATAAGAGAGTTAATAGATAGCTTGCTTCTTGAAGAAAGAAAAGCACTTGGTCATTTTGCTCTCATCAACCAAAACTAGAGAATTGGAAAAGTGTGTACTTGGTACTTCTTAAAGCAACGGATCGTTTGACGAAGCCCGACGCCCGAACCGAGCTGCGTCTAGCCATCGGGAGCAGTCTCGGAGGTTCGATCAAGGTCATACCGGCGTGACAATCTAGCCCGGAAGCCCCGGGAGCCAGACGAGGTGTTGCAACGTCCATCCGCAGTGCATTCACATACACCGACGGTATATTTCGAACCTTAATGATTTGATTTTACGAAAATTACCAAACGATATCAAAATGATTCGAAAGACACCACGTTACGATCGCGGGGAAGTGTAGAATCAATCTGGAAAATTTGGTATTGATTGGAAATCATTTCGGTTGTCAAACTGTCGAAAGACGGCAGACTGCCGCTTTTGTCGAATTGATAATTTCGAACCACTGATTTGATTTTGTGAAAAATACCAAACGACATCGGAATGATTTGAGAGACCCCTCGTTATGATTGTTGGGAAGTGTAGAATCAATCTAGAAAATTTGGTATTGATCGGAAATTGTTTCGGTCGCCAAATAGTCGAAACACTGTCGGCTGCCGCTTTGTTCGAACTAGTTTGGAACGAAATTATTAATTAGACTAAATTTGTAATAAATTCGAATTTAGGAAGTTCGAATTAGATGTGGTCTCCTGAGGCTCAAGGCAGTATCTTGAGCCCTCGGGAGAAGCCAAAGGGCGCTAGGTCGAATTTAGATGTTGAAAATAAAAAATTCGGCACCCTACGCCGCTCGGTTCAAAACGCGCTTCTGCTATCGCCACGTTGAGCTGTTCGGGGGCCGGCGTCGATTAATCGGGCCTACCCCAACAAGGTGCCCCTACGGGGGCTGCCGTGACTTGGCTGCTTGCTTTACGAACTCGGAGCTTGCTAATCTGCCACGAATTGGATCATTCTACACGTGGTATAATCAGCAAAGCGGTACCTCCGGTATTTGGCGCAGAATAGACAGAATTGTGGGCAACCCGGCATGGTTTGCTCGCTTTGGAGACCTGGCTTACCGTTGCACCACACCGGCCACGTCGGACCATTCCCCACTTGTTTTGGAAGGTGCGAATCCACAGCGTGCAAGGGGGGATAGTTTTCGGTTTGACAACTACTTGGCGCAAGACCCTCGATTCCTTCCCTTAGTGGAGAATGTGTGGTCTCATTCCATTAGTGGGTACCCCATGTTCTCCGTTTTGCGAAGGCTAAAGAATATCAAAATGGCTCTTAGGAACTTAAGGCAGAATAAGGGCGATCTTAACCGTAATGTGCTCGAGGTGCGACGTTTTCTCGACATAGCTCAGGAACTTGTTGCTCAACATCCCTTCGAACCTCACCTCCTCATTCTAGAGAAACGGTGTCGCTTTGTCTATGCTAGGGTGTGGCGACCCTACTTTTCTAATATGGATTAGGGGCGGATTTTCGCAACGTAAGTCGCGGAAGACCCGTCTAATAAATTTTTTTTTTTAAAGATAATATAATATAATAAAATATTATTTTACATAGTAGTATCTGTACAACGGGCGTAGCCCCAAAAATGTCAAAAGAACAAAAACCCCTATTATCGCTCCACAGGTCTTCATCCATGTACCGCCCTGCCCTCGAAAGTCCGTGGAGCACCGCCACCAGCCGCCTCAGTCTTGACGCGCGTCGGCGTCAGACTCAGTACCTACAACACGTAAACACTGAGCAAATTGCCCAGTAGGTGAATAAAATTCAATGCAGCGTGCACTCATTCCCAATTCCCAATTCTCGCAACATGATATAATGCACGCTTGTTCCCACATTTCTATCGTATCTCAATATCAGGGCCCTAGGCTGGACTCGGCACCTCGCGCGCAATAAAATAAAATATATATCGTCTGGTCGCTAACGCCAGACTAGCGGTGCCCACGCCGATAGTGCGCTGATCGATCACGTCAACGTCCTCCTATCAGGTCGCCCCTTCCGCTACACAACTCATCCGATGGTTTGCACCTCGGGTCGCTCACGCCCAAGTAGACAGATCGCTCACGTCTGTCTCCCGTCAGGTGCCCCGCGAGTCCAACCTCAACTCCGCTACGAGTCTGACTGCCAAAATCGGCACACTCTACCCCGCTCAATCGACACCTTAAGCCTTAAAGTGTCACCACTAATGTGGTCATTATTCCTCACCATGTCGTGCGATGTCATACATATACGTGAAACACATGCAGCGTGATGTCACACAAAACATACGTAAAACACGTAAATCACATAAGTCACGTAATCACATAATAGCAGGTAAGCGTTTACGTGTCGTAGATGAATGATTCACCTACCTGTCCTCCCGCTATAACCAACTACGAAGTCCCGTGAAGTCTCTATAGATCGGTCGTCTGAATATATTAATATTATTAGTATATGTGCTAGTTCTCGAAAACAACTAATGTCGAAAACATCAAACCATATCGACATTCTATAAATGTCGATAGAAATGTCGAGTTCCTTAATGGGTATATCTCGAATTCTTTATGTTATCTATATCAATATCTTTCATTGAGTGGCAAATATCGAGTTAAAGTTGTCGAGCTCCTACAAATGTCGAGACATTCTAAAAATAAATATAAATGTCGAGACCTAAAAGCAAGTATAAATGTCGAGACTGCTTAGGATAAAATGTCGAGATCTTCTCTACATAAAAAAAATAAACCTCGAGACCATATATCGAAACTTTACAAAATGTCGAGACCACTATGCTATCGAGATCTTCTTTATAATGATGTCGAGGTGATCGTTGGGAATAAATGTCGAGCTTATCAAATGATATTGAGTCTTACAAATGTCGACCATCCTTATATGTATATATGTAGAATAAATGATACATCTCGAGTTCCTTTAGTTCATATCGCGACATTTTTATATTATATATCTCGACATCATTCAATTATGCATCTCGAAATCCTTCTGCTATTAACATGTATCAACATCTATATTTACAGCAGCAACTAATCTACCATTGTGACCATCTCAAAATTCTATTCTAATTCCAGAAAGTGATAAGCTACAAATCATTAATATTCTCATAATTTCTTTGTCTATTAAAATTCATCAAAATATATATTTAATTGCTTAAACACCTATGAAATATAAAAGCTGAAGCTTAAGGACTGTTAGGGTTTTCTACATATTATCGAAACCTCCTTTCCTCATTACCTATGCATATAGCTTTCATGACATGAATTCTGGCTAAAATCCTAAGTTCTTAGGTGCAGTAACCTTCGGACCCCTCCTAGGGTTAGTTATTAAATTCATCATGTAACTATTGAAACAAGCTAAGTGTAAAAAGATTAATTATATACCTCACTTTGAAGATGGGTTTTCGAAAATTGCTAAGCTCCTTTACATTGTAAAATTTCTTGTTTTCTACTCACACCTTCAGCTCCTTTTTGCTTTCGTTCATGGGGGTTTTCTCTTGTTAATGACCAATGATCTTTGTTATATGATGTATATTTAGATAAGCATCAAAGTTTTCGATAATAGTGTAAGATTTGACAAGTTGGTGATTTGTTTTTCCTCAAGTGTAAGCAACGTGGTTATTGAATGGTGCTTTGAAAGTTTTGGGCCTTATTTATCTATTAAGTATAGCCCAGCCCAATTAGTTCCCCAATTAATTCCTATATTGTTATTTTTGGGTATTACTTTAGGTAAGTTTTCAAAATAGCTATCAAGACCAGTAACGTTAATATATTATATATATGTATATTTACATATATATATATATATATTTTATTCAAGAACTTAAATCATTTTATCAAGATTCTTCATTCACGTATTCACACCGTTAGTGACAACCAAAGATCCCGTATTAAATTTTTACGGGTATTACATCTCCCCCCTTAAAAGAATTTCGTCCCCGAAATTACGCCGACGGGAATAACTCGGGATAACGAATTCTCATATCATCCTCACGCTCCCAAGTGGCTTCCTCAACTGGTTGATTCCGCCATAAAACCTTAATTAACGGAATGGACTTATTCCGTAATCGTTTTGACTCGTACATCAAAATTTCTACGAGCTTCTCTTCGTAACTCAAGTCAGGCTTGAGCTGTTGATAAAGAAGCTCGTTCTGAATCACATGACTCGGGTCCGCGACGTATTTTCGTAACGTCGATACGTGAAATACGTCGTGAACTTGTGATAGGGAGTCGGTAAGTCTAACTGATACGCAACCTCACCGACTCGTTTGACTATCTTGAAGGGGCCTATGTATCTGGGACTTAGCTTGCCCTTCTTTCCAAAACGCTTTACTCCTTTCATTGGGGAAATCTTTAGAAATACTTGATCGTCTTCTGCGAACTCCAAGGGTCGTCGGCGATGATCTGACTCTTCTGACGACTCTGTGCGGTTCGCATCCTTTCTCGAATTTTTGTGACAGCTTCTGTCATTTCTCGAATCATATCCGGTCCTAATAGGGCTCGTTCGCCGATTTCGTCCCAATGGATTGGAGAGCGGCACTTACGCCCATATAAAGCCTCGTATGGCGCCATTCCGATTGTGGCATGAAAACTGTTGTTGTATGAAAATTCTATGAGCAGCAAATACTTACTCCAGTTTCCTTTGAAATCGAGCACACATGCCCGTAGCATATCCTCGAGAGTCTGAATCGTTCGTTCAGACTGCCCATCGGTCTGCGGATGGTAAGCAGTACTGAACGAGAGCTTGGTACCCATTGCTTTCTGCAGGCTCTGCCAAAAGTTCGACAAAAATCTCGAATCTCGATCCGAGACTATAGAAATTGGAATTCCATGGAGGCGGATGATTTCCTGAATATATAATTCCGCATAGCGTTCCATGGAAAAAGTGGAACTAATTGGAAGGAAATGAGCCGATTTGGTCAGGCGATCAACAATCACCCAAATAGCATCGTGGCCTTTCGTCGCTTTGGGCAAACCAACGACGAAATCCATCGTGATATGATCCCACTTCCATTCCGGAATGGGTAGAGGCTGTAGGGTTCCAGCTGGTCGCTGGTGTTCCGCTTTGATCAGCTGGCACGTCATACATCTACTCACGAACATGGCGATGTCCTTCTTCATTCCCGGCCACCAATATATGATTCGCAAATCTTGGTACATCTTTGTCGCGCCCGGGTGTACTGAGTACGTTGTTGCGTGCGCCTCTGTCATTATCGTTCGCCGTAACTCCTCGTCGTTGGGCACACATAGCCGATTCTTGTATAACAAGGTTCCGTCTGCTCGGATTTCGAAGTCTTGGGGTAGGGTATCCTTCGCTTTTAGGTAGAATTCATCCTCTTCTTGTGCTCTTTGAATTCGTTCTAGTAACGTTGGCTGAAGAGTCAGCGTTGCTAGTTTCGTTTCGACTTCGCCCAAATCGACTATTTCCACTCCTAATCTGTGCAATTTCGTACTCATCGCTTTTCGACTGAGCGCATCTGCGACTACGTTCGCTTTGCCCGGATGATAATTGATAACGCAGTCGTAGTCTTTTACGAGCTCCAGCCATCGTCGTTGTCGCATATTCAGTTCCTTCTGGGTGAAGAAATACTTCAGACTCTTATGATCTGTAAAGATTTCGCACCGTTCTCCGTAAAGGTAGTGTCTCCAAATCTTTAAAGCGAAGACGACTGCTGCAAGTTCTAAGTCGTGGGTTGGGTAGTTCTTTTCGTATTCTTTTAGTTGCCGTGAAGCATAAGCGATCACCTTCCCATTTTGCATCAGCATGCATCCCAGTCCGTTTTTCGAGGCATCACTATAGACTGAGAATCCTCCAGTTCCCGAGGGTATAGTTAGAACAGGAGCTCTGGTAAGTCGTTTCTTTAGTTCTTGAAAACTCTGCTCACATGCGTCTGTCCACTGGAAGGGTACATTCTTTCTGGTCAAGTTTGTCAGAGTCGAGGCAATGCTAGAGAAGTCAGCTATGAACTTACGGTAATATCCCGCAAGTCCTAGAAAACTTCGGACTTCGGTCGGAGTAGTTGGTCGTGGCCAATTGTTCACGGCCTCAATCTTACTCGGGTCCACGGAAATTCCACTCCCGGAAATCACGTGTCCCAAGAAGGCTACTTACTCAAGCCAAAATTCGCATTTCTTGAATTTGGCGTAGAGCTGTTTCTCACGCAAGGTTCCTAAGACGATTCGTAAGTGACTCTTGTGTTCTTCTTTCGTCTTAGAATAGATCAGAATGTCGTCAATAAAGACGATTACGAAGCGGTCGAGATAGTCTTTAAAGACTCGGTTCATAAGATCCATAAAAGCAGCAGGGGCATTAGTCAGTCCGAAGGGCATGACGAAAAACTCGTAATGGCCGTACCTCGTACTGAACGCCGTTTTTGGAACATCTGTCTCCCTGATTTTTAACTGATGGTATCCCGAACGGAGATCGATTTTCGAGAATACCGTAGCACCCTGTAGTTGGTCGAATAGATCATCGATCCTTGGTAACGGGTATTTATTCTTGATCGTGATCTTGTTTAATTCCCGGTAGTCGATACACAGTCGCATCGACCCATCTTTCTTTCGTACAAAAAGAACGGGTGCGCCCCACGGCGAAAAACTCGGCTGAATAAACCCCTTAGATAGTAGGTCTTCTAACTGTTCCTTCAATTCCTTTAACTCGTTCGGTGCTAAACGATAAGGGGCTTTAGAGATTGGGGCTGACCCAGGTATTAGATCTATTGTGAACTGTATTTCTCGATCAGGGGGTAACCCCGGGAGATCATCGGGAAATACATCCGCGTATTCGTTGACTACAGGTACAACTTTTAGTTCCGGTTGAAGTAAATCCTCTGCCTTCACCGCGTATATGAGATAAGACTCACAACCTGACCTCAAAAGTCGGTGAGCCTTTAGAGCTGATATTCGGGGAATACTATTCTTATTCGCTTTACCCGAAAAAGTGAATGCTTCTTCTTCAGGCAGCTGGAATTTAACGACCTTCTTGTTACAATCTATGATGGCTCCATATCTTGAAAGCCAATACATTCCGAAGATGACATCATAGTCGTTCATCGGGATTACAATCAGGTCGACGCTCAAGTTCCTACCCTTAATACTTACGACGCATCCTCGCAGTACTTGGTTGGTATGCGTCGGATCCCCATGAGGTAGAGTAACTACATAGTTGCATTCGGATGAGGTAGGGGATATTCCTACCTTCGCCACGTACTTAGCCGACACAAATGAATGTGTGGCTCCAGAATCAATAAGCACAGAAGTGGGCACGTTATAGATAGCTAACGTACCCGTCACAACAGAAGGATTCGCCTCGGCCTCCTCATTTGTCAAAGTAAAAACTCTCGCGGGAACAGGTGGAGGTCGCATTGGCGGTTGGGCCGGGTTCCGTACTAGAGGTAAATTCTCCGTACAAGCTCTAGCAAAATGACCGATTTTTCCGCACCTGAAGCACTGCGGAATCTGTCTTGTCCCAAAGCAGGCCCCGAAATGGTAACGCCCGCATTGTCGACACTGGGGCGCAACATTTTGAGGTCGATTGGGGATATTGATCGGTCCCTGTATTGGTCTCGGTCGCCAGTTTTGTTGGCCCTGACGGTTCCATTGGGTATTAGGACCTTTGCCGAAAAACTGGCGTTTCTTATCTCCTCCGCTTCCTTGTTGGGCCTCTCTCCTCTTTTTCGCTTCCTGTGCTTCCACCACCACCGACTCTGCTTGTTCCGCAATTAGGGCACGTTCAGTTACTTGCATAAACTCTAGTTGGCGTGCACCCGCAATACTTAAATCCTGATATATTTCGGGTTTAAGTCCCTTGATGAACCTGATCACTTTCAACGAATTAGTCGCCACTAACTGCGGAGCAAATCGAGATAATTCTTCAAATCGGCGGATGTATTCCGCCACCGGCATGCTCCCTTGCTTCAAACTCATGAACTCGTACATCCTTTGTTCCTGATCATGCGCCGTAAAGTATTTATTGAAGAAAAGCTCCCTAAACCTTTCCCAAGTCATAGTGATTGGGCTCTCCAACACCTTTACGGTATTCCACCAATAGCGTGCATTCTCTCGGAAAAGGGAAACGGCACAAAGGACTTTTTCGTTGTCAGGCACTCGAATATAGATGAACATGTCCTCTATAGTGCCTATCCAATCTTCAGCCACTACAGGATTGGTAGCTTCAGTAAATATTGGGGGTTTAGCTTTCGAAATCGTTCCCCGATTAGTTCCACTCGATCAGGCTGCGGGGAATGTTCCGACGAGCTCCGGTGATGGATCAAGTCATTGATTTGATCCGACTGTCGTCGGATCAGATCGGTCAATTGATGTATAGTAGAGCGGTCGTCATTTGGTGGGGATTCAGACCCCGCCCTACGGCTAGAACTGCCTACATCTCGACGTCCTTTCGGCATTTTTTTATCTATTTCTACAATTATTCACACAGAGCACATATCAAATAACACGTAATAATGAAATCAAATATTGAACTTACAGGCCAGGCTGGTTCTCCAGGCTTTTGAGTGGCAGTACATGGATAATCTTCAGAATCTGAAGCCTAAGCTCTGATACCACCTGTGGCGACCCTACTTTTCTAATTAGGATTAGGGGCGGATTTTCGCAACGTAAGTCGCGGAAGACCAGTCTAATAATTTTTTTTTTGTTTTTTTAAAAGATAATATAATAAAATAAAATATTATTTTACATAGTAGTATCTGTACAACGGGCGTAGCCCCAAAAATGTCAAAAGAACAAAAACCCCTATTATCGCTCCACAGGTCTTCATCCATGTACCGCCCTGCCCTCAAAAGTCCGTGGAGCACCGCCACCAGCCGCCTCAGTCTTGACGCGCGTCGGCGTCAGACTCAGTACCTACAACACGTAAACACTGAGCAAATTGCCCAGTAGGTGAATAAAATGCAATGCAGCGTGCACTCATTCCCAATTCCCAATTCTCGCAACATGATATAATGCACGCTTGTTCCCACATTTCTATCGTATCTCAATATCAGGGCCCTAGGCTGGACTCGGCACCTCACGCGCAATAAAATAAAATATATATCGTCTGGTCGCTAACGCCAGACTAGCGGTGCCCACGCCGATAGTGCGCTGATCGATCACGTCAACGTCCTCCTATCGGTCGCCCCTTCCGCTACACAACTCATCCGACGGTTTGCACCTCGGGTCGCTCACGCCCAAGTAGACAGATCGCTCACGTCTGTCTCCCATCAGGTGCCCCGCGAGTCCAACCTCAACTCCGCTACGAGTCCTACTGCCAAAATCGGCACACTCTACCCCGCTCAATCGACACCTTAAGCCTTAAGGTGTCACCACTAATGTGGTCATTATTCCTCACCATGTCGTGCGATGTCATACATATACGTGAAACACATGAAGCGTGATGTCACACAAAACATACGTAAAATACGTAAATCACATAAGTCACGTAATCACATAATAGCAGGTAAGCGTTTACGTGTCGTAGATGAATGATTCACCTACCTGTCCTCCCGCTATAACCAACTACGAAGTCCCGTGAAGTCTCTATAGATCGGTCGTCTGAATATATAATATTATTAGTATATGTGCTAGTTCTCGAAAACAACTAATGTCGAAAACATCAAACCATATCGACATTCTATAAATGTCGATAGAAATGTCGAGTTCCTTAATGGGTATATCTCGAATTCTTTATGTTATCTATATCAATATCTTTCATTGAGTGGCAAATATCGAGTTAAAGTTGTCGAGCTCCTACAAATGTTGAGACATTCTAAAAATAAATATAAATGTCGAGACCTAAAAGCAAGTATAAATGTCGAGACTGCTTAGGATAAAATGTCGAGATCTTCTCTACATAAAAAAAATAAACCTCGAGACCATATATCGAAACTTTACAAAATGTCGAGACCACTATGCTATCGAGATCTTCTTTATAATGATGTCGAGGTGATCGTTGGGAATAAATGTCGAGCTTATCAAATGATATTGAGTCTTACAAATGTCGACCATCCTTATATGTATATATGTAGAATAAATGATACATCTCGAGTTCCTTTAGTTCATATCTCGACATTTTTATATTATATATCTCGACATCATTCAATTATGCATCTCGAAATCCTTCTGCTATTAACATGTATCAACATCTATATTTACAGCAGCAACTAATCTACCATTGTGACCATCTCAAAATTCTATTCTAATTCCAGAAAGTGATACGCTACAAATCATTAATATTCTCATAATTTCTTTGTCTATTAAAATTCATCAAAATATATTTAATTGCTTAAACACCTATGAAATATAAAAGCTGAAGCTTAAGGACTGTTAGGGTTTTCTACATATTATCGAAACCTCCTTTCCTCATTACCTATGCATATAGCTTTCATGACATGAATTCTGGCTAAAATCCTAAGTTCTTAGGTGCAGTAACCTTCGGACCCCTCCTAGGGTTAGTTATTAAATTCATCATGTAACTATTGAAACAAGCTAAGTGTAAAAAGATTAATTATATACCTCACTTTGAAGATGGGTTTTCCAAAATTGCTAAGCTCCTTTACATTGTAAAATTTCTTGTTTTCTACTCACACCTTCAGCTCCTTTTTGCTTTCGTTCATGGGGGTTTTCTCTTGTTAATGACCAATGATCTTTGTTATATGATGTATATTTAGATAAGCATCAAAGTTTTCGATAATAGTGTAAGATTTGACAAGTTGGTGATTTGTTTTTCCTCAAGTGTAAGCAACGTGGTTATTGAATGGTGCTTTGAAAGTTTTGGGCCTTATTTATCTATTAAGTATAGCCCAGCCCAATTAGTTCCCCAATTAATTCCTATATTGTTATTTTTGGGTATTACTTTAGGTAAGTTTTCAAAATAGCTATCAAGACCAGTAACGTTAATATATTATATATATGTATATTTACATATATATATATATATATATATATTTTATTCAAGAACTTAAATCATTTTATCAAGATTCTTCATTCACGTATTCACACCGTTAGTGACAACCAAAGATCCCATATTAAATTTTTACGGGTATTACATAGGGCGGTTGAAACGGAACATTCAGCCATGGCTCAACGTGCGAAGGTTGCATGGTTAAAGGATGGAGACCAATGCACGGCATACTTCTTCAAGAAAGTTGCTACTCGAAGGGCCATGAATCGTATCTTCTTCCTTGAGAACGAAGCTGGGGAAACATTTGATGGCGACGACCAAGTGCGGGCTGAACTGCTTCGTTACTACATGGACCTCCTTGGGCAATCTGGAAGGCAAACTCCACTCTCTCTATCTGATATTGCCCCGTTTATTGCGAGGAAACTTAGTACTAGCAATCGGCCAAGCTAATCGAGCCAATTACGGATAGAGAAATAAAGGCGGCGGTATTCTCCATTGGTGATAACAAATCACCGGGCCCGGATGGCTTCTCGGCTGCCTTCTACAAACACGCATGGGACATTATTGGTACGGATATTACGCATGCCGTTCAGGACTTTTTTCGCACGGGGTTCCTCTTGGGGCAGATCAATTCCACTCTCATCACCCTTATCCCCAAATGTGACAACCCGCGCATGGCAAAGGGTTTCAGGCCGATATCGTGCTGCAACGTCCTGTACAAGATCATCTCGAAGGTCTTAGCTAATCGCATTCGTGGGCTGCTTGGGATCCCTGGTGCATCCGACACAGACTGCTTTTATTCCAGGAAGACGTATTTCGGATAATATCCTCCTTGCACCAGGAGATTTGCCATGGGTATAATAGCGTTGGGCTGCCCGAGCGTGTGCCCGAGCGTGTGGCTTTCAAAGTTGACTTAGCTAAGGCTTACGATAAAGTGGAGTGGGATTTCCTATTACCGACTCTTGAGGCGCTTCACTTCCCGACGACCTTTATCGGTTGGATCCGTGCTTGCCTCGCTACGCCTTGCTTCTAATATTAATGGACGGCCTGAAGGTTTGTTCAGGGGAAGGCGAGGGCTACGTCAGGGCGATCCTATCTCCCCGTACTTGTTCACCTTGGTGATGGAGGTCCTTCACGGCATCATCAAAGAACAAATTCGTACGTGCGACTCTTTTCCCTTTCATTGGAGGTGTGAGCCGACCGAGCTATTTATGCTCACGTTTGCTGACGACTTGCTTATATTCTCGCACGCTTCGGTTGGAGTTTTTAAGACCAGCCTGGACCTATTTGCGATCCTTTCTGGATTACGGGCCAACGACACCAAAAGTGAGATGTTCATTTCCAAGAGGGCCGAACGATTGAAGGGGCAAATGCTTGACATCATGGGCTTCCAACCGGGCTCACTACCTGTGCGCTACCTAGGCATCCCGTTGATCACTTCGAGGCTTACCATCGCTGATTGTGATCCGCTCCTTCGTAATATTGATCGACGCTTAGGCTCGTGGACTAATCTCTCTTTGTCTTATGCAGGAAGAGTCCAACTGATTAGGTCTATTCTTCTGGGCATCCACACGTACTGGGCTGGAGTCTTCTTGCTCCCAAAGGGTGTTATACATGCAATCGAGAAGCGGCTTAGATCGTTCCTATGGAAGGGGTCGAGCGCTAAAGTTGCATGGAATGACATATGCGTGCCTAGCGAGGAGGGCGGCCTTGGCCTGCGATCGATTGACACGGATAACAAGGCGTTGCTGTTGTGCCTCCTTTGGAGTTTGATGAGCGATGAGGATACGTCCATCTGGGCTACTTGGATTCGACGGACTAGGCTGCATAATAAATCGCTTTGGTCAGTTACACCTACTGCGACGACCTCATGGACTTGGAATAAAATACTAAAGCTTCGACATGACTTTCGACCGCTCATTGATTTTCGCATTGGAAATGGCGCTGACACGCGCCTCTGGACTGACCCGTGGCTGCTCGCTAGCCCTTTGGTGGAGCACGTTCCTCGTGGACCTATGGTTATGGGACTACCTCTTGATTCTAGACTCAGCTCTGTCATCAACGAGCTTGGCTGGAATTGGCCGTCCCAATCCACGACTGAGTACATGGACATCGCTCCACTTCTCCCACCTGTTCGGCCGGATGAGGAGGATAGGATACTTTGGAAGGCCTCTTCTAGCGGCAACTTCACCACTAGCTCTGCCAGGGAAAGCTTGCGGTTGCACCATCCTAAGGTCCCATGGTACACACTTTTTGGTGGTCCGATATCTGTACCCAGACACGAGGTTATCATGTGGCTAGCAATTAGAGAGCTGGCGACTAAGGATAAGGTGTGGGTTGCGGCGAAGGCGGGTAACAACACCTGTCTCCTTTGTCATGACCAGTTCGTGGAGACTACGCGCCACCTGTTTTTCGATTGCGTCTACTCTAGACGGTGCCTCTCGCTGACCCGCAACCTGCTTCGCTTTGGATGGCCGTATACGGATTGGGCTGTTGCTATTCGTCGGGCGGCCGTGAGATGGCGGAGCCGTCACCTTGCCTCATTGGGTCCGCGTCATGCTTTGGCTTCGTTGATTTACCACTTGTGGTTCGAGCGCAACCGGCGGTGGCATGATGGACGACGGCGCTCCCCTGAGTAGATCGTTTCTGAGGTTGAGACTCTTCTTTGTATGCGCCTGTCCACCTTGCCGTCCAGGTATGAGCTCCAGCTCTGTGCCATGCGTCGGGTCTGGCGTATTGCTTGGTCATCCTAGGGCGGGTTGTTGTGGTACTTTGTGGTACTTTGTTCTTGATGGGTTGTGTACTGGTAGAATGTTACCAGGTTGTTCCTTTTTCCTATGCCATAGCATGGATGCTTTGTACGAACCTTTTTTCTTTTTCTAATGTTTATGACCGTACCCCAAAAAAAATTTGGCAGCGAGAAATTTATTTTTCAATGCTTACCTTTTTCGATCGTAAAATTCGCCGCTTAGAATAAATTGATCGAAAAATTTCTCGACGTTTGACTTAGTCCTTCGTTGACTAATTTCCCGATAAAAATATTTCACAGCGAAAAATTTTACTTACAATCAAAAATCATATACCGCTCGACAAATTTCAAATCGAAAAATTTTATTCAACCGAAGAAAATTTCTCGACAGTAAATTTACCTGAGAAATAATTTCTCGATCGTAAATTTACACGGAATTTTTCTCGATCGTAAAATTGATCGACTACAGTCCAGATTTCAACTTCAACACTTAGAAAATTTTTCTCTAAGTCCTTTACACTGTAGCTAACAATAGCGGATAAAATTCTTCGATCGCAAAACTAGACGGAATTCTTTCAATTGAAATCAATATATAGGAAATCAAATCGCAATTCAATTTTATCGACCGAAAATTTTCTCGGCATGAACAATGACTTACTGATTTAACACTTAGCGAAATTTCGAACTATTTTTCACGCGACATATATTTCATTCGAAACTACATTCATGCCATCACGAATTTTGAAATTAAACAAACACTATGCATTTGATATGATTTCAATTCCAAATTCATCGAACATGCTATTATTTGCAATATTACTATAGTTTGATGAAACTTTACCAAATGGGGCAATTCCAAATTCATCCCCAGAATTCCAAATTCAACTCCTTGTTACCAATCTGAACCAAAGATAAACGTGGTGGAGCATGGCTCTCAGAAGGGCAAAGGCGTGGTTAAACCGAAAGCGAAGCTTGGGGCAACTAGAGACATCGCAAAACCGAACTAAAAGTTCAAGGGAAGGAGCTTCAATGTGGCAAATTGGGCCACAGGTCGTCGGACTGTCGACTTTCGAAGAAATGCCATGTGGCCAATATGGTGAGAGACATCACTAAATACGTTGGAGACTTGAGCCTCGTCGCGGTGGGCTTGGAAGTAAACATGATCGGATCGAATCCAAAGGAGTGTTGGATCGATACCGATATGAGGAGACATGTATACACCAATCGAAGTCTTTTCTCGACATCTGAGACGACGATGAAGAAAAGATTTATATGGACAATCAGCTATTGCGACCGTAGTGGGAACGTGCTACTCAAGATGACGTCCGGAAAGATACTAACGTTGAAAGATATGTTCTATGTGCTGGGGTTCGTAAGAATCTTATCTCGGAATTTTTATTGAACAAGCGGGGTTTTCGCATTGTTGTTGAATCTGACAGATGGATGATGTCAAAGTCAGGAATGTTTGTAGGAAAGGGCTATGCTACATACGGTTTATTTAAGTTGGATGTAATGACTGAGGTCAATCAAGTAGATGAATAAAAATAATTCTTCCGTTTACTGGCTTGAATCTTCCAACTTATGGCATGGTAGACTTGGTCACGTTAATTTTGATTTGATACATCGATTAATAGCATGAACCATATACGTAAATTCAATACTGAATCTTAACATAATTTCCATTGAAGCAAAACTGACAAGATCGTCATTCCCGACACTAACACGAAGTACTGAACCACTTGAATTAATTCATAGCGATGATTGTGATTTGAAACACGTTCAATCACGAGGCGGAACTAAATATTTCATAAATTTTATTGATGATAGCATTTGCTAGGTATTTGCTAAAGAACAAAGACGAAGCGTTAGAAAATTTATTCTATATAAAGCTAAAGTTCAAAATCAACTCGGTATGAAGATAAAACGATTTAGAAGTGATAGAGGTGGAGAATAAGAAACGGTGATCAGTAACTTTTGCATGGAGCATGGTATTATCCATGAAGTGACCGCTCCATACACCTCAATCAAATGGGGTCAGTGAACGTAAGAATCGCACGTGAAAGAAATGATGGATGCAATGTTATTAAAATCAGGCTTACCACCCAACATGTGGGGGGAAGCTATCTTGTTGAGTAATAACCTTTTGAATAGTGTACCTCGAAAGAAAGAAAATGAAACTCCTTATGAGTTATAGAAAGACGCCATCGTGCCAACATTTGCGAATGTGGCGGTGTCTGGTGAAGGTAATCGTGCCTACGCCTAAGGTAATAAAAATCGGTGCCAAAACGGTGGACTGCATTTTTATAGGATATGCGCATAATAGTACGGCATTATCGTCTACTTGTATATTATTCGAAAATTTCGGATATAAACAAAAAAAATTCTACAATGGAATCAATGAATGCCTGTTTCTTTGAAAATATATTTTCGTAAACGTCCAATGATAGGACCTACTTCGTCTAAACGAACTACGAAGGTCCTAGTCCGGTTCTAGATGATGAACCAAGGCGAAGCAAACGAGCAAGAATAGAAAATTTACTTGGCGATGACTTCGTAACTTATCTGCTCGAGAAGGAACCACTGACTTATTCGAAGCAATGAGCTCTAGAGAAGGACCCTTACGGAAAGAAGCAATGAAAAGCGAGATTGATTCTATATTGCATAATCATACTTGGGAACTTGTTAATCTCCCAGAGGGATATAAACCTTTAGGATGAAAGTGGTCTTTAAAAGGAAAATGAAACCAGATGGTTCAATCGATAAGTATAAAGTCAGATTATCAGGGGATACAAGGAATGAGAAGGCTTAGATTACTTTGATATGTATTCTCCTGTGTCGAGAATAAATTCAATAAAGATGATACTTGCTATCGCGTCCTTAGGAAATATGGAAGTACATCAAATGAGTGTCAAAACAGCTTTCTTAAACGGTAATCTAGATGAAGAGATCTATATGGAGCAATCGGATGGTTTCTGTGCTCTTGGAATCGATAAAGTTTGTAAGTTAATTAAGTCATTGTATGGTTTGAAACAAGCCCCAAAGAGGTGGCACAAGAAGTTTGATCATGCAATGATAGCTAGTGATTTTAGAATCAGTGAGTGGAGCAATCAATGTGTTGAACATTGGACCGCTATTGTAAGACTTTTGAGATACCTACGGTATGCTCGAGATTACGGATTGCATTATGGTCGAAAAGCACCAGCGGCTACGTTTTCACACCAGCTGGGTCTTTTGTGTCGTGGGAATCTTTGAAACAAACTGTTATAACGAGATCCACTATAGAATCTGAGTTCATTGACTTGGATAAATTGGAGAAGTGATCGACACGTGGTGTGCTAATATGATTTGCAAGTGCGACAAGTGATAATATAAAAAGAATACCTAATTACTATCACCAACGTACGACAGGTAGTGGACCTATCGTGTGTAGTGCTGTAAAGTGAGTAAACGAGTATCGAACACGAGGAATAAACTGAGTACTAGTAGTGACCTATCGACTCGATATCTAGCCTAAATAAAATACGCCGATTGTTTTACGAATTAACCTAACGGATCGCTCCTAACTCAACTAGAGATTCAAAGAACACGCCTAAACTGATGTGAGAACTTTCAGACAATAGAGATGTGCTCGGAATTCGAATACGCTAGGTACTATCGGCTAAGACAATGAATTATCGCTCCTACGTGATTCTGACTAGATCGCAGTAATTTCCTACCCGCTCACGAGTTTGCTGTCGCCCTAAATGCTCACGGGATCTAACATTCAGTAATTACTAACGGCGAGGATTGAGTATTTGCTTTCGCCCTATACTCGAGTCCTATCTTCTACGAACGGCCTAATCGTTGTTTAGCTGTCGCCCTAAACGATTTTCCACACGATCACTTTAATACATAGACATATTAAAGTGACGAAACAAATTCATAGATAGATAAATAGTCATAACACGAGTCACGATAAACATATGTCTTAAATGCAAAATAACCCAGCGTTCGTCTAATCCCAAACACAAAGGGAATTTAGCTACTCATAACTAACGGGTATACAACGAAAGAAATAAGGAACGAGGAAGAAAGACTCATGATCTTGATGTACGGATGATCTGCGATGGTAGCGCGGATGAATCCTCTTTCTTCGTTCAATTCGGCGTGATTGCATTGTTGATCCATCTCTCGCGCTCCGGGATGTAATTCATTGTTCTTCAAGGTTCTTTTTCATCTCTTAATTGATTAGAGTTGATATCTGTTATGTGTCCTCTCTTTCTGAGTTGAAATTGGGCTTTTATAGTGAAATTCGACACGATCACTGCCTGGGACATGATGTAGGACCCCGGTCCCTGAAAATTAGGTCGGCCAATAAATTATGTGTATGACTAACGTGATTTTGTGTTAATTACGTATATGTTCTACTTTTATGTGGATTCATGAAATTTCATGCTCGTGATTTTGTGAGTATTACGTGCTAATAATAAAGTGCTTACGACGATCCCTAAATTATGTAAGGGATTTTAGACACTAATAAGGAAGGAAGAAGACTTAATGACAATTATATGGGAATTGGGCTAGGGAGAAACTTTGGACCATGAATTTAATAAACTAGGAATTTCCAAATGGGCTAAAAATGGAACTAGGCCCAATCCATAAAAGAAATACCAACTTTGGAGACAAGTTCCCCCTAAAACAAGTAAGAACCCACGCCATTTTGTGCCTTATCTACCAAAAGCTATGGAAAATATCTAACTAAAAACAACTCAATACACTTTAACCCCAAAAAGAAAACCCACGAAAGAAGAAACCAAGAAGAAGTCGAAGCAAGAAAAAGAAGCCGAGCCAAATTCGAACCAAGAAGCTTGAGAATTCGAAGTTGGTAAGTAAAACCCCTCCTTAAGCTCTTAATTCTTTACTTTAGAGGTAGTTGAGAGCATTAATCGGCATTAAAGGCAAGTGGTTGGAAAAGCCACGAGAAACCCTAAAATACCGAGCCTAAATTCGTACTAAGGGTTTCGGAATGAGCAAATAAGGAGTTAAGTAGTTTTGTATGTGATTTAGAACTTAGAACGCTAGGAGGAACGAGCTAAAAATCCAGTTTCGAGGATTGAAGAACGTTTAGGGATTGAAGTCGATGATAAATGTCGAGACCATATTGAAGAAAATGTCGAATGATACATAAAATGTCGAGCTCATGTCGACTTTTCCGTCTCAAGTGCCGTAAGGCAAAATGTCGAATGATAGATAGAAATGTCAAGCGAAATCAAGTATGAAATGTCGAGTCATCCTATTAGGGTAAATGTCGAATACTAGATAGAAATGTCGACCTCTCATATCCCAAAATAACAAGGTAAAATGTCGAGTGAAACCGAACACGAAATGTCGAGAACCAAAGAGAAATGTCGAAATGTTAGGTTAGATGTCGACGTGATATGTATCGACATTTTATAAATGTCGAGACCCATGTAAGTTTCATGTCGACATTTCCTAATAAAAATATCGAAATCATACTAATGAAAGATGTCGAAGCAAATGGTAAATGTCGAGATCTCAAATTATATAATGTCGAGCTTTACTAAAATGTCGAGTTCATATACAATAATGTCGAGATGTTAAGGAAAGATGTCGAGCTCATGTTGACTTTGTTCGTTTCAAGCGACGAGTAAAATGTCGAGTCCTACTATGGAGAGAAAATGTCGGGTCGAACATAAACTGTCGAGGTGAATTTCATGTCGACACTTTATGTTTCAAATGGCGAGATAAATATCGAATGAAAGTGAACACAAAAATGTCGAAACCCTAAGGTATAAATGTCGAGATCCTACCTTATAAAATTATACCAATACTTACCTCGACAAATGATGTCGAGCCTCATGGTAAATCCATATCGACATTTTCAGTACAAAAGTCGAATGCAATACTGATAGACCAAAGTAAAATGTCGACACTTAATTAACTATACAACCCGAAATCTATTTTAACCCATGATGTACATTTAGGGCTTGAAGATTTGTATACTCAAACCATTAAATAAAATAGAGCACTGACACCAATATTTTGTGCCTAAGGTCGGGACTTAGGAACACTTACGGGTCCGGTGACTGCTAATCTATGGACTCCAAGTAAGTAGAAATTTCAACTACAGTACGTAACTTGCCTGCGTCCGATGATGTGAATTTACGTGCTCGTGTATTTTACGTAAAACGTGCATGTTAAGATAGGATTATATTATTTGCATGGTAAGCATGATCTGCATATTCACATGAGCATATCATGAGCACTTGCACGCATAAGTAGTAAGTATGACGCGAGGTAAGAGCGGGCATAATATCGCCTGTGTGCGATGTATACTCGCCGATATTGGCGTTTGTGTCGACTCAATGAAGAGTCACGGCTACCCTTGTGCGACCATGGCAAAAGAAGCCATAAGGCCTGTATAAGAGGCTGGGGGAATACCCCGTATGCGGGAGATGCAACCTGGAGAATGCGGCCCGGGGCACGCACTGAGTAAGGGAAGATTCCTACGGGTGACCATTCTAGTGCGTAAAGCACTAACCGGGAGGGAAGATTCCTTCGGGTGACCTCCGCGGTTAGTGGCCTCGGTGTTAGCTATCAGTGAGAAGCGTCCGCGTGGAGGCCACGCTGAGTAAGGGAAGATTCCTTCGGGTGACCTTCTAGTGTGAGAACCTCCACACATGAGATCTCTATGAAATGGCGCATAGTGGGAAAGAAAGCCGAGGGCCCAAATGAAGTGAGAATATGAGAAAAATGAGTACGTGCCAGAAAAAGAACGAGAAAATGAGAAAGAGAGTACGAGCATTAGAAAACGACGACGTGGATTGTCGATCGTTAGGTCACGTGCATACATGCATAATTTCTGCTTACTGAGCCTCGGTGGCTCATTCTTTATGTTACGTATTGTAGGTACCGACGATCACGGTACGTGATCCGTCTTTTATGCGAGACCGACCCTTTTGAAGCTTCCGGCTGCTTTTGAGGTGGAAGTGTGTGTATGGATGACGACCTGTGAAGGCCGGGCGCATAGGAAGCTTTTGGCTGCACACATATACACACGCGCTTGTATATCGTGTAGATAGGGATACGATGAAATATAGACGAATCACGAACATTCTTTTGACATGTGTATAAGACTTCCGCATGCACGTTTAAAATGAAAAATTTTATTCGCATTTTTACGTACTCGCACGATAACAAAGCATTAACATTTAGATTTAGAACGGAATACGAGGGCGGGACGACGGGTCCTGACAGAGTGGTATCAGAGCTTCGGTCACAGGTCCTGTAGACTGTCCATACACACACACTCAAAAGCGCGGAAGCGGCCTTGCTTGTAAGTACGATGTTATGTGAATTGCTTGTGTGGTTTAATTTATTGGCCTTAGGAATTGTCAGGATAGGTGAAAATGGTTAGACTTAGGGGTGAAGGAAGCAGAGAATCTGATCAGGGTAGAGATACCAATAATCCCCCTGATAGCCGGGATGCTACCATCCTGCAACTAACCGAATTGGTCCGGCAACAGTCGGCCCAATCCAGCAGCTGATCCAACAGCAAAATGCTGGTGGGCAATCAGCTAACCTACCTCCCCCACCTGAACGAATCGAGATGATCGGGGAGAGGTTCAGGAAACTAAATCCTCCACTGTTCGAGGATGCTGTAGACCCCACATCCGCCGAGGATTGGCTGAGGACGCTGGAGAACATGTTCCAGCACAGCCGCACCCCGGAGGCGGAAAAGGTCATGTGCGCTGCCTACCTGCTAAGGGGAAGCGCCGGACACTGGTGGGAAACCGTCTCAGCCGTCGAAAACCCCTTAACGATGAGCTGGGATAGGTTTAAGGAAATCTTCAGGGGAAAGTATTACACCGCCCCTGTCAGAGCACAGCGGATGAACGAGTTCATCAACCTCCGCCAAGGAGCAATGACAGTGGCGGAGTACATCAGGAAGTTCGAGCAGCTCTCAAGGTTCGCTGCTCATATGGTCAGTACGGACACGCTCAAGATTGAGCGTTTCATGGAAGGGCTGAAACCCGAGCTGTACAGAGACGTGAGTATGGCCGGGATACAAGGAGCCACATACGCCCAAGTGGCTGAGAGAGCGCTGGTGGCGGAGCAAGCCGAGGCAAGGATTGCTCGCGCCCAAGAAGCAAAGCGCAAGTTCGTGCAAGGGCCGCAAGGGAGCGGAGGCAACCCAAAGAGGCAGTTCGTGGCCAAGGGTGGAAAACCAAATTTCCCGAATCGACCGAGACCACCCCCACAGTTCAACCCAAACCAGGGTAGACCCCAGTTGGACCTACCCGTATGCCCAAAGTGTGCACGGAGGCACACGGGAATCTGCCACTCCCAGAATGCCGTTTGCTTCAAATGTGGCAAGACGGGCCACTATGAGAGGGCATGTCCGGAAGGTGGATCCGGAAGTCAAGCTGGGAACCAAGTAGCACCACCGAGAGTACCGGCACGGGTCTACACTATAACCTCTGAGGAAGCGGAGAATAACCCGGCCGTGGTGACAGGTACCCTCCTCGTCTACGAAACCCCCACTTGCATCCTAGTCGACTCAGGAGCGACACATTCGTTCGCGTCCACTAAGTATGTCACGAGGGTAGGAGTCACGCCTCACCGAGCTGAGTGCGAATTTAGGGTAACAGTTCCGAACGGGAATCCCACCCAAACCAATCAGGTTTTAAGGGATTGTCCAGTAGTAATCGGGGACAGGGAACTACCCATAGACCTCATAATTATCCCATGAATGATTATGAGGTAATCCTGGGAATGGATTGGCTATCGAAGTACGGAGCCGTCATAGACTGCCACCGCAAGATAGTCACGCTCAATATGGACAGGGATGAACCCCTTAAATTTGTAGGGACAAGTAAGGGGACTATGATCCCTAGGATATCAGCGCTGAAAGCCCAACGATTGATCAGATCAGGGTGCGAAGCCTATCTGGTATTCGCTATCAAGTCGGAGGAGGATCCCTCTCCGAAACTCGAGGGAGTGCCGGTAGTTAAGGAGTTCCCTGATGTATTCCCCGAGGAACTACCGGGACTACCACCCGAGCGAGAAATAGAGTTCGCTATAGATCTGGTACCTGGAGCGGCACCAGTATCTAAAACCCCATATCGGCTAGCACCGACGGAGATGAAGGAGTTAAAGGGCCAACTCGACGAACTCCTGCAGAAGGAGTTCATACAGCCGAGTTTCTCTCCCTGGGGAGCGCCGGTGCTATTCGTGTAGAAGAAAGATGGGTCTATGCGATTATGCATAGACTACAGGGAGCTGAATAAGTTAACGATTAAGAACAAGTACCCACTCCCTAGGATAGACGATCTGTTCGATCAACTGCAAGGTGCAACGGTCTTCTCCAAGATCGACTTAAGATCGGGCTATCACCAACTCAGGATCCGGAAGGAAGATGTCCCGAAGACGGCCTTTAGTACCCGTTATGGCCACTACGAATTTCTGGTGATGCCATTCGGGCTAACTAATGCGCCCGCAGCTTTTATGGACTTAATGAACCGGGTGTTCAAGCCATACCTAGATAGGTTTGTCATCGTCTTCATTGATGACATCCTAATCTACTCAAAGACGAAGGAGGAGCACGAAGAACACCTAAGAACAGTTCTAGGAATACTACGGGGCAAGCAACTATACGCCAAGTTCAAGAAGTGCGAATTTTGGCTCGACCAAGTCGCCTTCTTGGGGCATATAGTATCAGGAGAAGGGATTTCTGTAGACCCAAAGAAGATAGAAGCCATTAGCAATTGGCCCAGACCGACGAACGTAACGGAAGTACGAAGTTTCCTCGGTCTGGCGGGTTATTACAGGAAATTCATCAAGGATTTCTCAAGGATAGCGTCTACACTAACGAAGCTGACCAGGAAGAATACGCCGTTTCAGTGGACCGCAGAATGCGAACGAAGCTTCCAAGAGCTGAAGGGACGGCTGACGACGGCCCCAGTTCTCACGATACCTTCAGGAACTGGAGGGTTCACCGTGTATAGTGATGCGTCGAAGAACGGGTTAGGATGCGTGCTAATGCAGAACGGGAATGTAGTAGCATACGCCTCTCGACAACTAAAAGAGTACGAGAAAAACTACCCGACGCACGACTTGGAACTGGCAGCAGTGGTCTTTTTTTTTTTTTTTTTTTTTTTTTTGGCGAATGTTCTAATTAAAATAAGAGAGAGTACATGAAAAGACGGGAGGTAACCTCACGCCAAAGCAACCGGTAACAACCTACCGGGCACACGCAAACACAGCATGAACAACCCTCACGCACACACACGCAAGGCACACACAAGTAACACAGACGAGCACAAGCAAACATGCTAACATGCCTTCTAAACAGACCAAGCAACCCTCCAGATCCTACGGATAGCAGCCACCTGGAGCGGGTGCTTCGCTGCCACCGTCGAAATCCGCATACAGACAGTACCCATGATGCTCGCTACCACCTGCTCCGGTGATAGCCTTTTGTTCGTATTCCATCTGTTGTTTCGCTCCTGCCACACATGGTACACCAAGGAAGATAAGATATGTCGATGGGCCGCACGAATAAGGTGCCGCCCGCGCCATTTAACCGCAGCCCATGCAAGGCCCTGAAGCCAATCATCAATCGGCCAACACCAACGCGTCTGCTGGCGAATGAGAATGAAGCAGCGCTTCGCGAAAGGGCACCGATAGAATAAGTGCGCCGTCGTCTCCACATTATTCAGGTCACAAAGTGCACAAGTTGACATGCCAGCCTTAAGGGCCACCCAATCCTTATCACGTGTAGCTAGTCGATCCCGGATGGCAAGCCAAAAGATAAATTCGAACCTCGGGACCTTAAGCGGGCCCCCAAATAAGGTAGACCAAAACACCGGTTCATGTGGAATGCGTATGGCAGCCCTTGCCAATGCAGTGGAAAACCTCCCCGTATTCGAGCCCGTCCAACAAATCCTATCGCTCTCCATTGGATGCACCTGCGGAAGGCTTGGTTGAATTTCCAAGTATTCAATCGTCGATTGGCCCGGCCAAGCCCACCCTGCCGCCGTAATCACCGAACTAAGCCGTGCGTCGCTGGGCAGGCCCATAACCATTGGCCCCCAAGGAAATCGCACAAGAAGAGGCTCGACAGTTAGCCACGGGTCCTTCCAAAGCCAAGTATTAGCCCCATCCCCGATGCGGAATGAAATAAGGGATCGTAGCGTCGGCCTCAAGCTAAGAAGTTTCCTCCAACTCCAAGAATCATTAGAGGTCGGGTTAACATCCCACACTGACTTATCGCGTAACTTCGTACCCAACATCCATGTAACCCAAACCGAATCCGAATCGCGACAGACCAAATGCCATAAATGTTTCAGCATAAGGGCCCGGTTATCGAGCTGAATAGCTCGGATTCCCAGCCCCCCCTCGCTCTTGGGGGTACAAACCTCAACCCAAGCAACCTTTGCCGAGCGACCGCCCCACAGAAATCGTCTAAGTCGCGCTTCAATCCCCGTCATAACCCCTTTGGGCAGAATAAAGACCCCGGACCAGTAGGTAGCCATGGCCGTAAGAACAGATTTGATCAGCTGGAGTCTCCCCGCGTAGGAAAGTGATCTGTTCAACCAAGAGCCGAGTCTTGCATCAATTTTCTCCAAAAGAGGATTACAGTCACTAATCGAAAGACGGGACGTGATAAGAGGAACACCAAGATACCGCACAGGTAGGTGACCAAGTGGGAAACCCATAATTTGAAATAAGGGGCCAGCCAGAGGTTCCGCCCGTGCGGAAAGAAACATTTCACTCTTAGCGGCGTTGGGTCGAAGACCAGACAAATCAGCAAAGTCCTCCAGAGCCTTTTTTAAAACACTCGCCGACGATGTGTCTGCATGACAGAATAAGAGTAGATCGTCCGCAAATGTCAACATGGCCAACGAGGTGGTCTCGCATCGCCAATGGTACCGGAACATGAGCGACCGGTCAATATACTCAGCCACCATACCGTGAAGCACTTCCATGACAATGGTAAAGAGGTACGGTGATATCGGGTCTCCTTGACGAATACCCCGACGTCCCTCGAAGAAACCAACCGAGTTTCCATTCAGGTTGATGGAGAACGTAGTGGTCGTCATGCACCTTTCAATCCATCCAATAAACGTCGGGTGAAAATTCATCGCTGAAAGTGTGGCGATCACAAAGCTCCATTCCACCTTATCGTACGCCTTGGCTAAATCCACTTTGAACGCAGCGCGCGCTGGGTGGCTACGTCTACGATATCCACGGCAAATCTCCTGAGCAAGCAGGATATTGTCGCTGATTCGCCGACCGGGAACAAAAGCAGTTTGCGAGGCATGTATAAGGCCCGCCAGGTATGGTCGCATGCGATTTGCTAAGATCTTTGAGATCACCTTATAAATAACATTGCAGCACGAGATTGGTCGAAAGTCAGATGGTCTTCGCGGCGTCGTGCCTTTGGGAATGAGCGTGATTAGAGTACTATTCAACCCGCGCAAAAGCGTGCCCGTTAGAAAGAAATCCTTGACAGCAGCAACCAAATCAGCTCCCACAATGTCCCAAGCCGCTTTGAAGAAGGCGGAAGTGTAACCATCAGGCCCCGGTGCTTTTTCATCCCCAAACGAGAACAGAATATCCTTAATCTCCTTACTAGTCACTGGTTCCACCATGGACGTCGCGTCAGCCAAGGAAAGTTTGCGCGTGATGAAATCCTCCACATGGTGTTGCGTGACAGAAGTTGTACGTGTGGATTGGCCCAAGAGTTCCTGATAATAGCGAATAAGCTCGGCACTTACTGCTTGTTCCCCATCAAAGAGTGCACCATCATCGCCCTCAAGAGTGAATATGCGATTTCCAGCACGGCGCATCGCCACTTTCTTAAAGAAAAACGAGGAACATTGGTCCCCGTCCTTCAGCCAGGCCAGCTTAGCCCTCTGAGACAGAGCCGATTGCTCCATAGCCACAGCCCGTTCGTAGATGTCCCTACACGTCGCCTCGAAAATATGAAAAAGATCTTCCATGGGGTACCTAGCCGAGAAGGTCTGGCTTAAATTGAGGAACGCCTTGGCCTCGACAACGTTGAGTGTGAGGTCACCTTTAGCACGTCGAAGAGACCTCAGCCGAGGTTTGAGCATCTTAAGCCGCCTAATAAAGCACAACATCGGGTACCCGACCACCGGCTTCTGCCACATCTCCTGAACAGCCGGCAGAAACAGCGGGTCCCTCGCTAAAAAATTATCGAAGCGAAAGCTAGTACGTCTTCTATCTAGGGCCACATCGCGGAGGAGAAGCGGACAGTGATCAGAGGTCGCGGGGAGGTCGCAATGGTAAGCCCAGTCGGGGTAAGTTGCGAACCATGCAGGATTGCCAGCCATGCGATCCAAGCGCCTCCAAACTCCTGCATCACCCCTTTGCTGATTATACCATGTGAAGTGTTGGCCCGTCGATTGGAGAGTTGTGAGATCAGCTGCAGTAAGGCAAGCTTGCAGATCTTCCGTTTCCACATTAGCGAGATTACCTCCTCGAGCTTCATTAGTATCGGCTACCGCATTGAAGTCCCCCATTACCACCCACGGGTCAATGGTGCGATTAGTGGATATCTCAATAATATCAGCCCATAGCTCTGCTCTCTCTTCACGTCGGTTCTTCCCATACACAAAGGAGACACATATCCTCTCCCGTGTGGCCCGTGAGACAACCAAGCAGTGAATGGCCTGGGTGGAAAAGTTCAGAATAGTGACATCAAGGACAACCGAATCCCATCCCAACCAAATTCGTGTTCCCGGACCAGCATTATACTCAAAAAACCAAGTCCACGAAGCCCTAATGCCAGAAGAGATCATTGCCGCATTTTGCTCCGAAACTCTTGTCTCAAGTAAACCTACCAACTGCAAATTATTTATTGCTAATAAATCCCGCACCGCCCTCCCGTGGTCCCTCTTGTTGAGGCCACGTACGTTCCATACGGCTGTGGGGATCATGGATCACCAATGAAAGGGGCCGCATCACTTTTAGAGCCCAAAGAGTCGGTAAAATCAATCAAATCATCACCATCACCAACATTAGCAAGAACTGCGAAAGGGTTCATCGTAACCGTTCCATCGTCTACTCCATCAGCCGAGGATCCCTCCTCCACATTAGCATTCACCTCCATCAATCCATAAGTGTCTCTAAAGGTCGGTATGTCTTCCTTATTAAGAGTCCCACTTGTTTCCACCTCATTTCGGGGTTCTATTATCACAGCCTTGCCTTTACCCACAACTTGGCGCCATTCAACCCCAGGCTTGGTAGCACGTGGTATCACCACAAGATCTTCCGCCGTATTTTTTGGGGCGGGTTGCTTTGGGGCAGCTCGAATCGGACATTTTGCTTCCTGATGGGAGAAAGACGCACAGATCGGGCATTTAGAAGGTCGCCACTCGTACTCAACCTTAACCTTGACCTTTCCCACCGATCCTCCTTCTGCTCGAGGCAGCCGAACCTCGAAATGGTCAGCGAAAGGGGCAGCGAGGGTTTTTAGGATACAAACCCTTGCAAAATCAAGCCTAGCGACTCTCTGAGTAACCGAATCAGCGAAGAGCGGTCGTCCCACCGCACTGGCGAGGATCCCCAGCCCCTCAGGGTTCCAGAACTCATGTGGTACGTTTCGCAGTTTCACCCATAATGGGACCTCACTATGTTCCTTGCGCTCAAAGGACATCCCGGGCCGCCACACCTCAAGGAACAGAGGTTGGCCTTGGAACAGCCACGGGCCACCCTCCAGAACATGTGTCATAGATTCATCCGAATTGAAACGGAACTTGAAAAAACCGTTAGTGGCAGATCGAACCTCGACAAGGTTAGCCCATTCTGAGCGAAAGTAGCGTTCGACCATAGGAAAGTAGGGCCTTTTACCCAAGAAGTAACCTACGAGAGTGCAAGCCCATCGCTTCATTCCTTTTTCCGCAATCTCCCACGGGGGGGAGACCACCGCAACCCCATCCACGATCTCTGGCGGGGTATACGTAAGCATAACCCTTTTGGGTGGATGTATCGCAGCCTCACGTCGAATGTTCTTGGTGGCTTCCGCAAAGGTTCTTGGTGGAGCTCTGAGAGGCAGCTGCTCCCGATCAGTAGCCCGATGAGGACCATTTACTTCCGGCCTCGGTACGTGATGCTGTGGCTGGGACCTCTCGCCCTCACCATCGAACACCACCTTGTTTGGTGGTTGAGGCCCATCAGAGGCACCCTCCACCCTCTGCCTATTGAGCCCAGCCCGCCGTCCCGGGTGCGGTGGTGTCCCCCGTCTTTTCAGAGGCACCCAGCCTGGTTCACGTTCGTGGTCCCTCACGCGCCTCGTCTCCACGGCATGCTGGCCTGAATGGCTATTAGCGATAACAGTAGGGCTGGTCGTCTGCATGACCGGTTCAACCATCGTGGACCCAACACCACCAGCAGATGGCGTGCCCTGAACCCTAGCCATCAACCCAAGGAAAGAAGTCGAATCAAAAACCACGCCAAAATCTGGGAATTTCCGGCGTAAGTCCTCCAGCCCAGTAGGAGGCATCCCAGTAGGAAAGGAGCACGAGGCAGACATGGACGACCCACACATGGACGAAGCCGTTGCCATGTTAGAAAATCAGCAGCCCAAAGAAACCTTGAAGAGAAACCTGACGCCCTAATGAAACTGGACCAGAAGAACCCACGAGAACCGCCTCGCACCTCTCAGCTGGCGGCGAGGGGGGGGGGGGAAGCGACACCGGCCGGGTGACCAAACTCGGCCACACCAGAAACGACGGTGGAAAGAGAGTGAGAAGAGAGCTGTTATGAGACGGGAGATGAGAGTGGGGAGGGTCGCCTTCCAAGCGCCGTCTGAACCCGGCGATGGAGGCCGACGGCCGTCGTCAGGAGCCGCCCAAACCGGCGTCAGGAAGGTGGACGGCTGAAGGTTTGTATGGGAAGATGAAAAGGCACGTAGAAGTCCAAGGGTTTCACAAGAGAGAGGTTTCTTATCATTCAAAATAGTACTCTTGTCGGCAGCAGTGGTCTTTGCTCTCAAGATCTGGAGGCATTACCTCTACGGAGAGCGGTGAGAGATATACACTGACCACAAGAGCCTCAAGTACTTCTTTACGCAAAAGGAGTTGAATATGAGGCAGAGGAGGTGGTTAGAGTTAGTTAAGGATTATGACTGCGTAATCAACTACCACCCAGGCAAGGCGAACATAGTAGCCGATGCCTTAAGCAGAAAAGCAGTCAGTACAGAACTGCAACTGCTGGAAGTCGAAGTTGTAAGGTTAGGCGAAGTTGAGGCGCAGCTAGCAGCCTTAACCTTGCAACCAACGTTGCTGGAGCAAATCAAGACAGCGCTGGAAACGGATGAATTGTATACGAAAATTAAGGAAGCACAACCAGAACAAACAACCGGAGACCTCATGATAAGGGGAGACGGGCGACTGTATTTCAAGGATCGGTTGTACGTACCAGACAACGCTGAGCTAAGAAGGACGATAATGACGGAAGCCCATGCCACTGCATACTCAGTACATCCAGGAGCAACGAAGATGTACAGAGGTTTGAAGGAGAACTACTGGTGGCCAGGCATGAAAAAGGACATCGCGACGTTCGTGAGTCAGTGCCTGACGTGCCAGCAGATAAAAGCCGAGCATCAAAGGCCGGCGGGAACCCTACAACCGTTACCCATTCCGAAATGGAAATGGGATAACATTACCATGGATTTCGTAGTAGGACTGCCGAGGAACACGAAGGGGCACGACGCGATTTGGGTGATTGTCGACAGACTCACTAAGTCCGCCCACTTCTTACCTATTAGCATGACATTTTCCATGGAACGGTACGCGGAGCTCTATATTCAAGAAATAGTGCGACTGCACGGCGTTCCATCCTCAATAGTCTCGGATCGCGACTCCAGATTTCTTTCGAAATTCTGGACGAGCTTGCAAAAGGCGATGGGAACGAAACTATCTTTTAGTACCGCCTATCATCCGCAGACGGACGGTCAGTCCGAGCGAACCATTCAGACCCTGGAGGACATGCTCCGAGCGTGTGTACTCGATTTCAAAGGAAATTGGAGTAAGTACCTCCCACTGATCGAGTTCTCCTACAATAATAGCTACCACGTCACCATTGGGATGGCACCGTACGAAGCACTATACGGGCGTAGGTGCAGATCCCCGGTACATTGGGACGAGGTTGGCGAACGGGCAGTGTTGGGCCCTGACATAGTACGAGAAATGACGGAAGCCATTACCACCATACGAGAAAGAATGCGAACGGCACAGAGCCGACAGAAAAGCTACGCAGACCGAAGACGTCGATCACTGGAATTTGAAGCAGGCGATATGGTGTTTGTTAAAGTATCGCCGATGAAAGGCGTGAAAAGATTTGGAAAGAAAGGGAAGCTGAGTCCTAGGTATATAGGACCCTGTAGGATACTGAAGAGGGTAGGCGAGGTAGCATACCAGCTGGAGCTACCTGCGTCATTATCGCAAGTGCATGACGTGTTTCACGTCTCGACACTGCGGAAATACATAGCTGACCCGAACCACGTTCTAGGAAATGAATCTCTGCATCAACAATTGAAACCGGATCTAAGCTACGAAGAGACTCCGGTGGAGATATTGATGTACGAGACCAAAAGACTTAGGAATAAAGACATTCCTTTAGTGAAAGTGTTGTGGCGGAATCAGTCCACGGAAGAAGCCACGTGGGAACGGGAGGACGAAATGCGAATTCGTTATCCCGAATTGTTCCACACGGGCTGATTTCGGGGGCGAAATCCTCCCTAAGGGGGGGAGGATGTAGGACCCCGGTCCCTGAAAATTAGGTCGGCCAATAAATTATGTGTATGACTAACGTGATTTTGTGTTAATTACGTATATGTTCTACTTTTATGTGGATTCATGAAATTTCATGCTCGTGATTTTGTGAGTATTACGTGCTAATAATAAAGTGCTTACGACGATCCCTAAATTATGTAAGGGATTTTAGGCACTAATAAGGAAGGAAGAAGACTTAATGACAATTATATGGGAATTGGGCTAGGGAGAAACTTTGGACCATGAATTTAATAAACTAGGAATTTCCAAATGGGCTAAAAATGGAACTAGGCCCAATCCATAAAAGAAATACCAACTTTGGAGACAAGTTCCCCCTAAAACAAGTAAGAACCCACGCCACTTTGTGCCTTATCTACCAAAAGCTATGGAAAATATCTAACTAAAAACAACTCAATACACTTTAACCCCAAAAAGAAAACCCACGAAAGAAGAAACCAAGAAGAAGTCGAAGCAAGAAAAAGAAGCCGAGCCAAATTCGAACCAAGAAGCTTGAGAATTCGAAGTTGGTAAGTAAAACCCCCTCCTTAAGCTCTTAATTCTTTACTTTAGAGGTAGTTGAGAGCATTAATCGGCATTAAAGGCAAGTGGTTGGAAAAGCCACGAGAAACCCTAAAATACCGAGCCTAAATTCGTACTAAGGGTTTCGGAATGAGCAAATAAGGAGTTAAGTAGTTTTGTGTGTGATTTAGAACTTAGAACGCTAGGAGGAACGAGCTAAAAATCCAGTTTCGAGGATTGAAGAACGTTTAGGGATTGAAGTCGATGATAAATGTCGAGACCATATTGAAGAAAATGTCGAATGATACATAAAATGTCGAGCTCATGTCGACTTTTCCGTCTCAAGTGCCGTAAGGCAAAATGTCGAATGATAGATAGAAATGTCAAGCGAAATCAAGTATGAAATGTCGAGTCATCCTATTAGGGTAAATGTCGAATACTAGATAGAAATGTCGACCTCTCATATCCCAAAATAACAAGGTAAAATGTCGAGTGAAACCGAACACGAAATGTCGAGAACCAAAGAGAAATGTCGAAATGTTAGGTTAGATGTCGACGTGATATGTATCGACATTTTATAAATGTCGAGACCCATGTAAGTTTCATGTCGACATTTCCTAATAAAAATATCGAAATCATACTAATGAAAGATGTCGAAGCAAATGGTAAATATCGAGATCTCAAATTATATAATGTCGAGCTTTACTAAAATGTCGAGTTCATATACAATAATGTCGAGATGTTAAGGAAAGATGTCGAGTTCATGTCGACTTTGTTCGTTTCAAGCGACGAGTAAAATGTCGAGTCCTACTATGGAGAGAAAATGTCGGGTCGAACATAAACTGTCGAGGTGAATTTCATGTCGACACTTTATGTTTCAAATGGCGAGATAAATATCGAATGAAAGTGAACACAAAAATGTCGAAACCCTAAGGTATAAATGTCGAGATCCTACCTTATAAAATTATACCAATACTTACCTCGACAAATGATGTCGAGCCTCATGGTAAATCCATATCGACATTTTCAGTACAAAAGTCGAATGCAATACTGATAGACCAAAGTAAAATGTCGACACTTAATTAACTATACAACCCGAAATCTATTTTAACCCATGATGTACATTTAGGGCTTGAAGATTTGTATACTCAAACCATTAAATAAAATAGCGCACTGACACCAATATTTCGTGCCTAAGGTCGGGACTTAGGAACACTTACGGGTCCGGTGACTGCTAATCTACGGACTCCAAGTAAGTAGAAATTTCAACTACAGTACGTAACTTGCCTGCGTCCGATGATGTGAATTTACGTGCTCGTGTATTTTACGTAAAACGTGCATGTTAAGATAGGATTATATTATTTGCATGGTAAGCATGATCTGCATATTCACATGAGCATATCATGAGCACTTGCACGCATAAGTAGTAAGTATGACGCGAGGTAAGAGCGTGCATAAGATCGCCTGTGTGCGATGTATACTCGCCGATATTGGCGTTTGTGTCGACTCAATGAAGAGTCACGGCTACCCTTGTGCGACCATGGCAAAAGAAGCCATAAGGCCTGTATAAGAGGCTGGGGGAATACCCCGTATGCGGGAGATGCAACCTGGAGAATGCGGCCCGGGGCACGCACTGAGTAAGGGAAGATTCCTACGGGTGACCATTCTAGTGCGTAAAGCACTAACCGGGAGGGAAGATTCCTTCGGGTGACCTCCGCGGTTAGTGGCCTCGGTGTTAGCTACCAGTGAGAAGCGTCCGCGTGGAGGCCACGCTGAGTAAGGGAAGATTCCTTCGGGTGACCTTCTAGTGTGAGAACCTCCACACATGAGATCTCTATGAAATGGCGCATAGTGGGAAAGAAAGCCGAGGGCCCAAATGAAGTGAGAATATGAGAAAAATGAGTACGTGCCAGAAAACGAACGAGAAAATGAGAAAGAGAGTACGAGCATTAGAAAACGACGACGTGGATTGTCGATCGTTAGGTCACGTGCATACATGCATAATTTCTGCTTACTGAGCCTCGGTGGCTCATTCTTTATGTTACGTATTGTAGGTACCGACGATCACGGTACGTGATCCGTCTTTTATGCGAGACCGACCCTTTTGAAGCTTTCGGCTGCTTTTGAGGTGGAAGTGTGTGTATGGATGACGACCTGTGAAGGCCGGGCGCATAGGAAGCTTTTGGCTGCACACATATACACACGCGCTTGTATATCGTGTAGATAGGGATACGATGAAATGTAGACGAATCACGAACATTCTTTTGACATGTGTATAAGACTTCCGCATGCACGTTTAAAATGAAAAATTTTATTCGCATTTTTACGTACTCGCACGATAACAAAGCATTAACATTTAGATTTAGAACGGAATACGAGGGCGGGACGACGGGTCCTGACACATGATACGTCACGACCGTGACACCCTCGGGGCAAAATGAGCTCACTGCCGTGTGTCACGGCCTCGTGCAGTAGTGTCACGGCCGTGACACTTTCAACAGTTTTGCGACAGTTTAGTATGTCTCGCAGATCGAGGGGTAAACGATGTCCGATAGACCTGAAATTTTAACCATAGATAGAAGACTTGCCAGTATTGATTCTGAACAAAGGGATACTCAATCCAAGGTCCAAATTGAGAGATATGAATTTTTTAGTCCGTTGCTACTATTTTCAGGTGGGCTTCACGGCCGTGACTGTGCTCTGCATCGCTTGGCTTCCTTTTCTGCCTCTTGTCACGGCCTGGTGAAATATGTGTCACGGCTGTGACGGGGACCAGTGTCCTTTGGCTTCGGTTCTGTCCATTGTCACGGCCTGGTGCAAGGAGTGTCACGGTCGTGACACACGACTGATTTCTTCATACTTGCTCCGTTTTGCCTCATTTCCCTCCTTTTTGCCCGAGAACCGTCCTAAGGTCCTTCAATGTCGAAAGAAGTGTAAATATGGTGAATAAATGTATAAATGATGGCTAGAGCTCTATTTTAACCTAATTAAATACTACGATAAACGTAGTGAAATACGTTTATCAAACCTCCCCACACTTAAGCATTTGCTTGTCCTCAAGTAAATTAGAAGTCAGAGAAGGTATCAAATCAAGATAACGGCACGATTGTTCGCATATCTTATCATCATAGCTAGAAAGCACAAAATGGAATCAAGCAAACAATCATGAATAATGCACTAATGATCGGCACCTATTAATCTGAACTTCCTTAGCACTGCTCATCAAGAATCATACCTCACAAGGATTCGTTCAGATAACTCAGTGTATAGGCTAGCATAGTGAATCGCTCAAATCGTGCACTAGTCCGGCCCTACCATAAGCTTGCAAGCTAATCGCAAATCTACTACTTAAAGTGGCAAGCATAAATCTGAGGGTCTTTTCGGGTCGAAACGGGTCAAATAATATTGAAGTAACGAGCATATATCCCGAACACGTAATTTTAAAGCTAGGACACATAGCAAAAAATCAGGGAATATAGCATGATCAGACAGATAGTCACATGCCCCAACATACGATTCAACATTCTCGCTCTGAAATCCTTGACTTTTCTGCCCGACCCTCTCAACTCAGTTCCCTTTCATTTTTGCCCATTCACCTTAGTCACGCTCTAGTACACTGCCCTTATTCCCTAAACATCAAGGTTTGGCTTTTGTCGCAAAGAATACATCGTCACAGCGAATGCCGTGTACCTAGGGATACTTATTACCAAAACCTATATCTTGCAAAAGTTTTATGGGCAGGCTTATGCAATGAATCGGGTCATTTCAGAAAACGATCAAGTGTGGTCGAATCATTTCACGAATAGCAGAGAAGAACATTAAATCAGACATTGAGACAGTAACCGTCAAGTTCGACTTCTGCTCTATTCTAATCAACGCAGGTTCAGATAATCTCTGGAGGTTTTTCGGATCAGTGGCTTTTACAATTTACGAGGTAAGCAAACGAATAGGCTCAGGATCAGAGTGTCTAACTAAGGAATTAATCATGGTAGGGACATTTGGCTATAGACTTAATTCCTAATGCTCTAATCATTTTCTTTCTAACGCACCAGAAATAGTTTCAACACGTATCAGACAAGCAAGTTCTAGAGAGACATAGACTAGGCACGTCACACAATAAAAAAATGAGCATAAGCTCGTTAGGCTCAAACTCTCACAACGTAACAGGGTTATGTGTACGAATCTCTCAAAGCAGCAAACAATCATGCATGAGTTTCAATCAGACACGTTTCAATCTGTTCAAGCAGACACGTTTCAATCAATCATGCATATCCTAATTGCTCACAAAATTTCATGTCATGCAAGTCAACTCGAAATAAGCGCAAACAATCATGCATGAGTTCAGTAATCCATGCCTTTCTAACAAAATTGATAGCTCACAGACACGTCATAAATTTTATTTTTTTTACGTAAGTTCGCAACCAAGTTCGCAACCTACATTCCCCTCCCCACACTTAGGTCCGACGTTGTCCTCAACGTAAAAAGGATAAAAGGAAGGGAAAAGAAGGTTAAAAAGAACATGACTCCCCCGACAAATAGATGACGTGGTCGTGAAGTAGTTGTGACTGAATGCGTGAAGGTCGTGGATCGTGACTCGTGATATCCTAACATAACTAAAAAGAAAATGAAACGTAAAAAGGAACTAGAGATAGATAATAACGATAATAATAATAATAGTAGATTTCATATGCATCATTGTCATAGGTAAATTAAAGAAAGTACTAGATAGATAAAATCTGGGTTGCCTCCCAAGTAGCGCTTCCTTTACCGTCTTCAGCCGAATGTACTTTCGTTCGCTTAGGGTGGCTGGAAGTCGAGGTACAACACCTCTTTTCTGCTTACGTCTCCCTCGCCTACATCCATACCTTGGAGTTGTCGCTTTTCATCGGGCAGCGATTTCAGCTCTAGTGGTGGTCGCTTCTCGACTGTGCTCTTGTCCTTAACTTCTTTGTTGTTTTTGCCGATGGTTATCGTGGGCTCGTCGACTTCCTCCTTGCTCAAAACCAGTGATAAGCCTTCCATAGAAGACGAGAAACCGTGCTCAAAAGCATCCAACTAACGACACTTATTATCATGCTCGCTACTCTTTTTCATCGAGTCAGTCATATTAAACGTAACTTTCTCCCCGCCTATCATCAAAGTTAACATCCCATTCCTTAACATCTATCATGGTCTCGCCTGGAGCTAAGAATGGTCACCTAGAATTAATTGAACATTTTCATCCTCGTCCATCTCTAAGATCACAAAATCAGCAGGGATAACGAACTTATCGACCTTAAGTAGAACATCCTCGATAACACCTAGGGGGTATTTTAACGATCTATCAGCTAATTGAATACTCATCCTAGTGGGTCGTGGTTCACCTAATCCTAAGCTCTTAAACATGGAGTACGGCATCAAATTTATACTAGCGCCTAGATCAGCTAAAGCATACTCAACTACTAAGTCACCTATACAACAAGGAATAGTAAAACTCCCTGGGTCATTGAGCTTTTTCGGTATCTTGCTCTGGAGTATCGCCGAGCACTCTCCACGTAGGTATACAGTGGAGACATGTTCAAGCTTCCGTCGATTCGTCAGCAAGTCCTTCAGGAACTTCGCGAAACTGGGCATCTGCGTAATAGCTTCAACAAATGGTAAGTTAATATGTAGTTCTTTGCACATACCCATAAATCTGCTAAATAGCGCCTCGTCTTTGTCCTTCTTCAAACATGCTGGGTAGGAAATCTTCGGCTGGTACGGCTTCACTGGTGGTCTCGCATTCTCCCCGCATATTATTTTTCAGGCGCAGCTTCCTCCTTTTTAGGTTCGACCTTCTCTTTTTCAGATTCAGCTTCCCTCAACCGAGCTGGGTACGGAATCTTCGGCCGGTACGGCTTCACAAATGTTCGCGCCTTTTCCTTGTCATCCTTGACCTTCTCGACTCTGTCGCCCATACTTTCCTCCACTTCCAGCTCGTCGTGGCCTTTGAAATTGATTTTCTCCCTCGAATTCTGCTTGGCAGGAACTTCTTACAATCCTCTCCCGCTCCTCAGGGTTACCGCGTTACAGTACTCTTTAGGGTTTGTCTCGGTGCAGCTCGGGAGTGATCCTTGATTTTGCCCCGCCAGTTGCTTTGCTAATTGGCCCACTTGCTGCTCCAACTTCTTAATCGATGCATCTTTGTTTTGAGCACGTATGTCGTTCGCTTCCATATACTCCTCTAAATTCGTCATTTGACTCTCATGAGCTGCGGTGGTTTGGCTGAAATTAGTGAGGAGTGTCTTCATAATGTCCTTCATCTCCTTCATATCGTCAGATCCTGACCCCGCAGGTGCATCTAATACTGTCCTGGTGCCCCGCTTTGGAGACCGTATGGTCTGGGCTGAAATCCCGACGGTCCTTGCTGTTGGGTTGGATTCCCGTACGCCAAATTTGGGTGCATTCGAGGCTAGAAGCTTCGCTGGCCACCTTGGTAATTCCCCATGTAGTCTACTGCTCCAGCGACTGCCTGAGTTGGCATTCAGATGTTTCGTGGGCTGCGCCACAGATCCCGCACAATGGCACGTATGGCGTGTGCTGCGTCAGTGCGGTGGTCGTCATGGCATCACGGGTCGTGTCTGCCCGGATTTCGGGAGTAGTGCGCCAATGACTGTCTGCAACTGGGAGTTTGTCGCAGCAATCTGTTGCTAAAGCGCCTCGAATTTGGCATTCGTAGCCGTCTCCTCGCTCACTCTGAACACGCCTGGTGTCTTCATCCTCGTATTGCCCCTCATGAAGTTGCTCCTCGAGTAGTCCTTAATCAGATTCTAAACATCGGTCGCATTGAGCTTCACGAGCCCTCTTCCTGCGGCTCCATCTAAAATATGGATTTTCTGGTCATTGAGTGCCTCGTGGAATCGGTTGATCTGGGCTGCCTTTGACATCCCGTGCTGTGGGCACCTCTTCAGTAGCGCCTTGTAGCGCTCCCACACCTCGTACAGGTTTTCTGAGTCCTTCTGGTGGAAAAGAGATATCTCCGTCTTCAACCTTAGCACCTTTGATAGTGGGAAGTAGTGGTTGATGAAGACGGCTCGCATCTCCTCCCAGGTAGTGATCGATCTGGGCGGCAACATATCCAACCAGTCCTTCTCCCTGAACATGAGCGAGAACGGGAACAGCATCAACTTAATCGCATTGCCCGTGACCCCATTGATCTCTATGGTGCCAGTCACCGTCAAGAAAGCCTTCAGATGTGAGTAGGGATCGTCGTCGGGGTTGCCCTAAAACTGGGCAGTCTGGAAAATCATAGCCAAGAGTGCTTCAGCTTGAAGTTGTTCTTCTCGATCGGCGGGATGACAATCACCAACTCAGTGCCGCCCAGCGCAACATTCTTGAGGAGATCTTGTAGTGACTGCTCCTCATCTAGAACGTTATGGACAGGTACCCTGTGGTCCGCCAAATCTACTTCTGTATCTGGACTAAGAGAAATTTACTCGTAAAAGAAATAACAAAAATAACAATGACTAGAATAACAAACAATGCAAATAGTAATAAAGAAATAACCAGTGTCTTTTGGCTTCGGTTCTGTCCATTGTCACGGCCTGGTGCAAGGAGTGTCACGGCCGTGACACATGACTGATTTCTTCATACTTACTCCGTTTTGCCTCATTTCCCTCCTTTTCGCCCGAGAGCCGTCCTAAGGTCCTTCAATGTTGAAATAAGTGTAAATATGGTAAATAAATGTATAAAATGATGGCTAGAGCTCTATTTTAACCCAATTAATTACTATGATAAACGTAATGAAATACGTTTATCAAGAAGAAATTGAATGGTTACGCCATATTTAAAGGATATTCCTAAGTGTGAAAAACCTCTGCCGCCTATATGCATACAATGTGATAGGCAATCGACAATTGAACGAGCACATAGTACTATGTACAATGGTAAGTCGAGACACATACGTCGTCGACATAATACCGTTAGGCACCTACTCTTAATTGGGGTTATCTCGATTGCTTATGTGAAATACCAATAACATTATGGATCTGCTAACCAAAGGATTAAAGAGAGATGCGGTTGAAAGGTTGACGAGGAATGGGCTTAAAGTCTTAAAGTATAAGGGTATTAAGAAGGAATATCCTACATATGTGACTGGATCAGGACGTTGTCCATGGCCGAACAGAACATAACTATGAGAACAAACAAACAGAAATATTTTATGTGTCTTCTACGTGGGCTCTTTTACACAAGAAAGTGGGATAGTTCAAAGACATTGTGTTCTACTAGACTGCTAGTAGACTAAGCGTACCCTACCAGGAAAAAGTTCAAATGGCAAACCCATACTTATCTATGTGCAGAAATCAGATGATGAATACTTGTAAGTCGAAACAATTACATCCATGTGGTGGATTGTTGGATATTATGCGTGAATGAAAACTTGTATTGCAATAACTAAATGGGCAAATGTGTGTGGGGGCTTGTGACCGACCGATATACACGCACGGGCTTGATCGACCCACACCTTTTGGGCCCAATATGTATTCAATACCAAATATCATTGGATAATCCTGCAATATTATTGGATAATTCCTGCACTTTGGAATGTCAAAGGATGCTAGACCTCAAAGGTCACATGACCTCTAGAAAATTACACATTAACTGACATGGGGGAAATAAAAGGTTTATTGTAGTAATGCAAAGAGATTTCGAAGTCTAAATGAAGCTTGTAGAAATTTCAGAAAACACGAGCAACACATGAGAGAAACCATTCACGGAAAACACTCGAACAGTCGTTCATCGTCACTTCTATGTTCAAAGTTCTCTGCGTGGTTAAGCTTTGAGTGCAGCCCATAATCACGTTTTCATTGTATCCAGGAAAATCGATGCTCAAGCAAATCTATTTAACATATGTAGAGAGAGCGAATCTATTTAAGGAAATTGTGTTGAACGCAAGGCTCGAAAAATTCATACTGCTCGCACTATTACGTTTCTAGAAGAGTTTTACGTTACTGTTGCCAGTACAGTCATACGCCTTGAACTCTTGCTGTTTGAGGAGTGCCACCAGTCGTACAATCGTACAACCTCGTAGCAACACAACCAGCAGTGGAAGTCCTCTTCAGTCGTACACCGTACAACCTCACAATAGCAACTAGCAATCATGTGATTATGTAGTCTTGCAATAATGTGTCTGAAAATTTGACGTCATACGAGGTCGTATATTTCTCAACAATAGGCGATGCCTTCCATATGTGATGCGTAGCTGGAGAATCTAGAAATACATCTTTGGAGTCGTCATAAGGAAGTGCAAAATTAAATTGACGAAGGTTGCGATAGCCGATACCTCCTATATCTCTGCTCTGGTTAATTAGTTCCAAGCGATCCAATATAAGTTTTTGTTGATTCCCCGAGCTCCACCAGTATCTCGCCATGCACTTTGGTTATCGTTTACAACCTGAATCAGTAATAAAAAACAACTCATTGCACATGAGGGGATAGCTTTTAATAGTACTTCACGTCTGCCTTTAGATACTAACTTCTCGGACCACCCTTCACCTTTGCCCATACGGGATGCATGAAGTATGAGAATACTTCCTTCTTGGTTCGGCCTATAACGAGGGGTAAGCCCAGATATAGTTTGTGTCTAATTTATCTCGGCAGTCCTCAGATACGGCCACAGTGGTCCCACATCTGCTCATCCACGTTGAGTGAGAATGAAGCCGACAATTCTCAAAATACACTTTTTGTCCTGACCTAGCACCGTAATCCGTAAACCTCTGTATTCCTTCGATTATTGTCATGCCTCCGCTGGTTGCTAGACAAAAGATTATTTTATCCTACGCAATAGGAAATGAGAGATCTATCGAGTTGTTCTGCAAACTGCAAAACCTTTTTTTTTTTTTTTTTGGAAAGTGTCACTAAAATAAATGGAAACCAGGGGTACATGACAGCGTACATGATATTGCTCATGACGCACCAAGCAGTAATGAGACAACCGACCAGACAGTACCAAAAACTAGGCAACCCAGACCACCTACAGGTCCCATCAAGACCCAACACGACCCAAACCAACTAGTTACATTCAGCAAAGGCCTAAGTAGGGGTCCAAAACCAAATCAATCAACCAGTTCCTGACACCAGATGCAGTGCCAGCAGGGAAGCCAAGCTAGGTACTCAACAGCGCAAAAGCACTCAAGAAGCCAAACACGCAATGGGTTGGCAACGGCGAAAAAGAGGAACAGCTTCTAAGCATTCGCCAGGCTGGTCGGAGAGGCGCACGCGCGCCACCCCAGTTTCCATCAGGGGCGGCAAGGAGTAAACGGGGAGGCACCACCTTATTCCAGGTCAAAGCAAAGCGACATCCCGGTAGAAAATGGCCAAAGTCCACCAAGCAGGCCGGCCCTACACCAGCGTAAACAAATAGGAAGAGCAAGCCGAGCTAATGTGAGGAAGAAGGGTGAAAGAAAGAATAAAACATGAAAGAAAGAAATTGTTCTCCCTTAGACCGACGGAGTTGGTGCGCCGTCCCAGCCCACATGCCACCGTTTCAGCCGATCCGCCAACCCCCCCTACCAGGCTATACGCCAAACGCGCCGTAGAGCATCAGCCTGGAACTGGTATTTTGGTTTGATTGTTGATAACCGCAGACAAAGGAGAGTTTCAATCTCAGCAGTAAGCTGCTCCGGCGTGCGACGTCGTCCATCATGCCATCGCCTATTCCGCTCCATCCAAAGGTGATAGACAAGCGAGGCGATGACATGTCGTGGTCCCAGCCAGGCGAGGTGTTGCCCTTTCCAACGATGCGCTGCCCAAGTAATCCCCTCAAACCAGTCCCTTCTAGGCCAGCTAAACCTAACCCTGCCACGCATAATACTAAGACAACGACTAGTAAAGCTACAATCAAAGAAAAGATGTCTTATCGTTTCCTCCATTTGGTCATCACATAATGAGCATAACGATGTTCCAGCAGTTGCCGCCACCCAGGCATTGTCACGTGTGGCCAGTTTATCGTTGATGGCCATCCAGAAGATGAATTCATGCTTGGGGATGGCCAGAGGACCTCCAAACAGATTTCGCCAGTGGACAATAGGCCTTCGCATTCTTAAGCCCTCCCTAGCAAACTTAGTCGTGAATTGTCCATCTCCCGTTGCTCTCCAGCGAACTCCATCCGCTGCAGCTGGATTCACCTGTGGAAGAAGAGGGGCAAACTCAATATACTCCACCGTAGTTTGACCAGGCCAGTTCCAGCCCTCTTCATTAATGACCACATTGAGTCTCGAGTCGATAGGCAGCCCCATGACCATGGGCCCACGGGGGAATCTCTCTATCATCGGGCCAGGGAGGAGCCAAGGATCAGTCCAAAGGAATGTGTTAGACCCGTTCCCAATGTGAAACTCCAAAAGCGGACGAAAGAGCTGACGAAGTTGTAGTAGCTTCCTCCAACTCCAAGAAGTCCGAGCATTGGGTCTAATTGACCATAGGGACGTATTATTCAGTCTCGTGCGCCGGAACCAAGTCGCCCAGATGGACATCTCGTCCCCGCTCAGCAGGCTCCATAGAAGACGCATCATCAACGCTTTATTGTCCGTCTCAAGAGATCTGAGTCCCAGTCCCCCCTCCTCAGTAGGTAAGCAGATGTCCGCCCAAGCCACTTTAGCAGTGGATCCCCGCCATAGGAAAGCCCTGAATCGTGACTCGATAGCCCGGATGACGCCCTTGGGAAGCATGAAAACTCCAGCCCAATAGGTATGCAGCCCCAGGAGCACGGATTTAATCAGTTGAACTCGCCCAGCGTAGGATAGTGATTGATGAGTCCATGAGCCCAATCGACGGTCAACAGCAGTGATAAGAGGCTCACAGTCAGCAATGGTCAGCCGCGACGTGATCAACGGTACACCCAGGTAGCGTACTGGAAGTGACCCAGTCGAGAACCCCATAATGGCTTGCAATGTTCTCGTACTGCCCTCACCTCTCCGGGAGATGTACATCTCGCTCTTGCCGGGGTTAGCACGAAGGCCCGATATATTAGCAAAGTGGTCAAGGCTTTCCTTAAAGACGCGCACGGAACCCTCATCCGCATGTGAGAACAGAAGAAGGTCATCGGCGAAGGAGAGCATGAACATCTTTGTGGGTTCGCATCGCCAATGATACCTAAAGCATCCACTTCGCCGGATCCGATCCTGTATAATACCCTGCAAGACATCCATAACCAACGTAAAAAGGTACGGAGATAGGGGGTCACCTTGCCGAAGACCACGCCTCCCTTTGAAGTATCCTTCAGGCCGACCATTGATATTGATAGAAAAGAATGTAGTCGTGAGACAAGATCGTATCCATCCTATGAAGGTAGGGTGGAAGTGTAGCGCCTCAAGTGTGATCAGGATGAAGTCCCACTCGACCATATCGTAAGCCTTAGCTAGATCCACTTTGAACGCCACTCTTTCAGGTAGCCCAGCGCTGTTATACCCATGACAAATTTCTTGAGCCAGGAGGATGTTATCTGTAATACGCCTGCCAGGGATGAACGCCGTCTGAGTAGGATGAACGAGCTTCCCCAAGCACCCCCGAAGTCGGTTGGCAATCACCTTCGAGATGACCTTATAGATGACATTGCAGCATGATATGGGCCTAAAATCCCTCGCAGTCCTAGGGTTCTCCCCCTTTGGGATAAGGGTAATCAGTGTCGAATTCAGTTCCCCCAGCAGATGGCCAGTCCTGAAGAACTCTTTAATGGCATTCGTGACATCCGTCCCGATTATATCCCAAGCGTGCTTATAAAACTTAGCCGAGTAACCATCCGGTCCAGGAGATTTATTGTCACCAATGGAGAATAGCGCCTTCTTGATCTCCGTATCAGTAACCGGCCCAACCAACGAATGTGCTTCTGCCGAGTTAAGAGTCCTGGTGATGTAAGGTGTGACCTCTGTGGGGACAAGGTGGGTGACACGATTGGAGCGACCAAGGATGTTAGTGTAGTACCGTAGAATCTCAGCCCTGACTTGGTCTTCACCCTCAATGGTTATCCCATCATCGTTATCAATCGAGAGGATACGATTGAAGGCCCTACGGACAGCAACCTTCTTAAAGAAGAAAGCAGTGCATTGATCGCCATCTTTCAACCAATCAACCTTGGCACGTTGGGCCAGGGCAGAATGTTCCATATCCACCGCCTTAGCATAAACAAACCTACACCGTTTCTCAAGGATAAGCAGTTGGGATTCCATCGGGTGTTCGCCCAGGAGCTCTTGGGCCGCCTCCAGAAAGTGTCGAGCAGCAACAACATTGCGATTGAGGTTCCCCTTGTCACGTCGAAGTTTCCTTAATACCTGTTTGAGGGCTTTAAGTCTCTTAACAACCCCATACATGGGATATCCCGCCACTTCATTCTGCCAACTCGCTTCCACTAGTGGGATAAACCGCGGATCATGAACAAGGAAGTTATCGAATCGGAAGGTAGTACCCCGCACCCGCGGTTCAGAATCCGCTTCCAGTACCAGGGGTGAGTGATCAGACGTAGCAGGAGCTGCGCACCTATATGCTAACTCCCCAAACTGAGCAAACCAGGAAGGATTCCCGAGCATCCTATCCAAGCGCCTCCAAACTCCCGAGGTCCCGCTCTGTTGGTTATACCAGGTGAAGAAGGAACCACGGCATGGCAAATTAACGAGATCCGAGGAGGTCAAGCATGCATTCATCTCAGGGCAGCCCCGGGTCGGAGCTCCCCCTCTCGCATCCGTTCGGTCAATGATTGCGTTGAAATCACCCATGACCACCCAAGGGGACGATGCGCGAGCCTGTGATGTTGCAACCAAGTCGTCCCAAAGTCCACGCCGATTAGTTCGGCGGTTGTGGCCATACGCGAATGTAGTAAAGAACTCCAGGCCCTCATCAAGGATGGATATTTTACAATGGACGGTCTGAGTAGTACACGCTACAATCGTAAGTCCAACAGCTTGTGGATCCCATCCCACCCAAATACGTGCGGCCGGCCCTTCCTCATAATCATAGAACCAGTTCCAGTTAGCCCTGATCGAGTTAGTAATAGATGTTGCGTTCTGCTCAGAAACCCTGGTTTCGATCAGCCCTAACAATTTGATTGTATCTAGTAATCATATCCCCCACCGCCCATCTGTGGTCTAACCTGTTTAGACCACGTGTATTCCAAACGGCGATTGGGATCATTTAGAACTGTCGCAAAGGGCTGCTGTAGGACCCTCATTTTCGGTGGTATGCCATTCCAACTCTGCGAGAACCGTAAACGGATTATGGTCTTCAGGCATAGGCCTTGTGGCAGGGGCATTACTTGTTGAGCATCCCCCATTGCGATGCCGCTCCTCGCCTATGTTGAGTGCAGCCATTCGATTACTAGCAGCCCTCTCCTTCCTTTCCTCCGTAGGCGATTTATTATCCTCCCGCACGGCCTTGCCTTGTCTATCCTGTGCCATTCGCGTCTTTGTTGCGGCCGTGTGTTACGGCCAGCCGTGGGTGGATTGTGGTGGTTTGGTTGCTCCTCTGACCGTATAATACTCCGCCGGCTTATCTTCGGAGGTTGTCGTCGTATAGGTCCCGCGGGTTGGTTTTTGGGGCACGATTCAGGTCCATGATTCCAAGAGGCGCATGTCTCACACTTCTTGGGTCTCCACTCATACTCAACTCGGATTGGCACCACATGCGAGTCCCTTCCTTCCCGGCTTGGTATTCTGACATTAAATTGATCCACGAAAGGTGTTTCGAGGGATTTCTCCACACAAATGCGGGCGTACTCAAGTCGCTCAGCGGTTGCCGTCATGCCATCAGCGAATAAGGGTTTGGCAATTACGCTTGCCACAATTCCAAGCCCCTCCTGGGTCCACAACTCCGATGGTACATTGCGTAGTTTGGCCCAGAGCGGGACAGCCACAAGGTCCTTCTTCTCGAAAGACATGCCTATCCGCCAAGGTTCCAAAAAGAGAGGCTGTCCGTGCATGATCCAGGGGCCTCCTTCCAACACAGTCGTGGAAGCGACGGCGGTCTTGAATCTGAATTTAAAGAATCCATTGATCGTTGTGCGAACTTCCACGAGGTCATTCCAAACGGAGCGGGCAAAACGTTCCACATGGGGGAAGTATGGTCTTTTTCCCAAAAAATATCCAACGAGGGTATTATCCCATCGAGCAGTCCCTTTTTGAATTACGTCCCAAGACGGGCATGCTTCGGCCACGCCATCAATAACATTAGGCGCCGTGTAAGTTAGGTTGAGGCGCGCGGCGTTAGCACTTAGTGACGGGTTACGGGTTATGTTGGCTCGTTGGACGATAGCCGCAAAGGAAGGGTTGGCTTGTCCTTCAATCAGTCCCTGTGGTGACGGCTCATAGGTGGTTGTCCCAGCCGCGGCAGTAGTGTTGTTCCGAGGCCCGTTAGGCGAAGCACGGTGATTCCCCAGAGAAACCCTAGATTGTCGCTCCATGCTTGGAGTCCTCTCATCATCCATGTGCAGCGGAGTATACCCGGAAATCTTACCCCTAATCGGCCCTGAACCTGAGGCCGGTGATAGACCGACCCGGTGTCCCGGGAAACAGCGATTGGGGGATTGGGGTGGTGGGACGTCCTCATCAGTAGCGTCCTCGACGAGCGGCGCCAGGTCTATGGAGGGTATTACAGCAGCATCGCCGGTGGTATGTCGAGGCCCATTAGAAGACCTAGGCCCAGTAGTGTCGTTGATCGTTGTCGGCGAAACCCTAGGACGTTCCGCCGCGACTGATGAAGCAGGATCAACCGATAATGGCGGCGGGGTTAGATCTGAACCATCATCGCAGCTTGGGCTATTTTGACGTGGCGGTGGAGGCGTTCCCCTACGGATCAAACCACGGGATTCATGCCGGGGGTCACGGAGAGGGACGATGGTGGAGGTGTACCGTCTTCTTCGACTACGCGGGTTCCACGGCACCTGAATTGGATTGAGCGAAGGTTCAGGCCGAGCATCATTAGGGGCGGTCCTATGGCTTTGATCGGCATGGACCTGGACAGAAGCCGCTTGTGCAGGCGGCGGCTGGTGGCGAGTGTCACCATCGGCGACGCATAGGAAGAGAGCCTCAAACGCAGCGACGTCGAACCGGTCTTCAAGATCCGGGATATTACTTCTAAGCATGTCATAATCTGGTGGAAGACCGATGACATCAAGGTCTGATGAAGATGACGCCATGGTAGAGCAAGAACTTGCGTGAGGGAGACGAGATAGAAGATGAACAGTCACGGAAGAGAAAAAGAGAAAAAGAGGTAACGCGAGCTTAGGGCCCTCCCATCGCCGTCTGAGCCCGGCGATGGAGGGAGCTTGGGTGGTCGTCGCCGATCAGACGTTCGGTGGGTGGTGGGTCGCCGGCGACGGGTAGGGTAGTGGCGGGATGACGTGATGCGTTAGGGTTTTCAAATTACTGTGTGAAAATCGCACACAGTCGAGGTGTAGGATTTCTTTGTGCAACTTTAACTGCAAAACCTTCAAACTCCTCGCTCTACAGTTTCCTATAACAAACTACTAAAAAATCCAGAGCAATAAAAGAAAATGGTATATAGAATTGAAAAACGCGCTACACCTTCACTATGTGCGATTTTCACACAGTTGACGGAATTAGAGGAATTTTGATCTGATTTGCCTTCTGAGTGTCCAATCATCGCTGTTTTTCGGCCGGTTGGTGATTACTGAATCAATTCGTAGCGGTTTTGGGGCATTTTGAGGGGGATTATACGGTTGGGACGATTCTGTTGTTGATTGAATGTCGTCCCAATCTGATGGAGCGCCGGCAGCGCCCTCACCAGCGACCATGGCCAAATCAGGGATGCTGATTCGCTTGGGATCTGAGACGGTGGGGGATGGGGATCGCATCTGCAATCGGGAAACGGGTGATAGAGACAGCGAGCTGATTGGGGAATTTAATGGGGCGACTGGGAAACGTCCGGCCATGCCTGATCTGGCCGCTATCTGTTCTGCGTATCCAGAATTTGCCGCCTGCTTTGATGGTGTTCGATTCCGAGAATTGATGGGTAGGGTTCATGGCTCTGATATGGCGGGCAGTGGTGATCGGGAGAGAGCCGATGAGAGGTTGATGGCGAGGGTGAACACGATTGAATCTGCTGTAACTGGTCAATCTGTAGCTAGAGTTCCGACTGAATCACCTACAAGGCGAAATGGAGGGCCTGTTCAGATTAAAGGCATCCTTCAAACGGTCCCAATGGGGGAGGCCAGATACGCCACCGCCAGCGCGAGTGCTGACAGCTAGGCGGTGTGCTGACATGGGCAAATCTGACGAACATGATCGTGTGGACGATGAAATTATTAGTGAGGAGCATGGTATGAAAACAGCGGCTGAGATTAAGGTTTTCAGCGAGTCACCGAAGTGTTCCGACCCATCGCGGCAGCCTTCGCACACGGCAAGTACTAATGGGTCGCCAATTACGGCGATGATGGGGGAGACCATGACGACGAAGGGGCTGCAGACGACTACAATAGGGTCGATGGGCTCTACTGGATCGATTACTGATGGGATGGATCTTCTTAAGCCCGTTAATGGCTCGGACCAACGAGGGCCGATTTTCTCCCGACTTGGACCGATTCCACCGATCACGAAGGGTGCCACTGATGCAGCGTCGTACTTGGGGGCTGTTACGGGAGTCAAAGACCAACCACAACGAGCTGGACCGGATAGTCGGGGAATAAAGTTAGGATATACGCTGCCTACTCTAGTCGAAGGGGTTGTGGAGGCGAGGCCTTCACGAGAGGTGGCGTGAAGTGGCGTTGAACGTTGGAAACACATTGGTGGGTTACTTTTTGGGAAAGAAGCCATACTTTCCCTTTGTTGAGCGCTATCTGCGTTCGATATGGCGGGGATTGACGGAGGTTCGCTCAACGATTAATGGCTTCTTTATGTTCCGCTTTGAGTCGGAGCCTGCATTGGTGGAAGTATTGGAAGGGGGCCCTTGGATGATGCATGGACGGCCATTATTCTTGGAGCCGCGGAAGCCGAGGATGTCGTTTGCAAGGAAGGAGGTACGCGAGATTCTGTTATGCGTGAAGCTATGTGGTGGGGTGCCCTTGCGAACTATGTACGCAGCAAGGTCTTGGAGTAGTGGCAAGTGTGGTGGGGCGCCCTTTGTATGCGGATGCAGTTACGACGAGAGGGGACAGAATTGATTATGCCCACATCTGTATTATGAAGACATTGGCAGATCCATTTCTGGAGGTGTTTAATGTTCGGTTGCCATCAGACGATGGGGGGGCGGACGGGCTTATTCCTATTCGCGTAGAGTACGAGTGGAGACCGTCAAAATGTCCAACATGTGAGGCATGGGGCCATAGGGAGGTGCAATGCCCACAGCGAATGGGGAGGACTGAGGGATCGGTTACACAACAGAGCCGAGAGAATAGGACTTAGGAGCGTGGGTGTAGAACATCGCCCCGTGGAGACAAAGGCAAGGTCGAATTGGCAACGAAATGCCCGAACCCCAGGGGTCGACGCACTCGCATGGAGCAAAGGAGCGGACGTGTGCATGAGCAGGGGTCAAGCCGCATGACGATGGGAGGCCCCGTGCACGAGGAGTGGCAACAGATGGGGGCCAAAGGGAAGGCCATTATGTTACCTAAGGTGGCTAATGGGTCCCATATTAAGCCTCACAGTGGGGAACGATGTCAGGGGAGGCGAGCGCGTTAAGGCAACGCCCAGAGGTACCGAGGCTAATAGATCCCATTCGATCACCTACTGTCGAGAGGAGCAACCGATTCGAAGCACTAAGTGAGTTGACCAATGTGACTGACTCTCAATTGGGCCCTAAAGATCATGCAGCCCATGATGGGGTGCATTCATAGCGTTGGGCGCGTGGAACGTTCGTGGTCTTAACAAGCAAGACCACATGAGGGCGATGTGGGAGTTGATAGCACATGAACAGTTATGTATGATTGGTCTTCTGGAAACACGTGTTGCTGCGTCTAATGCGGGGAGGATTTCGAGTGGCATTAGAGCACGATGGAGCTGGTTTTCCGACTATGATGTGGGTCCAGGTACGCGAATCTGGGTGGGGTGGGATCCTTTGATGTTGACAGTGGATATTCTCGAGCTCTCGTCTCAGGCTGTCCATTGTCGGATTGTGTCGAAGGCGACGAGGGAGATAATGTTTGTCTCTGTGGTATATGGGAAGTCTAGGAGGGAGGAAAGACTTCCTTTGTGGGATGACTTGAGATATATGTCCCGAGCTCGTGTGGCGGATGCATGGATGGCCTTGGGGGACTTCAATGCTATATTGCACACGGGTGAGGGACGAGGGGGAGCCCCAGCTAGGCAAGATATGGAGAAGTTTCAAGCATGCCTGGTGGGGGCGGATCTTACGACTATACCTACGACGGGTCAGATGTTCACGTGGTACAACCAGCTGAGGGGTGTTGCTGGAGTTTGGAGGAGGCTCGATCGTATTGTGGGCAACCCCCAGTGGTTTGCCCGATTCCCGAACACTTTCTGTCGATGCGCACTTCCATCATCGTCAGACCACTCGCCCATTCTTTTGGGTGCAAATACGCCGCGACATCGCAAGGTGACATTTAGATTTGAAAATTCCTTGACGAAGGATGTGGCGTTCATGGAGCAGGTTCAACGTATTTGGAGCATACCTCTTCGTGGGTCTCCTATGTTCGTCGTTAAGCAACGCTTGAAGCTGCTGAAGCCAATTTTTCAACAGATGAGGAGGGCCCAAGGGGATTTAGCGGCGAATGTTATTGAGGCAAAGCGGTTCCTTGATCTTGCACAGGATTTCTCGTCACGCTATCCACATGAGGGGCTATTTTTGACCTTGAGCGGCTGTGCCGTTCACTCTATGCTAAGGCAGTGGAGGTGGAGCATACGGCTTTGTCGCAAAGGGCTAAGCTTGCTTGGCTGAAGGATGGGGATCAGTGTTCGTCTTATTTCTTTCGTAGGGTGGCCATGCGGCGGGCACGCAATCGTATTGTCTCTCTTGAAGATGCGACCGGGGGCTTATTGGAAGAACCGCATCAGGTGGAGGCTGAGCTGATAGGATTTTACCAGGATCTATTAGGAAAATCAGTACACTCGGAGCCGATAGCAGTGGCGGATGTACAGCGTGCTATGACGTCCACCCTATCCCCAGCAGATGCACAATCCATGATCGGCCCTGTGGATGGGAGGGAAGTACGAGAGGCGCTTTTCTCTTTGGGGGATGAGAAGGCGCCGGGACCCGATGGGTATACTGTCGCCTTTTTTCAAGGCGGCATGGACCACAGTGGGAGAGGACGTCGTGAGGGCTGTGCAGGACTTCTTTGCGACGGGTAAACTACTTAAGGGGATCAATAGCACTCTTATCACGCTCATCCCAAAGGTAGAGACGCCACGCCGTGCGACGGAGTTTCGACCTATTTCGTGCTGTAATGTGTTATACAAGGTCATCTCCAAGATTTTGGCGAACAGACTTAAGCCTTTTCTACCTGGGTTGGTGCATGGGACGCAGACGGCCTTTATACCGGGTCGTCGCATCAGTGACAATGTGTTGCTGGCCCAGGAACTTTGCCTTGGGTATAAGTCGAAGGGGAGGCCGCGCCGAGCAATGTTTAAGATCGATCTGGCGAAGGCGGATGATAAGGTGGAGGAGTTTTTTGTTGGCTGTGCTTGAGGCTATGAGCTTTCACCCGACCTTTATTGGGTGGATTAGGGCATGCCTGACGACGACAGCTTTCTCACCTAATCTGAATGGCCAGGTGGTTGGGTTCTTTGCGGGGAAGAGAGGACTTCGACAGGGAGACCCCATATCGCCGTATCTTTTTACATTGGTTATGGAGATCCTTCATGGGATGGTATCGCTGTGCATTTCGGAGCAGCCGAGGTTTACTACCATTGGCGCTGCGAATCATTGAGATTGGCATCACTGACTTTCGCGGATGATCTGCTTCTCTTCAGCCATGCAGATGCTGTGTCGATCAACGTACTGAAGAACGCTCTAGGGCGCTTTGCGTCTTTGTCTGGATTACACCCCAATCCGGACAAGAGCGAGATGTACCTTTCACGGCGGGCGGAAGGGCTTATCGCGCAGATTCAGTCACTTATGGGATATCGGATAGGACATCTTCCGGTACGCTACCTTGGAGTACCACTTATTACTACGCGACTTTCCATACCGGACTGTGCACCGCTACTACAGCGAGTGGATCAGCGAATCGGGTCATGGCTTAATCAGTCGTTGTCGTATGCCGGAAGAATCCAGCTTGTTTAGTCGGTTCTTCAGGCCATGCATGCGTATTGGTCGGGGGGTCTTCTTGCTTCCTAAAGGCGTTGTCCGAGCGCTAGAGACGCGATTTAGGAAGTTTCTTTGGGGGGATCGACGGCTAAGGTTGCTTGGGAAGTCCTTTGTCTGCCAATGTCTGAAGGAGGTATGGGCACTAGATCCATCGAGACAGACAACAAGGCACATCTAATGAAGCATCTATGGAGTGTCCTCACAAGAGCCCCTGATTCGATTTGGGTTGAGTGGCTTTATTGGACACGGCTACACTCTCGATCGGTGTGGGATCTGACCATCTCGGCAAATGATACATGGAGCTGGAGGAAGATGGTGCAGCTGCAACCATTGATACGTACACTTATTACCTTTAGGGTAGCGGATGGATTGGGCATATGGCTGTGGAAGGATCCTTGGCTTCTGCGTACCCCGTTACTAGAGAGGTTTCCTCGAGGGCCTATTGCGATGGGTCTACCTGCTGATTCACGACTGAGTGTGGTGATTGGTGCCAAGGGATGGAACTGGCCTGGGCAAGGGTCTGTCGAGTATATCGAGATTAGTCGCCTTCTTCCTCAGGTGGTGCGGGGTGAACAGGACGGGTGATTTGGACAGGATCATCGACGGGGATTATGACTGCAAAGTCGGCGAGGGAAACGATTCGATTCAGACAGGAACCAGTATGTTGGGGTACCCTATTTGGAGGGCCACTGAAGCTGCCACGTCATGATGTCATCCTCTGGCTAGGGATACAAGATCGGTTGATGACTAGAGATAAGCCTTGGGTTGCTCAGAGGGCGGGTACGCCTGCGTGTATCCTCTGTGACGAGCTGCATTACGAGACTGTTCAGCACCTCTTTTTCGATTGTGCATATTCACGCAGGTGTCTTCGGTTGCTGAGGAGACGTATTCGATGGTCGTGGTCGTATAGGGAGTGGAGAGAGGGTATTCGGTGGGCGGCGACCAGATGGCGAGGGCGACATCTTATTCACGCGGCGTATAGACATGTGCTAGCGTCACTTGTCTACCATATATGGCAGGCGAGGAACAAGCGCTGGAAGGAAGGAGCTACTACGTCCCCTGATCGGCTTGTTGGTTGTGTGCTTGCGCTGGCCACCATGCGTATTAGTGGAATATCTACTAAGTATGATCTTCAGAGTTTAGCTATACGACGACTTTGGAGAGTTGCATGGTAGATAGTAGGGAGGCTTCCCATTTGAGTTGTACCCAGTAGCCTGTTACTGGTTGATTGTTCGGAGTACCGCTCCCACCCATCTTGTATTCTTTTCCTTCTATCTATATATACGGGACTTTATACCAAAAAAATAAAAGAAAATGGTAATGAGAAAGTGTGTCTCCTTGGTGTAGCCTCTTGATGGTTTTTCGTGCCTAAAAACATTGCCCTTAAGAAGGAATCCGAAGAGACCTTAGTAACGATTATACGACATGCTCATGTCTAGGTTAAGGAGAAAAATCCCTCTATACCTCGTCGTTTCTTTCTCAAAGCATGATAATTTCAAAGGTAACTAGGACATTATATGTAATAAGGCCATTAGGAATAAATGCTGATTGTGTGGAGATGTAATATCATCCATTATAGTTCATAGTCGTTCACAACGCATTTACGATATATTACGTTACAAAGGCTAATCGGTCAGAAGTGGGATATTGTGTCGCGATTTTTTATTTTAGGTATTAAGACTATGCAGGTACTATGATGAAGAAAGGAATGAAGACGCCATTGTTTAAAAATTCAAGTATGCAGCGAGTAGTTTTATTACCAACAATATACCAATATTTTGATAGAATATGAGAGGAAAACCATCGGGACTAGGGGGGTTGTACGGGAACATACCTAAGGTAGCATCTTTAGCCTCGTCCTTGGTGTACCGTCGTAGGAGCAGTTTGCTGATTTCGTCAATAACTCGTCTAAGAACAGCATGATTCGTGTTGTTAATAGCGGATTGCGATGGAAAAGAAGAACCAAATAATTCGGAAAAGAACGAGCATTAGCAGCCTCTATAGCGCAGGCGACTCGCACCATGCATCATAGTTTTCTTTAATCCCAACTATGTGGTTAAGCGCTTCTCCAGTAGTGGCTTTTCGGTGAATATATCATGTGATCATCCCCTTAAACGATTCCATCTTAATACGTTGCTTCCAATATAGTTCCTGTTGATCCAAGATAAGGTACAATCGTTCCGACTTTGATGCAAGATAAAATATTTCCCAAAAGTGGTAATATTCGCCGTTGAGATGGCATCTAATCTTTTGACGGTACTTTCTTTGGAATTTTTCCTTTGTTGTTGGCTCCATCCTATAATTTCATTCTAAAATTTTGTATCTGCTAGTTTCGTTTCGTGCAATGAGGTGCCCTATCCTTCCAACATCTTCGAATAATATTGGAACAGTCTTCCTCTGTTGTCCATTTCGATTCGAAATGGGAAGTATATTTTTGTTCTCGTTGGTAGGAACGGTTCTGATTTAACTTCACAATAATAGCCGAGTGATCTGGGTAGAAGGTTGGAACATGAAGGATGTTGTCTTGCTTGAAAAGGTTTGTCGCTCCACGTAAAGGTCGGGCCAGAAAACCCAAGTCATGAAGTTCACAGACTTCGAGGTCCTCTTGGAGAAGTAAAATAGCATTTGAACCCACGGGTTTGATTTTTTGTTTGTCAATATTTCTACACGGGCCGAATTTGGGCCGACCGCGGCCATTGCATAGGGATCATATTGGGATCTCATTTATGGTCCAAAGTGCTTTAATTGAATTTTATAATTAATATACTGTGGCACATATCTACTAACTAATAAATTTAGGCCTTGAAAAATTATAATAAATATTAAATTTGTTAAATTTTGGGCGTTCCTATACTATATGAACTGAGCCACAGAAAATGAAAAAAACATGACCGTGTCTAAGCATGCACTAACAGCTAGTACACTCATCTTATTACGTTGAATCAACTCATCTCTCAATTCATTTATCTATTCTATATTAAGGCTCGGGGCGTGATATAAACTTTTCTATTGGGTGTGAATTTGGTCTGTCAATTTCAGTCAATCATATATTATCTAGAATTAATAATTGTTAAAAGAAAAGTAAAAATGTGTCATCACAAGTTAAAAGATGTCTTTTTGTGTCTCAAATTCATTTGTAAGATAATTAATTTCTAAAAACCAACAAAAAACTTCATCCACGAGATAATTGGTCTGTCAATCACTCTAGTTTAGTTGATTAAATGCCCCGTGCTTAAATATTAAATGCAGTCCCATATAAACCACCTATTAAATCATCATCATCATCATCATCATCATCATCATCATCATCATCATCATCATCATCATCATCATCATCATCATCATAAGAATAAGGAGGAATGGCCTCTGTCCCACCAATATCGCAGTTTATATCCCAGTTTTTAAAATATACAAAATAAAATGATACTTAGAAATTTTGAAAAATATAAGATATGGATATCAATATGATCGTAACGAAATAAATAATAAATTAAATATGTTTATTTGATTATATTATATAAATCTAATTAATCAATGATGATTTTAGAATTTGGAAATTACGTAATTCGATAATTATAAATTAAAATAAAACTAAAAGAGGAAATCTTAACCCATGGATTGGACACTTGTCACGTTTCCTTGGTATGGGACAGAGAATGGAACAAAAGAGTGGGACAAAGAATCCCACACCAGGAAAAGGAGATGTCTCTGTTGGGTTACCCGGTGTCTCCCAGAGATGCCATGTCCTCGGGTACGGTGCGGAACAAAAATTTTCCGGGTTCTCCGATTGCCCTCGTTGCTCGTATCAGAATAGTAAAACATAGACACGTAATAGGCAGGTCAAACCCGTGGTGAATTACCAATTGAAGCACCTCGTAGTGTACCACGGAATCAGTTCTCTAAAGATGACTAGAGAGACCGAGCTGTCGCGTGGGAGAAACGTGTGTGCGTTCGGTGTGTGTGCTTTTTGCCTTGTATTGATTTCGAAATGCTCTTCTTCTCATCTTATGGAGCACGAAATTAAGCCTATTTAAAGGCTTAGATTTCGATTGCTAAGTCCCTAAAGTGTGAGAGAGTTTTGCCAAATCTTACTCTCGTTTGAATTCCAAATCCAAACTTAAGGAAACTTGTTATTATTAGAAAACCAAATTGAATACCAAGTCAAACTAAATATATTTAAATATGGTATGAAATTCAAAACTTAATCCTAGAATAATTTCAAAATTTCAATAAATAATATTCCAAATATTTTATTCCATATTTATATCAAATATGCAATTCCGAAAATACCCTCAAAGGCATATTTTGAAATTAGCTTAAGGTAAAATCCTATTTTATCCTCAAGCCCATTAAGCACTCGGCCAAGCCCAAGTCTTAAAGTTAGTTTCATAAAGAGTCCAACTTCGATCCAATAAATGGCTCGAGGCCCATTAAGGCGTGGCCCAACGGCCCAAGGCCCGTTAAGGCCCAAAGCACTCTCTCTCCTTATCAGTACACTTTGATGATCATTTATAAGCCCGACTCTCTAGGTTCGACTCAATGGGCAAGGGAGGAATCCAAGAGTTCGGTAGTTACCTAGCCAATCCCGCAATATCGGACCGTAACCCGATTCGAGTGCGAATTTCAATCCAATCTTTATTCCAGATCCGCACTATAGAGAATAGTGCTACGTATAAACCTTTTCAGCTGTGTCCCAATCGAGTGCGAGCCATGGTTTATGTCAAACTCACTAAACTTGATTCTATGATAAGGAGACGAGGTAAATTACCAAACTACCCTCCATGTCTAACATGAGTTAGTTGGATACCTTGGCCAAGGATTTCGTAATTTTCCGTCGCCGTCCTCATAGGACACTTATCTCGATTACTTGCGAGACAATGAATCCGTACTCAGTGATCTAAGCCCGGCAATCACAAATCATTATCAAGACCGCATCTGGCCCGCTGATCCATGCAACAGCAAATCGGGTCGAGGGGAACCAGTGACAGTCAAGACTTCGAAGTCAACTCCATCAAAACCCCTTTCGATCTAAGGTTCACGTAGACTACTATAGTGTTGTCGTCGGTCATTGACACTCCTTGAGTAGTAAGCCATGTTCGACCATACGGCCGTGAGTCAGTGTCCATGAAACGATTCAATCCCTTGATTCGATTCGTATCACAAGTCACGACTTCCACTTCCAAGCGGGATATCGGCACATGATAGGTCGTTGAGAAATAAGCCGTAATCGGTTATCCAGCACCCAACTGGAACCTCAGGCTTACGGACTTTCAATATTCGAGGTTAAGAGTCCACTGGTGCCTTCCTCTCTCGACACATTTTGATTTGTACATTCTTTACAGGATGCTAAGCAAAGAACTCTTACGTCCAATAAAGGAACGATGCATTTCATTATGCACACTAAAATGTCTTATTAGACAAGAGGTCGAATGATAAATAATCTAATGCCCTATACAATCTTATCCTCATATAGCATTCGAGGGCATATACCTAATAGTCTCTACCTGGGAAATGACGTTAATCTAAGGCATGTTCTTTGTTATTATATTTTGTTCTTATTTATCAGTTAATCTAAGGCATTTGGTGAGGAGGATGGATTATTTATAGGTGGGTAGTTAATCAAATAATTCATCAGGGCTTGAAACATTATTTATCTTATTTTGCGTAATACTTTGAGCCTTTGATTATCATTTTAAATTAAAAATTAAAGTTATGTTTTACTTCGTAAAATTATTGTTGAACACATGTCGAGTGTACGACGGTACTAGTTACAGATAATCACCAGTAAATAAAATTAAACTTTCAATGGCTAAAAACCGTCGAGATTCATTGACAATTGCCTATGTTATCCTTGAATTTTAATGCAAATCTTCGAGAATAAAAGTCCAATTACGTAGAGAACTGGGGTGAAATATTAACTCGGCTCACTTGGAAAGGTCCCCTATTTGGAAAACTTGGCACCCACGAGACATTGGAAGAATGGTTCGGCTTAGAAGCTTCTTCCGCATTCAGTTTTGCTAACATGTCCCTGGGATGAATATCGGGAGAAAGAAAGACTCAAAATGGATCTCGATAAGCCGAGTATATTGAGCTTATGCTCCGGACAATCTTTGCTCCGGAAATCACGATTTGGGTGTGATGCCACACGAATGGTGTCTTCGTCACGCACCCTCGAAGAAACGCACATTCGCAAAGGTTATGATGGAGAATAAAAACCATGTACCAAACTCGGCTACAACAAGGGATCAAGGCGAAAATAAGCAATATCAAATAACCAACAATAGTTAGGAAGTCAATCATGAATAGAAGCATTTACTTTTAGGAGCTAGCAAGAAGAAGCGAGGACGACATCCTGCGAACCATATCAATAACCAATATATGTATTGCCGACGTAGTTAATCCTTGAAAGGCGTCACTAAATAAAATTTGCAGTTATATTATATATATTGTCAAATGGTGAGAACTGGATTTCTATAACGCAAAGACATGCACAGGGGACAATTTCTCTTGGTAGGTTTAGAATGCAACGAACTTGCCAAGAATTGGATCCCAGACACTCATCAGCGCCTTCCTTTTGGTCTCAAACACATGTGCTTCAGCATTTTGGTGCTCATCCAACCACTCCATGGCGGATTTTATCTCATCTTCTATTTTCTTAACGTCGGCAGAGTTGATGTTCAAAGCAGATTTCTTGGTGAAGAAAGTGGCCTCGTCACATAGATGTAACTTTCCAGCGAGTTCTTGGCCTCGAATCTCTTCCTAAGCTCCGTAACTTCTCTTGAACCTCTCGGCTTGCATCAGCATTCTGTTGTTCTTAACACTGGGACAGCAGGCCTTCAACATTGCAGATCGTTATCTCATTCTTAACGTCAGTTCCTTTATCTTCCGCACACACGTTTAGAATGCCATTCTCATCGATATCAACACACATCGTAAGCTTAGGAACATGCCTCAAAGCAGGAGGAATACCATGCAGAGTGAACTCGCCCAACAGAATGGTTTCGCTCGCTTTAGGCCGTTGACCCTCATTCACCGGGAACAACACACTAGTTTGGTTATCAAATCTCGTGGTTTTACCGAATTCTTTCCTGGTGGGAATTGTCGTATTCCTAGGGATGACTACACACATTTCATACTCATTAATCAAGATACCAAGAGATAGTGGCGTGACATCAAACACCACAATCTTTCTAATGATACGACTTCCATGGCCACTAAGAATAGCTGCCTGAAATCTCGTGGTTTTACCGAATTCTTTCCTGGTGGGAATTGTCGTATTCCTGGGGATGACTACACACATTTCATACTCATTAATCAAGATACCAAGAGATAGTGGCGTGACATCAAACACCACAATCTTTCTAATGATACGACTTCCATGGCCACTAAGAATAGCTGCCTGAACAACAGCACCATAGGCTACTGCTTCGTCGGGGTGAATGCTCTTGCAAAGCTTTTTCCCATCGAAGAAATCTTCGAGCAATCTCTGCACCTTTGGGATTCGAGTCGAACCACCGACAAGCACCACCTCATCGATATGTTTCTTGTCGATCTTGGCTCAAACACTTCTCCACGTGCCCTATGCATTCCTCAAACAAGTCTGCATTGAGCTCCTCACATTTGGCAGTGTAATGGTAGAGTTAAAATCCATTTCTCCATACAAACAATCAATTCCAATAGTTATGTGTGTCGTAAAAGAGAGATTCCTCTTCGCACGTTCAGGCTGTCGTCAGCCTTCTTAATGCCCGTGGATTTTCGCCTGTCTCGTTTTGCTTCCTTTTCTGTTCTTCTACGAAATGATTAACCAATCTGTTGTCAAAATCCTCTCCTCCAAGGTGGCTATCGCCAGCAGTAGCTTTAACCTTGAAGACACTCTCAGTCATCGTTAGAAGAGATACATCAAAAGTGCCACCGCCAAGGTTGAAGATAAGCACGTTTTTTTAGCAGACGACATTTTCTTGTCAAGGCTGTAGGCAACTGCAGCAGCAGTTGGTTCGACGATGATACGCAACACTTCGAGCCCATCAATTCTTCCAGCATCTCTAGTCGCCCTCCTTTGGGAATAATTGAAGTAGGCCGGTACTGTAATAACCACTAGTAGAGGATATTGAATAGGCCACGACACTATGGGCGACGGGTTAGGGAAACGCGTCGCCCATAATAGACGCGGTGGCATTTTGGTTGTTTATTTAAGTTTCAGAGATCATAGGCGTCGGTTGTCCCAGAAAAACCGTCGCCTATGATACAAATAAAACTTGGGCGACGGTTGTCCCAGAAAACACGACGCCCATTTTTAGTTTTTTTAAAAATTTATTTTTATGGAACTATGGGCGACGGTTTCTCGCCAAACCAAAAACCCGTCGCCCATAGTTTTACTTTTTATTTTTATGTTTTTTGTTTAATCATAGGCGACGGTTGTTCCTAAAGTAACCGTCGTCTATGCTTAAAATTATTTTTTTTACCTCGTGGGCGATGGATACGTGAAAATTAAGTAACAACCGTCGCCCATGACCCGTTTATTAAAATTCCCTTCTTCCTCACTTCACTATTTCGACAGAGGCGAAAAGAAAGAGAGAACCGCACGACTTGGCGATTTTCCGGCGCAATCGAATGTTTTCCGATCTATCCGAGCTTGGAGAACACGGTAAGAACACTATGATTCAATTTCCCTCTTTCTATTTTGCGAAATACGGCTCGAATGGTTCAAATTTGGGGTTTTTTCGAAACATTAGGTTTCAAAGTTTCGAGTTTTTGGAGCTTGATTTGTGCGATTTCATAACTTATTCTTGTGTTATAGTTGATTTAAGGTTGATATTGAGCTTGATCTTTTTGGAAATTAGGTTTCTGGGTGAAGTTTGTAGAAGTTGGAATATTTTGGTCGAAAATTGGCCGCGACCTCTCCTCTCTCGGCGAAATTTTCCGGCGATGACGACTCTTTCCTGATGATCCAAGCTACGAAAGCACGGTAATTCCCTTATTTTTGGGTGAAGTTTGGACAATTTGGGAATTTTGGCTGAATTCGTCGAAAATTGAATTTTTCATATTTCTCTATTTCAATATAGAGAATATTACGTGCATAATTTTGAGTCTGATATTGAGCTTATATTTTGTGATGCGTAGGTTTTGGGTCGAATTTGGAGGATTTAGGTTATCTTGTCGATTTTTGGGCGAATTTTGGGTGATATTCGTGCTTTGGACAGCTATATGTAAGTTTCCAAACTCATATTTGATTTGTATGCATTCGTCTTTGTGAATTTAAATTTTTATTTTAAGCTTAGATACCCATTCAAGGTTTTCTCATTAGGAGAAAACCTTGACTGGTCCCTGTTTGGGACAGTTCTTAAACGTTGACTGTCGCTTTAGGATGTAAATGTGTGTTTGAGCATCGATGTTGATGAAAAATTTGGTTTACATTTCCCTTAAATGTTCTCCGGGTAGACACATGGATTGGATGTATATCCTTTTCATATTTTTTCGTCTACTTGGAGAACTGTTGGGAAATGCTGCCAAATTTTTGTCAACATAGAAGCTCAAAGACACATTTACAAGCGATAGCGAACGTTTAAGATGGGTTAGGTTGGAGCAATAAGGACCCTATCAAAGCCGTTCGATCGATTGTACTTGCTTATGTGAAATACCTGTAAATTTTTATTTGTAGAGTTCAGGCTCTATTGGAATGGATCGGGGTTGGATGTATTGTATGTGAACAATGGTTCAGTATGCGAAGGGTGTTAGGGAATATGAGATGTGCAGAACATAATCGTAGGAAAAAAAGGCAATCTAAGATTTCGTGCCCGTGCCGTAATTGTAATAACATGAAGTGGTGGAATAGTGATGTTGTGAAGGAACATTTGCTACTAGCCGGTTTCAAACCTGGGTATACGAATTGGATATGGCACGGTGAAGCCATTGTCGATGAAGCTAGTTCTGCCGGTGTCGGAACTAGTACAAGAGTGCCATTAGATTTGGAGGACGATGTCGTAGCTGAAGGTTCTTCGGACGATGATATAGATCATATCGATGAAATGCTTCATGATGTCCAAGAGGATTTTGAAGAACGTCCTCCCATATTTGACAGCCTTGTTAGGGACATCAATATCCCTTTGTACACCACGTGCTCAAAGTACACAAAGTTGTCTGCTGTGTTCAAGCTGCTGAACGTGAAGGCTAAATTTGGTATTTCAGACAAGTGTTTCTCAACACTTTTAGAACTACTCGCGGATATGCTTCCAGATGGCAATGAGCTTCCGACATCGACCTACGAGGCAAAGAAGCTATTTTGCCTATTGAACTTATAGTACGAAAGAATCCACGCTTGTCCGAACGACTGCATACTTTATAGGATTATGAGTCTGCTGATAAGTGCCCGGCGTCGGACACCTGGCGTGATAAGAGAAAGGACGAAGTCGGTGCCCCCCCCCCCCCCGCGCTAAAGTTTTGTGGTACTTACCAATAATTCCAAGACTAAAATGCATATTCTCAAATGCCGCCGATGCTAAGATGTTTAGTGGCATGATAAGGAAAGGAAAAAGGATGGAAAATTGGGACATCCGGCGGATTCCCTGCAATGGAGGAACATTGATTCGATGTATCCTAAATTTGGAGGCGAGGCACGAAATCTCCGACTGGGGCTTTGCACTGATGGGATAAACCCTTTTGGCAATTTAAGAAACTGTCACAGTACTTGGCCGGTGCTGCTTTGTATCTATAACCTCCCTCCGTGGCTTACGATGAAAAGAAAATACAACATGTTATCGTGTTTAATCTCCGGTCCAAAACAACCCAGAAATGAGATTGATGTACTTGGCTTCGTTGGTCGACAATCTGAAAGTACTATGGTACAAAGGTGTTGAAGTGTACGATGCACCAATCGGATCACGGTTTACGCTACGCGCCATGGTATTCTGTACTATAAATGGTTTCCCGGTTACGGGAATCTGTCTGGCATAGTGTAAAAGGCAAGAAAGCATGTCCAATTTGTGGGGATAATACGGATACTCAGTGGTTGAACAACTGTAGGAAACACACCTACATGGGCCATCGAAAATTCCTGCCACCTACCCACGAATATAGAAAGAAGAAAAAGCTACTACCACTGTTTAATGGGAAAAGCGAGACTTCAAGAGCTACAATACCGTTGAATGGCAGGGAATTGAATGACATCGTCACACACATCAATACTCAGTTTGGTAAGAAGTGCAAAACATCAAAGGCAATGTCTCGAAGAAACGATCAATATTTTGGGAGCTACCTTATTGGGAGGACCTCAAATCAGACACTACATCGATGTGATGCACATTGAGAAAAACATATGTGATAGCATTGTAGGCACCCTTTTAAATATGCCTGGTAAGACAAAAGATGGACTAAAAGCCAGGCTTGAAATGGTCGAACTTCGAATGAGGCCTGAGCTAGCACCGATTGGAAAGGGAAAGAAGACTTTCTTCCCCGGGCTTGCTTCACACTTAGCAGGGCTGAGAAGTTACGTTTTTGCCAGTGTATAAAATGTATTAAGTCCCATCCGGTTATGCCAGTAACATAAGCAGATATGTCTCGATGAAAGATCTGAAGCTAGTGGGGTACAAGTCTCATGACTGTTATGCATTGATGCAGCACTGCCAATCGCAATCCGTGGTATAACGCCGAAGCACGTTCGTCACTGCATTTCAAAATTGTGTTTCTTTTTCAATGCAGCATGCAATAAAGTTCTTGATCCGAGGTGCAAGACGAGCTACAAGCGGATGTCGTAATAACACCGTGCCGCTTCGAGATGTTCTTTCCTTGTCTTTTTTCGACATAATGGTGCATCTAGTAGTACATCTAGTTCGAGAAATCAATATATGTGGTCCTGTTCACATGAGATATATGTATCCATTTGAACGATATATGAAGATCCTTAAGGTTATGTTAGAAATCGATAACGTCCGAAAGGTAGCATAGTTGAAGGATACACTACAGAGGAATGCGTTGAGTTTTGCTCTTCGTACTTGGCAAATGTTAAAGCGGTTGGGATACATACGTCTCGCCACGATGGACGACTAGGAGGGAAATCATTGACGAAACAGCAGTACAAGACAGTACGGGGGAACGTATTGTTGATAAATTCAGAATTTGTAAGTATTATTAAAAATTTGATACTCGTTTTCCATTTATCTACAATTTCATCATTTCTTGTTATTTTTTCAGTTACAATGTCTTCGGATCCCCCCACATCTTCTTCGCCTGGTACCGAATCAAGCGGGACGAATAGGCGCAAGAGAGGCCCTTACGGCATGAGGAATCTACGTAAGAAGTTGAGCGTTGAGTCGGATGAGTGCATCTTGCAGTTCAACGACGCCGGTACATGCATCGCCCCTCATAATGATACGAGGGTCAAATTTAGCAACTACATTGGTCACGTGACAAGATCGGAGGTTACCAGTGTTATTTTTGCCATTGTTAGAAAAATCGGATTACACCTCCAGTGTGTGCGATTTTCACACAGTAGCGCGATTACACCTTCAGTGTGTGCGATTTTCACACAGTTGGCGATTTTTTCAAATTTTCGAAGGTTTCCATCGCGGTTTCAGCACCGATCGTCGTCGTTTCCGGTCCTTCTTGACTGGCCGACGATCATCTGTGGTTCTTGGACTGGGTGCTGCGATGGCGGAGGATGTTTCGCCTAGGGTTTTGGCGATGGTGGAGATGGAGAGTGAGCGAAATCCGGTTGACACGGCAGCGACGGGCAATATGGCGATGCCAACCATGCCTGATTTGGATGCTCTTGCCGCGTCATATCCTGAATTCGCGAGTTGTTTTGATGGTGCACGGTTTCGTTCTTTGATGAGCACGGTTCATGGATCTACAGTGGCCAACTCTGATGGGGAGCGCCGATCTGCCATGGGACGACCTGAGTGCGCAAAGGCTGCTAGGGTTTCTGCAAATTCTGATAAATCTGATGCGGCTGTGGTTACGGGTCTGATGGGAAGGAGACCATCCCGTCTCAGGGGCCGCGGGTTCCTACTACGGCGATCAATCAGAATTTGGCGGGGGGTCGCATTGGGCCTGGGGCTTCGGCGGGATCTCCGCCTATGCGAAGCTCAAGGGTATCCTTCGGAATCATAACCGCCGACAGCAATGGGGACGACCTGGGACACCGCCACCTCAGCGTATGATGGCTCGGCGGTTTGTGGATATGGGGTCCGTGACATCTGATGAGCCGGTGGATGAGGAGATAGTCGTTGGGTAGGGTGGGGCTGCTCAGCCCGGTTCGTCCCCACACGTCAAGGCCACCGCCGAATCGTCGTCGCCCTCAGCTGTTAGGGAGTGTGCCCTCGGAATGCCATACGGGGACTAGGAATAGTATAGGGCGCACGATGATGTATAGGTTGTAAGACAGGTTTATTGTATATACCGTCAAATAAATTAATGAATATATATTTTCATTATAACAAAGGCATTATTATTTATTTATCGAATTTAAAGTCTACTTGGCATCCGGTAGTGCGATAAATAAATAACACCCAGATGTTTGAGTTGGACGTCTGATTCTCGTGGGACGAGAGAGGAGACACCGGACGGTCCTTAATCTCAACATTAAATAAAAAGTCCGTAAGTCTAAGGATTCTAGGTGGGTGACTAGATATCCGAATATGACTTATCCATTGACGACCACATAGTATCGGTAGTGTCACCGATTACCTGAGAGGTTGTGGGTCGTGATGGAGATATTGGTGATCGGAGAGATTGCGTATTCGGACATTCGGCTCGTATTCGTCTCAATCACATGGCTAGGATGTTGTCAATGATTGAACGAATGACTATAGCAGCCTCAGACCGATAGGGTCATTGACGGATTTGCTTTCGCGATTTCGGTTTGTCGCTAGTTGGCTAGGCTCGTAAGTGTTCATAAATGAGACACGGGTCAGCGACGAAACGCAACCGACTTTACGGAGGTGATTGCCGGGCTTTGACTGCTATCGGGATTCACTGCCTATATTCGTATAGGTTAATGTCCTATGAGGTAATCGGAGAGCGACGATTATAAAGCCTTCGGCCGAAGCTTGGAAAACTTGCTCGTATTAGATATAGAGCGGAGCTTAAATAATCAGTTCGATCTCGATTATAACATAGTGTTAGGTTAGTGAGTTTGACATTTGCATGGCTCTCACCTAACCGGGACGCAAGTGAAAGGTGTAAGAAGTATTTAAATGTATACACTATAGTCGGTTCGCCCGAATTTCGATTAGATCAAAATTCGTTCTCAACTGGGATCTGTCCGGTACCGTGGGATTGGCTAGGCGAATACCGGGACTCGTGGATTCCTCCCATGCCAGTTGAGACGGACCTAGAGAGTCGCGCTTAAAAATGGTAATGAACTAGAACGAAAACGGCGGGCTGTTATGTGGAACCTAACGAATGAGATTCGTTGAGGTAGTGGCATAGTTGATACGAGGTGTCGACGAATTAGTTAAATTCCAGTGACAGTCACGGAAATAATTAGGACTTGAGATTGTCTTAAGTGCTTAATTAATTAACTAAGTGGGCTCAATTATAATTAAAATAATTAGATTGGATTTAATTATTTTACTATTTAAAATTGAGGGACTAAATTGAGAATTTAGAAACCTCAAGGGCCAAAAGGAAATTATCAAAATAAATAAAAAAAAAAAAAAAAAAGAAAGAAAAACTCTACACATCCACGTTGGGATGTGTAGAATGTTTTGAGTAATATTTTTTATTTATTTTGACACTTGTTAAGACAAGTGTCTTAATTTAAAAAAAAAAAAAAAAATACTATAAAAACAACTAGACTAACGTGAATAAGTAGTTGGTTCTAAGAAATTGTACTTTGCTCATAAAAAATAGAGAGAAGTAGATAAAAGTTCTAAAAACATCTCAAGCCACGAAAAACCGACGGGTTCGTTTGACGAGTCCCGACGCCCGAACCGAGCTGCGTCTAGCCATCGGGAGCAGTCTCGGAGGTTCGCTCAAGGTCATACCGGCGTGACGATCTAGCCCGGAAGCCCCGGGATCCAGACGAGGTGTAGCCACGTCCATCCGAGGCGACGACAGAAGAATTCTTGTTCACCAAAGGTATACCTCGAACCTTAATGATTTGATTTACGAAAAATACCAAACGGTATCGGAATAATTCGAAAGACACCTCGTTGGAAACGTCGGGAAGTGTAGAATTATTCTGGAAAGTTTGGTGTCGATCGGAAATCATTTCAGTCGTCAAATAGTTAAAAGACGACAGACTGCCGTTTAATTCGGATTAATAATTTCGAACCACAGATTTGATTTTGTGAAAAATATCAAACGACATCGGAATAATTCGAAAGACCTATCGTTGCGAACGTTAGGAAGTGTAGAATTATTCTGGAAAGTTTGGTATTGATCAAAAATCATTTCGGTATCCAAATAATCGAAAAACGGCTGGTTGCCGCTTTGTTCGATTAATTTGGATCTAAATTATTAATTCAAATAAATTGGGAAAAATTCGAATTTTGATAATTCGAATTAACCGCGATCTCCCGAGGCTTAGGACTGTATCTTAGACCCTCGGGAGAAGCCGAATGGCGTAAGGTTTAATTTAGATATTAAAAATCGAAAATTCGCCACCCTACGCCGCTCGGTACAAATCGCGCTTCCGCTATAGCCACGTTGCGCTGTTCGGGGGCCGGCGTCGATTAATCGGGCCCACCCCAACAGTGGTATCAGAGCCAAGGCTCATGAATGGTTCGACCGAAGGCCTCGAAAGCCGATGTGGCGAACGAACGGTCGACGTAGTTTGGAGACTATCGTCGCTCGTGATGTCGGTTGGGCACCCGACGTCAAAATTTTGTGTTGCATGTTTATGTGGGACATTTACGCGGGCTTAGGTTCTAACCGGGTTATTTGTTTAAGGGCCGTTTGCTGCCCCCCGGTATGTACATGGATTACGGGTTGTTTGGGAAATAATTCCCCCCGTATTGTATTTTATCGCGTTATTAGTATTAGATAGGTTAGATAAAATGACGGCCGTTCAAGCAAGGCGAGATTGGAGGATTCGACAACCATCGTAACCATGACTCGACGATAGAAGATCGAAGACCCCGGTCGTTTTACGATCCATGTAATAGGACCAGTCTAGAAGTAGCCCGCATATTTGTCCATTTAAATTGCTTTCCTAGGGTTAGGAATTTATTTATCGCATTTACGTGCTCGTGCTTAATTTTAATATGCTATGAGTTGCAAAAATCTCCCGTACGAGTACTAAGTGAGTAAAGGGATTGGATGCCCTGTCTTCTATCAAGCTCGGGCATAGTTGTTACAAAACCTAAATGCAAGGTTTGGTTTCGGGTTTGCCGGCGCCTTGTATTTGCTTTTGTTTCGGCTTGCTCGGGTGCATTTGTGCCGCTCGCCAAGACCACACTGTGCGGTAAAACGTACGGTTCAAGTGTGCGGTTTTGAGCAAAGTTGATAGGTCGCACTTAGACAGTCAAACCGCCTTGTTCCGGATTTGCCGGCGGGGGTCCCTGACTGAGACAAAGATAGTTGAGACATTCGACAAGGTCGGATTCGTGCGGAGCATGACTTCGTGGGCCGCTGCAAACCAATAAAACGACAGAGGTTGAGGTTTGCATCCGTCCATGGGGACATCAACTCCACTATCGAAGTTATCAACGAAACTTCCATAACATCCGTAGGGAGAATGGAGTTTATGAAAAGATAGTGGGAGTCAAACGGAATAAAAAGTCCTTTTTCGCGTTTGATAATCTATACAATCAACTTAATATGCCTTTTATTTTCTGCAGCATTTTCTCTCTTTGTGAAATTATGTCGACCGCTTTAAATGTACTGCTCAAGGAGAATAGGTTGACTGGGCCAAACTATTCAGACTGGCTTCGCAACTTGAGGATTTTCCTTGAGATTGAGAACCTAGTTTATATCCTTGACTCCGAAATGCCACCGGCCCCAGGGGCGCGGGCATCCGAGCAGGCTCGTGCCGCTTATGACAAGCGACTGCGTGACGAGAAGCTCGTAAAGGCTCATGTCCTCGGATCGATGAGTAACGCACTGCAGCGTAGCCACGAAAGTATGGCTGATGCTCGGGTGATGGTTCAACATTTAAAAGAGCTTTACGGTGAGACGTCTAGGACGGCTCGTTATGCGACTTCGTCGCAGCTCTTCCGATCGAGGATGTCTGAGGGTGAGAATGTTGGCGAACATGTTATGAACATGATCACCATGATCGAGAGGTTGGAAACTCTCAATTTTCGATTTGATCGGGAATTACAAAATGATCTCATCTTGCAGTCCCTGCCTCCGTCCTTCAATGCGTTCATTGTGAACTATCATCTGAATGGTATGACGCTGTTGCTTCCTGAACTGATGAATCAGTTAGCAACGGCGCAAGGTCAGATGAAGAGGGCAAAGCAGACTGCACTTGTCGCCACTTCTTCGAAACCCCAAAAAGGCAAAAAGAAGAAGGGCAACAAGCTCAAGCCGACAGGGAAGGTTTCCAAGAAGAAACTATCTTCTGGGAAATCGAAGCAAACCGGTGTAAAGCCGACGGATAGGTGTCTGCATTGCGGTGCGCTGGGCCACTGGAAGCGGGACTGTCCAAAGCTCAAGGGTGAGCAGAATGCGTCAGGTATGGAACTTAATGTTTTAGAAACAGTTTGTTCTTCATCTGTATACTCTACTTCCTGGATATTGGATTCGGGGGCTAGTACTCACATTTGTGTTTCCACGCAGGGTCTGGGACCAAGTAGAGCGCTTGGGGAGCGTGAGATCGAGGTCAGAGTGGGAAGCGGGGATAGTATCTCGGCAAGCCACGTCGGATCAAGATCTCTTGTATTATATTCTGGGCATGTGTTGCGTTTGTACGATTGTCTTGTACTCCCGAGGGGATTTAAGAACATCGTCTCCGTTCCTGTTTTGAGCAGGAACGGTTATGTATTTAGTTTTAATAATAATACATGCCACATTATGTATAGAAATAAAAATGTTGGCAGCGCAACACTAATAAATGGTTTGTACTATTTAAATACCCAGGACGATATATCTGTGAATACTGTCACAAATAAACGAAAGTCGGGAATAAATGCGAGATACTTGTGGCATCTTAGATTAGGTCATACTGGAGAACGCAAGATACACGAGTTGGAGAAAAACGGGATATTGAAACCGTTGGGATCAGATCCCTATCCGACTTGTGAGTCATGCCTCAAAGGTAAAATGACCCGATCACCCTTCACCGGGACTTTTAATAGAGCCACGGAAATTCTCGGTTTAATTCACACGGATGTTTGCGGGCCTTTCAATGTGAAAGCTCGAGGTGACTTCCACTATTTTATTACCTTTACGGATGATCACAGTCGTTACGGACTCGTGTATCTGATGAGGTATAAAGCTGATGCTCTTGAAAGGTTCAAGGAGTATAAGGCATTGGTGGAAAACCAAACTTCGAAAGTCATTAAAGTCATTCGATCGGATCGAGGTGGCGAGTACATGAGCGTCGAGTTTGACCAGTTCTTAAAGGAGAATGGTATAATATCACAGATGACTCCGCCCGGTACGCCACAATTGAATGGCGTGGCCGAACGTAGAAACCGAACTTTATTAGATATGGTTCGTTCTATGTTAAGCTATACAGATTTACCAATGTCATTGTGGGGATACGCGCTTTTGACAGCGGCGTATACCATTAACCGGTGTCCCTCGAAGTCTATTAACGGCATTCCGTATGAGATATGGACTGGTCGTTTACCAAGCTTATCACATATTAGGATTTGGGGTTGCCCCGCCTATGTGAAAAAGCTAAAAACAGATAAATTGGAGTCTAGGTCTGTAAAAGGACGTTTCATAGGTTACCCTGAAGACTCTATGGGGTACCTATTCTATTTTCACGATGATCAAAGGATCGTTGTTGGCCTACATGCACATTTTCTCGAGGAAGAGTTCATTCGAGATTTTGGCATTGGCCGTGAGGTCACTCTCGAGGAGCAGATGACCGAAACGCCCACACAAGATTCGGATGATCCGAGCGAACCAGTCATGCGACGATCTGAAAGGGTGCCTCGCCAACCACAGCGGTATGGCATGTCACATGTCGAACAAGGTTATGTTGCGACTAGGGGACTTCTAAGAGAAGATCCCGCTACTTTCGATCAAGCTATATCCGATGTTGACTCAGCGAGATGGATTGAGGCTATGCGAGCTGAGATGGACTCAATGTACTCCAACAAAGTCTAGACTCTTGTAGACCTACCGAGTGGTTTTAGACCAATCGGTTGTAAATGGATTTACAAGAGAAAGATTGGATCTGACGGACAAGTTGAGACGTACAAGGCCAGGTTGGTTGCCAAGGGCTATAACCAAAAAGAGGGAGTCGACTATGAGGAGACTTTCTCACCTGTAGCCATGATAAAGTCTATCCGGATAATGCTCGCGATAGCTGCGCACTATGATTATGAGATTTGGCAGATGGACGTTAAAACGGCGTTCCTTAATGGATTCCTCAAGGAGGAGATCTATATGGAGCAGCCAAAAGGTTTTGAGTCGCATGCAGATGCTCACAAAGTGTGCAAACTGAATCGGTCTATTTACGGACTGAAACAGGCCTCTCGCAGCTGGAATCTACGTTTTGATGAAGCAGTTCGGAATTTTGGATTCATGAAAAACGTAGATGAGCCATGTGTCTACAGAAAGAGCAGTGGGAGTATGGTGTCGTTCCTTGTATTGTACGTGGATGATATCCTTTTGATAGGAAACGACATCGGGATGCTCTCATCGGTGAAAGCATGGCTTTCAACCGAATTCTTCATGAAAGACCTGGGAGAAGCGACGTATATACTAGGTATTCGCTTGTTCAGGGATCGAGCGAACCATACGATCGGCTTATCTCAGGCCCTTTACTTAGAGAAAATCCTAAAGAAATTTAGAATGGATGACTCTAAGAGAGGGTTCTTACCAATGCGACATGGGATCCATTTGTCAAAGTCAATGTCACCTCAAAGTGAGGAAGACAGACGACGGATGAGTGGGATACCGTATGCGTCTGCAGTGGGTAGTCTGATGTACGCGATGTTGTGTACACGACCGGACATTGCCTACGCTGTGAGCGTGGTTAGTCGGTTTCAGGCAAACCCAGGGGAAGAACATTGGACAGCTGTTAAGAATATCTTTAAATACCTTAGACGGACTAAAGACTTAACGCTGGTTTATGGAGGAGCGGGACTAGAAGTAGTTGGTTATACCGATTCGGACTTCCAGTCGGACGTGGATGACCGAAAATCTACTTCAGGTTTTGTATTCGTGCTCAACGGTGGGGCAGTGTCTTGGAGAAGCTCCAAGCAACGCACAACTGCCGATTCCACGTGCGAGGCAGAATACATAGCAGCCTCAGAGGCAGCTAAAGAAGCTGTTTGGATGAAAAAGTTCTTGGAGGAACTTACTGTGGTACCAGTTGCTGACAGACCGCTTACACTTTGGTGCGATAATAGCGGTGCAGTCGCACAAGCAAAGGAACCACAATCTCATAGCAAGTCCAAACATATTGAGAGAAAATATCACGTATTACGTGAGTTCGTTGAAAACGGGATGGTCGCCGTGCAGAAAATCGCCACCGCAGAAAACGTGGCGGACCCACTCACGAAGCCCTTGTCCCAAGTAGTTATGGAACAGCATTTGGACAAGATGGGGCTACGATACCATTGCGACTGGCATTAGGTGCATCGCATGGCATTCGAGTGCAAGTGGGAGGCTGTTAGGGAGTGTGCCCTCGGAATGCCATACGGGGACTAGGAATAGTATAGGGCGCACGATGATGTATAGGTTGTAAGACAGGTTTATTGTATATACCGTCAAATAAATTAATGAATATATATTTTCATTATAACAAAGGCATTATTATTTATTTATCGAATTTAAAGTCTACTTGGCATCCGGTAGTGCGATAAATAAATAACACCCAGATGTTTGAGTTGGACGTCTGATTCTCGTGGGACGAGAGAGGAGACACCGGACGGTCCTTAATCTCAACATTAAATAAAAAGTCCGTAAGTCTAAGGATTCTAGGTGGGTGACTAGATATCCGAATATGACTTATCCATTGACGACCACATAGTATCGGTAGTGTCACCGATTACCTGAGAGGTTGTGGGTCGTGATGGAGATATTGGTGATCGGAGAGATTGCGTATTCGGACATTCGGCTCGTATTCGTCTCAATCACATGGCTAGGATGTTGTCAATGATTGAACGAATGACTATAGCAGCCTCAGACCGATAGGGTCATTGACGGATTTGCTTTCGCGATTTCGGTTTGTCGCTAGTTGGCTAGGCTCGTAAGTGTTCATAAATGAGACACGGGTCAGCGACGAAACGCAACCGACTTTACGGAGGTGATTGCCGGGCTTTGACTGCTATCGGGATTCACTGCCTATATTCGTATAGGTTAATGTCCTATGAGGTAATCGGAGAGCGACGATTATAAAGCCTTCGGCCGAAGCTTGGAAAACTTGCTCGTATTAGATATAGAGCGGAGTTTAAATAATCAGTTCGATCTCGATTATAACATAGTGTTAGGTTAGTGAGTTTGACATTTGCATGGCTCTCACCTAACCGGGACGCAAGTGAAAGGTGTAAGAAGTATTTAAATGTATACACTATAGTCGGTTCGCCCGAATTTCGATTAGATCAAAATTCGTTCTCAACTGGGATCTGTCCGGTACCGTGGGATTGGCTAGGCGAATACCGGGACTCGTGGATTCCTCCCATGCCAGTTGAGACGGACCTAGAGAGTCGCGCTTAAAAATGGTAATGAACTAGAACGAAAACGGCGGGCTGTTATGTGGAACCTAACGAATGAGATTCGTTGAGGTAGTGGCATAGTTGATACGAGGTGTCGACGAATTAGTTAAATTCCAGTGACAGTCACGGAAATAATTAGGACTTGAGATTGTCTTAAGTGCTTAATTAATTAACTAAGTGGGCTCAATTATAATTAAAATAATTAGATTGGATTTAATTATTTTACTATTTAAAATTGAGGGACTAAATTGAGAATTTAGAAACCTCAAGGGCCAAAAGGAAATTATCAAAATAAATAAAAAAAAAAAAAAAAGAAAGAAAAACTCTACACATCCACGTTGGGATGTGTAGAATGTTTTGAGTAATATTTTTTTATTTATTTTGACACTTGTTAAGACAAGTGTCTTAATTTAAAAAAAAAAAAAAAAAATACTATAAAAACAACTAGACTAACGTGAATAAGTAGTTGGTTCTAAGAAATTGTACTTTGCTCATAAAAAATAGAGAGAAGTAGATAAAAGTTCTAAAAACATCTCAAGCCACGAAAAACCGACGGGTTCGTTTGACGAGTCCCGACGCCCGAACCGAGCTGCGTCTAGCCATCGGGAGCAGTCTCGGAGGTTCGCTCAAGGTCATACCGGCGTGACGATCTAGCCCGGAAGCCCCGGGATCCAGACGAGGTGTAGCCACGTCCATCCGAGGCGACGACAGAAGAATTCTTGTTCACCAAAGGTATACCTCGAACCTTAATGATTTGATTTACGAAAAATACCAAACGGTATCGGAATAATTCGAAAGACACCTCGTTGGAAACGTCGGGAAGTGTAGAATTATTCTGGAAAGTTTGGTGTCGATCGGAAATCATTTCAGTCGTCAAATAGTTAAAAGACGACAGACTGCCGTTTAATTCGGATTAATAATTTCGAACCACAGATTTGATTTTGTGAAAAATATCAAACGACATCGGAATAATTCGAAAGACCTATCGTTGCGAACGTTAGGAAGTGTAGAATTATTCTGGAAAGTTTGGTATTGATCAAAAATCATTTCGGTATCCAAATAATCGAAAAACGGCTGGTTGCCGCTTTGTTCGATTAATTTGGATCTAAATTATTAATTCAAATAAATTGGGAAAAATTCGAATTTTGATAATTCGAATTAACCGCGATCTCCCGAGGCTTAGGACTGTATCTTAGACCCTCGGGAGAAGCCGAATGGCGTAAGGTTTAATTTAGATATTAAAAATCGAAAATTCGCCACCCTACGCCGCTCGGTACAAATCGCGCTTCCGCTATAGCCACGTTGCGCTGTTCGGGGGCCGGCGTCGATTAATCGGGCCCACCCCAACATCAGCGTCGTTTGCTGATGTAGTGGTGGGGAAAGCTAGGGCTGATACGACATCCCACAACGTGGGTATACGGGGAGAGAGGGGACCTAGCACGGTTAGCGCTTGACTATGTGGCGCCTAAGTCGACAAATGCTGGTATATCCGTTGTGGCCCCTTCCTGGGACGTGGCAAAACAAGGGATTGCAAGGTGGGACCATACCTTGGTTGGATATTTCCTTGGGCCGAAACCATACTTCCCATTCGTCGACCGGTTTGTGAGGGCACGATGGACTAGCTTGGTGGAGGTTCGAGCCACTAGAAATGATTTTTTCCGGTTTCGCTTTGAATCGGCCACGGCTATGACTGAAGTGTTGGAAGGTGGCCCGTGGCTCTTGCATGGCCAGCCGCTGTTCTTAGAAGTGTGGCGTCCTGGAATGTCGCTGGAGAGGAAGGATCTCGTGGAGGTTCCCCTTTGGGTGAAACTGTGGAATGTGCCAAGTGAATTTTGGACTAAAGCGGGGTTGGGTGTGGTAGCTAGTGGTGTTGGTAGGCCTTTATTTGCCGATGGGATTACGGCCAAAGGAGAGCGTATTGATTATGCGCGTGTTTGCATCATGAAGCTGCTTGACACGCCGTTTGTTGAGAAGGTGGAAATTGAGATCCCAACTGCCGAAGGATGTGTATCGGGTACGGTTTTGGTGAGGGTTGAATACGAGTGGAGGCCGACTAGGTGCAGCCACTGTGCGACATGGGCCCATGGGAACACACACTGCCCCAAGAGGCAACCAAGCCCGGCGCCTCTGCGGAAGCCTAATACGCCGGGGCCGAGACAGAAACACCCGACAACTGGTCGGCCAGCCCCTCTCGATGCTCGTGTGGTGGTTCATGATAGACCACGTATTCAAGGACCGCCTCGTGACCATTCACGACAAGGTCGAGGCCGGGCTCCCCAAGCTGAGTGGAGGCAAATTGGTGCCCATGGCAAGGCGGTGCAGATAGCGCTGAGTATGGCGAATCCAAGGTCGGATCAGTCCGCCCATACGGGGGTACAGGCGTCCGCGTCTGGCTCTTCTCCACGGCGGGCGGTCGACGAACAGCAAGTTGACCAAAACTCCTTTGCCTTATTGCGGGATTTTAATGATGACGAGGATGTTGATACGGTTTCTCACGTTAAGGGCCCTAAAGCAAATGCAGCCCTACATGGGGCTCATTCATAATGCCGATTGGATCTTGGAACGTGCGTGGTCTTAACCGACAAGACCACAGGAGGGCGGTGGGGGATTGGATTGCCCGTGGGGGGTTGCGCATTGTTGGTCTTCTGGAGACGCGGGTGGCTGCGTCGAACGCAGCGCACATTTCGGAGGCTATTCGACCGCGTTGGGCCTGGTTCTTTGACTATGATGATGGTCCGGCTACTCGCATTTGGGTGGGATGGGATACCTCTTTGCTTCACGTCACAATTGTTGCGAAATCTGCTCAGGCTGTTCATTGTCGCGTGGAACAGCTTGATACGCATGAACATGCGTTTATCTCGTTCGTGTATGGGAAATCTCGAAGGGAGGATAGAGTGGCCCTTTGGGACGAGCTGATTCAGTTTTCAGCGTTGCGAGTTGAGGATGCGTGGGTAGTGGCGGGGGATTTCAACACTATCTTGCATGCGAGTGAGGGGCGTGGGGGTGCACCTCAAGCACGGGATATGGCTGATTTTCAGGCATGTCTCCTACAGGCCGACCTTATGATACTGCCGTCGATGGGCCAGGAATTCACGTGGTATAATCAGCAACGGGCTCTGGCAGGCATCTGGAGGAAGTTGGATCGCATGCTCGGCAACCCACAGTGATTTGCTCGCTGGCCAGATACGTTTTATCGGTGTGAACTCCCTTTCACATCGGATCATTCGCCACTGTCATTAGGGGTGTCAGCGCCGAGACCACGCGGTGTGAGTTTTCGTTTTGAGAACTTTCTTACTAAGAAGGAGGGCTTTTTGGAACATGTTCAGCCTGTTTGGAGTATCTCCATGGCGGGGTTTCCTATGTATGTGTTGGTCCAGCGGCTCAAGTTGTTGAAGCCCATTTTCATGCACATGCGACGTGTAAAGGGAGACCTTGCTGCAAATGTTGCGGACGCATTACGCTTCTTGGGGATTGCACAGGAATTCGCAGCGAAATATCCCCTAGAGATTATGTTTCATGATCTTGAACGGCATTGTCGGTTTCTCTACGCTCGGGCTGTCGATGTAGAGCATACGGCGTTATCCCAAAGGGCCAAGCTTGCTTGGCTCAAGGATGGCGATCAATGCTCATCTTACTTCTTCAGGAAAGTGGCGGTTCGTCGAGCGACTAATCGAATCGTCTCATTGGAAGGCCCAACTGGAGACCTACTTAATACGCCAGAAGAGGTGGAAGGGGAGTTACTGGGGTTTTATCAGGAATTACTTGGCACATCCGCACGAGCGTCACCGGTGGACATGGCCGAGGTACAGGGGGCTATCACGCGTAAGCTCTCCCCAGCTACGTCCTTAGACATGGTCCGCCCAGTTGACGATCTTGAGGTGAAACATGCGCTATTCTCTATGGGGGATGAGAAGGCGCCGGGGCCTGATGGGTATACAGCCGCTTTCTTCAAAGTGGCTTGGGGGACGGTCGGCCCTGATGTGATACGAGCGACTAAGGATTTCTTTGCTACGGGCCGCCTACTTAAGGGGCTTAATAGTACGCTTATCACGCTCATACCTAAGTGTGAGTCGCCACGTCGATCGAAAGACTTCCGTCCCATATCGTGCTGCAACGTCCTATACAAAATAATTTCGAAGGTTTTGGCTAATCGGTTGAAATCAGTGCTGGGAGGGCTGGTCCACGCATCGCAGACGGCATTTATACCTGGAAGGCGCATCAGTGATAATATACTTCTGGCACAGGAACTTTGCCTAGGGTACACCAGCAAAGGCCGTCCCCCACGGGCTATGCTTAAGGTCGATCTAGCCAAGGCCTATGATAAGGTGGAATGGAGTTTTTTGCTGACGACGATGCAGGCGATGGGATTCCACCCACGATATATTGAGTGGATACGGAGCTGCTTGACAACGACCACTTTTTCCATCAACCTTAATGGGAGACCGGCAGGGTTCTTTGCTGGAAAGAGAGGAATGAGCCAAGGGGACCCCATTTCACCATACCTCTTCACCCTCGTCATGGAGGTGCTCCATGGCCTTGTGGAGTGTCATATACAGGCGGAACCGCGCTTTCGCTATCACTGGCGTTGTGAGACCACTTCGCTCCCCATGTTGGCCTTCGCGGATGATCTCCTCCTTTTCTGCCATGCAGATCCTATCTCTGTAGGGGTGCTGAAGGAGGCTCTGATGACATTCTCTCAGATGTCTGGGTTACACCCTAATCCGGACAAGAGTGAGGTTTACATTTCACGGAGGGCGGAGGGCATCAAGGCCCAGCTACTGTCTATGACGGGATTTTGCGCAGGCCGCCTGCCAGTGCGTTACTTGGGGGTCCCACTGATTGCTTCACGCCTTACTCTCAGCGACTGTGCACCACTGTTGCAGCGGGTGGATTCTCGTCTAGGATCGTGGCTGAATCAGTCACTATCTTACGCGGGTAGGGTGCAGCTCATTAAATCTATCCTTCAGGCATTACACGTCTATTGGTCTGGGGTCTTCTTGCTGCCCAAGGGAATCATCCGTGCCTTGGAAGCACGATTTCGTCGATTCTTGTGGGGTGGTGCCTCGGCCAAGGTAGCTTGGGATGATGTTTGTCTGCCAGTTAATGAGGGCGGGTTGGGGATTCGCTCGATCGCTAATGACAATAGGGCTCTTCTGGTACAGCTTCTATGGAGGGTAATCAGCCGGCCTGATGACTCGATCTGGGTGGAGTGGTTGTACAGCACACGACTGCATACGCGATCGCTTTGGACCATCACCATCTCGGCTAACACTGCATGGAGCTGGAGGAAGCTGATGCAGTTAAGGCAGGTGATTCTACCCTTCATTGATTTTTCTATTGGGAATGGTTCGTCGTTGTTATTATGGGAAGACCCATGGCTACGGGCTGTCCCATTATGGGAGAGCTATCCTAGAGGCCCACTGGCGATGGGGCTGCCAGCAGGGACCCGCCTAAGCTCTGTCATCGACCACCAAGGCTGGAATTGGCCAGGACAGTCGGCGGTGGAGTATTTGAATTTTAGTCCGCACCTTCCACGGGTTCAGCCTAATCGGGCCGATGCTATTTGTTGGAAGGGAGCGCCAGATGGCCGACCGACGACACGACTGATTAGGGAGTCCTTACGCGTACGAAGGCCTATTGTACCTTGGGCGTCCTTGTTTGGGGGGCCTTTGAAGATCCCTCGACATGAGGTCATACTGAGGTTTGCCATCCGCGATCGTTTATCGACTAGAGATAAGGCCTGGGTGGCACAGCGCGCTGGAACCCCTGCTTGTGTTCTCTGTGACGCGCTGCATGTTGAGACTGTGCAACATTTATTTTTTGATTGTCGATTCTCACGCGACTGTGTTCGGATGCTGAGGCAGAAGATCAGGTGGGGATGGCCGTATCGGGACTGGGGGCAGGGTATACGGTGGGCTGCATTGCGATGGCGTGGCCATCATCTCCTACCGTTCGCCTACCGTCACGTCCTTGCTTCGTTGGTATATCACATTTGGCAGGCACGCAACAAGCGCTGGAAGGAGGGGGCTATCACGACTCCAGATAGGCTGGTTGCTGATGTCCTCGATATGGTTTGTATGCGGCTTACTGGGACATCGCCCAAGTTCGATCTACAGAGAGCAGCCATTCGACGTCTCTGGCGAGTAGCTTGGTAGTGAGTTGGATGTTTTAGCTTTCGTTTTGTTGGTCTATGCCAGTAGTCTGTTACTGGTTTGCACGTGAGGAGTCACACCCTCACTCATTTGTACATTTAGCCCCTTTATATATATACACGGAACTTACTCCAAAAAAAAAAAAAAAATCGGAGGTTACCAACTACGTGACTAATTGGCGCGAGATGGACGTCGGGCTCAAGGAGGTACTTTGGGCAGACATTCAGGTAATTTAGTGATTATTTTACTAGTGTTTATTATCTGTTGTATATAATTGATATTAATATACCCAAAATGTATTATCAGCGGACCTAGAACTTGCCTGAGAGTCCTGCTATAAAGAAGAAGGTCCTGAAAAAAGCCGGTGAGTTTCACAAGAATTGGAAGCACAAATATGCTGTCAAGGAGAAGAAGAAAGGGCATGAGTTGGCTAATGAGTACGGCACCTCAGTCAGGAAGGACTGCAAGCGTGGAGCGACTATAGGGAAGCCGCGGAATTTCAGGTGATAAAGTGATAGTCCTCTAATTTTTCATATATAAATATATATATTTTATATATATAACACCTATTTTTTATGAATATTGCAGGAGATTAGTCAGAAAGCTAAACAAAGCCAGGCTCACCACTTATACCCACACCATCTCGGCATGGCGAGGTATATAGGTCGGCGACCGGAATGGGTAGACGAGGACCCGGTAACGCACATGCCCTCCGAAGACAGGGAAATATTCGAATCTATCCTCCAAGGAAATAATAGAACTAAGTATTATTTTCGTAGTCAAATGAGTAAAGGAAAAGATGGTCAGTATCACCTTGACCCCCGGCGAATCGGGGGCTGGCTGAGAGATTGGTAAGTATATTACTTTATAAAAGTATCTCACATAATATATATCTTACTTACAATAACTACAATTTGACAGATAGAGGTGCATGCCTAAGAAGCACGAGGAAACTTTGTCCCGGTTAGGCACAAAGACGCGTTGTCGAGAATTCATGGAAGCCCGATCATAGCGGGCGACCTAGAGGATGTGGGAAGGATGAGACGATACGGAGCAGGTTCGGCAACCCATCCGAGCGGTCGAAGCCCTCTTCGAGCCAGATTTCCATGGAACAGATGAGGGCCGAGTTTAGGGCCGAGTATTCGGACCAGTTGAGGGAGCAGTTGAGGGCCAAGATGCGGGATGAGATGAGGCCCGAGTTTAGGAACGAGATGCGGGAGGAGGTGAGGTCTGAGATGAGAGCCATGTTCGCTCTAATGGCCTTCCAGTGCCCAACAGGGAACAAGACGAAGTGGCCCGCGGCAATGTTCGGTTTGACTCTCCCAACCAAATACCGAGTTCTCGAGGTTCAGGTGGCGAAACCTTAGATCCATTTTCGTTGTCGATGAATGTGACCGTCTGCATTTATTCTTAATTATTGTTTGATGTGCAACGTCTGAATGTCTTAGTAACATTAACAATTTATTGTTTTTAAACCATATAGTATCATAGGGTTCGATTGATGTTAGCAATTGAAGGGACGTTAGAGGTTGTCGGTCTTGGCACCGTCGCTGAGGGACGTTTCCAAATACATGGAACATCTGTTACGGCAGACAACGTTGCATCTGGTAACTCTTGGAGATGCACTCGGCAGCTACGTTCAGTGGCCAAGAGTGTTAATAAGTTCGAATAATGCGGTAATAAAGTACTATTTATTGATTTTCGATTAACAATGTTTAGTAACGTGTTGTCCTTGTAAACACAGAAAGGAAAGTCGCCAGCTAAGATGCCAAATGTGTCTATTCGTCAAGATGACGACATCGCACGCCTCGATCAGAGGGTGATGAATAGTTTGGGCCCTCAGTGTCTTCAGCTCTTCGAATACCTTGCCTCATGCGATGATCGACGTATGTTAGCTTCCCTCTCGTTCAGTATGACAGACGTCTATTACAATCCAAATAACGAAGACGCTTTGGTGTACATGGACAATAATGACTTCATCGATCTGTTCAAGCTTGTGAGTGTGGATTCCTCACTTATACAACTTTTTATGAGGTATTACTTAATATTTCATTGAAACAATAAATCATTACAAGATTTATTTTTTGCTTTTTTACATTTTGTTGAGTAATCATATTCTCAGGTATCTTCATACCGAGTCAGAAAACTTCAATTGCGACCCTAGTTATTTGGCCGCTATGGAACATGATGAGCCAGCAAATAGCGAGGTTGATTTCCTTGCTGATATTATCAAAGACTCGTATCGGGCCGACACTTACTTGTTTGCGCCTTACTGCGACGGAAGAAAATAATATATATTTTCTTAATTCATAGCTTATGTTATAAATAATCATTTCGTTTCATTTGGTTTAGTAACCATTGGATACTATTGGTCATCGATTTTTCTTCGAACGCGGTGTATGTATTCGATTCGCTCACACCGCCCATCGGCGTAAGGAAGAAAAGAGTTCGTCCTCGAATAAATGAGTAAGTTATAAAGTTCATATATTAATAAATCCATGTTATAAGATTATTTAATTTTACCTTCTTTCGAGTTTCAGGGCAATTTTGACGACATCGTTGTTGGGCGCAGTTGGAAATCGTAATAGGAAGAGATGCAAGGTTTGCATTTCAAAGTTTATTTGGGTTAAATTATTACCATTCGATATTGAATTAAATGATTTCTAAACTAGTGCCCACGACAACCGACCGTGAGTGACTTATGTGACTTTTAGGTCATGAGGTACATGTACGATATTATCTGCAATCGTATCGGCAGAGATGATACGACGAACTTGCCAACGGTATTACTCTAAACCATCACCTTCTCTAAGTTTCAAGTTTAATATATATTTTTATAAAGTATGTTTTAATATTAACCTCTCGTTTAATGTTTTAGATACTAGACCGCTCCGCTTACGGCGTCGAAGAGATCAACGAAATACGGGAATTGTGGGCGGAGCATTTTATGCACTCTTTGACGTAGGTTAGACTATGGCGTTAAATACATGTTAGTGGTTATGTTATTAGGATAGATATTTAATGTTGGATGATTATTAGTTATTGTTGACAATATTTATTGGATAATGTTTTGGTTAATTTGGATTTGATTGATAATGTTTTGGTTGATTTGGAATTGATTGTCAGGGGATGATAAATTAAAATAATATTAAGAAAAATGATCATGGGCGACGCACTCTGGCCAAGTAGTCGTCGCCCATGCGCCATATATTAAAAAAATGAAGCTCATAGGCGACGCATTCTGGCCAAGAGTGCGTCGCCCACACGTTTTAAAAAAGAAAAAGAAATTAGTGGGCGACGGTTTCTCTCTAAGAAGCCGTCGCCCACGTGCTGTTATGGGCGACGTTTCTCGTGTACCCGTCGCCTATGATTTTCGTGGGCGACAGTTAGACAACTGTCGCCCAAGATGCTGAAGATGGGCGACGGTTAGAAACTGTCACCCATGTGCTTTACTGCACTAGTGAACAGCTTTCTTTACTATAGAACCAAGATAAACTTCTGCAATCTCCTTCATCTTAGTGAGTACCATCGAAGAAATCTCTACGGCAGAAAATTGTTCTCTTGTCCTTTGTAGGTAACCCCAATCATTGGCTCATCATCTTGAGAGACGACTCTGAATGGCCAAAGCATAACATCTTTCTGGACCAAAGGGTCGCTGAATCTTCTACCAATCAACCTCTTCGCATCTGTAACATATTGCGTTTTACTGTAGTGTCGAAAGCGTTAGTAACCTCCCAAAGGCATGCAAAGGCATGTATGAGATACAAAAAAATATATTATTTACTACGATTCCCCCATTTTTTAGCTTCAAAATCCATATGCATATATATATATACATAACCAATATTTTGAAAAGCGCATTGCGTACCGCGTTGCGTTTTAGTGCCGATCTGCATAGCGTAAAAACTAGCGTATTGCGTGAATATTTCGAGCTAAGCCATTTATAATGACCAAGAAACATAACATTAACAGATGAAGTGAAGAATGATTTTAACAAGGTACAACTGTAAAATCTAATTAGTATATATCCACATTAAAAAAATATAAATAAAAAAATATTAACAAAGTTTCATATACATCAGATCTTAATGGAATTGTTTATATCTGAATCACCATCATTTTCATCGGCTTTGAGCCAGAATTAGAAAATATTGAAAATAACTACTATAAAATTTTAGCAAACTTAGTCTTAGAAAATGCAGTCATTAAAAATGATTATTCTGTATATCGAAAAATATAACATATGCATGTCATTTTGATCGCTGTTAAACAAAGAATAAATTAGATAAATTTGTTTATTCTTATCACATAAATTACATCAAATAATAGTTTTTTTATCATTTGGTGGAAGTAATATGAAAAGGTTAGAAAAAAAATTCAAATATCAAAAAGATATATGTTTGTCAGACGTCTTGTATCGTTTAGGGACATTGGCACAGCTATAAACATATCTGTTACTCTTAATAATATCGTGTGAGGCTGTACGCTTTTCTTTTTACTCGTCAACGCGTTTTGGAGAAAATATTCGCTATAACGCGTTTAATGAGCGTGTCATCCCGCTTTTTAAAACATTGTATATATAATATACATATATATATATACACATATATTTGTCAATCATCAATAAATATTTTCGAATATGGACTATATGGACTAGTTCCATAACGATTTGTTTCCAAAGGGTCGATAAGTTTAGTTTGACGCGACAAAATTAATGGTGGAGGACGAATCATGACTTTTTGGTGTCTAAATTCTCTATTCTTTTGCGTCCAAAACTAAATTATCGACCCTTTTCTTACGAAGAGAATGAGCATATATATAGGGGCAGAAACAAAAGGGAAAGAACATATTTTCAAGTAAAGAGCTACCGAAAATTACATATAGGGCCGAAAGTAGCAAAATTAAGCTTGCAGTACCCCTGAACAAGAATGAAACTCAATAATAAATAATTACCAAAGACAGTATTAATTGGGTTTGTTAGCGTATGGATATGGACAAATAATCTAGACAAATAACTAGGAAAAATTATTAGTATTTGGTTTGATTATGTAATTCTAGCCTTAATTGTATAATTTATTACAGTTTTCTTGTCCATACTTAGCTTAGTTCTTCTTGTATAAATATGATGTACCAATGTTATATGGGATACACAAGAATCATTATTATCATATTATGTCATTATTCAAACGATAACATGGTACAGAGCTATTGTGTCAATCTTTGGCCTTGGACGTACTTCTCCGTCTTGATGGTTGGTGCATCTGCTGCCTGTCTGAAACTTTCTGATTTTCTCTTGTTTATTCTCCTATTACGAGTCTCTGTTTTTTATTCATAGCGCCATGGACAGATCAGACATTTCTCGGCCTCTTTCGTCCATCTTGACGGGTTCAAACTACACATATGGCTCAAGCCATGAAGAGTTTTCTAATCGGACGGAAACTTTGGCGTATTGTTGACGGTAAGATAACTCTTCCTGTCAAGGCGACTATGAAACTGATGCCGACTTCGCAGGCCGTCTTGAAGAATGGGATAGTAAAAATCATCAAATAATCACATGATTTCACAATACCTCTAATCCATCTATACATGTTCAGTTTGCTCATTTCGAGTCAGCAAAAGATATTTGGGAGTTCTTGGCCACTCGCGACAAGACTACATGACTTCCTCACTATTATATTATCACTTGTGGACGAATCTCAGCAATCTCAAACAGGCATCTGGGCAATCCATTAATGACTTTCTAGCCGAAGTTCAACCAATCTGAACGCAACTCTCACAGGCGAAAGTCAACGAAGATCACCTTCATCTCATTCAAGTTCTCATGGAACTTCGTCCCGAATATGAAGCCGTTCGAGCGTCACTGTTGCACCGCAATCATCTCCCTTCGTTTGATAGCGCTATTCATGAAATCATTTTGAAGAAACCCGTCTGCAATTTGATAAAAGTCCTCTATCTGACGTTGCCCTCACTACTCCAAAATTTGCAAATTTCAAATCTGACGTCCACTCCACTGGCCAGCTTTGTAAGAACTGCAATCTTACTGGACATATATTGCTAATTGCCCTACTATTGAATGCAGATATTGTCATAACTTGGGTCACATCATTGAAAATTGCCCCACTCGACCTCCGAGACAAAAACGGTGGAATCTAAACATACGAAGCCTGGACATTCGTCTGTCATTGCTGCTGCTGTCTCTTCCAATCCCAACTTTTCGTCTATTACTGGTACCGAGAGTTCGCCTTCCATTGCACTTAGTGATCTTGAGCAACTCTTCAAACATGTTGTATCTTCAATCCTCTCAACTGCTATGTCTACTACTCACGGTAAATCTTATTGGCTTTTAGATTCTGCTTGCAGTAATCATATGACCAATGATATCAATTCCTTATCTTCTGTCATTCTCGTGTCTTCTTTACCACCTATTCACACAGCCGATGGGAATAAAATGCATATTACTCACACCGTCACTCTATATACTAGTAGCCTAAATCTTCCAGACGCCTATTATATTCCAAATTTATCTCTTAACCTTGTCTCCGTGGGTCAATTATGTGAATACGGCTTACGCGTTGTTTTTTCTTCTATTGGCGTTCAGGTACAAGATCAACAGACGGGACAGATTCTTGGGACAGGTCGCAAGGCGGTCGCTTATTTGAACTTACATCTCTTCGACTTCCTTCTAGTCTTGCATGCGCAACCACCTCACCACCCACATCCACCTCCTATCAGTGGCAGCTTCGTCTTGGCCATGCCTTTTCAGCTAAACTTCAACCTTTAGTTTCTCGAGGTTTGCTGGGGTCCACTAAAATCGAGCTATTTAATTGTGTCAGTTGTAAGCTTGCCAAATAACCCACCTTATCGTTTGTTACAAATAATTCCACCTCTGATAGCCCTTTTAGCCTAGTTAATTCTGATATTTGGGGACCTTTTCCTGTTTCATCAATAAATGGATTTCGTTACTTTGTGTTATTTATTGATGATTATTCACGTTTACTTGAATAATTAGCTCTAGTCTAGTGGTTCTTAGAGTTGCAGTGAGAGTCATCATGTTTAGACGACCAGGGTTCGAATCCCATGGGCTTGAATTAAAGTGGGCTGGGCTGTGAACTTATTGACCCCCCAGTCTCACAAGGCTAGGTCCGCCCCTGCTCCCACTTATTGAGTTTTCAAACCTTTTGGGCGTGTTTGTTTCGTTCTTTTACCACAACATGAGCATACCAAGCTTGAACCACGCACATGTCTATGTTGTTTTTAGGCTATGGGATTGAACATAGAGGGTATCGTTGTTGGGATCCTCTTTCGAATCGTTTGCGCATATCTCGTCATGTTACGTTCTGGGAAAATACAATGCTTTCTTCTCTTTCAAAATTTCATGATTATACCCCTTTGGGTTCTTCGTCTTCTTGTGATACCTTATTTCCCGATCTCGATTCGAGTCCGACCTCTTCACCACCAATGCCTGTACCTAGGTGACCATTCTTAGCTCCAGGCGAGACCATGATAGATGTTAAGGAATGGGATGTTAACTTTGATGGTCGGGGAGAAAGTTACGTTTAATATGACTGACTCGATGAAAAAGAGTAGCGAGCATGATAATAAGTGTCGTTACTTGGATGCTTTTGAGCACGGTTTCTCGTCTTCTATGCAAGGCTTATCACTGGTTTTGAGCAAGGAGGAAGTCGACGAGCCCACGATAACCATCGGCAAAAACAACAAAGAAGTTAAGGACAAGAGCACAGTCGAGAAGCGACCACCACTAGAGCTGAAATCGCTGCCCGATGAAAAGCGACAACTCCAAGGTATGGATGTAGGCGAGGGAGACGTAAGCAGAAAAGAGGTGTTGTACCTCGACTTCCAGCCACCCTAAGCGAACGAAAGTACATTCGGCTGAAGACGGTAAAGGAAGCGCTACTTGGGAGGCAACCCAGATTTTATCTATCTAGTACTTTCTTTAATTTACCTATGACAATGATGCATATGAAATCTACTATTATTATTATTATCGTTATTATCTATCTCTAGTTCCTTTTTACGTTTCATTTTCTTTTTAGTTATGTTAGGATATCACGAGTCACGATCCACGACCTTCACGCATTCAGTCACAACTACTTCACGACCACGTCATCTATTTGTCGGGGGAGTCATGTTCTTTTTAACCTTCTTTTCCCTTCCTTTTATCCTTTTTACGTTGAGGACAACGTCGGACCTAAGTGTGGGGAGGGGAATGTAGGTTGCGAACTTGGTTGCGAACTTACGTAAAAAAAATAAAATTTATGACGTGTCTGTGAGCTATCAATTTTGTTAGAAAGGCATGGATTACTGAACTCATGCATGATTGTTTGCGCTTATTTCGAGTTGACTTGCATGACATGAAATTTTGTGAGCAATTAGGATATGCATGATTGATTGAAACGTGTCTGCTTGAACAGATTGAAACGTGTCTGATTGAAACTCATGCATGATTGTTTGCTGCTTTGAGAGATTCGTACACATAACCCTGTTACGTTGTGAGAGTTTGAGCCTAACGAGCTTATGCTCATTTTTTTATTGTGTGACGTGCCTAGTCTATGTCTCTCTAGAACTTGCTTGTCTGATACGTGTTGAAACTATTTCTGGTGCGTTAGAAAGAAAATGATTAGAGCATTAGGAATTAAGTCTATAGCCAAATGTCCCTACCATGATTAATTCCTTAGTTAGACACTCTGATCCTGAGCCTATTCGTTTGCTTACCTCGTAAATTGTAAAAGCCACTGATCCGAAAAACCTCCAGAGATTATCTGAACCTGAGTTGATTAGAATAGAGCAGAAGTCGAACTTGACGGTTACTGTCTCAATGTCTGATTTAATGTTCTTCTCTGCTATTCGTGAAATGATTCGACCACACTTGATCGTTTTCTGAAATGACCCGATTCATTGCATAAGCCTGCCCATAAAACTTTTGCAAGATATAGGTTTTGGTAATAAGTATCCCTAGGTACACGGCATTCGCTGTGACGATGTATTCTTTGCGACAAAAGCCAAACCTTGATGTTTAGGGAATAAGGGCAGTGTACTAGAGCATGACTAAGGTGAATGGGCAAAAATGAAAGGGAACTGAGTTGAGAGGGTCGGGCAGAAAAGTCAAGGATTTCAGAGCGAGAATGTTGAATCGTATGTTGGGGCATGTGACTATCTGTCTGATCATGCTATATTCCCTGATTTTTTGCTATGTGTCCTAGCTTTAAAATTACGTGTTCGGGATATATGCTCGTTACTTCAATATTATTTGACCCGTTTCGACCCGAAAAGACCCTCAGATTTATGCTTGCCACTTTAAGTAGTAGATTTGCGATTAGCTTGCAAGCTTATGGTAGGGCCGGACTAGTGCACGATTTGAGCGATTCACTATGCTAGCCTATACACTGAGTTATCTGAACGAATCCTTGTGAGGTATGATTCTTGATGAGCAGTGCTAAGGAAGTTCAGATTAATAGGTGCCGATCATTAGTGCATTATTCATGATTGTTTGCTTGATTCCATTTTGTGCTTTCTAGCTATGATGATAAGATATGCGAACAATCGTGCCGTTATCTTGATTTGATACCTTCTCTGACTTCTAATTTACTTGAGGACAAGCAAATGCTTAAGTGTGGGGAGGTTTGATAAACGTATTTCACTACGTTTATCGTAGTATTTAATTAGGTTAAAATAGAGCTCTAGCCATCATTTATACATTTATTCACCATATTTACACTTCTTTCGACATTGAAGGACCTTAGGACGGTTCTCGGGCAAAAAGGAGGGAAATGAGGCAAAACGGAGCAAGTATGAAGAAATCAGTCGTGTGTCACGACCGTGACACTCCTTGCACCAGGCCGTGACAATGGACAGAACCGAAGCCAAAGGACACTGGTCCCCGTCACAGCCGTGACACATATTTCACCAGGCCGTGACAAGAGGCAGAAAAGGAAGCCAAGCGATGCAGAGCACAGTCACGGCCGTGAAGCCCACCTGAAAATAGTAGCAACGGACTAAAAAATTCATATCTCTCAATTTGGACCTTGGATTGAGTATCCCTTTGTTCAGAATCAATACTGGCAAGTCTTCTATCTATGGTTAAAATTTCAGGTCTATCGGACATCGTTTACCCCTCGATCTGAGAGACATACTAAACTGTCGCAAAACTGTTGAAAGTGTCACGGCCGTGACACTACTGCACGAGGCCGTGACACACGGCAGTGAGCTCATTTTGCCCCGAGGGTGTCACGGTCGTGACGTATCATGTGTCAGGACCCGTCGTCCCGCCCTCGTATTCCGTTCTAAATCTAAATGTTAATGCTTTGTTATCGTGCGAGTACGTAAAAATGCGAATAAAATTTTTCATTTTAAACGTGCATGCGGAAGTCTTATACACATGTCAAAAGAATGTTCGTGATTCGTCTACATTTCATCGTATCCCTATCTACACGATATACAAGCGCGTGTGTATATGTGTGCAGCCAAAAGCTTCCTATGCGCCCGGCCTTCACAGGTCGTCATCCATACACACACTTCCACCTCAAAAGCAGCCGAAAGCTTCAAAAGGGTCGGTCTCGCATAAAAGACGGATCACGTACCGTGATCGTCGGTACCTACAATACGTAACATAAAGAATGAGCCACCGAGGCTCAGTAAGCAGAAATTATGCATGTATGCACGTGACCTAACGATCGACAATCCACGTCGTCGTTTTCTAATGCTCGTACTCTCTTTCTCATTTTCTCGTTCGTTTTCTGGCACGTACTCATTTTTCTCATATTCTCACTTCATTTGGGCCCTCGGCTTTCTTTCCCACTATGCGCCATTTCATAGAGATCTCATGTGTGGAGGTTCTCACACTAGAAGGTCACCCGAAGGAATCTTCCCTTACTCAGCGTGGCCTCCACGCGGACGCTTCTCACTGGTAGCTAACACCGAGGCCACTAACCGCGGAGGTCACCCGAAGGAATCTTCCCTCCCGGTTAGTGCTTTACGCACTAGAATGGTCACCCGTAGGAATCTTCCCTTACTCAGTGCGTGCCCCGGGCCGCATTCTCCAGGTTGCATCTCCCGCATACGGGGTATTCCCCCAGCCTCTTATACAGGCCTTATGGCTTCTTTTGCCATGGTCGCACAAGGGTAGCCGTGACTCTTCATTGAGTCGACACAAACGCCAATATCGGCGAGTATACATCGCACACAGGCGATCTTATGCACGCTCTTACCTCGCGTCATACTTACTACTTATGCGTGCAAGTGCTCATGATATGCTCATGTGAATATGCAGATCATGCTTACCATGCAAATAATATAATCCTATCTTAACATGCACGTTTTACGTAAAATACACGAGCACGTAAATTCACATCATCGGACGCAGGCAAGTTACGTACTGTAGTTGAAATTTCTACTTACTTGGAGTCCGTAGATTAGCAGTCACCGGACCCGTAAGTGTTCCTAAGTCCCGACCTTAGGCACGAAATATTGGTGTCAGTGCGCTATTTTATTTAATGGTTTGAGTATACAAATCTTCAAGCCCTAAATGTACATCATGGGTTAAAATAGATTTCGGGTTGTATAGTTAATTAAGTGTCGACATTTTACTTTGGTCTATCAGTATTGCATTCGACTTTTGTACTGAAAATGTCGATATGGATTTACCATGAGGCTCGACATCATTTGTCGAGGTAAGTATTGGTATAATTTTATAAGGTAGGATCTCGACATTTATACCTTAGGGTTTCGACATTTTTGTGTTCACTTTCATTCGATATTTATCTCGCCATTTGAAACATAAAGTGTCGACATGAAATTCACCTCGACAGTTTATGTTCGACCCGACATTTTCTCTCCATAGTAGGACTCGACATTTTACTCGTCGCTTGAAACGAACAAAGTCGACATGAGCTCGACATCTTTCCTTAACATCTCGACATTATTGTATATGAACTCGACATTTTAGTAAAGCTCGACATTATATAATTTGAGATCTCGACATTTACCATTTGCTTCGACATCTTTCATTAGTATGATTTCGATATTTTTATTAGGAAATGTCGACATGAAACTTACATGGGTCTCGACATTTATAAAATGTCGATACATATCACGTCGACATCTAACCTAACATTTCGACATTTCTCTTTGGTTCTCGACATTTCGTGTTCGGTTTCACTCGACATTTTACCTTGTTATTTTGGGATATGAGAGGTCGACATTTCTATCTAGTATTCGACATTTACCCTAATAGGATGACTCGACATTTCATACTTGATTTCGCTTGACATTTCTATCTATCATTCGACATTTTGCCTTACGGCACTTGAGACGGAAAAGTCGACATGAGCTCGACATTTTATGTATCATTCGACATTTTCTTCAATATGGTCTCGACATTTATCATCGACTTCAATCCCTAAACGTTCTTCAATCCTCGAAACTGGATTTTTAGCTCGTTCCTCCTAGCGTTCTAAGTTCTAAATCACACACAAAACTACTTAACTCCTTATTTGCTCATTCCGAAACCCTTAGTACGAATTTAGGCTCGGTATTTTAGGGTTTCTCGTGGCTTTTCCAACCACTTGCCTTTAATGCCGATTAATGCTCTCAACTACCTCTAAAGTAAAGAATTAAGAGCTTAAGGAGGGGGTTTTACTTACCAACTTCGAATTCTCAAGCTTCTTGGTTCGAATTTGGCTCGGCTTCTTTTTCTTGCTTCGACTTCTTCTTGGTTTCTTCTTTCGTGGGTTTTCTTTTTGGGGTTAAAGTGTATTGAGTTGTTTTTAGTTAGATATTTTCCATAGCTTTTGGTAGATAAGGCACAAAGTGGCGTGGGTTCTTACTTGTTTTAGGGAGAACTTGTCTCCAAAGTTGGTATTTCTTTTATGGATTGGGCCTAGTTCCATTTTTAGCCCATTTGGAAATTCCTAGTTTATTAAATTCATGGTCCAAAGTTTCTCCCTAGCCCAATTCCCATATAATTGTCATTAAGTCTTCTTCCTTCCTTATTAGTGCCTAAAATCCCTTACATAATTTAGGGATCGTCGTAAGCACTTTATTATTAGCACGTAATACTCACAAAATCACGAGCATGAAATTTCATGAATCCACATAAAAGTAGAACATATACATAATTAACACAAAATCACGTTAGTCATACACATAATTTATTGGCCGACCTAATTTTCAGGGACCGGGGTCCTACATCCTCCCCCCCTTAGGGAGGATTTCGCCCCCGAAATCAGCCCGTGTGGAACAATTCGGGATAACGAATTCGCATTTCGTCCTCCCGTTCCCACGTGGCTTCTTCCGTGGACTGATTCCGCCACAACACTTTCACTAAAGGAATGTCTTTATTCCTAAGTCTTTTGGTCTCGTACATCAATATCTCCACCGGAGTCTCTTCGTAGCTTAGATCCGGTTTCAATTGTTGATGCAGAGATTCATTTCCTAGAACGTGGTCCGGGTAGCTATGTATTTCCGCAGTGTCGAGACGTGAAACACGTCATGCACTTGCGATAATGACGCAGGTAGCTCCAGCTGGTATGCTACCTCGCCTACCCTCTTCAGTATCCTACAGGGTCCTATATACCTAGGACTTAGCTTCCCTTTCTTTCCAAATCTTTTCACGCCTTTCATCGGCGATACTTTAACAAACACCATATCGCCTGCTTCAAATTCCAGTGATCGACGTCTTCGGTCTGCGTAGCTTTTCTGTCGGCTCTGTGCCGTTCGCATTCTTTCTCGTATGGTGGTAATGGCTTCCGTCATTTCTCGTACTATGTCAGGGCCCAACACTGCCCGTTCGCCAACCTCGTCCCAATGTACCGGGGATCTGCACCTACGCCCGTATAGTGCTTCGTACGGTGCCATCCCAATGGTGACGTGGTAGCTATTATTGTAGGAGAACTCGATCAGTGGGAGGTACTTACTCCAATTTCCTTTGAAATCGAGTACACACGCTCGGAGCATGTCCTCCAGGGTCTGAATGGTTCGCTCGGACTGACCGTCCGTCTGCGGATGATAGGCGGTACTAAAAGATAGTTTCGTTCCCATCGCCTTTTGCAAGCTCGTCCAGAATTTCGAAAGAAATCTGGAGTCGCGATCCGAGACTATTGGATGGAACGCCGTGCAGTCGCACTATTTCTTGAATATAGAGCTCCGCGTACCGTTCCATGGAAAATGTCATGCTAATAGGTAAGAAGTGGGCGGACTTAGTGAGTCTGTCGACAATCACCCAAATCGCGTCGTGCCCCTTCGTGTTCCTCGGCAGTCCTACTACGAAATCCATGGTAATGTTATCCCATTTCCATTCCGGAATGGGTAACGGTTGTAGGGTTCCCGCCGGCCTTTGATGCTCGGCTTTTATCTGCTGGCACGTCAGGCACTGACTCACGAACGTCGCGATGTCCTTTTTCATGCCTGGCCACCAGTAGTTCTCCTTCAAACCTCTGTACATCTTCGTTGCTCCTGGATGTACTGAGTATGCAGTGGCATGGGCTTCCGTCATTATCGTCCTTCTTAGCTCAGCGTTGTCTGGTACGTACAACCGATCCTTGAAATACAGTCGCCCGTCTCCCCTTATCATGAGGTCTCCGGTTGTTTGTTCTGGTTGTGCTTCCTTAATTTTCGTATACAATTCATCCGTTTCCAGCGCTGTCTTGATTTGCTCCAGCAACGTTGGTTGCAAGGTTAAGGCTGCTAGCTGCGCCTCAACTTCGCCTAACCTTACGACTTCGACTTCCAGCAGTTGCAGTTCTGTACTGACTGCTTTTCTGCTTAAGGCATCGGCTACTATGTTCGCCTTGCCTGGGTGGTAGTTGATTACGCAGTCATAATCCTTAACTAACTCTAACCACCTCCTCTGCCTCATATTCAACTCCTTTTGCGTAAAGAAGTACTTGAGGCTCTTGTGGTCAGTGTATATCTCTCACCGCTCTCCGTAGAGGTAATGCCTCCAGATCTTGAGAGCAAAGACCACTGCTGCCAGTTCCAAGTCGTACGTCGGGTAGTTTTTCTCGTACTCTTTTAGTTGTCGAGAGGCGTATGCTACTACATTCCCGTTCTGCATTAGCACGCATCCTAACCCGTTCTTCGACGCATCACTATACACGGTGAACCCTCCAGTTCCTGAAGGTATCGTGAGAACTGGGGCCGTCGTCAGCCGTCCCTTCAGCTCTTGGAAGCTTCGTTCGCATTCTGCGGTCCACTGAAACGGCGTATTCTTCCTGGTCAGCTTCGTTAGTGTAGACGCTATCCTTGAGAAATCCTTGATGAATTTCCTGTAATAACCCGCCAGACCGAGGAAACTTCGTACTTCCGTTACGTTCGTCGGTCTGGGCCAATTGCTAATGGCTTCTATCTTCTTTGGGTCTACAGAAATCCCTTCTCCTGATACTATATGCCCCAAGAAGGCGACTTGGTCGAGCCAAAATTCGCACTTCTTGAACTTGGCGTATAGTTGCTTGCCCCGTAGTATTCCTAGAACTGTTCTTAGGTGTTCTTCGTGCTCCTCCTTCGTCTTTGAGTAGATTAGGATGTCATCAATGAAGACGATGACAAACCTATCTAGGTATGGCTTGAACACCCGGTTCATTAAGTCCATAAAAGCTGCGGGCGCATTAGTTAGCCCGAATGGCATCACCAGAAATTCGTAGTGGCCATAACGGGTACTAAAGGCCGTCTTCGGGACATCTTCCTTCCGGATCCTGAGTTGGTGATAGCCCGATCTTAAGTCGATCTTGGAGAAGACCGTTGCACCTTGCAGTTGATCGAACAGATCGTCTATCCTAGGGAGTGGGTACTTGTTCTTAATCGTTAACTTATTCAGCTCCCTGTAGTCTATGCATAATCGCATAGACCCATCTTTCTTCTACACGAATAGCACCGGCGCTCCCCAGGGAGAGAAACTCGGCTGTATGAACTCCTTCTGCAGGAGTTCGTCGAGTTGGCCCTTTAACTCCTTCATCTCCGTCGGTGCTAGCCGATATGGGGTTTTAGATACTGGTGTCGCTCCAGGTACCAGATCTATAGCGAACTCTATTTCTCGCTCGGGTGGTAGTCCCGGTAGTTCCTCGGGGAATACATCAGGGAACTCCTTAACTACCGGCACTCCCTCGAGTTTCGGAGAGGGATCCTCCTCCGACTTGATAGCGAATACCAGATAGGCTTCGCACCCTGATCTGATCAATCGTTGGGCTTTCAGCGCTGATATCCTAGGGATCATAGTCCCCTTACTTGTCCCTACAAATTTAAGGGGTTCATCCCTGTCCATATTGAGCGTGACTATCTTGCGGTGGCAGTCTATGACGGCTCCGTACTTCGATAGCCAATCCATTCCCAGGATTACCTCATAATCATTCATGGGGATAATTATGAGGTCTATGGGTAGTTCCCTGTCCCCGATTACTACTGGACAATCCCTTAAAACCTGATTGGTTTGGGTGGGATTCCCGTTCGGAACTGTTACCCTAAATTCGCACTCAGCTCGGTGAGGCGTGACTCCTACCCTCGTGACATACTTAGTGGACGCGAACGAATGTGTCGCTCCTGAGTCGACTAGGATGCAAGTGGGGGTTTCGTAGACGAGGAGGGTACCTGTCACCACGGCCGGGTTATTCTCCGCTTCCTCAGAGGTTATAGTGTAGACCCGTGCCGGTACTCTCGACGGTGCTACTTGGTTCCCAGCTTGACTTCCGGATCCACCTTCCGGACATGCCCTCTCATAGTGGCCCGTCTTGCCACATTTGAAGCAAACGGCATTCTGGGAGTGGCAGATTCCCGTGTGCCTTCGTGCACACTTTGGGCATACGGGTAGGTCCAACTGGGGTCTACCCTGGTTTGGGTTGAACTGTGGGGGTGGTCTCGGTCGATTCGGGAAATTTGGTTTTCCACCCTTGGCCACGAACTGCCTCTTTGGGTTGCCTCCGCTCCCTTGCGGCCCTTGCACGAACTTGCGCTTTGCTTCTTGGGCGCGAGCAATCCTTGCCTCGGCTTGCTCCGCCACCAGCGCTCTCTCAGCCACTTGGGCGTATGTGGCTCCTTGTATCCCGGCCATACTCACGTCTCTGTACAGCTCGGGTTTCAGCCCTTCCATGAAACGCTCAATCTTGAGCGTGTCCGTACTGACCATATGAGCAGCGAACCTTGAGAGCTGCTCGAACTTCCTGATGTACTCCGCCACTGTCATTGCTCCTTGGCGGAGGTTGATGAACTCGTTCATCCGCTGTGCTCTGACAGGGGCGGTGTAATACTTTCCCCTGAAGATTTCCTTAAACCTATCCCAGCTCATCGTTAAGGGGTTTTCGACGGCTGAGACGGTTTCCCACCAGTGTCCGGCGCTTCCCCTTAGCAGGTAGGCAGCGCACATGACCTTTTCCGCCTCCGGGGTGCGGCTGTGCTGGAACATGTTCTCCAGCGTCCTCAGCCAATCCTCGGCGGATGTGGGGTCTACAGCATCCTCGAACAGTGGAGGATTTAGTTTCCTGAACCTCTCCCCGATCATCTCGATTCGTTCAGGTGGGGGAGGTAGGTTAGCTGATTGCCCACCAGCATTTTGCTGTTGGATCAGCTGCTGGATTTGGGCCGACTGTTGCCGGACCAATTCGGTTAGTTGCAGGATGGTAGCATCCCGGCTATCAGGGGGATTATTGGTATCTCTACCCTGATCAGATTCTCTGCTTCCTTCACCCCTAAGTCTAACCATTTTCACCTATCCTGACAATTCCTAAGGCCAATAAATTAAACCACACAAGCAATTCACATAACATCGTACTTACAAGCAAGGCCGCTTCCGCGCTTTTGAGTGTGTGTGTATGGACAGTCTACAGGACCAGTGACCGAAGCTCTGATACCACTCTGTCAGGACCCGTCGTCCCGCCCTCGTATTCCGTTCTAAATCTAAATGTTAATGCTTTGTTATCGTGCGAGTACGTAAAAATGCGAATAAAATTTTTCATTTTAAACGTGCATGCGGAAGTCTTATGCACATGTCAAAAGAATGTTCGTGATTCGTCTACATTTCATCGTATCCCTATCTACACGATATACAAGCGCGTGTGTATATGTGTGCAGCCAAAAGCTTCCTATGCGCCCGGCCTTCACAGGTCGTCATCCATACACACACTTCCACCTCAAAAGCAGCCGGAAGCTTCAAAAGGGTCGGTCTCGCATAAAAGACGGATCACGTACCGTGATCGTCGGTACCTACAATACGTAACATAAAGAATGAGCCACCGAGGCTCAGTAAGCAGAAATTATGCATGTATGCACGTGACCTAACGATCGACAATCCACGTCGTCGTTTTCTAATGCTCGTACTCTCTTTCTCATTTTCTCGTTCTTTTTCTGGCACGTACTCATTTTTCTCATATTCTCACTTCATTTGGGCCCTCGGCTTTCTTTCCCACTATGCGCCATTTCATAGAGATCTCATGTGTGGAGGTTCTCACACTAGAAGGTCACCCGAAGGAATCTTCCCTTACTCAGCGTGGCCTCCACGCGGACGCTTCTCACTGGTAGCTAACACCGAGGCCACTAACCGCGGAGGTCACCCGAAGGAATCTTCCCTCCCGGTTAGTGCTTTACGCACTAGAATGGTCACCCGTAGGAATCTTCCCTTACTCAGTGCGTGCCCCGGGCCGCATTCTCCAGGTTGCATCTCCCGCATACGGGGTATTCCCCCAGCCTCTTATACAGGCCTTATGGCTTCTTTTGCCATGGTCGCACAAGGGTAGCCGTGACTCTTCATTGAGTCGACACAAACGCCAATATCGGCGAGTATACATCGCACACAGGCGATCTTATGCACGCTCTTACCTCGCGTCATACTTACTACTTATGCGTGCAAGTGCTCATGATATGCTCATGTGAATATGCAGATCATGCTTACCATGCAAATAATATAATCCTATCTTAACATGCACGTTTTACGTAAAATACACGAGCACGTAAATTCACATCATCGGACGCAGGCAAGTTACGTACTGTAGTTGAAATTTCTACTTACTTGGAGTCCGTAGATTAGCAGTCACCGGACCCGTAAGTGTTCCTAAGTCCCGACCTTAGGCACGAAATATTGGTGTCAGTGCGCTATTTTATTTAATGGTTTGAGTATACAAATCTTCAAGCCCTAAATGTACATCATGGGTTAAAATAGATTTCGGGTTGTATAGTTAATTAAGTGTCGACATTTTACTTTGGTCTATCAGTATTGCATTCGACTTTTGTACTGAAAATGTCGATATGGATTTACCATGAGGCTCGACATCATTTGTCGAGGTAAGTATTGGTATAATTTTATAAGGTAGGATCTCGACATTTATACCTTAGGGTTTCGACATTTTTGTGTTCACTTTCATTCGATATTTATCTCGCCATTTGAAACATAAAGTGTCGACATGAAATTCACCTCGACAGTTTATGTTCGACCCGACATTTTCTCTCCATAGTAGGACTCGACATTTTACTCGTCGCTTGAAACGAACAAAGTCGACATGAGCTCGACATCTTTCCTTAACATCTCGACATTATTGTATATGAACTCGACATTTTAGTAAAGCTCGACATTATATAATTTGAGATCTCGACATTTACCATTTGCTTCGACATCTTTCATTAGTATGATTTCGATATTTTTATTAGGAAATGTCGACATGAAACTTACATGGGTCTCGACATTTATAAAATGTCGATACATATCACGTCGACATCTAACCTAACATTTCGACATTTCTCTTTGGTTCTCGACATTTCGTGTTCGGTTTCACTCGACATTTTACCTTGTTATTTTGGGATATGAGAGGTCGACATTTCTATCTAGTATTCGACATTTACCCTAATAGGATGACTCGACATTTCATACTTGATTTCGCTTGACATTTCTATCTATCATTCGACATTTTGCCTTACGGCACTTGAGACGGAAAAGTCGACATGAGCTCGACATTTTATGTATCATTCGACATTTTCTTCAATATGGTCTCGACATTTATCATCGACTTCAATCCCTAAACGTTCTTCAATCCTCGAAACTGGATTTTTAGCTCGTTCCTCCTAGCGTTCTAAGTTCTAAATCACACACAAAACTACTTAACTCCTTATTTGCTCATTCCGAAACCCTTAGTACGAATTTAGGCTCGGTATTTTAGGGTTTCTCGTGGCTTTTCCAACCACTTGCCTTTAATGCCGATTAATGCTCTCAACTACCTCTAAAGTAAAGAATTAAGAGCTTAAGGAGGGGGTTTACTTACCAACTTCGAATTCTCAAGCTTCTTGGTTCGAATTTGGCTCGGCTTCTTTTTCTTGCTTCGACTTCTTCTTGGTTTCTTCTTTCGTGGGTTTTCTTTTTGGGGTTAAAGTGTATTGAGTTGTTTTTAGTTAGATATTTTCCATAGCTTTTGGTAGATAAGGCACAAAGTGGCGTGGGTTCTTACTTGTTTTAGGGGGAACTTGTCTCCAAAGTTGGTATTTCTTTTATGGATTGGGCCTAGTTCCATTTTTAGCCCATTTGGAAATTCCTAGTTTATTAAATTCATGGTCCAAAGTTTCTCCCTAGCCCAATTCCCATATAATTGTCATTAAGTCTTCTTCCTTCCTTATTAGTGCCTAAAATCCCTTACATAATTTAGGGATCGTCGTAAGCACTTTATTATTAGCACGTAATACTCACAAAATCACGAGCATGAAATTTCATGAATCCACATAAAAGTAGAACATATACGTAATTAACACAAAATCACGTTAGTCATACACATAATTTATTGGCCGACCTAATTTTCAGGGACCGGGGTCCTACATCATGTCCCAGGCAGTGATCGTGTCGAATTTCACTATAAAAGCCCAATTTCAACTCAGAAAGAGAGGACACATAACAGATATCAACTCTAATCAATTAAGAGATGAAAAAGAACCTTGAAGAACAATGAATTACATCCCGGAGCGCGAGAGATGGATCAACAATGCAATCACGCCGAATTGAACGAAGAAAGAGGATTCATCCGCGCTACCATCGCAGATCATCCGTACATCAAGATCATGAGTCTTTCTTCCTCGTTCCTTATTTCTTTCGTTGTATACCCGTTAGTTATGAGTAGCTAAATTCCCTTTGTGTTTGGGATTAGACGAACGCTGGGTTATTTTGCATTTAAGACATATGTTTATCGTGACTCGTGTTATGACTATTTATCTATCTATGAATTTGTTTCGTCACTTTAATATGTCTATGTATTAAAGTGATCGTGTGGAAAATCGTTTAGGGCGACAGCTAAACAACGATTAGGCCGTTCGTAGAAGCTAGGACTCGAGTATAGGGCGAAAGCAAATACTCAATCCTCGCCGTTAGTAATTACTGAATGTTAGATCCCGTGAGCATTTAGGGCGACAGCAAACTCGTGAGCGGGTAGGAAATTACTGCGATCTAGTCAGAATCACGTAGGAGCGATAATTCATTGTCTTAGCCGATAGTACCTAGCGTATTCGAATTCCGAGCACATCTCTATTGTCTGAAAGTTCTCACATCAGTTTAGGCGTGTTCTTTGAATCTCTAGTTGAGTTAGGAGCGATGCGTTAGGTTAATTCGTAAAACAATCGGCGTATTTTATTTAGGCTAGATATCGAGTCGATAGGTCACTACTAGTACTCAGTTTATTCCTCGTGTTCGATACTCGTTTACTCACTTTACAGCACTACACACGATAGGTCCACTGCCTGTCGTACGTTGGTGATAGTAATTAGGTATTCTTTTTATATTATCACTTGTCGCACTTGCAAATCATATTAGCACACCACGTGTCGATCACTTCTCCAATTTATCCAAGTCAATGAACTCAGATTCTATAGTGGATCTCGTTATAACAGTTTGTTTCAAAGATTCCCACGACACAAAAGACCCAGCTGGTGTGAAAACGTAGCCGCTGGTGCTTTTCGACCATAATGCAATCCGTAATCTCGAGCATACCGTAGGTATCTCAAAACTCTTACAATAGCGGTCCAATGTTCAACACATTGATTGCTCCACTCACTGATTCTAAAATCACTAGCTATCATTGCATGATCAAACTTCTTGTGCCACCTCTTTGGGGCTTGTTTCAAACCATACAATGACTTAATTAACTTACAAACTTTATCGATTCCAAGAGCACAGAAACCATCCGATTGCTCCATATAGATCTCTTCATCTAGATTACCGTTTAAGAAAGCTGTTTTGACACTCATTTGATGTACTTCCATATTTCCTAAGGACGCGATAGCAAGTATCATCTTTATTGAATTTATTCTCGACACAGGAGAATACATATCAAAGTAATCTAAGCCTTCTCATTCCTTGTATCCCCTGATAATCTGACTTTATACTTATCGATTGAACCATCTGGTTTCATTTTCCTTTTAAAGACCACTTTCATCCTAAAGGTTTATATCCCTCTGGGAGATTAACAAGTTCCCAAGTATGATTATGCAATATAGAATCAATCTCGCTTTTCATTGCTTCTTTCCGTAAGGGTCCTTCTCTAGAGCTCATTGCTTCGAATAAGTCAGTGGTTCCTTCTCGAGCAGATAAGTTACGAAGTCATCGCCAAGTAAATTTTCTATTCTTGCTCGTTTGCTTCGCCTTGGTTCATCATCTAGAACCGGACTAGGACCTTCGTAGTTCGTTTAGACGAAGTAGGTCCTATCATTGGACGTTTACGAAAATATATTTTCAAAGAAACAGGCATTCATTGATTCCATTGTAGAATTTTTTTTGTTTATATCCGAAATTTTCGAATAATATACAAGTAGACGATAATGCCGTACTATTATGCGCATATCCTATAAAAATGCAGTCCACCGTTTTGGCACCGATTTTTATTACCTTAGGCGTAGGCACGATTACCTTCACCAGACACCGCCACATTCGCAAATGTTGGCACGATGGCGTCTTTCTATAACTCATAAGGAGTTTCATTTTCTTTCTTTCGAGGTACACTATTCAAAAGGTTATTACTCAACAAGATAGCTTCCCCCCACATGTTGGGTGGTAAGCCTGATTTTAATAACATTGCATCCATCATTTCTTTCACGTGCGATTCTTACGTTCACTGACCCCATTTGATTGAGGTGTATGGAGCGGTCACTTCATGGATAATACCATGCTCCATGCAAAAGTTACTGATCACCGTTTCTTATTCTCCACCTCTATCACTTCTAAATCGTTTTATCTTCATACCGAGTTGATTTTGAACTTTAGCTTTATATAGAATAAATTTTTCTAACGCTTCGTCTTTGTTCTTTAGCAAATACCTAGCAAATGCTATCATCAATAAAATTTATGAAATATTCAGTTCCGCCTCGTGATTGAACGTGTTTCAAATCACAATCATCGCTATGAATTAATTCAAGTGGTTCAGTACTTCGTGTTAGTGTCGGGAATGACGATCTTGTCAGTTTTGCTTCAATGGAAATTATGTTAAGATTCAGTATTGAATTTACGTATATGGTTCATGCTATTAATCGATGTATCAAATCAAAATTAACGTGACCAAGTCTACCATGCCATAAGTTGGAAGATTCAAGCCAGTAAACGGAAGAATTATTTTTATTCATCTACTTGATTGACCTCAGTCATTACATCCAACTTAAATAAACCGTATGTAGCATAGCCCTTTCCTACAAACATTCCTGACTTTGACATCATCCATCTGTCAGATTCAACAACAATGCGAAAACCCCGCTTGTTCAATAAAAATTCCGAGATAAGATTCTTACGAACCCCAGCACAGAGAACATATCTTTCAACGTTAGTATCTTTCCGGACGTCATCTTGAGTAGCACGTTCCCACTACGGTCGCAATAGCTGATTGTCCATATAAATCTTTTCTTCATCGTCGTCTCAGATGTCGAGAAAAGACTTCGATTGGTGTATACATGTCTCCTCATATCGGTATCGATCCACCACTCCTTTGGATTCGATCCGATCATGTTTACTTCCAAGCCCACCGCGACGAGGCTCAAGTCTCCAACGTATTTAGTGATGTCTCTCACCATATTGGCCACATGGCATTTCTTCGAAAGTCGACAGTCCGACGACCTGTGGCCCAATTTGCCACATTGAAGCTCCTTCCCTTGAACTTTTAGTTCGGTTTTGCGATGTCTCTAGTTGCCCCAAGCTTCGCTTTGGGTTTAACCACGCCTTTGCCCTTCTGAGAGCCATGCTCCACCACGTTTATCTTTGGTTCAGATTGGTAACAAGGAGTTGAATTTGGAATTCTGGGGATGAATTTGGAATTGCCCCATTTGGTAAAGTTTCATCAAACTATAGTAATATTGCAAATAATAGCATGTTCGATGAATTTGGAATTGAAATCATATCAAATGCATAGTGTTTGTTTAATTTCAAAATTCGTGATGGCATGAATGTAGTTTCGAATGAAATATATGTCGCGTGAAAAATAGTTCGAAATTTCGCTAAGTGTTAAATCAGTAAGTCATTGTTCATGCCGAGAAAATTTTCGGTCGATAAAATTGAATTGCGATTTGATTTCCTATATATTGATTTCAATTGAAAGAATTCCGTCTAGTTTTGCGATCGAAGAATTTTATCCGCTATTGTTAGCTACAGTGTAAAGGACTTAGAGAAAAATTTTCTAAGTGTTGAAGTTGAAATCTGGACTGTAGTCGATCAATTTTACGATCGAGAAAAATTCCGTGTAAATTTACGATCGAGAAATTATTTCTCAGGTAAATTTACTGTCGAGAAATTTTCTTCGGTTGAATAAAATTTTTCGATTTGAAATTTGTCGAGCGGTATATGATTTTTGATTGTAAGTAAAATTTTTCGCTGTGAAATATTTTTATCGGGAAATTAGTCAACGAAGGACTAAGTCAAACGTCGAGAAATTTTTCGATCAATTTATTCTAAGCGGCGAATTTTACGATCGAAAAAGGTAAGCATTGAAAAATAAATTTCTCGCTGCCAAATTTTTTTTTTGGGGAACGGTCATAAACATTAGAAAAAGAAAAAAGGTTCGTACAAAGCATCCATGCTATGGCATAGGAAAAAGGAACAACCTGGTAACATGCTACCAGTACACAACCCATCAAGAACAAAGTACCACAAAGTACCACAACAACCCGCCCTAGGATGACCAAGCAATACGCCAGACCCGACGCATGGCACAGAGCTGGAGCTCATACCTGGACGGCAAGGTGGACAGGCGCATACAAAGAAGAGTCTCAACCTCAGAAACGATCTACTCAGGGGAGCGCCGTCGTCCATCATGCCACCGCCGGTTGCGCTCGAACCACAAGTGGTAAATCAACGAAGCCAAAGCATGACGCGGACCCAATGAGGCAAGGTGACGGCTCCGCCATCTCACGGCCGCCCGACGAATAGCAACAGCCCAATCCGTATACGGCCATCCAAAGCGAAGCAGGTTGCGGGTCAGCGAGAGGCACCGTCTAGAGTAGACGCAATCGAAAAACAGGTGGCGCGTAGTCTCCACGAACTGGTCATGACAAAGGAGACAGGTGTTGTTACCCGCCTTCGCCGCAACCCACACCTTATCCTTAGTCGCCAGCCTATCTCTAATTGCTAGCCACATGATAACCTCGTGTCTGGGTACAGATATCGGACCACCAAAAAGTGTGTACCATGGGACCTTAGGATGGTGCAACCGCAAGCTTTCCCTGGCAGAGCTAGTGGTGAAGTTGCCGCTAGAAGAGGCCTTCCAAAGTATCCTATCCTCCTCATCCGGCCGAACAGGTGGGAGAAGTGGAGCGATGTCCATGTACTCAGTCGTGGATTGGGACGGCCAATTCCAGCCAAGCTCGTTGATGACAGAGCTGAGTCTAGAATCAAGAGGTAGTCCCATAACCATAGGTCCACGAGGAACGTGCTCCACCAAAGGGCTAGCGAGCAGCCACGGGTCAGTCCAGAGGCGCGTGTCAGCGCCATTTCCAATGCGAAAATCAATGAGCGGTCGAAAGTCATGTCGAAGCTTTAGTATTTTATTCCAAGTCCATGAGGTCGTCGCAGTAGGTGTAACTGACCAAAGCGATTTATTATGCAGCCTAGTCCGTCGAATCCAAGTAGCCCAGATGGACGTATCCTCATCGCTCATCAAACTCCAAAGGAGGCGCAACAACAACGCCTTGTTATCCGTGTCAATCGATCGCAGGCCAAGGCCGCCCTCCTCGCTAGGCACGCATATGTCATTCCATGCAACTTTAGCGCTCGACCCCTTCCATAGGAACGATCTAAGCCGCTTCTCGATTGCATGTATAACACCCTTTGGGAGCAAGAAGACTCCAGCCCAGTACGTGTGGATGCCCAGAAGAATAGACCTAATCAGTTGGACTCTTCCTGCATAAGACAAAGAGAGATTAGTCCACGAGCCTAAGCGTCGATCAATATTACGAAGGAGCGGATCACAATCAGCGATGGTAAGCCTCGAAGTGATCAACGGGATGCCTAGGTAGCGCACAGGTAGTGAGCCCGGTTGGAAGCCCATGATGTCAAGCATTTGCCCCTTCAATCGTTCGGCCCTCTTGGAAATGAACATCTCACTTTTGGTGTCGTTGGCCCGTAATCCAGAAAGGATCGCAAATAGGTCCAGGCTGGTCTTAAAAACTCCAACCGAAGCGTGCGAGAATATAAGCAAGTCGTCAGCAAACGTGAGCATAAATAGCTCGGTCGGCTCACACCTCCAATGAAAGGGAAAAGAGTCGCACGTACGAATTTGTTCTTTGATGATGCCGTGAAGGACCTCCATCACCAAGGTGAACAAGTACGGGGAGATAGGATCGCCCTGACGTAGCCCTCGCCTTCCCCTGAACAAACCTTCAGGCCGTCCATTAATATTAATGGAGAAGCAAGGCGTAGTGAGGCAAGCACGGATCCAACCGATAAAGGTCGTCGGGAAGTGAAGCGCCTCAAGAGTCGGTAATAGGAAATCCCACTCCACTTTATCGTAAGCCTTAGCTAAGTCAACTTTGAAAGCCACACGCTCGGGCACACGCTCGGGCAGCCCAACGCTATTATACCCATGGCAAATCTCCTGGTGCAAGGAGGATATTATCCGAAATACGTCTTCCTGGAATAAAAGCAGTCTGTGTCGGATGCACCAGGGATCCCAAGCAGCCCACGAATGCGATTAGCTAAGACCTTCGAGATGATCTTGTACAGGACGTTGCAGCACGATATCGGCCTGAAACCCTTTGCCATGCGCGGGTTGTCACATTTGGGGATAAGGGTGATGAGAGTGGAATTGATCTGCCCCAAGAGGAACCCCGTGCGAAAAAAGTCCTGAACGGCATGCGTAATATCCGTACCAATAATGTCCCATGCGTGTTTGTAGAAGGCAGCCGAGAAGCCATCCGGGCCCGGTGATTTGTTATCACCAATGGAGAATACCGCCGCCTTTATTTCTCTATCCGTAATTGGCTCGATTAGCTTGGCCGATTGCTAGTACTAAGTTTCCTCGCAATAAACGGGGCAATATCAGATAGAGAGAGTGGAGTTTGCCTTCCAGATTGCCCAAGGAGTTCCATGTAGTAACGAAGCAGTTCAGCCCGCACTTGGTCGTCGCCATCAAATGTTTCCCCAGCTTCGTTCTCAAGGAAGAAGATACGATTGATGGCCCTTCGAGTAGCAACTTTCTTGAAGAAGTATGCCGTGCATTGGTCTCCATCCTTTAACCATGCAACCTTCGCACGTTGAGCCATGGCTGAATGTTCCGTTTCAACCGCCCTATGTAATACCCGTAAAAATTTAATATGGGATCTTTGGTTGTCACTAACGGTGTGAATACGTGAATGAAGAATCTTGATAAAATGATTTAAGTTCTTGAATAAAATAATATATATATATATATATATATATGTAAAGAGGAATTTTATGGTGCTCACCTTTATGTGAGCACCTTATGTGGGCACCTGTTGATGTGGCACTCGTTCGTGCCATTTCAACATCCCACATCAACATCTAAGATTATGTCGTCTTAATTAACACCTTATGGGATCCATTAATCGACATTACGGACGCTGATGTGGCATATCGACGCCTTACATAATATTTTTCGTGTCAACGAAGTATATCGCGTACAATATGCCACATCAGCGTCCGAAATGTCGATTAATGGATCCCATAAGGTGTTAATTAAGACGACATAATCTTAGATGTTGATGTGGGATGTTGAAATGGCACGAACGAGTGCCACATCAACAGGTGCCCACATAAGGTGCTCACATAAGGTGAGCACCATAAAATTCCTCTATATGTAAAATATACATATATATAATATATTAACGTTACTGGTCTTGATAGCTATTTTGAAAACTTACCTAAAGTAATACCCAAAAATAACAATATAGGAATTAATTGGGGAACTAATTGGGCTGGGCTATACTTAATAGATAAATAAGGCCCAAAACTTTCAAAGCACCATTCAATAACCACGTTGCTTACACTTGAGGAAAAACAAATCACCAACTTGTCAAATCTTACACTATTATCGAAAACTTTGATGCTTATCTAAATATACATCATATAACAAAGATCATTGGTCATTAACAAGAGAAAACCCCCCATGAACGAAAGCAAAAAGGAGCTGAAGGTGTGAGTAGAAAACAAGAAATTTTACAATGTAAAGGAGCTTAGCAATTTTGGAAAACCCATCTTCAAAGTGAGGTATATAATTAATCTTTTTACACTTAGCTTGTTTCAATAGTTACATGATGAATTTAATAACTAACCCTAGGAGGGGTCCGAAGGTTACTGCACCTAAGAACTTAGGATTTTAGCCAGAATTCATGTCATGAAAGCTATATGCATAGGTAATGAGGAAAGGAGGTTTCGATAATATGTAGAAAACCCTAACAGTCCTTAAGCTTCAGCTTTTATATTTCATAGGTGTTTAAGCAATTAAATATATATTTTGATGAATGTTAATAGACAAAGAAATTATGAGAACATTAATGATTTGTAGCGTATCACTTTCTGGAATTAGAATAGAATTTTGAGATGGTCACAATGGTAGATTAGTTGCTGCTGTAAATATAGATGTTGATACATGTTAATAGCAGAAGGATTTCGAGATGCATAATTGAATGATGTCGAGATATATAATATAAAAATGTCGAGATATGAACTAAAGGAACTCGAGATGTATCATTTATTCTACATATATACATATAAGGATGGTCGACATTTGTAAGACTCAATATCATTTGATAAGCTCGACATTTATTCCCAACGATCACCTCGACATCATTATAAAGAAGATCTCGATAGCATAGTGGTCTCGACATTTTGTAAAGTTTCGATATATGGTCTCGAGGTTTATTTTTTTTATGTAGAGAAGATCTCGACATTTTATCCTAAGCAGTCTCGACATTTATACTTGCTTTTAGGTCTCGACATTTATATTTATTTTTAGAATGTCTCAACATTTGTAGGAGCTCGACAACTTTAACTCGATATTTTCCACTCAATGAAAGATATTGATATAGATAACATAAAGAATTCGAGATATACCCATTAAGGAACTCGACATTTCTATCGACATTTATAGAATGTCGATATGGTTTGATGTTTTCGACATTAGTTGTTTTCGAGAACTAGCACATATACTAATAATATTATATATTCAGACGACCGATCTATAGAGACTTCACGGGACTTCGTAGTTGGTTATAGCGGGAGGACAGGTAGGTGAATCATTCATCTACGACACGTAAACGCTTACCTGCTATTATGTGATTGCGTGACTTATGTGATTTACGTATTTTACGTATGTTTTGTGTGACATCACGCTTCATGTGTTTCACGTATATGTATGACATCGCACGACATGGTGAGGAATAATGACCACATTAGTGGTGACACCTTAAGGCTTAAGGTGTCGATTGAGCGGGGTAGAGTGTGCCGATTTTGGCAGTAGGACTCGTAGCGGAGTTGAGGTTGGACTCGCGGGGCACCTGACGGGAGACAGACGTGAGCGATCTGTCTACTTGGGCGTGAGCGACCCGAGGTGCAAACCGTCGGATGAGTTGTGTAGCGGAAGGGGCGACCGATAGGAGGACGTTGACGTGATCGATCAGCGCACTATCGGCGTGGGCACCGCTAGTCTGGCGTTAGCGACCAGACGATATATATTTTATTTTATTGCGCGTGAGGTGCCGAGTCCAGCCTAGGGCCCTGATATTGAGATACGATAGAAATGTGGGAACAAGCGTGCATTATATCATGTTGCGAGAATTGGGAATTGGGAATGAGTGCACGCTGCATTGCATTTTATTCACCTACTGGGCAATTTGCTCAGTGTTTACGTGTTGTAGGTACTGAGTCTGACGCCGACGCGCGTCAAGACTGAGGCGGCTGGTGGCGGTGCTCCACGGACTTTTGAGGGCAGGGCGGTACATGGATGAAGACCTGTGGAGCGATAATAGGGGTTTTTGTTCTTTTGACATTTTTGGGGCTACGCCCGTTGTACAGATACTACTATGTAAAATAATATTTTATTTTATTATATTATCTTTTGAAAAAACAAAAAAAAAAAATTATTAGACGGGTCTTCCGCGACTTACGTTGCGAAAATCCGCCCCTAATCCTAATTAGAAAAGTAGGGTCGCCACAGGTGGTATCAGAGCTTAGGCTTCAGATTCTGAAGATTATCCATGTACTGCCACTCAAAAGCCTGGAGAACCAGCCTGGCCTGTAAGTTCAATATTTGATTTCATTATTACGTGTTATTTGATATGTGCTCTGTGTGAATAATTGTAGAAATAGATAAAAAAATGCCGAAAGGACGTCGAGATGTAGGCAGTTCTAGCCGTAGGGCGGGGTCTGAATCCCCACCAAATGACGACCGCTCTACTATACATCAATTGACCGATCTGATCCGACGACAGTCGGATCAAATCAATGACTTGATCCATCACCGGAGCTCGTCGGAACATTCCCCGCAGCCTGATCGAGTGGAACTAATCGGGGAACGATTTCGAAAGCTAAACCCCCTAATATTTACTGAAGCTACCAATCCTGTAGTGGCTGAAGATTGGATAGGCACTATAGAGGACATGTTCATCTATATTCGAGTGCCTGACAACGAAAAAGTCCTTTGTGCCGTTTCCCTTTTCCGAGAGAATGCACGCTATTGGTGGAATACCGTAAAGGTGTTGGAGAGCCCAATCACTATGACTTGGGAAAGGTTTAGGGAGCTTTTCTTCAATAAATACTTTACGGCGCATGATCAGGAACAAAGGATGTACGAGTTCATGAGTTTGAAGCAAGGGAGCATGCCGGTGGCGGAATACATCCGCCGATTTGAAGAATTATCTCGATTTGCTCCGCAGTTAGTGGCGACTAATTCGTTGAAAGTGATCAGGTTCATCAAGGGACTTAAACCCGAAATATATCGGGATTTAAGTATTGCGGGTGCACGCCAACTAGAGTTTATGCAAGTAACTGAACGTGCCCTAATTGCGGAACAAGCAGAGTCGGTGGTGGTGGAAGCACAGGAAGCGAAAAGAGGAGAGAGGCCCAACAAGGAAGCGGAGGAGATAAGAAACGCCAGTTTTTCGGCAAAGGTCCTAATACCCAATGGAACCGTCAGGGCCAACAAAACTGGCGACCGAGACCAATACAGGGACCGATCAATATCCCCAATCGACCTCAAAATGTTGCGCCCCAGTGTCGACAATGCGGGCGTTACCATTTCGGGGCCTGCTTTGGGACAAGACAGATTCCGCAGTGCTTCAGGTGCGGAAAAATCGGTCATTTTGCTAGAGCTTGTACGGAGAATTTACCTCTAGTACGGAACCCGGCCCAACCGCCAATGCGACCTCCACCTGTTCCCGCGAGAGTTTTTACTTTGACAAATGAGGAGGCCGAGGCGAATCCTTCTGTTGTGACGGGTACGTTAGCTATCTATAACGTGCCCACTTCTGTGCTTATTGATTCTGGAGCCACACATTCATTTGTGTCGGCTAAGTACGTGGCGAAGGTAGGAATATCCCCTACCTCATCCGAATGCAACTATGTAGTTACTCTACCTCATGGGGATCCGACGCATACCAACCAAGTACTGCGAGGATGCGTCGTAAGTATTAAGGGTAGGAACTTGAGCGTCGACCTGATTGTAATCCCGATGAACGACTATGATGTCATCTTCGGAATGTATTGGCTTTCAAGATATGGAGCCATCATAGATTGTAACAAGAAGGTCGTTAAATTCCAGCTGCCTGAAGAAGAAGCATTCACTTTTTCGGGTAAAGCGAATAAGAATAGTATTCCCCGAATATCAGCTCTAAAGGCTCACCGACTTTTGAGGTCAGGTTGTGAGTCTTATCTCATATACGCGGTGAAGGCAGAGGATTTACTTCAACCGGAACTAAAAGTTGTACCTGTAGTCAACGAATACGCGGATGTATTTCCCGATGATCTCCCGGGGTTACCCCCTGATCGAGAAATACAGTTCACAATAGATCTAATACCTGGGTCAGCCCCAATCTCTAAAGCCCCTTATCGTTTAGCACCGAACGAGTTAAAGGAATTGAAGGAACAGTTAGAAGACCTACTATCTAAGGGGTTTATTCAGCCGAGTTTTTCGCCGTGGGGCGCACCCGTTCTTTTTGTACGAAAGAAAGATGGGTCGATGCGACTGTGTATCGACTACCGGGAATTAAACAAGATCACGATCAAGAATAAATACCCGTTACCAAGGATCGATGATCTATTCGACCAACTACAGGGTGCTACGATATTCTCGAAAATCGATCTCCGTTCGGGATACCATCAGTTAAAAATCAGGGAGACAGATGTTCCAAAAACGGCGTTCAGTACGAGGTACGGCCATTACGAGTTTTTCGTCATGCCCTTCGGACTGACTAATGCCCCTGCTGCTTTTATGGATCTTATGAACCGAGTCTTTAAAGACTATCTCGACCGCTTCGTAATCATCTTTATTGACGACATTCTGATCTATTCTAAGATGAAAGAAGAACACAAGAGTCACTTACGAATCGTCTTAGGAACCTTGCGTGAGAAACAGCTCTACGCCAAATTCAAGAAATGCGAATTTTGGCTTGAGCAAGTAGCCTTCTTGGGACACGTGATTTCCGGGAGTGGAATTTCCGTGGACCCGAGTAAGATTGAGGCCGTGAACAATTGGCCACGACCAACTACTCCGACCGAAGTCCGAAGTTTTCTAGGACTTGCGGGATATTACCGTAAGTTCATAGCTGACTTCTCTAGCATTGCCTCGACTCTGACAAACTTGACCAGAAAGAATGTACCCTTCCAGTGGACAGACGCATGTGAGCAGAGTTTTCAAGAACTAAAGAAACGACTTACCAGAGCTCCTGTTCTAACTATACCCTCGGGAACTGGAGGATTCTCAGTCTATAGTGATGCCTCGAAAAACGGACTGGGATGCATGCTGATGCAAAATGGGAAGGTGATCGCTTATGCTACACGGCAACTAAAAGAATACGAAAAGAACTACCCAACCCACGACTTAGAACTTGCAGCAGTCGTCTTCGCTTTAAAGATTTGGAGACACTACCTTTACGGAGAACGGTGCGAAATCTTTACAGATCATAAGAGTCTGAAGTATTTCTTCACCCAGAAGGAACTGAATATGCGACAACGACGATGGCTGGAGCTCGTAAAAGACTACGACTGCGTTATCAATTATCATCCGGGCAAAGCGAACGTAGTCGCAGATGCGCTCAGTCGAAAAGCGATGAGTACGAAATTGCACAGATTAGGAGTGGAAATAGTCGATTTGGGCGAAGTCGAAACGAAACTAGCAACGCTGACTCTTCAGCCAACGTTACTAGAACGAATTCAAAGAGCACAAGAAGAGGATGAATTCTACCTAAAAGCGAAGGATACCCTACCCCAAGACTTCGAAATCCGAGCAGACGGAACCTTGTTATACAAGAATCGGCTATGTGTGCCCAACGACGAGGAGTTACGGCGAACGATAATGACAGAGGCGCACGCAACAACGTACTCAGTACACCCGGGCGCGACAAAGATGTACCAAGTTTGCGAATCATATATTGGTGGCCGGGAATGAAGAAGGACATCGCCATGTTCGTGAGTAGATGTATGACGTGCCAGCTGATCAAAGCGGAACACCAGCGACCAGCTGGAACCCTACAGCCTCTACCCATTCCGGAATGGAAGTGGGATCATATCACGATGGATTTCGTCGTTGGTTTGCCCAAAGCGACGAAAGGCCACGATGCTATTTGGGTGATTGTTGATCGCCTGACCAAATCGGCTCATTTCCTTCCAATTAGTTCCACTTTTTCCATGGAACGCTATGCGGAATTATATATTCAGGAAATCATCCGCCTCCATGGAATTCCAATTTCTATAGTCTCGGATCGAGATTCGAGATTTTTGTCGAACTTTTGGCAGAGCCTGCAGAAAGCAATGGGTACCAAGCTCTCGTTCAGTACTGCTTACCATCCGCAGACCGATGGGCAGTCTGAACGAACGATTCAGACTCTCGAGGATATGCTACGGGCATGTGTGCTCGATTTCAAAGGAAACTGGAGTAAGTATTTGCTGCTCATAGAATTTTCATACAACAACAGTTTTCATGCCACAATCGGAATGGCGCCATACGAGGCTTTATATGGGCGTAAGTGCCGCTCTCCAATCCATTGGGACGAAATCGGCGAACGAGCCCTATTAGGACCGGATATGATTCGAGAAATGACAGAAGCTGTCACAAAAATTCGAGAAAGGATGCGAACCGCACAGAGTCGTCAGAAGAGTCAGATCATCGCCGACGACCCTTGGAGTTCGCAGAAGACGATCAAGTATTTCTAAAGATTTCCCCAATGAAAGGAGTAAAGCGTTTTGGAAAGAAGGGCAAGCTAAGTCCCAGATACATAGGCCCCTTCAAGATAGTCAAACGAGTCGGTGAGGTTGCGTATCAGTTAGACTTACCGACTCCCTATCACAAGTTCACGACGTATTTCACGTATCGACGTTACGAAAATACGTCGCGGACCCGAGTCATGTGATTCAGAACGAGCTTCTTTATCAACAGCTCAAGCCTGACTTGAGTTACGAAGAGAAGCTCGTAGAAATTTTGATGTACGAGTCAAAACGATTACGGAATAAGTCCATTCCGTTAATTAAGGTTTTATGGCGGAATCAACCAGTTGAGGAAGCCACTTGGGAGCGTGAGGATGATATGAGAATTCGTTATCCCGAGTTATTCCCGTCGGCGTAATTTCGGGGACGAAATTCTTTTAAGGGGGGAGATGTAATACCCGTAAAAATTTAATACGGGATCTTTGGTTGTCACTAACGGTGTGAATACGTGAATGAAGAATCTTGATAAAATGATTTAAGTTCTTGAATAAAATATATATATATATATGTAAATATACATATATATAATATATTAACGTTACTGGTCTTGATAGCTATTTTGAAAACTTACCTAAAGTAATACCCAAAAATAACAATATAGGAATTAATTGGGGAACTAATTGGGCTGGGCTATACTTAATAGATAAATAAGGCCCAAAACTTTCAAAGCACCATTCAATAACCACGTTGCTTACACTTGAGGAAAAACAAATCACCAACTTGTCAAATCTTACACTATTATCGAAAACTTTGATGCTTATCTAAATATACATCATATAACAAAGATCATTGGTCATTAACAAGAGAAAACCCCCATGAACGAAAGCAAAAAGGAGCTGAAGGTGTGAGTAGAAAACAAGAAATTTTACAATGTAAAGGAGCTTAGCAATTTTCGAAAACCCATCTTCAAAGTGAGGTATATAATTAATCTTTTTACACTTAGCTTGTTTCAATAGTTACATGATGAATTTAATAACTAACCCTAGGAGGGGTCCGAAGGTTACTGCACCTAAGAACTTAGGATTTTAGCCAGAATTCATGTCATGAAAGCTATATGCATAGGTAATGAGGAAAGGAGGTTTCGATAATATGTAGAAAACCCTAACAGTCCTTAAGCTTCAGCTTTTATATTTCATAGGTGTTTAAGCAATTAAATATATATTTTGATGAATTTTAATAGACAAAGAAATTATGAGAATATTAATGATTTGTAGCTTATCACTTTCTGGAATTAGAATAGAATTTTGAGATGGTCACAATGGTAGATTAGTTGCTGCTGTAAATATAGATGTTGATACATGTTAATAGCAGAAGGATTTCGAGATGCATAATTGAATGATGTCGAGATATATAATATAAAAATGTCGCGATATGAACTAAAGGAACTCGAGATGTATCATTTATTCTACATATATACATATAAGGATGGTCGACATTTGTAAGACTCAATATCATTTGATAAGCTCGACATTTATTCCCAACGATCACCTCGACATCATTATAAAGAAGATCTCGATAGCATAGTGGTCTCGACATTTTGTAAAGTTTCGATATATGGTCTCGAGGTTTATTTTTTTTATGTAGAGAAGATCTCGACATTTTATCCTAAGCAGTCTCGACATTTATACTTGCTTTTAGGTCTCGACATTTATATTTATTTTTAGAATGTCTCGACATTTGTAGGAGCTCGACAACTTTAACTCGATATTTGCCACTCAATGAAAGATATTGATATAGATAACATAAAGAATTCGAGATATACCCATTAAGGAACTCGACATTTCTATCGACATTTATAGAATGTCGATATGGTTTGATGTTTTCGACATTAGTTGTTTTCGAGAACTAGCACATATACTAATAATATTAATATATTCAGACGACCGATCTATAGAGACTTCACGGGACTTCGTAGTTGGTTATAGCGGGAGGACAGGTAGGTGAATCATTCATCTACGACACGTAAACGCTTACCTGCTATTATGTGATTACGTGACTTATGTGATTTACGTGTTTTACGTATGTTTTGTGTGACATCACGCTGCATGTGTTTCACGTATATGTATGACATCGCACGACATGGTGAGGAATAATGACCACATTAGTGGTGACACTTTAAGGCTTAAGGTGTCGATTGAGCGGGGTAGAGTGTGCCGATTTTGGCAGTCAGACTCGTAGCGGAGTTGAGGTTGGACTCGCGGGGCACCTGACGGGAGACAGACGTGAGCGATCTGTCTACTTGGGCGTGAGCGACCCGAGCTGCAAACCATCGGATGAGTTGTGTAGCGGAAGGGGCGACCTGATAGGAGGACGTTGACGTGATCGATCAGCGCACTATCGGCGTGGGCACCGCTAGTCTGGCGTTAGCGACCAGACGATATATATTTTATTTTATTGCGCGCGAGGTGCCGAGTCCAGCCTAGGGCCCTGATATTGAGATACGATAGAAATGTGGGAACAAGCGTGCATTATATCATGTTGCGAGAATTGGGAATTGGGAATGAGTGCACGCTGCATTGCATTTTATTCACCTACTGGGCAATTTGCTCAGTGTTTACGTGTTGTAGGTACTGAGTCTGACAACTATGGGTGCGTTAGATCAATGGAGTGTATCTCAAAGGTATGGATTCTTGGGCCTACAACACTCCCTTGTACTACAATTGGCACTGGCGGAAGCTTAACAAGATCAAAATACTATTTGTGGATGGTTACAACAATGACCGATGGCTGATCGACATGTAGTGTGCTAATATAATGTGCAAGTGCGACAAGTTATACATAAAATGAATACCTAATTACTATCACCGACATGAGATAGGCAGTGGACCTATCGTTTGTAGTGCAGTAAAGTGAGTAAACGAGTATCGAACACGAGGAATGGACTGATTACTAGTAATAACCTATCGACTCGATATCAAGCCTAAATAAAGTGCGCAGATTGTTTTACGAATTATCCTAACACATCAATCCTAAATCAAGAGCGACTAAGAGAATAAGCCTAAACTGATAAGAGTGCTTTGAGATGATGGAGATGTGCTCGGGATTCGAATCCCGCTATGTATTATCGACTAAGACAATGAAATATCGTTCCTACGTGATTTTTGACTAGATAACAGTAATTTCCTACCCACTCACGACTTTGATGTTGCCCTAAACACTTGCGGGAATCTAATATTCAGTAATTACTAACGGCGAGGATCGAGTATTTGCTTTCGCCCTATACTCGAATCCTATCTTCTACGAACAGCCTAATCGTTGTTTATCTGTCACCCTAAAGGCTTTTCCACACATTCACTTTAACACATAGACATATTAAAGCGAAGAAACAATTCGTAGATCGATAAATAGTCAAAACATACGAGTCACGATAAACATACATCTTAAATACGAATTAACCTAGCGTTCATCTACTCCCAAACATATAAGGGAATTAGCTACTCATAATTAACGGGAAAACAACGAAGGAAATAGAAAACAGGGATGGAAGACTCATGATCTTGAGTACTGATGAATCAGGGATGGAATTGTGGGTCAATCTTCGTTCCTCGTTCAATTCGGCGTGATTTCGTCGTTGATCCGTCTCTTCTAATGATACGACTTCCATGGCCACTAAGAATAGCTGCCTGAACAACAGCACCATAGGCTACTGCTTCGTCGGGGTGAATGCTCTTGCAAAGCTTTTTCCCATCGAAGAAATCTTCGAGCAATCTCTGCACCTTTGGGATTCGAGTCGAACCACCGACAAGCACCACCTCATCGATATGTTTCTTGTCGATCTTGGCTCAAACACTTCTCCACGTGCCCTATGCATTCCTCAAACAAGTCTGCATTGAGCTCCTCACATTTGGCAGTGTAATGGTAGAGTTAAAATCCATTTCTCCATACAAACAATCAATTCCAATAGTTATGTGTGTCGTAAAAGAGAGATTCCTCTTCGCACGTTCAGGCTGTCGTCAGCCTTCTTAATGCCCGTGGATTTTCGCCTGTCTCGTTTTGCTTCCTTTTCTGTTCTTCTACGAAATGATTAACCAATCTGTTGTCAAAATCCTCTCCTCCAAGGTGGCTATCGCCAGCAGTAGCTTTAACCTTGAAGACACTCTCAGTCATCGTTAGAAGAGATACATCAAAAGTGCCACCGCCAAGGTTGAAGATAAGCACGTTTTTTTAGCAGACGACATTTTCTTGTCAAGGCTGTAGGCAACTGCAGCAGCAGTTGGTTCGACGATGATACGCAACACTTCGAGCCCAGCAATTCTTCCAGCATCTCTAGTCGCCCTCCTTTGGGAATAATTGAAGTAGGCCGGTACTGTAATAACCACTAGTAGAGGATATTGAATAGGCCACGACACTATGGGCGACGGGTTAGGGAAACGCGTCGCCCATAATAGACGCGGTGGCATTTTGGTTGTTTATTTAAGTTTCAGAGATCATAGGCGTCGGTTGTCCCAGAAAAACCGTCGCCTATGATACAAATAAAACTTGGGCGACGGTTGTCCCAGAAAACACGACGCCCATTTTTAGTTTTTTTAAAATTTATTTTTATGGAACTATGGGCGACGGTTTCTCGCCAAACCAAAAACCCGTCGCCCATAGTTTTACTTTTTATTTTTATGTTTTTGTTTAATCATAGGCGACGGTTGTTCCTAAAGTAACCGTCGTCTATGCTTAAAATTATTTTTTTTACCTCGTGGGCGATGGATACGTGAAAATTAAGTAACAACCGTCGCCCATGACCCGTTTATTAAAATTCCCTTCTTCCTCACTTCACTATTTCGACAGAGGCGAAAAGAAAGAGAGAACCGCACGACTTGGCGATTTTCCGGCGCAATCGAATGTTTTCCGATCTATCCGAGCTTGGAGAACACGGTAAGAACACTATGATTCAATTTCCCTCTTTCTATTTTGCGAAATACGGCTCGAATGGTTCAAATTTGGGGTTTTTTTTCGAAACATTAGGTTTCAAAGTTTCGAGTTTTTGGAGCTTGATTTGTGCGATTTCATAACTTATTCTTGTGTTATAGTTGATTTAAGGTTGATATTGAGCTTGATCTTTTTGGAAATTAGGTTTCTGGGTGAAGTTTGTAGAAGTTGGAATATTTTGGTCGAAAATTGGCCGCGACCTCTCCTCTCTCGGCGAAATTTTCCGGCGATGACGACTCTTTCCTGATGATCCAAGCTACGGAAGCACGGTAATTCCCTTATTTTTGGGTGAAGTTTGGACAATTTGGGAATTTTGGCTGAATTCGTCGAAAATTGAATTTTTCATATTTCTCTATTTCAATATAGAGAATATTACGTGCATAATTTTGAGTCTGATATTGAGCGTATATTTTGTGATGCGTAGGTTTTGGGTCGAATTTGGAGGATTTAGGTTATCTTGTCGATTTTTGGGCGAATTTTGGGTGATATTCGTGCTTTGGACAGCTATATGTAAGTTTCCAAACTCATATTTGATTTGTATGCATTCGTCTTTGTGAATTTAAATTTTTATTTTAAGCTTAGATACCCATTCAAGGTTTTCTCATTAGGAGAAAACCTTGACTGGTCCCTGTTTGGGACAGTTCTTAAACGTTGACTGTCGCTTTAGGATGTAAATGTGTGTTTGAGCATCGATGTTGATGAAAAATTTGGTTTACATTTCCCTTAAATGTTCTCCGGGTAGACACATGGATTGGATGTATATCCTTTTCATATTTTTTCGTCTACTTGGAGAACTGTTGGGAAATGCTGCCAAATTTTTGTCAACATAGAAGCTCAAAGACACATTTACAAGCGATAGCGAACGTTTAAGATGGGTTAGGTTGGAGCAATAAGGACCCTATCAAAGCCGTTCGATCGATTGTACTTGCTTATGTGAAATACCTGTAAATTTTTATTTGTAGAGTTCAGGCTCTATTGGAATGGATCGGGGTTGGATGTATTGTATGTGAACAATGGTTCAGTATGCGAAGGGTGTTAGGGAATATGAGATGTGCAGAACAGAATCGTAGGAAAAAAAGGCAATCTAAGATTTCGTGCCCGTGCCGTAATTGTAATAACATGAAGTGGTGGAATAGTGATGTTGTGAAGGAACATTTGCTACTAGCCGGTTTCAAACCTGGGTATACGAATTGGATATGGCACGGTGAAGCCATTGTCGATGAAGCTAGTTCTGCCGGTGTCGGAACTAGTACAAGAGTGCCATTAGATTTGGAGGACGATGTCGTAGCTGAAGGTTCTTCGGACGATGATATAGATCATATCGATGAAATGCTTCATGATGTCCAAGAGGATTTTGAAGAACGTCCTCCCATATTTGACAGCCTTGTTAGGGACATCAATATCCCTTTGTACACCACGTGCTCAAAGTACACAAAGTTGTCTGCTGTGTTCAAGCTGCTGAACGTGAAGGCTAAATTTGGTATTTCAGACAAGTGTTTCTCAACACTTTTAGAACTACTCGCGGATATGCTTCCAGATGGCAATGAGCTTCCGACATCGACCTACGAGGCAAAGAAGCTATTTTGCCTATTGAACTTATAGTACGAAAGAATCCACGCTTGTCCGAACGACTGCATACTTTATAGGATTATGAGTCTGCTGATAAGTGCCCGGCGTCGGACACCTGGCGTGATAAGAGAAAGGACGAAGTCGGTGCCCCCCCCCCCCCCCCCCCCCCCCCCGCGCTAAAGTTTTGTGGTACTTACCAATAATTCCAAGACTAAAATGCATATTCTCAAATGCCGCCGATGCTAAGATGTTTAGTGGCATGATAAGGAAAGGAAAAAGGATGGAAAATTGGGACATCCGGCGGATTCCCTGCAATGGAGGAACATTGATTCGATGTATCCTAAATTTGGAGGCGAGGCACGAAATCTCCGACTGGGGCTTTGCACTGATGGGATAAACCCTTTTGGCAATTTAAGAAACTGTCACAGTACTTGGCCGGTGCTGCTTTGTATCTATAACCTCCCTCCGTGGCTTACGATGAAAAGAAAATACAACATGTTATCGTGTTTAATCTCCGGTCCAAAACAACCCAGAAATGAGATTGATGTACTTGGCTTCGTTGGTCGACAATCTGAAAGTACTATGGTACAAAGGTGTTGAAGTGTACGATGCACCAATCGGATCACGGTTTACGCTACGCGCCATGGTATTCTGTACTATAAATGGTTTCCCGGTTACGGGAATCTGTCTGGCATAGTGTAAAAGGCAAGAAAGCATGTCCAATTTGTGGGGATAATACGGATACTCAGTGGTTGAACAACTGTAGGAAACACACCTACATGGGCCATCGAAAATTCCTGCCACCTACCCACGAATATAGAAAGAAGAAAAAGCTACTACCACTGTTTAATGGGAAAAGCGAGACTTCAAGAGCTACAATACCGTTGAATGGCAGGGAATTGAATGACATCGTCACACACATCAATACTCAGTTTGGTAAGAAGTGCAAAACATCAAAAGAAGGCAATGTCTCGAAGAAACGATCAATATTTTGGGAGCTACCTTATTGGGAGGACCTCAAATCAGACACTACATCGATGTGATGCACATTGAGAAAAACATATGTGATAGCATTGTAGGCACCCTTTTAAATATGCCTGGTAAGACAAAAGATGGACTAAAAGCCAGGCTTGAAATGGTCGAACTTCGAATGAGGCCTGAGCTAGCACCGATTGGAAAGGGAAAGAAGACTTTCTTCCCCGGGCTTGCTTCACACTTAGCAGGGCTGAGAAGTTACGTTTTTGCCAGTGTATAAAATGTATTAAGTCCCATCCGGTTATGCCAGTAACATAAGCAGATATGTCTCGATGAAAGATCTGAAGCTAGTGGGGTACAAGTCTCATGACTGTTATGCATTGATGCAGCACTGCCAATCGCAATCCGTGGTATAACGCCGAAGCACGTTCGTCACTGCATTTCAAAATTGTGTTTCTTTTTCAATGCAGCATGCAATAAAGTTCTTGATCCGAGGTGCAAGACGAGCTACAAGCGGATGTCGTAATAACACCGTGCCGCTTCGAGATGTTCTTTCCTTGTCTTTTTTCGACATAATGGTGCATCTAGTAGTACATCTAGTTCGAGAAATCAATATATGTGGTCCTGTTCACATGAGATATATGTATCCATTTGAACGATATATGAAGATCCTTAAGGTTATGTTAGAAATCGATAACGTCCGAAAGGTAGCATAGTTGAAGGATACACTACAGAGGAATGCGTTGAGTTTTGCTCTTCGTACTTGGCAAATGTTAAAGCGGTTGGGATACATACGTCTCGCCACGATGGACGACTAGGAGGGAATCATTGACGAAACAGCAGTACAAGACAGTACGGGGGAACGTATTGTTGATAAATTCAGAATTTGTAAGTATTATTAAAAATTTGATACTCGTTTTCCATTTATCTACAATTTCATCATTTCTTGTTATTTTTTCAGTTACAATGTCTTCGGATCCCCCCACATCTTCTTCGCCTGGTACCGAATCAAGCGGGACGAATAGGCGCAAGAGAGGCCCTTACGGCATGAGGAATCTACGTAAGAAGTTGAGCGTTGAGTCGGATGAGTGCATCTTGCAGTTCAACGACGCCGGTACATGCATCGCCCCTGATAATGATACGAGGGTCAAATTTAGCAACTACATTGGTCACGTGACAAGATCGGAGGTTACCAGTGTTATTTTTGCCATTGTTAGAAAAATCGGATTACACCTCCAGTGTGTGCGATTTTCACACAGTAGCGCGATTACACCTTCAGTGTGTGCGATTTTCACACAGTTGGCGATTTTTTTCAAATTTTCGAAGGTTTCCATCGCGGTTTCAGCACCGATCGTCGTCGTTTCCGGTCCTTCTTGACTGGCCGACGATCATCTGTGGTTCTTGGACTGGGTGCTGCGATGGCGGAGGATGTTTCGCCTAGGGTTTTGGCGATGGTGGAGATGGAGAGTGAGCGAAATCCGGTTGACACGGCAGCGACGGGCAATATGGCGATGCCAACCATGCCTGATTTGGATGCTCTTGCCGCGTCATATCCTGAATTCGCGAGTTGTTTTGATGGTGCACGGTTTCGTTCTTTGATGAGCACGGTTCATGGATCTACAGTGGCCAACTCTGATGGGGAGCGCCGATCTGCCATGGGACGACCTGAGTGCGCAAAGGCTGCTAGGGTTTCTGCAAATTCTGATAAATCTGATGCGGCTGTGGTTACGGGTCTGATGGGAAGGAGACCATCCCGTCTCAGGGGCCGCGGGTTCCTACTACGGCGATCAATCAGAATTTGGCGGGGGGTCGCATTGGGCCTGGGGCTTCGGCGGGATCTCCGCCTATGCGAAGCTCAAGGGTATCCTTCGGAATCATAACCGCCGACAGCAATGGGGACGACCTGGGACACCGCCACCTCAGCGTATGATGGCTCGGCGGTTTGTGGATATGGGGTCCGTGACATCTGATGAGCCGGTGGATGAGGAGATAGTCGTTGGGTAGGGTGGGGCTGCTCAGCCCGGTTCGTCCCCACACGTCAAGGCCACCGCCGAATCGTCGTCGCCCTCAGCGTCGTTTGCTGATGTAGTAGTGGGGAAAGCTAGGGCTGATACGACATCCCACAACGTGGGTATACGGGGAGAGAGGGGACCTAGCACGGTTAGCGCTTGACTATGTGGCGCCTAAGTCGACAAATGCTGGTATATCCGTTGTGGCCCCTTCCTGGGACGTGGCAAAACAAGGGATTGCAAGGTGGGACCATACCTTGGTTGGATATTTCCTTGGGCCGAAACCATACTTCCCATTCGTCGACCGGTTTGTGAGGGCACGATGGACTAGCTTGGTGGAGGTTCGAGCCACTAGAAATGATTTTTTCCGGTTTCGCTTTGAATCGGCCACGGCTATGACTGAAGTGTTGGAAGGTGGCCCGTGGCTCTTGCATGGCCAGCCGCTGTTCTTAGAAGTGTGGCATCCTGGAATGTCGCTGGAGAGGAAGGATCTCGTGGAGGTTCCCCTTTGGGTGAAACTGTGGAATGTGCCAAGTGAATTTTGGACTAAAGCGGGGTTGGGTGTGGTAGCTAGTGGTGTTGGTAGGCCTTTATTTGCCGATGGGATTACGGCCAAAAGAGAGCGTATTGATTATGCGCGTGTTTGCATCATGAAGCTGCTTGACACGCCGTTTGTTGAGAAGGTGGAAATTGAGATCCCAACTGCCGAAGGATGTGTATCGGGTACGGTTTTGGTGAGGGTTGAATACGAGTGGAGGCCGACTAGGTGCAGCCACTGTGCGACATGGGCCCATGGGAACACACACTGCCCCAAGAGGCAACCAAGCCCGGCGCCTCTGCGGAAGCCTAATACGCCGGGGCCGAGACAGAAACACCCGACAACTGGTCGGCCAGCCCCTCTCGATGCTCGTGTGGTGGTTCATGATAGACCACGTATTCAAGGACCGCCTCGTGACCATTCACGACAAGGTCGAGGCCGGTGCCCATGGCAAGGCGGTGCAGATAGCGCTGAGTATGGCGAATCCAAGGTCGGATCAGTCCGCCCATACGGGGGTACAGGCGTCCGCGTCTGGCTCTTCTCCACGGCGGGCGGTCGACGAACAGCAAGTTGACCAAAACTCCTTTGCCTTATTGCGGGATTTTAATGATGACGAGGATGTTGATACGGTTTCTCACGTTAAGGGCCCTAAAGCAAACGCAGCCCTACATGGGGCTCATTCATAATGCCGATTGGATCTTGGAACGTGCGTGGTCTTAACCGACAAGACCACAGGAGGGCGGTGGGGGATTGGATTGCCCGTGGGGGGTTGCGCATTGTTGGTCTTCTGGAGACGCGGGTGGCTGCGTCGAACGCAGCGCACATTTCGGAGGCTATTCGACCGCGTTGGGCCTGGTTCTTTGACTATGATGATGGTCCGGCTACTCGCATTTGGGTGGGATGGGATACCTCTTTGCTTCACGTCACAATTGTTGCGAAATCTGCTCAGGCTGTTCATTGTCGCGTGGAACAGCTTGATACGCATGAACATGCGTTTATCTCGTTCGTGTATGGGAAATCTCGAAGGGAGGATAGAGTGGCCCTTTGGGACGAGCTGATTCAGTTTTCAGCGTTGCGAGTTGAGGATGCGTGGGTAGTGGCGGGGGATTTCAACACTATCTTGCATGCGAGTGAGGGGCGTGGGGGTGCACCTCAAGCACGGGATATGGCTGATTTTCAGGCATGTCTCCTACAGGCCGACCTTATGATACTGCCGTCGATGGGCCAGGAATTCACGTGGTATAATCAGCAACGGGCTCTGGCAGGCATCTGGAGGAAGTTGGATCGCATGCTCGGCAACCCACAGTGATTTGCTCGCTGGCCAGATACGTTTTATCGGTGTGAACTCCCTTTCACATCGGATCATTCGCCACTGTCATTAGGGGTGTCAGCGCCGAGACCACGCGGTGTGAGTTTTCGTTTTGAGAACTTTCTTACTAAGGAGGAGGGCTTTTTGGAACATGTTCAGCCTGTTTGGAGTATCCCCATGGCGGGGTTTCCTATGTATGTGTTGGTCCAGCGGCTCAAGTTGTTGAAGCCCATTTTCATGCACATGCGACGTGTAAAGGGAGACCTTGCTGCAAATGTTGCGGACGCATTACGCTTCTTGGGGATTGCACAGGAATTCGCAGCGAAATATCCCCTAGAGATTATGTTTCATGATCTTGAACGGCATTGTCGGTTTCTCTACGCTCGGGCTGTCGATGTAGAGCATACGGCGTTATCCCAAAGGGCCAAGCTTGCTTGGCTCAAGGATGGCGATCAATGCTCATCTTACTTCTTCAGGAAAGTGGCGGTTCGTCGAGCGACTAATCGAATCGTCTCATTGGAAGGCCCAACTGGAGACCTACTTAATACGCCAGAAGAGGTGGAAGGGGAGTTACTGGGGTTTTATCAGGAATTACTTGGCACATCCGCACGAGCGTCACCGGTGGACATGGCCGAGGTACAGGGGGCTATCACGCGTAAGCTCTCCCCAGCTACGTCCTTAGACATGGTCCGCCCAGTTGACGATCTTGAGGTGAAACATGCGCTATTCTCTATGGGGGATGAGAAGGCGCCGGGGCCTGATGGGTATACAGCCGCTTTCTTCAAAGTGGCTTGGGGGACGGTCGGCCCTGATGTGATACGAGCGACTAAGGATTTCTTTGCTACGGGCCGCCTACTTAAGGGGCTTAATAGTACGCTTATCACGCTCATACCTAAGTGTGAGTCGCCACGTCGATCGAAAGACTTCCGTCCCATATCGTGCTGCAACGTCCTATACAAAATAATTTCGAAGGTTTTGGCTAATCGGTTGAAATCAGTGCTGGGAGGGCTGGTCCACGCATCGCAGACGGCATTTATACCTGGAAGGCGCATCAGTGATAATATACTTCTGGCACAGGAACTTTGCCTAGGGTACACCAGCAAAGGCCGTCCCCCACGGGCTATGCTTAAGGTCGATCTAGCCAAGGCCTATGATAAGGTGGAATGGAGTTTTTTGCTGACGACGATGCAGGCGATGGGATTCCACCCACGATATATTGAGTGGATACGGAGCTGCTTGACAACGACCACTTTTTCCATCAACCTTAATGGGAGACCGGCAGGGTTCTTTGCTGGAAAGAGAGGAATGAGCCAAGGGGACCCCATTTCACCATACCTCTTCACCCTCGTCATGGAGGTGCTCCATGGCCTTGTGGAGTGTCATATACAGGCGGAACCGCGCTTTCGCTATCACTGGCGTTGTGAGACCACTTCGCTCCCCATGTTGGCCTTCGCGGATGATCTCCTCCTTTTCTGCCATGCAGATCCTATCTCTGTAGGGGTGCTGAAGGAGGCTCTGATGACATTCTCTCAGATGTCTGGGTTACACCCTAATCCGGACAAGAGTGAGGTTTACATTTCACAGAGGGCGGAGGGCATCAAGGCCCAGCTACTGTCTATGACGGGATTTTGCGCAGGCCGCCTGCCAGTGCGTTACTTGGGGGTCCCACTGATTGCTTCACGCCTTACTCTCAGCGACTGTGCACCACTGTTGCAGCGGGTGGATTCTCGTCTAGGATCGTGGCTGAATCAGTCACTATCTTACGCGGGTAGGGTGCAGCTCATTAAATCTATCCTTCAGGCATTACACGTCTATTGGTCTGGGGTCTTCTTGCTGCCCAAGGGAATCATCCGTGCCTTGGAAGCACGATTTCGTCGATTCTTGTGGGGTGGTGCCTCGGCCAAGGTAGCTTGGGATGATGTTTGTCTGCCAGTTAATGAGGGCGGGTTGGGGATTCGCTCGATCGCTAATGACAATAGGGCTCTTCTGGTACAGCTTCTATGGAGGGTAATCAGCCGGCCTGATGACTCGATCTGGGTGGAGTGGTTGTACAGCACACGACTGCATACGCGATCGCTTTGGACCATCACCATCTCGGCTAACACTGCATGGAGCTGGAGGAAGCTGATGCAGTTAAGGCAGGTGATTCTACCCTTCATTGATTTTTCTATTGGGAATGGTTCGTCGTTGTTATTATGGGAAGACCCATGGCTACGGGCTGTCCCATTATTGGAGAGCTATCCTAGAGGCCCACTGGCGATGGGGCTGCCAGCAGGGACCCGCCTAAGCTCTGTCATCGACCACCAAGGCTGGAATTGGCCAGGACAGTCGGCGGTGGAGTATTTGAATTTTAGTCCGCACCTTCCACGGGTTCAGCCTAATCGGGCCGATGCTATTTGTTGGAAGGGAGCGCCAGATGGCCGACCGACGACACGACTGATTAGGGAGTCCTTACGCGTACGAAGGCCTATTGTACCTTGGGCGTCCTTGTTTGGGGGGCCTTTGAAGATCCCTCGACATGAGGTCATACTGAGGTTTGCCATCCGCGATCGTTTATCGACTAGAGATAAGGCCTGGGTGGCACAGCGCGCTGGAACCCCTGCTTGTGTTCTCTGTGACGCGCTGCATGTTGAGACTGTGCAACATTTATTTTTTGATTGTCGATTCTCACGCGACTGTGTTCGGATGCTGAGGCAGAAGATCAGGTGGGGATGGCCGTATCGGGACTGGGGGCAGGGTATACGGTGGGCTGCATTGCGATGGCGTGGCCATCATCTCCTACCGTTCGCCTACCGTCACGTCCTTGCTTCGTTGGTATATCACATTTGGCAGGCACGCAACAAGCGCTGGAAGGAGGGGGCTATCACGACTCCAGATAGGCTGGTTGCTGATGTCCTCGATATGGTTTGTATGCGGCTTACTGGGACATCGCCCAAGTTCGATCTACAGAGAGCAGCCATTCGACGTCTCTGGCGAGTAGCTTGGTAGTGAGTTGGATGTTTTAGCTTTCGTTTTGTTGGTCTATGCCAGTAGTCTGTTACTGGTTTGCACGTGAGGAGTCACACCCTCACTCATTTGTACATTTAGCCCCTTTATATATATACACGGAACTTACTCCAAAAAAAAAAAAAAAATCGGAGGTTACCAACTACGTGACTAATTGGCGCGAGATGGACGTCGGGCTCAAGGAGGTACTTTGGGCAGACATTCAGGTAATTTAGTGATTATTTTACTAGTGTTTATTATCTGTTGTATATAATTGATATTAATATACCCAAAATGTATTATCAGCGGACCTAGAACTTGCCTGAGAGTCCTGCTATAAAGAAGAAGGTCCTGAAAAAAGCCGGTGAGTTTCACAAGAATTGGAAGCACAAATATGCTGTCAAGGAGAAGAAGAAAGGGCACGAGTTGGCTAATGAGTACGGCACCTCAGTCAGGAAGGACTGCAAGCGTGGAGCGACTATAAGGAAGCCGCGGAATTTCAGGTGATAAAGTGATAGTCCTCTAATTTTTCATATATAAATATATATATTTTATATATATAACACCTATTTTTTATGAATATTGCAGGAGATTAGTCAGAAAGCTAAACAAAGCCAGGCTCACCACTTATACCCACACCATCTCGGCATGGCGAGGTATATAGGTCGGCGACCGGAATGGGTAGACGAGGACCCGGTAACGCACATGCCCTCCGAAGACAGGGAAATATTCGAATCTATCCTCCAAGGAAATAATAGAACTAAGTATTATTTTCGTAGTCAAATGAGTAAAGGAAAAGATGGTCAGTATCACCTTGAACCCCGGCGAATCGGGGGCTGGCTGAGAGATTGGTAAGTATATTACTTTATAAAAGTATCTCACATAATATATATCTTACTTACAATAACTACAATTTGACAGATAGAGGTGCATGCCTAAGAAGCACGAGGAAACTTTGTCCCGGTTAGGCACAAAGACGCGTTGTCGAGAATTCATGGAAAGCCCGATCATAGCGGGCGACCTAGAGGATGTGGGAAGGATGAGACGATACGGAGCAGGTTCGGCAACCCATCCGAGCGGTCGAAGCCCTCTTCGAGCCAGATTTCCATGGAACAGATGAGGGCCGAGTTTAGGGCCGAGTATTCGGACCAGTTGAGGGAGCAGTTGAGGGCCAAGATGCGGGATGAGATGAGGCCCGAGTTTAGGAACGAGATGCGGGAGGAGGTGAGGTCTGAGATGAGAGCCATGTTCGCTCTAATGGCCTTCCAGTGCCCAACAGGGAACAAGACGAAGTGGCCCGCGGCAATGTTCGGTTTGACTCTCCCAACCAAATACCGAGTTCTCGAGGTTCAGGTGGCGAAACCTTAGATCCATTTTCGTTGTCGATGAATGTGATCGTCTGCATTTATTCTTAATTATTGTTTGATGTGCAACGTCTCAATGTCTTAGTAACATTAACAATTTATTGTTTTTAAACCATATAGTATCATAGGGTTCGATTGATGTTAGCAATTGAAGGGACGTTAGAGGTTGTCGGTCTTGGCACCGTCGCTGAGGGACGTTTCCAAATACATAGAACATCTGTTATGGCAGACAACGTTGCATCTGGTAACTCTTGGAGATGCACTCGGCAGCTACGTTCAGTGGCCAAGAGTGTTAATAAGTTCGAATAATGCGGTAATAAAGTACTATTTATTGATTTTCGATTAACAATGTTTAGTAACGTGTTGTCCTTGTAAACACAGAAAGGAAAGTCGCCAGCTAAGATGCCAAATGTGTCTATTCGTCAAGATGACGACATCGCACGCCTCGATCAGAGGGTGATGAATAGTTTGGGCCCTCAGTGTCTTCAGCTCTTCGAATACCTTGCCTCATGCGATGATCGACGTATGTTAGCTTCCCTCTCGTTCAGTATGACAGACGTCTATTACAATCCAAATAACGAAGACGCTTTGGTGTACATGGACAATAATGACTTCATCGATCTGTTCAAGCTTGTGAGTGTGGATTCCTCACTTATACAACTTTTTATGAGGTATTACTTAATATTTCATTGAAACAATAAATCATTACAAGATTTATTTTTTGTTTTTTTACATTTTGTTGAGTAATCATATTCTCAGGTATCTTCATACCGAGTCAGAAAACTTCAATTGCGACCCTAGTTATTTGGCCGCTATGGAACATGATGAGCCAGCAAATAGCGAGGTTGATTTCCTTGCTGATATTATCAAAGACTCGTATCGGGCCGACACTTACTTGTTTGCGCCTTACTGCGACGGAAGAAAATAATATATATTTTCTTAATTCATAGCTTATGTTATAAATAATCATTTCGTTTCATTTGGTTTAGTAACCATTGGATACTATTGGTCATCGATTTTTCTTCGAACGCGGTGTATGTATTCGATTCGCTCACACCGCCCATCGGCGTAAGGAAGAAAAGAGTTCGTCCTCGAATAAATGAGTAAGTTACAAAGTTCATATATTAATAAATCCATGTTATAAGATTATTTAATTTTACCTTCTTTCGAGTTTCAGGGCAATTTTGACGGCATCGTTGTTGGGCGCAGTTGGAAATCGTAATAGGAAGAGATGCAAGGTTTGCATTTCAAAGTTTATTTGGGTTAAATTATTACCATTCGATATTGAATTAAATGATTTCTAAACTAGTGCCCACGACAACCGACCGTGAGTGACTTATGTGACTTTTAGGTCATGAGGTACATGTACGATATTATCTGCAATCGTATCGGCAGAGATGATACGACGAACTTGCCAACGGTATTACTCTAAACCATCACCTTCTCTAAGTTTCAAGTTTAATATATATTTTTATAAAGTATGTTTTAATATTAACCTCTCGTTTAATGTTTTAGATACTAGACCGCTCCGCTTACGGCGTCGAAGAGATCAACGAAATACGGGAATTGTGGGCGGAGCATTTTATGCACTCTTTGACGTAGGTTAGACTATGGCGTTAAATACATGTTAGTGGTTATGTTATTAGGATAGATATTTAATGTTGGATGATTATTAGTTATTGTTGACAATATTTATTGGATAATGTTTTGGTTAATTTGGATTTGATTGATAATGTTTTGGTTGATTTGGAATTGATTGTCAGGGGATGATAAATTAAAATAATATTAAGAAAAATGATCATGGGCGACGCACTCTGGCCAAGTAGTCGTCGCCCATGCGCCATATATTAAAAAAATGAAGCTCATAGGCGACGCATTCTGGCCAAGAGTGCGTCGCCCACACGTTTTAAAAAAGAAAAAGAAATTAGTGGGCGACGGTTTCTCTCTAAGAAGCCGTCGCCCACGTGCTGTTATGGGCGACGTCTCTCGTGTACCCGTCGCCTATGATTTTCGTGGGCGACAGTTAGACAACTGTCGCCCAAGATGCTGAAGATGGGCGACGGTTAGAAACTGTCACCCATGTGCTTTACTGCACTAGTGAACAGCTTTCTTTACTATAGAACCAAGATAAACTTCTGCAATCTCCTTCATCTTAGTGAGTACCATCGAAGAAATCTCTACGGCAGAAAATTGTTCTCTTGTCCTTTGTAGGTAACCCCAATCATTGGCTCATCATCTTGAGAGACGACTCTGAATGGCCAAAGCATAACATCTTTCTGGACCAAAGGGTCGCTGAATCTTCTACCAATCAACCTCTTCGCATCTGTAACATATTGCGTTTTACTGTAGTGTCGAAAGCGTTAGTAACCTCCCAAAGGCATGCAAAGGCATGTATGAGATACAAAAAAATATATTATTTACTACGATTCCCCCATTTTTTAGCTTCAAAATCCATATGCATATATATATATACATAACCAATATTTTGAAAAGCGCATTGCGTACCGCGTAGCGTTTTAGTGCCGATCTGCATAGCGTAAAAACTAGCGTATTGCGTGAATATTTCGAGCTAAGCCATTTATAATGACCAAGAAACATAACATTAACAGATGAAGTGAAGAATGATTTTAACAAGGTACAACTGTAAAATCTAATTAGTATATATCCACATTAAAAAAATATAAATAAAAAAATTTTAACAAAGTTTCATATACATCAGATCTTAATGGAATTGTTTATATCTGAATCACCATCATTTTCATCGGCTTTGAGCCAGAATTAGAAAATATTGAAAATAACTACTATAAAATTTTAGCAAACTTAGTCTTAGAAAATGCAGTCATTAAAAAATGATTATTCTGTATATCGAAAAATATAACATATGCATGTCATTTTGATCGCTGTTAAACAAAGAATAAATTAGATAAATTTGTTTATTCTTATCACATAAATTACATCAAATAATAGTTTTTTTATCATTTGGTGGAAGTAATATGAAAAGGTTAGAAAAAAAATTCAAATATCAAAAAGATATATGTTTGTCAGACGTCTTGTATCGTTTAGGGACATTGGCACAGCTATAAACATATCTGTTACTCTTAATAATATCGTGTGAGGCTGTACGCTTTTCTTTTTACTCGTCAACGCGTTTTGGAGAAAATATTCGCTATAACGCGTTTAATGAGCGTGTCATCCCGCTTTTTAAAACATTGTATATATAATATACATATATATATATACACATATATTTGTCAATCATCAATAAATATTTTCGAATATGGACTATATGGACTAGTTCCATAACGATTTGTTTCCAAAGGGTCGATAAGTTTAGTTTGACGCGACAAAATTAATGGTGGAGGACGAATCATGACTTTTTGGTGTCTAAATTCTCTATTCTTTTGCGTCCAAAACTAAATTATCGACCCTTTTCTTACGAAGAGAATGAGCATATGTATAGGGGCAGAAACAAAAGGGAAAGAACATATTTTCAAGTAAAGAGCTACCGAAAATTACATATAGGGCCGAAAGTAGCAAAATTAAGCTTGCAGTACCCCTGAACAAGAATGAAACTCAATAATAAATAATTACCAAAGACAGTATTAATTGGGTTTGTTAGCGTATGGATATGGACAAATAATCTAGACAAATAACTAGGAAAAATTATTAGTATTTGGTTTGATTATGTAATTCTAGCCTTAATTGTATAATTTATTACAGTTTTCTTGTCCATACTTAGCTTAGTTCTTCTTGTATAAATATGATGTACCAATGTTATATGGGATACACAAGAATCATTATTATCATATTATGTCATTATTCAAACGATAACATGGTACAGAGCTATTGTGTCAATCTTTGGCCTTGGACGTACTTCTCCGTCTTGATGGTTGGTGCATCTGCTGCCTGTCTGAAACTTTCTGATTTTCTCTTGTTTATTCTCCTATTACGAGTCTCTGTTTTTTATTCATAGCGCCATGGACAGATCAGACATTTCTCGGCCTCTTTCGTCCATCTTGACGGGTTCAAACTACACATATGGCTCAAGCCATGAAGAGTTTTCTAATCGGACGGAAACTTTGGCGTATTGTTGACGGTAAGATAACTCTTCCTGTCAAGGCGACTATGAAACTGATGCCGACTTCGCAGACCGTCTTGAAGAATGGGATAGTAAAAATCATCAAATAATCACATGATTTCACAATACCTCTAATCCATCTATACATGTTCAGTTTGCTCATTTCGAGTCAGCAAAAGATATTTGGGAGTTCTTGGCCACTCGCGACAAGACTACATGACTTCCTCACTATTATATTATCACTTGTGGACGAATCTCAGCAATCTCAAACAGGCATCTGGGCAATCCATTAATGACTTTCTAGCCGAAGTTCAACCAATCTGAACGCAACTCTCACAGGCGAAAGTCAACGAAGATCACCTTCATCTCATTCAAGTTCTCATGGAACTTCGTCCCGAATATGAAGCCGTTCGAGCGTCACTGTTGCACCGCAATCATCTCCCTTCGTTTGATAGCGCTATTCATGAAATCATTTTGAAGAAACCCGTCTGCAATTTGATAAAAGTCCTCTATCTGACGTTGCCCTCACTACTCCAAAATTTGCAAATTTCAAATCTGACGTCCACTCCACTGGCCAGCTTTGTAAGAACTGCAATCTTACTGGACATATATTGCTAATTGCCCTACTATTGAATGCAGATATTGTCATAACTTGGGTCACATCATTGAAAATTGCCCCACTCGACCTCCGAGACAAAAACGGTGGAATCTAAACATACGAAGCCTGGACATTCGTCTGTCATTGCTGCTGCTGTCTCTTCCAATCCCAACTTTTCGTCTATTACTGGTACCGAGAGTTCGCCTTCCATTGCACTTAGTGATCTTGAGCAACTCTTCAAACATGTTGTATCTTCAATCCTCTCAACTGCTATGTCTACTACTCACGGTAAATCTTATTGGCTTTTAGATTCTGCTTGCAGTAATCATATGACCAATGATATCAATTCCTTATCTTCTGTCATTCTCGTGTCTTCTTTACCACCTATTCACACAGCCGATGGGAATAAAATGCATATTACTCACACCGTCACTCTATATACTAGTAGCCTAAATCTTCCAGACGCCTATTATATTCCAAATTTATCTCTTAACCTTGTCTCCGTGGGTCAATTATGTGAATACGGCTTACGCGTTGTTTTTTCTTCTATTGGCGTTCAGGTACAAGATCAACAGACGGGACAGATTCTTGGGACAGGTCGCAAGGCGGTCGCTTATTTGAACTTACATCTCTTCGACTTCCTTCTAGTCTTGCATGCGCAACCACCTCACCACCCACATCCACCTCCTATCAGTGGCAGCTTCGTCTTGGCCATGCCTTTTCAGCTAAACTTCAACCTTTAGTTTCTCGAGGTTTGCTGGGGTCCACTAAAATCGAGCTATTTAATTGTGTCAGTTGTAAGCTTGCCAAATAACCCACCTTATCGTTTGTTACAAATAATTCCACCTCTGATAGCCCTTTTAGCCTAGTTAATTCTGATATTTGGGGACCTTTTCCTGTTTCATCAATAAATGGATTTCGTTACTTTGTGTTATTTATTGATGATTATTCACGTTTACTTGAATAATTAGCTCTAGTCTAGTGGTTCTTAGAGTTGCAGTGAGAGTCATCATGTTTAGACGACCAGGGTTCGAATCCCATGGGCTTGAATTAAAGTGGGCTGGGCTGTGAACTTATTGACCCCCCAGTCTCACAAGGCTAGGTCCGCCCCTGCTCCCACTTATTGAGTTTTCAAACCTTTTGGGCGTGTTTGTTTCGTTCTTTTACCACAACATGAGCATACCAAGCTTGAACCACGCACATGTCTATGTTGTTTTTAGGCTATGGGATTGAACATAGAGGGTATCGTTGTTGGGATCCTCTTTCGAATCGTTTGCGCATATCTCGTCATGTTACGTTCTGGGAAAATACAATGCTTTCTTCTCTTTCAAAATTTCATGATTATACCCCTTTGGGTTCTTCGTCTTCTTGTGATACCTTATTTCCCGATCTCGATTCGAGTCCGACCTCTTCACCACCAATGCCTGTACCTACTGATCCGATCCCGACTAAAGATCAAGTACCTGAGCTTAGTTCTACAACAAACCCTCCTCTTCGTCGTTCCACCCGAGTAAGAGAACTTCCTCACCATCTTTCTCATTTTCACTGTTTTTCTACCATTGTGTCTCTTCATGAGCCAAGCTCTTATCGCGAGGCTAGTACTATAATCCCCTTTGGCAGCAAGCAATGACCGAGGAACTCCAGGCATTAGAGAAAACTCATACATGGGACTTAGTTGACCTTTCACCTCACAAAACTCCGATAGGCTGTAAATGGATTTATAAAATCAAGACTCGCTCTGATGGTACTATCGAGCGCTATAAGGCCCGGTTACTAGCCAAAGGGTACACCTAAGAGTATGGAATCGATTATGAAGAAACTTTTGCGCATGTGGCACGTCTTACTTCTGTACGTAGTCTTTTGGCTATAGGTGCTGCACGAGATTGGACACTATCTCAAACGAATGTCAAAATGCGTTTCTTCATGGTGATCTGATGGAGGAAGTTTATATGCACCCACCCCTGGTTATCATTCTCCTCATAAAGTTTGTAAACTTCGACGGGCGTTGTATGGCTTAAAACAAGCTCCGAGAGCATGGTTTGCCAAGTTCAGCTCCACTATTGCTCAATCATGATTTATCTCCAGTCCCTATGATTCGGCCTTATTCTTTCAGAAGACTGATAATAGTACCGTCCTTCTACTATTATATGTTGACGATATGATCATTACAGGCGATTATGTTGCAGGTATTTCAGAATTACGAAGCTATCTTAGTCAACACTTTGAGATGAAAGATCTTGCTCCCCTGAGCTATTTTTTGGGTTTAGAAGTGTCTCGTAATGCTGAAGGTTATATTTATCTCGAGCAAAATATGCATCTGACCTTCTTTCACGAGCTGGCATCACGGATAGCATAATAGTGTCCACCCCTTTGGCACTAAATTGCAAGCTCACTCCTCATGATGGATCTCCCCTTAGTGATCCTACAATGTACCGCCAACTCGTAGGGAGTCTTGTTTATCTTACTGTTACTCGTCCGGATATAGCTTACGTCGTTCATCTGGTCAGTCAATTCATATCTGCTCCTCGATCGACTCGAATACTTCGCCATGTCAAAGGCACTATCTATCATGGATTACATTTTTCTCACCAATGTTCTATGGTATTATCTGGCTACACCAATGCTGATTGGGCAGGCGATCCAGTTGATCGTCGATCTACTACTAGTTATTGTTTCTTTCTAGGTGATTCACTCATATCCTGGTGCAGCAAGAAACAAACAGTTGTTTCCCGATCTAGTGCGGAATCAGAATATCAGGCCCTATCTGATGCCACATCTAAATTAATTTGGTTATGGTGGTTATTAACTGATATGGGCATCACTCACTCTTCGCCTACTCTACTTCATTGTGACAATTCAAGTGCAATCCAAATTTCTCACAATGATGTTTTTCATGAGCGTACGAAACATATAGAAATTGATTGTCACTTTGTCAGGCATCATGTGAAAGATGGTACCATCCGTTTGGTCTCAATCTCGTCAGAAAATCAGACTGCAGACATTTTCACCAAAACACATCTTCCATCTCGTTATAAAGATCTATTGAGCAAACTCAAGTTAGCCTCTACGATTCCACCTTGAGTTTGAGGGGGGGGGGGTGTCAGCGTATGTATAAGGACAAATAACTAGGAAGATTATTAGTATTCGATTTGATTACGTAATTCTAGCCTTAATTGTATAGCATTTATTACAGTTATCTTGTCCATACTTAGCTGGGTTCTTCTTGTATAAATATTGGTTCTTCTTGTATAAATATGATGTACCAATGTTATATGGGATACACAAGAATCATTATTTTCATATTATGTCATTATTAAAACGTTAGCAGGGTTGACAGGCGTAAGATTCTTGGCAGCATCGCCTATGTAATACCCGTAAAATTTAATGCGGGATTTAGGATGTAATGGATTATGTAAAGTGTGTAAATTAGGAATGTGGGTACGGAAATTAAAGTGTGAGAGCAAAAGTATAAGCTATATCAGTTTCGAATTATTTTTCAAAACTTAACCAAATAATTGTCCGTAAATAATAAGAAATAAATGGACCAAAAACTTTGGCCTATTATTGACTTATTGGACATTTAAAACAAGGCCCGATTCATAAATATATAATAAGTTACTTAAGTCTAGGAAAAGTAAAAAGAAACAATTAAAGCAAACACTTGCTTAGCTTCAAGGGCTTACCATGTTATCACCACTCGCAAGACTAATATAATATATAGGCCAAAATTTTTTTTTTAGGTCACTAAGTTCACATGTCTTCTTTTTTGGGTCACTATATTTGATAATTGCAAAAATAGGTCACTAACTATGTATGTTAAAATAAATTCCGGTCATCCTCACATTTTTTGGTCACTAAGTATACGCGTTTTCTATTTTGGGTCTTTAAGTATATGTGTTTTAAGTTTTGGGTCGCTATATTAAATCCATTTTCGCATTAATAAAAACATAGTGACCCAAAATCGAAAACATGTATACTTAGTGACCCAAAAATGAAAGGGTGGACCCAAATTTGTTTTGACATATATAGTTAGTGACCTACTTTAACAATTATCAAACATAGTGACCTAAAAACGAAAACATGTATACTTAGTGACCTAAAATAATAATTTGGCCTAATATATATCACTTTAGTTAATCAATACTCACGAAAAAAGTCCCAAGCTTGTTCTATCCTCATTGTTTTCGAAGCCTTAAGACCTATACAATCTACATCAAAAATTATTGGTTGACAATTTTACTTAGCACAAGAGGAAAAACACATCACCTGCCCGTCTTTATTTTCCAACCTGTTGAAATGATATATATATATATGTATATATGTATATATATGTATATATATGTATATATGTATATATATATTATGTATATATGTATATATATATAAACGACATAAGAGAAAAAGGAACTTCATCCAGGGCAAAAGGAAATTTCGCCAACATGAACAGATTCGAGACTTGGTAAAACTTCATACATGAATATAATTATGTGTTACATAGTTTCAATAGGATTATATCCTTTATTAATAGATACGATTTATGTGATATCAATGGGGTTACATGTCTTCAATACGTGGTTAAGATAGATTTAGGAAGTCTCATGATTTATATGTTAGGAATAAATCTTAGAAGATAGCCATACCCATATTAAGTGTTATCTTGTGAGTTGAGGTGGAGGTTTCGGCCTTAAAATATCTGCAGCTTTATCTTGTGAGTTGAGGTGGAGGTTTCGGCCTTAAAATATCTGCAGCGGTGGGTCGTTACGGATTTAGTAAGTTATTTTCGAATGTTCTAGTATTAGGAAACTCAGATTTTTCAATAGTGAACCCGTCATGGTTGTTTTAAGTTAGGGATATGAGTTTTATGATTATCGAAAAGGTATAGAGTTCGCAAGGTTTGATAATTTTTAGGTGTATGATATTCTAGGTTTGGATCAAAGGAGATTTTATAATATATTTAGTTTTGAAGGTTTCGACCGATTCTGCATATCGGGCAACTTCGAAAAATCGCGGGCTGCTTCACTTTGCAAATCATGAGTGAAACAGGTTTTCAAATGAATAAGGAATCGGCCGTATGGGTTTCGGTTCGCGGAAGTGTTTCGCGGGCCCTAAGAGTTTTTTCGGTGTGTGTAACACAGGTGTTTCGTGGGCCAAAATCTGAGTTCTCGCGGGCTGGAGTCTTTTGCGGGCCAATTTGACTTTCGCGGGGTGATTCCAATGAGAGGCATCGCGAGACGACCTGACTTTCACGGATTGATTTCTGTGAGAGGCATCGGGCTACTCGCGGACTTAAAATCGGGCTTCGTGCGTCCAATCGGGTAATTTGCGAACGCGGCGAAAGTCCCGTGGATTCGGGCGTTGGCCCGAAAGTGGTTCGGGTTGACCGGCATTTCAAAGTGGGTTTCGGGCGATCGAGATTTGGGCTTTGATCGACTATTTTATTTTTGGACTTTTGCCCTATTTCAGGCCCAGTTGTTTTAAATAAATTATTTTCGGCCCAAATTAGTTTTAAAATAAAATATTTTCGTATGTTGAATAGTATTTCCGAGAACCCATATTTTAAAATTTAAAGATTATTTTGGGATGTAAAACCTTCGGCCTAGCTTGATATTTTGCGGGTTAACTTGACTTAGCGAACTCTTTTCGAACGGTTGCCTTTCAAATGCAGTTTCAAGCACGATAAGTTTGGATAGTCAATTAACTTAACTAGTACACTGACAATTATAACTCTTTATGATTAAGGGTCGACTAATAAGGATTTCACAAGGCAGTAAGTGCATTTAGCTTGGACGACAGGTAAGTAGAGATTTCAACTACAACACATACATTATTGTGAATGGATTACGTGATTATGTCTTCTATGACTTTACGTGAATTCCTATGTGAATTTGCGTGAACTATGTGTTATATGAAATGGCATGACAAGCATTATGACTTTCACGTACGCATTACGGCATACATATACGAGTCCCACGAGGGTTATAAGACACGAACATGTATTGCACATGATCACCTGTGCGCGATAGATATTGCCGATATTGGCATCTGATGTCGACTCACGGTTGAGTCACGGCTCTTCTATACTACTATGGTGACTTTTAAGTCGTCGATTTCAAGACATGACATGTTCAAGGCAGGACATGATATTAGGGTGAGTGCCTTCATGGCGGAACATGAAACCTGGAGGATGCGAGCTGAGGGAATAAGCGACACCGAGGGTATCCTTTGGTGTTGGCAATCTCGGAGTTGGCTACCAGTGTGAAGCAACCGCGTCACGTATGAAACCACCTTGGGATTGAAAAGGCGCCCTGGGGTTAGCCTCTCAAGTGTGGATATTGTCACTTATATATATCCCTAGTGGATTTGAGCTCCATGATGGTGCATAGGAAGATAGCCGAGGGCCCTACATGACAAGTTAAGACAAGAAATATGTGAGGATTAAAAAGTATTGGCGCAGATGCCTTTACAAGTCACGACACGATTAGAAAGCATTGGCGCGGTTGCCTTTGCAAATTAGGACATGAGCATGGCATGCATAATTTCCACTTACTGAGTTTTATAAGCTCATTTCACGTATTTATGTGTTGTAGGTACGATAGAGTCGGACGTTGAGAAACGTCGCAGCTGAGGCAGACTGGCGACGGTACTCCACTGTCTTCTGAGGGCGAGGTTGTACATGGATGACGACCTGTGGAGCGATGTTGGGATTTTTTGATATGATGAATATATTGGGGCTTTGGCCTTTGTATAATTACGAAGATGTAGGTTACATTTGTCGTAATATATTATATTTTAGGAAAACATTTTTGTTAGACGGGTCTTACGCGACTTACGTTGCGAAAATCCGCCACTAAACTTAGTTAGAAAGTGAGGGGTGTTACTGATGTGAACCTCGATTGGGAGCACGAGTTTCACCTAGAAAAGACCGTGCCTTGAATGGCGAATAAATACAAGATCGTCCACCAGAATAAGACATACACGCTTGTTCCATTGACACCGCAACAAGTTTACAAAGAGCAGATCAAGATGAGCGAAAAAAGAAAACATGAGAGTAGAGAGGAGGAAAAAGCGAGTGAGGGAGGAAAAAATGAGGAAAAAGAAAAAGAAAAAAATATGAGAAAAGAGCCGAAAGCAAGTGAGAAAAAAGGCGCTTTCTTCGCTAGCGTGAGAGATGTTGATCGGGCCATGGCTTCTCGCAAGCCAATTTACCTTCTCTTACTGAGCGATGCTATCTCTAACGATCTTCCGAATTCCATACCTTTGGAAATCGTGGATGTTTTGAAAGATTTTGCAGATGTTTTGCCCGATGAAATGCCATGCGAGCTACCGCCGATTAGGGGGATCGAGCACGAGATTGAATTCCTGCCCGGATCAGCCATACCGAACCGACCCGCCTATCGTGCAAATCCGGAGGAGACAAAAGAATTATCATTTTGAACTTGTAAGGTTTTCCTTTTCCCTAGCTCTCCGAGTGCTAGTTCGAGTCTTTGCAATTTACGTGCAAATACTTCCCGGCTTATCAACTAAACTCGTTCCATTTAGTTGTGGCGCCAAAACCATCTTCATATAGCCTTCGTGATTCAAAGGTGATAGGTTTCATATACCTATTGTTGTTGGGTTCGCTAGGTCATACGGGGTGGGGTATCCGGGACACTTCTTCGTGTGTGATCCAAAGGTGATAGGTTTAATATACCTATTGTTGTTGGGTTCGCTTGAGGATTAGTTAGAAACATATAGTTGCATCCTTCGCCATTCAAGGCACGGTCTTTTCTAGGTGAAACTCGTGCTCCCAATCGAGGTTCACATCAGTTTGGTATCAGAGCGAGTTGCCTTGAGGGTTGTTTATCCAAAAAAAAAAAAAAAAAAAAAAACGAAAAAAAACAAAAAAAAAAAAAGAATCGAAAAAAAAAAGTGTGCAAAAAAAAAAAGGAAAGCTCGAAAAAAAAAAAAGGAAAGTAAAAAAAAAAGGAGAGAGGGTTTTTATTCTTGAGTCTTCTTACGCCTCGGTTGGTGTCCTTCGTAATATTAGTTGTCAAGTTGAGTGGGTATTTCGTCTACGTTTTTGCGAGGTTAGAACGAGTCTCGGGGGGTTCACGGATAAGGAAGAAAAAAAAAAAGAGTGTGTGATGCGGTCCAGGGCGCAAGCTCGAAAGACAACATGAGACAAGGAGAAACCTTCCGAAACATTAGTCCACCGAACGCGCTCGAAGGAATGGCCGGCCCGTTGACTAGATTAAGGAAGAAGAAGATGAATGAGGCCTTGAGCAAACTCTTTATGGAAGCCCAAGACAATGAGGCTAATTCTCATAAATACAGGCCCAAATCTATCAACCTTTTGGAAGTAACAAGGCCCAACCAATCGACCCAAGAAGGAGCTGAAAAGAAGGCCCAATGAAAGTCAAGAAAAGTCAAACTCGTCCATGACCTTTCAAGTCCCATCTCAAGATCAATGAAAGTGGTCCAAGTCAAGTTGGGAAGGCAAATTCGTGGCATGCATGAAAGAAGCCAAAGAGTCATTCAAAAGTTCATCTTGAAGTCATCAAAAGTCATCAAAAGTTACCTTGAAGTCATACAATGCATTAAGTCTTCATTTTTTTAGTCAAAGTAGTTTATTTAATGCTTTTAGCCTAGTCTTCTATTAATAAGCTATGTATGGACGAATTTTAAGGAGAATTATCATTTTGAACTTGTAAGGTTTTCCTTTTCCCTAGCTCTCCGAGTGCTAGTTCGAGTCTTTGCAATTTACGTGCAAATACTTCCCGGCTTATCAACTAAACTCGTTCCATTTAGTTGTGGCGCCAAAACCATCTTCATATAGCCTTCGTGATTCAAAGGTGATAGGTTTCATATACCTATTGTTGTTGGGTTCGCTAGGTCATACGGGGTGGGGTATCCGGGACACTTCTTCGTGTGTGATCCAAAGGTGATAGGTTTAATATACCTATTGTTGTTGGGTTCGCTTGAGGATTAGTTAGAAACATATAGTTGCATCCTTCGCCATTCAAGGCACGGTCTTTTCTAGGTGAAACTCGTGCTCCCAATCGAGGTTCACATCAGTTTGGTATCAGAGCGAGTTGCCTTGAGGGTTGTTTATCCAAAAAAAAAAAAAAAAAAAAAAAACGAAAAAAAAAAAACAAAAAAAAAAAGAATCGAAAAAAAAAAGTGTGCAAAAAAAAAAGGAAAGCTCGAAAAAAAAAAAGGAAAGTAAAAAAAAAAAAAAAGGAGAGAGGGTTTTTATTCTTGAGTCTTCTTACGCCTCGGTTGGTGTCCTTCGTAATATTAGTTGTCAAGTTGAGTGGGTATTTCGTCTACGTTTTTGCGAGGTTAGAACGAGTCTCGGGGGGTTCACGGATAAGGAAGAAAAAAAAAAAGAGTGTGAGTGATCCTACCTTTCACATAAGCCTTCAACCAACGGAGAAATACCATGGCCGACGACGAAAATCGCCAAGAAGTCCCGAATTTATTTCAACGAGCATTGGCGGATACTATAGCAGCTCAATTTAACCGCATAATGGAAACCATGTTGGACCGGATGGACCAGCTAGAAACGAATTTCAACCGCAATCGACGACATAATACTTCTGACGAAGATGAGGATGGGGAGCGGTCCGACGTCTCACGAGATAACAGGAGGAGAGAACGGAGAGGAGGAAACGACGATGATCTAAGAGGTATCAAAATGAGTATTCCAAGTTTTCAAGGGAAAAGCGATCCCGAAGCCTATATTGAGTGGGAGGCCAAGGTCGAGAAAATATTCTCACTCCACAATTACTCCGAAGAGAAGAAGGTTCAGCTCGCATCACTTGAATTCCAGAACTACGCATTAGCATGGTGGGACAAACTAGTGGCGACAAGGCGAAGAAATCGCGAACGACCAATCAGAACGTGGGCCGAGATGAAAGCGATTTTGAGGAAGCGATTTGTTCCCCCTCATTACTATCGTGAGCTGTACAACAAGCTTCAAAGCATGGTGCAAGGATCGAGGAGTGTCGAGGAATATTACCAAGAGTTAGATACGGCGATGACAAGAGCTAATGTCGAGGAAGATCCGGAAGCTACCATGGCTCGGTTCTTACGAGGGTTGAGGCGAGAGATTGCCGACATCGTCGAGTTGCAGCACTATCTTGACATGGAGGAGATGCTACACATGGCTGAGAAGGTAGAGCGCCAACTAAAGAGGAAAGACAACCGAGCTTCTAAGCCGACCCCGTGGAAAAACCCTAGTCACCCGAAGCGAGATGGTGAAGTCGAGAAGAAATCAGAACCAAAGAAGAACGATCCCAAGAACTTCTCGAAAGGTGAATCAAGTAAGGGTACTTCTTCTCGTGTGACATGTTTTAAGTGTTTAGGAAAGGGCCACATCGCATCACAATGTCCGAACACGAAAACCATGGTCATACTCGATGATGGTACGTACGTAAGTGAGTGTGATAGCGATGCGGAACAAGAACATGAAGATGAAGGCGAACAACACGAATCAAGTTGTGACGAGCTTCTTGTTACCATGAGGGCGTTGAACGTACAAGTAAAAGAAGACGACTCACAAAGACATAACATCTTCCACACCCGATGCAAGGTCCAAGAAAAGGTATGCATGATGATAATTGATGGCGGAAGTTGCACTAATTGTGTTAGTTCATACCTTGTAGAGAAGCTTGGGTTACCCTTGGTCAAACATCCGTCTCCATATCGGTTACGGTGGTTGAACGATAGTGGTGAGATAAGGGTCAATCGACAAGCTCTAGTGAAGTTCTCGATCGGCAAGTACGAAGATGAGGTTTTGTGCGATGTTGTCCCGATGAGTGCTGGTCATATATTGCTTGGGCGTCCTTGGGAGTTTGATCGTGACGCTGAACATAAGGGAAAGACGAATAAATACAAGATCGTCCACCAGAATAAGACATACACGCTTGTTCCATTGACACCGCAACAAGTTTACAAAGAGCAGATCAAGATGAGCGAAAAAAGAAAACATGAGAGTAGAGAGGAGGAAAAAGCGAGTGAGGGAGGAAAAAATGAGGAAAAAGAAAAAGAAAAAAATATGAAAAAAGAGCCGAAAGCAAGTGAGAAAAAAGGCGCTTTCTTCGCTAGCGTGAGAGATGTTGATCGGGCCATGGCTTCTCGCAAGCCAATTTACCTTCTCTTACTGAGCGATGCTATCTCTAACGATCTTCCGAATTCCATACCTTTGGAAATCGTGGATGTTTTGAAAGATTTTGCAGATGTTTTGCCCGATGAAATGCCATGCGAGCTACCGCCGATTAGGGGGATCGAGCACGAGATTGAATTCCTGCCCGGATCAGCCATACCGAACCGACCCGCCTATCGTGCAAATCCGGAGGAGACAAAAGAATTACAAAAACAAGTTGACGAGTTGCTTTCGAAGGGGTTAATCCGCGAGTCCCTTAGTCCATGCGCTGTCCCGGTAATTCTCGTCCCAAAGAAAGATGGTACGTGGCGTATGTGCATAGATTCTCGCGCTGTTAATAAAATTACCATTAAGTATCGTCACCCGATTCCTAGGCTAGATGATATGCTTGATGAGCTTTATGGTGCTCGCATGTTTTCAAAAATTGACTTGAAATCTGGTTATCATCAAATTAGAATGAAAGAAGGCGACGAGTGGAAAACGGCTTTTAAAACAAAATTTGGCCTCTATGAGTGGTTAGTTATGCCATTTGGTCTAACGAACGCCCCTAGTACTTTTATGCGACTTATGAACCATGTGCTACGACATTTTATTGGTAAATTTGTTGTTGTTTACTTTGATGACATTATGGTTTATAGTAAAAGCATGGTAGATCATATTGAGCATATTAAACTCGTGCTTACCACCCTTAGAAAAGAAAAACTATATGCTAATGCTAAAAAGTGCATGTTTTGCATGGAAGAAATTATTTTTCTTGGCTATGTTGTAAGTGCTAAGGGTTTGCGTGTTGACGAGACAAAGGTAAAGGCTATTCACGAGTGGCCGACACCTACCAATGTGTCCGAGATAAGATCTTTCCATGGGCTTGCAAGTTTCTACCGCCGATTTGTTAAGAATTTTTCTACGAAGGCAGCCCCGCTTAACGAGTTGGTAAAGAAGAATGTTAAATTTGAATGGGGCGACTCTCAGCAAAAAGCCTTCGAGGAACTTAAGCATGACTTAACTCATGCCCCTATCTTAGCCTTGCCGGATTTTTCTAAAACCTTTGAGATTGAATGTGATGCTTCAGGTGTAGGTATTGGTGCAGTGTTACTTCAAGGAGGCAGACCAATCGCCTACTTTAGTGAGAAGCTTAACGGCGCTACTTCGAATTACCCAACGTACGATAAAGAGTTGTATGCTGTTGTGAGGGCGTTGGAGACGTGGCAGCATTATCTCTTGCCGAAGGAGTTCGTGATTCATACCGATCATGAATCGATAAAGTATCTAAAGGGGCAGAAAAATCTCCACAAGAGGCACGCCAAGTGGATTTCATTTATTGAGGCATTCCCATACGTCGTTCAATACAAGAAAGGTAAAGAAATGTTGTTGCCGACGCACTCTCACGAAGGTACTCTTTGATTACTACTTTAAGTGCGGAAATCATGGGCTTTGAATTTATTAAAGACTTGTATGAATCTGATCTTGATTTTGCCACTGTTTTTAAAGCATGTGAGAAGGGAGCATTCAACAAGTTTTATCGACATGAAGGTTTTTTGTTTAAAGAAAATAAAATGTGCATTCCTTCATGCTCGCTAAGAGAACTTTTAATTCGTGAGGCTCATAGTGGGGGTTTAATGGGTCATTTTGGTATCTTGAAAACTATTGATATATTGCGTGAGCATTTTTTTTGGCCTAACATGAAAAAAGATGTTGAAAGGATATGTGACCGGTGTATCGATTGCAAGCGTGCTAAGTCTACTTCCCGTCCCCACGGTTTGTATACTCCACTTCCTATTCCTTTTTCTCCGTGGACCGATATTTCTATGGATTTTATCCTTGGATTACCCCGTTCGCCACGAGGAATGGATTCTGTTCTTGTAGTTGTTGATCGGTTTTCAAAATGGCACATTTTATTGCTTGTAAAAAGACTAACGATGCCAAACAGATTTCAGACTTGTTTTTCAAGGAAATTGTGCGCCTTCATGGTGTTCCAAAGTCAGTCGTGTCGGACAGGGACGTTAAGTTTCTAAGCTACTTCTGGAAAACACTTTGGGGTAAGTTGGGAACGAAACTATTGTTCTCCACTACAAGTCACCCGCAAACGGATGGACAAACCGAGGTAACAAACCGCACTTTGGGAGCTGTACTTCGGGCAATTATCAGTAAAAACTTGAAAGGTTGGGAGGAGTGTTTACCTATTGCTGAATTTGCTTATAATCGTACAGTACATACATCGACGAAGTTTTCTCCTTTTGAGCTCGTATATGGTTTTAATCCCTTGACTCCCTTAGATCTTTCCCCTTTGCCTACTAACGAAAAGTTCAGTTTAGATGGAGAAAAGAGGGCAGAAACAGTAAAGAAACTTCACGAACAAGCACGAGCCAACATTGAGAGGCGCACTATGCAATATGCAAAGCAGGCGAACAAAGGCCGAAAGAAGATGGTATTTGAACCCGGTGATTGGGTTTGGGTGCATATGCGCAAGGAGAGGTTTCCCGCATCTCGACGAACCAAGCTCCATCCTCGCGGCGATGGGCCTTTTCAAATCATAGCACGAATTAACGATAACGCCTACAAGCTAGATCTTCCCGGAGACTATGGGGTAAGTACTTCCTTTAATGTGACTGACCTGACTCCTTTTGAATTTGATGTAGGTCAAGCTGATTCGAGGACGAATCATTTTCAAGAAGGGGGAGATGATGCGGTCCAGGGCGCAAGCTCGAAAGACAACATGAGACAAGGAGAAACCTTCCGAAACATTAGTCCACCGAACGCGCTCGAAGGAATGGCCGGCCCGTTGACTAGATTAAGGAAGAAGAAGATGAATGAGGCCTTGAGCAAACTCTTTATGGAAGCCCAAGACAATGAGGCTAATTCTCATAAATACAGGCCCAAATCTATCAACCTTTTGGAAGTAACAAGGCCCAACCAATCGACCCAAGAAGGAGCTGAAAAGAAGGCCCAATGAAAGTCAAGAAAAGTCAAACTCGTCCATGACCTTTCAAGTCCCATCTCAAGATCAATGAAAGTGGTCCAAGTCAAGTTGGGAAGGCAAATTCGTGGCATGCATGAAAGAAGCCAAAGAGTCATTCAAAAGTTCATCTTGAAGTCATCAAAAGTCATCAAAAGTTACCTTGAAGTCATACAATGCATTAAGTCTTCATTTTTTTAGTCAAAGTAGTTTATTTAATGCTTTTAGCCTAGTCTTCTATTAATAAGCTATGTATGGACGAATTTTAAGGAGAATTATCATTTTGAACTTGTAAGGTTTTCCTTTTCCCTAGCTCTCCGAGTGCTAGTTCGAGTCTTTGCAATTTACGTGCAAATACTTCCCGGCTTATCAACTAAACTCGTTCCATTTAGTTGTGGCGCCAAAACCATCTTCATATAGCCTTCGTGATTCAAAGGTGATAGGTTTCATATACCTATTGTTGTTGGGTTCGCTAGGTCATACGGGGTGGGGTATCCGGGACACTTCTTCGTGTGTGATCCAAAGGTGATAGGTTTAATATACCTATTGTTGTTGGGTTCGCTTGAGGATTAGTTAGAAACATATAGTTGCATCCTTCGCCATTCAAGGCACGGTCTTTTCTAGGTGAAACTCGTGCTCCCAATCGAGGTTCACATCAGTGTGAGTGATCCTACCTTTCACATAAGCCTTCAACCAACGGAGAAATACCATGGCCGACGACGAAAATCGCCAAGAAGTCCCGAATTTATTTCAACGAGCATTGGCGGATACTATAGCAGCTCAATTTAACCGCATAATGGAAACCATGTTGGACCGGATGGACCAGCTAGAAACGAATTTCAACCGCAATCGACGACATAATACTTCTGACGAAGATGAGGATGGGGAGCGGTCCGACGTCTCACGAGATAACAGGAGGAGAGAACGGAGAGGAGGAAACGACGATGATCTAAGAGGTATCAAAATGAGTATTCCAAGTTTTCAAGGGAAAAGCGATCCCGAAGCCTATATTGAGTGGGAGGCCAAGGTCGAGAAAATATTCTCACTCCACAATTACTCCGAAGAGAAGAAGGTTCAGCTCGCATCACTTGAATTCCAGAACTACGCATTAGCATGGTGGGACAAACTAGTGGCGACAAGGCGAAGAAATCGCGAACGACCAATCAGAACGTGGGCCGAGATGAAAGCGATTTTGAGGAAGCGATTTGTTCCCCCTCATTACTATCGTGAGCTGTACAACAAGCTTCAAAGCATGGTGCAAGGATCGAGGAGTGTCGAGAATATTACCAAGAGTTAGATACGGCGATGACAAGAGCTAATGTCGAGGAAGATCCGGAAGCTACCATGGCTCGGTTCTTACGAGGGTTGAGGCGAGAGATTGCCGACATCGTCGAGTTGCAGCACTATCTTGACATGGAGGAGATGCTACACATGGCTGAGAAGGTAGAGCGCCAACTAAAGAGGAAAGACAACGAGCTTCTAAGCCGACCCCGTGGAAAAACCCTAGTCACCCGAAGCGAGATGGTGAAGTCGAGAAGAAATCAGAACCAAAGAAGAACGATCCCAAGAACTTCTCGAAAGGTGAATCAAGTAAGGGTACTTCTTCTCGTGTGACATGTTTTAAGTGTTTAGGAAAGGGCCACATCGCATCACAATGTCCGAACACGAAAACCATGGTCATACTCGATGATGGTACGTACGTAAGTGAGTGTGATAGCGATGCGGAACAAGAACATGAAGATGAAGGCGAACAACACGAATCAAGTTGTGACGAGCTTCTTGTTACCATGAGGGCGTTGAACGTACAAGTAAAAGAAGACGACTCACAAAGACATAACATCTTCCACACCCGATGCAAGGTCCAAGAAAAGGTATGCATGATGATAATTGATGGCGGAAGTTGCACTAATTGTGTTAGTTCATACCTTGTAGAGAAGCTTGGGTTACCCTTGGTCAAACATCCGTCTCCATATCGGTTACGGTGGTTGAACGATAGTGGTGAGATAAGGGTCAATCGACAAGCTCTAGTGAAGTTCTCGATCGGCAAGTACGAAGATGAGGTTTTGTGCGATGTTGTCCCGATGAGTGCTGGTCATATATTGCTTGGACGTCCTTGGGAGTTTGATCGTGACGCTGAACATAAGGGAAAGACGAATAAATACAAGATCGTCCACCAGAATAAGACATACACGCTTGTTCCATTGACACCGCAACAAGTTTACAAAGAGCAGATCAAGATGAGCGAAAAAGAAAACATGAGAGTAGAGAGGAGGAAAAAGCGAGTGAGGGAGGAAAAAATGAGGAAAAAGAAAAAGAAAAAATATGAGAAAAGAGCCGAAAGCAAGTGAGAAAAAAGGCGCTTTCTTCGCTAGCGTGAGAGATGTTGATCGGGCCATGGCTTCTCGCAAGCCAATTTACCTTCTCTTACTGAGCGATGCTATCTCTAACGATCTTCCGAATTCCATACCTTTGGAAATCGTGGATGTTTTGAAAGATTTTGCAGATGTTTTGCCCGATGAAATGCCATGCGAGCTACCGCCGATTAGGGGGATCGAGCACGAGATTGAATTCCTGCCCGGATCAGCCATACCGAACCGACCCGCCTATCGTGCAAATCCGGAGGAGACAAAAGAATTATCATTTTGAACTTGTAAGGTTTTCCTTTTCCCTAGCTCTCCGAGTGCTAGTTCGAGTCTTTGCAATTTACGTGCAAATACTTCCCGGCTTATCAACTAAACTCGTTCCATTTAGTTGTGGCGCCAAAACCATCTTCATATAGCCTTCGTGATTCAAAGGTGATAGGTTTCATATACCTATTGTTGTTGGGTTCGCTAGGTCATACGGGGTGGGGTATCCGGGACACTTCTTCGTGTGTGATCCAAAGGTGATAGGTTTAATATACCTATTGTTGTTGGGTTCGCTTGAGGATTAGTTAGAAACATATAGTTGCATCCTTCGCCATTCAAGGCACGGTCTTTTCTAGGTGAAACTCGTGCTCCCAATCGAGGTTCACATCAGTTACAGCCTATAAGACGTTCATTTTCGTTGAAAGAAACGGAAGAAGGCATAATTCTATTTCCCTGATCGTTGGGTATGACTTTAACACGATCCTGACGCCAAGCCGCTACGCAAAATAGGTCGTTCCCAAATCGATTCCGATCGCCGGGCATTCTCTTTCGCCGGACATGATCAATTTTGTTGCCTTGAGTTAGTTATGATAATCACGTACTATGCTGGGAGACGTCATTTCTTTGATAGAAAGGAATGCTTTGGGCACGAAATGACTTAAAAGACAAAAAAATTCTTTTTTGCTATCAACTAATTTGGTAAACAAAACGTCGTTATCTTCCTCCACTGTCGATTCATTAGTCTTTATTTTTTTTCTCGGATACCCGACCGGCTCCGGGTTGCCCCGACTAATCCGGTTCGCCTCGCGTCGCGTAATTGGTAACGGCGGGTGAGGCTCCCAAAGGGGGTGCTGCATATGAACCGGAGACCTTGCTTAAGCAATACCAGCCGCTTACCATTTGGACCACCCCCCATTGGTATTCATTAGTCTTTCTTTAATAACTCTAAACTATAAATATATGGTAAATTGAATGAATATCCAAGAAAATGTCTTCATTACGGAGGCTAGTCGCTTGATTTCTAAGAAAAATAAAAGGGTTAATTGGGTTTAAGTTGATTGGATATAATATAAGGCCCTATTTAACATTGTTTTACTAGAGTTTCTGACCCAATCATGTTTAGGTTTATTAGAGATGGCCTAGATTAGGTTTCATTTAGACATAATGGTCACATCGTAAACGGTCAAAAATAAATTTGTAACTTTACTAATACGAGTATAGTGAAAATAAGGATCGTCTCCACAGGCCAATGAGGCTGACTCTAGTGGTTAAGCTTAGGCACTCAAAGTTCATGTGACTAGGAGGTCAGGGGTTCAAACCTGACCTCCCACATGACTTTGGGAAAGTCCCCATGGGGTATATACCTCATGACTATCGATGCTGAGATGGGCTTGGGACGTGTTCATCTGGCCCTGAGGATTAGTCCCACCACTGGAGTGTGTGGCGCAAATAGCCCTCGTCAGGGCATTAAAAGAGCCCATGACTGGAGGGGCTAGCCCATAGCAAGGCTTGTGTGGGGATACCTCGGGACAGAAAAAAAGGATCGTCTCCACAGGGAAGATGGTTGATTTACTTCTATATCAAAATTCGAACTATGATAATAATAATAATAGTAATAGTAGTAATAATAATAGTAATAGTAGTAGTACTAATAATAATAATAATAATAATAATAATAATAATATTAAAGGGGGTTTTGTTGTTTACGATTCAAATAGAAACCAAATTAAACTAAGAATAGACGATGGAAAAAAATAAACACTAACGAATATAAATAATAATTGAACTAATCGTTCTCCACCTCGATTTATATAATTGATCATCCATTCCTAAATAACGTGTTTACGTAATCATAATCGGTTATAGTTGTCGACGAACGCCTAACGACCAATCTCTTCTTAGTTTCTCGACAATTTAAGAGACGCTCTAGAATTATTTCCCTAACTGAAAAACAACCTCCGGGATGCCCTGCAAGGTTTAAATTCCCACATCATTAAAAATGAACAAGACCCGATTATTGACTAATTCGCTCGGACGACACTCTCTCGAGAAACGACGCTGGTCTTTTAAAATCAAATCGCATAAAATACAATATAACTCACACTTACCTAAGTTAGAAGTTGAATATGTTTGCTACTTAATGAAACAACAAACAATTACGGATTTGTAATTTCAATTAGCTATGGACTCACCTAGATTAATTAAACATTTACAACTATTTAATCAAACTACGTTCATCAACTAAAATAATTTCAAGCTTAAACGAATGCTCACGCGTTCACGAAAAGCACAATAATCACACAATATTATAAATCAAGGTTTCGAATATACTTCAACTACGATAAGTTTAACTAGGAGACATAATAATCGAAGTACATAGATAGATAGAAAGCAAGTCACTCACAACCGTTCCAACGCTACCTCACTGCTGCAGTGTTGCTCTTCCGCCCTCGCTGCCCCTGAATCGCTTCTCTTTTGGTAAGTGTCCAGCAATTCAACGAAGGCAGATTTTTTTCGTTCCAACGTTGTTGCTCCGTGTTACCTCGTTTATCCGCTTCCCTGGCCCCGAGGTCTCTTGTGCAGAAAAGGATCTGCTTTTACTTCCTTCGTCCCAACTTGGAAGCAACAACTTGCTTTCTAAACGCCTTCGCTTGTGTAACAAACTTTGTTCGTAAGCTTCGCCTTTTGTGGGTATTAATTGCAATGTGGTGGTGAAGGAGAGGTACGACTTCCCCTCTTATTTTTTCTTCCATAGGTTGTGTATTTATATGAGCGTGTGAGACCTCCTGTGAATGCATCTTCGACTGTCCCTTTCTCTATTTTCAAGCTGGAAATCTTGTGATCGTCTTAATATCTTGCTTTAGTCTTCAAAACCCTTTCTTTCAGCGACAAACTCAAACATCGAGCAACAATAAATAGATCGCGCAGCTGTAATGACATCTCTTAATTTCTTTCTGCTTGAACGGCACGTGTGTCTTTCTACAACTTTAGTGTTTAGCCTCACAAATGATAATGATGCCAAGAACGTAGTCTTTGTCCCTTGGATTTCTTTATCCTTTGCATTTCTTTATCACTTGAAGGTCCTACGATAATTGGTCTTGATTAATATGTATGTAATTGGCTTCACGTATTGAATTGTCAACCACCAATCAAAGAGCACAAGGTCATCGTTGGTGTAGATTAATTTGGCTCGCACCCATTCAATTCATTCCGATTTTGGTCCAGAATCTACATAATATAGTAAGTTTAGCATATTCGAAATAATTTCGATAAAAAAAAATGATAGCGCACTTTTACGGCGTATAAAGTATACGTAAATTAATACAAACGTAATAAAATACGTCTTGTCTGTCACATAAGAACTTAAAAGTTGAGAAGACGATATATCTGCCCTTTCATACATACAAAATTCCAAATGTTTGACACAGAGATAATTATGTAATAGTGTTAAGGGTAAACCAAATCAAGTTTTAATATATTACTATTATTGTTTTCATTTTCCCCACAAAACATTTTAATATTACAATACTAGTTTTTTGCCCGTGCAATGCACGGGTATTAATTTTATGTAATTACTATTAGTTGTTAGTAAGATAATTTACTTCTGAACAAAAAAATCATAATGTTATTTTATCAAACATGAAATAATACAAAAATTGTTGATTTTTTAAAGATATCCAACCAATGCTTGGCAAGCGTTGCTGATCTTTTATAATATAAAACATATTATTATGTCTTAAAATTGTCGGTTCTATCGAAAAATTAATATGTCAAACGGTAAAAAATTTTGTATGGGATAATAATAAATTAACTTAATTAAAATCACGATTATTGTAGTATTGCAGATTTAATAAATATACTCTTAAATGCTCATCCCAAATGTTGTAAAACTCGACGTGCTCGTATTTTTTTATGTAAAGGGACACTTCATATGGAGATCAGCATCCAAAGTGCTTGAATCGGTGATATTACTTCGCCTGCTACATTTGGTATTTCATCATAGTCGTGTCATTACACACTCTTTATCTCCGGCATCATAAGAATCATATAGTCCGTGAGTTATTTTAACAGGCCAATTCTTCGATCATTCAAAGACGGGGTCATATGAACTGCGTTTTCTTTGCTTGTTGTGGATTAGCTATGGCATGAGCTAAGCCTGCATTCTTCTAATGTTTTTGAGCAGCTTCTGCCCTTTGTGAAGACATCACTAACAATTGCGAATGATTAGATTTGGCTTTTCGTAACCATCAATTTTCCGAAACACCATACGTAAGTAAGAGAATCAATCCAAAAAAATCTGTCATCTACGTTAATTCGAACAATACATTTCTTAAATTGATACTGAGAAAACATGATTACTCTTCTATCCCTATCAACGCGATACCTTGCCTAGATAATCTCACCAAGTATCAAAATAAAACTTTTAAAGGTCATGTTTAAAAAGAAATCATATGACTTGATGATATCAAATCATTGGTCTGCTCATTACTGACCATCTCGCAATGCTGCACCAAGGAGGCAAAGATATTCCATTTTGAATGCGCTTTGCACGGCCCGTTTAAGAAAATAACAACTTCTAAATTTCTAATGCATAATTGTATAACAGGAAAAAAGTGTTGCGAAAGAACGACAAAGAGCATCAAATCTGAGATTAACATAACATTGCAGCTTGTGCTATAAAACGTACATCTTACACGTTATAAGGGTAAGTAATATGTATGCATCAACGGAGATAATGCGAAGTACTTGAAATTGGAAAAAAAGCCATAGCTCTGCTACTACCAAATCAAGAGTTCAGCTTCAGCTTCAACTTCGGCCTTAAATCCAGGCAACAAAGAAATTCCAGTAGGGCTTAAAGGTTGGCGGATAGTTCTGCAGCTGCAGATTGTTTGGCGGTTCATGTGACTTCTGAAGAAGAGCTTTGTTCCTCTCTTTCAAATATAAAGCTTTCTGTATTGCCAGCACGAAAGGTCTCATTTAATAAGCAATTGTTGTATTTTTGGGTAAAAAGCTAATATCAATGAGTGTACATCATTTATATGTTCCTGAAATGCCTAATGGGCTCGATATCGTTATTTATGAACTCGTTTTCCCGGCCCTTAGTTTACTATAACTTTAACCTGCAAAATAAATCTCAAAATGTAAGATTTTATCTTGATAAGGAGCAAAACGATTCATGTCGTTGTTGAACATGAAGCAGCTCATGCAACCTTGTCACCACTGCCTCTCGAAAAATTCCGAACTGCTTCCAAACGGACCGAATAGTCATCCTCAGGCACATCGATGTCGTAACTGTCATATGTGTATTTTTGGGTAAAAAGCTAATATCAATTGTTAGGAATATATTTAGTAGCATCCTTTATTTTATGTAAACTTGGGTTAGCATATCTAATTAGAAGGTTGTAGTAGTTTGGGGTGACTTATGATATTAAGTCATAGTTTTGTATTGGGCTTTAATATACCAAATAGTTGTGGTATATAAAGCCCCATTTATCAAAAGAATTAAAAAGGTAAGCCAACCTTGTACTTTTCCTTAGAAAAACACACACTAACACGCACTCAAGGTGTTCTTCACGTTTTACACATTCAAACCTTTCTTTTGATCCTTGTTTGCTAATAAAAGGGCTAACAAGTGGTATCAGAGCCTAACGCGGATCAATATCTTTCATTTGAATCCAATTTTGCTCGATTCCGACGTGATTTGAACAAGTTCTTGGCTTTAAAACTCATTTTCAATATTTTCTCTGTTTTTGGGTGTTTTTAATTCATTTTCAATGATTTTTTTACTCCTAAAACGTTAGAAAACTGTTATTGAGTGTATTTATGTTCTTTCACGTCGATTTCAGTCAAGTTTGTGTAGGATTTGAGCAAAAACGAGTCCAAAAATCTGGGTTTTTACTGAACTGTTCATCAGTGTCGATAGAACAATACTTTTTAGTTTGAAGGTTTCGACCGAAACTCACTTGGTGAAGCTTCGATTGATTTGAGTTTCGGGCAATTTCTCTTCAATTTCACAGTTTCGCCGATACATTACTCGGCGAAAGTCAATCGATTAGAGTCTCGAGACAATTATCCACTAATTTCACAGTTTCGATCGAAAAGCTACAGTATCCAATTGCCACGTTTTGATCGATACAGTTACCCGCGAAAGCCAACCCGAAACACTACAGTATCCAATTTCAAGCTTCGATCGATACAATTCTCGGCGAAAGCCAATCGATATCGCCCGAAATGCTACAGTGCCCAATTTCGCAGTTTCGGTCGACACAATTCTCGGCAAAAGTCCAATCTATTTTGCCCGAAGTCTACTGTACCAATTTCGATCGATTTGCTTAGTTTCGCTCGACTCATATCTCGGTGAAAGTCCAAATTATTTACTGTTTCGTCCAAATTAGCCAAATTCAATCTTAGTCAATCGAAACAAATCCAATTTGGACCAAATTCGCCCGAAACTTCTTCATTCCTATCGATCGAAACTAGTTTCTTCAAATAAAAATCGAAATCCATTTCGATCGAAACTAACCTTATCTAAGTTTTAATCCCTCTTTCGATCGAAACTTAATTTCTACCGAGCTTGTCACCACTTTCGATCGAAACTTAATTTCTGCCGAAACTTAAGTTTTAATCCCTCTTTCGATCGAAACTCACATTTTCAAATCTTAACTCAATTTCTGCCGAGCTTGTCACCACTATCAAATTATAATCGATTAAGCATTCAAATTGGGTAGAACAAAATTATTAACTTCACATAACACCAATCGTTCCATCCTCGAGCAGTACACAAAATGCATCAAATTCTTAAATTGTGACAGGATTTATTAAGTGAATTCACCTATTTAGACTCAACACTCGAAATTCTTCAAACTTGACTATATATCATTCAAAACTAAAGCGTTTCATTCGCAGATATATCACGCGTTAACGATCATTACCAAACGAAAACATGGACGGTCTTGCTATTGGATCTGACAACCGTGCACCACTACTAAGATGGGGAGAGTACGGCATCTGGAAGCAACGATTCATCAATTTCATAGAAATCAAGGATACAGACCTCGCAAACGACATGCTTTCCTCCATTTTTGAAGGACCTGCTCAATTTTGGACCATTATCCCTGCTCAACCTGATGCTGTTCCTGCAATTCCAGAGAGGAGAACTCCTAAGGACCCTAGTCGATACAATGATGCTGAGAAGGCACGAGCCAGAGCGGACAAGTTTGCCCGACATTACGTACTTCAGGCTCTACCAAATGACGTCTACAAGCAAGTCGACGCAATGGTCACTGCGAAGGAAATTTGGGACGAAGTTTGCAAAATGATGGTTGGGACAGAAGTTAGTAATCTATCCAAGAAGTCCAGCATCCTTACTGCCTATGACTCCTTCAAAGCTAAGGAGGGGGAAGAACTCCGAGATGTTTACCTTCGCTTTCTGACCATCATCAACGTGATGAGAAAGATCAACATCCAACGTTCCAACCTCGAACACAACATCAAGTTCCTTTCCACACTTCAACCTGAGTGGGGACGGATTGCTGTTCTGTTAAGCAACAGAACAAAGACCTGGACGCTATGGATATTCACTCCCTTCACGATAATCTCTCACAATACTAGCAATATGCCAAAGAAATCAAGAACGAAGGAAAACCAAACATCGACATGGAACCAATTGCACTTGTGACTTCTAAGTCAAGCAACAGGAGCTCGAGAACTTCTAAAGGAAAGCAGGTCGTACAATCCGATACCTCTGACAACGCCGAATCTGACCAAGAATCTGAAGACGAACCCGAATCAATCAGAAAGAAACTGGCTATGTCAGATACGGTCAATAATATGAGCGCCAAGAAATCATCTTCTTCCTTCAACAAACAACGAATCTCGGGCGGGAAACAAAAGTACATTGCCCCTGAAGAGGCTGAAACTAAGAAATCTGAAGTAGTAAAGAAGTGCTTCAACTGTGGCAAGCCGGGTCACTTTGCTTCTGAATGCTTTAGACCTAAGAAGAAAAACACTGAATACTACAAAAAAAAATATCAGCTCTCACAGCGCAAGGAAGCAGGGATAGTCTTGGTGGCTGAGGAAGAGGAATGGCTGGAGGACACATCTGACGAGGAGGAAGGAGAAATGGCCTTCATGGTGAAAATGAGGATGACTCCGACGAGGATGAGCCAGCCATCGGATCAGACAGGACGGATGTCTCTTCATCCGACCTGGAGGTATACACTCCATCCCTAAATGATTTCGTTAAACTAGAACGTAGGATAGCCGAACTCTCCATGCACGTAAAAATTACTCAGAACTCCAAAGCAATTTTGACAAAAATTATGCCTTGTTAAACAAACAACAAGAAGAGATAGCTATTCTTAATGAATCCTTGACCTTGTCTGAAACTAAAGCAAAGACTTAAGAAAACCTTATAGAAAGCAAGGAAAAACAAATTAGCGATATGCGTAGAAGCTTGAAAGATAGCGAGGAAGAACGTGAAAATGTATTGTCTCAATACCAACTAATCACCAACGAACGTGTACGTCTATACAAGAAAGTCAAGGAATTAGAGGACATCAACACCAAAAGGACAAGTGAACGAACCATGTTCCTTAGCCTACCCAAAGATGTTGAATTCTATGATCCCCGCGGAGGATTGGGATTTGAATACACCACCTCCAAGACCAAGCCGAACGAGAAATTAAGTCAAAAACAGATTTGGATTCCGAAATCTCAACTGCATCCTATAGGAAATCATCACGCTTGGATTCTTAAACCAGCTACCCAACAACCTAGCAAAGAATTAAATCTAGCAACCAACAAGAAGGCTACTACACCTGCTATCAAAAGGGGACCCATCTATAAATGGGTGTCAAAACTTACTTGATTCATTTTGCAGGTCCGTCATGTGTGGTACTTAGATTCAGGTTGCTCCTCTCACATGAATGGAAACAAAGAGCTGTTGAGCAACTTCTCTGAAGGATTTCTCGGGAAGGTCTACTTCGGAAATGGTCAATTTGCATCCATGCTAGGAACGGGTGATCTCATCCATGAACAGGCTAACTATCAAAGGAGTGTCCTACGTCGAAGGACTGAGCTACAATTTATTCAGCATAGGACGTTTCTGTGACAAAGGCTACAAGGTGAACTTCGAGACCAACAAATGTAGTGTCACTGATAACAATGGAAGAGAGCTACTCACTGGCCACAGGAAGACGAATCTCTACTCCATTGACCTCAAGACTGTTCGACCGGCATGCCTTATCTCTCGAGCCTCTCTACATCAGAACGATCTCTGGCATCAGCGACTTTCCCATCTCAACTTCAAATTAACAAACTGCGATCAGAAAACTTGGTCAAAGGACTTCCCTCGTTCAGATATCACAAAGAGCATCTTTGCTCGGCGTGTGAAATGGGAAAGATAAGGAAGACATCTCACCGGACCAAACACATGGCCTCAACTTCCAAACCTCTCGAGCTCATTCATATGGATCTGTGTGGACCCATGCGCACTCAGACCATTAATGGGCGAAAATATGTGTTGGTTATTGTGGATGATTTCTCACGCTACACATGGACCAAATTTCTGAGAACCAAGGATGAAACGCCAGGTTTCTAATCATTGAGTTTATCAAAACTGCTCAAAATCTCTACCAACTAAGTGTACAAATCATCAGAACTAACAATGGGACAGAATTCAAGAACAGAAAACTCAGTAACCTCTATGCATCACTTGGAATCACCCAACAGTTCGCAGCAGCGAAAACACCTCAACAAAATGGGGTAGTTGAGCGCAAGAACAGAACCTTAGTTGAAGCAACTCGTACACTCCTCATTCACTCTGGACTACCTCACTTCTTATGGGCCGAAGTAATGAATACAGCCTGCTTCACACAAAATCGTGGGTCCCTTCACAAGAGGTTCAATAGGACTACTCCCTACGAGTTGATAAATCGCAGAGTACCGGACGTATCTTTCCTGAGAGTCTTTGGATGCAAGTGCTACATAGCAAACGATCGTGAAGATAGAGAGAAACTCGACCCAAAGGCATTTGAAGGAATACTAGTGGGATACTCGACAACATCAAAAGCCTATCGAGTATACCTCAAGGAGAAAATATCTGTTATGGAAAGCATTAATGTAACGTTTGACGAAGTAGACAGAGTAGTTTCTGTACAAATCAGTCCAGAACCAGGACTTCTACGAGAGTTGACAAAGGATCAACCAAGCACCTCCTCTGTGGGTGAAACATCAAAATCAAATACATTGAGTGACATGGAACTCGATCTCTTATTCGAGGATCTCTTCTCTAAACCGTCACCACCCACTGCTCCAACAAATTCTGCAGCACCAGGAAATAATAATCCTACAGAGACTAACAATAACAATCCCCTTCCTACGATGGAAGATCTTCACCTTGATGACAGTAGTGAACTCCCAACTGATACAGAGATCATCTCTAGTTCAGCTGCTGAAACACCACAGCACTCTGATTCAACAACTGAAATTTCTTCAGGAGAATCAGTAATACCACAACCTGGAGAAGAAACAGAACATCAGGCTGAAGAGAGTGAAGAAGCGTTACACGGCACAAATGCAGCTGGAACATCACAACCTAGTACAAGAAAGTGGACCCGAGCACTCACTAATAATTGGGGACCCTCACTGGTGTAACCACTCGAGCATCAACGATATATTCCTGCTTCCTCAGTCAAAAGGAGCCCAGCAAAGTAGCTGAAGCACTAGCCGATCCAGACTGGATAATCACAATGCAGGAGGAAATCAATCAGTTTGAGAGGTTGAAAGTCTGGAACCTAGTACCTAGACCAGCTGGGAAAACTATCATATGGACTAAATGAGTGTTTATGAACAAAAAGGACGAGCAAGGAGTTGTAATCAGGAATAAAGCAAGGCTGGTGGCAAAAGGTTACAACCAACAGGAAGGAATCGACTATGATGAGACATATGCCCCAGTCGCAAGAATTGAAGCCATCAGGATCTTCTTAGCTTTCGCTGCACACAAGAACTTCACAATCTACCAGATGATATCAAAACTGCATTCCTCAACGGAATACTAAAAGAAGAAGTCTTTGTATCTCAACCTGAAGGTTTTGTACATGAACAACTACCAGATCATGTCTACAGACTCGATAAAGCTCTCTATGGACTTAAACAAGCTCCTAGAGCCTAGTACGAGGTCCTCTCGGATTTTCTCATTTCCTCTGGTTTCACAAAAGGAAAGATCGATACGACTCTCTTTATCAAGAAGGACAGCTCAGACATAATGTTAGTGCAGATTTACGTCGACGACATCATATTCGGGTCGACGGACTCAAGAATGTGCAAGAACTTTGGGGATCTAATGAAGCAGAAATTTGAAATGAGCATGATGGGCGAGCTAAGCTTCTTCTTAGGTCTTCAAGTTAAGCAGCTTCACGATGGAATCTTCATCAGTCAATCCAAATACATTCACGACATACTCAAGAAATACAACTTGGACAACTCCAATGCTGCCTCCACTCCCATGTCTACCTCATGCAAACTTGATGCAGATTCCTCAGGAAAATCTGTTAACCCGACGATTTATCGTGGCATGATAGGATCCCTGCTCTATCTTACGTCCAGTCGACCTGACATCATGTTCGCCACATGTCTCTGTGCTCGATTTCAAGCTGATCCAAAGGAGTCTCACATGCTCGCTGTCAAGAGGATTTTCAAATACCTCAAGGGAACACCAAATCTAGGTCTGTGGAACCCGACGGAGTCAAGCTTCGAACTCGTTGGATACTCCGATGCTGATTGCGCGGGATGCAAGCTGGACAGAAAGAGCACTTCTGGAGCCGCTCAATTTCTCGGGGGCAAACTCGTAAGCTGATCGTCGCGAAAGCAAAATTGTGTCTCAACTTCGACAGCAGAGGCAGAATATGTCGCTGCTGCGAGTTGCTGTTCACAAATTTTGTGGATGAGAACCCAGTTGCGAGACTTTGGCATAACGTTAAATCATATTCCAATTTTTAGTGACTCTAAAAGTGCTATAGCTATAACAAGTAATCCAGTGCATCATTCACGCACAAAACATATAGACATTAGATATCACTTTATCAAGGAACATGTAGAACAAGGTACAATCGAAATGCATTTTGTTCACACAGGTCTTCAACTTGCCGACTTATTTACTAAAGCATTGGATGAAAAGCGATTCCAATTTTTGGTATCTAGGTTAGGCATGTTGAACCACAAGACATGATCGATTGTCCCTACATGCACCTGATATTGTGTAAATAGGTCACTTAATTTTTCTCTATATGTTTTCGTTTAAATGTGAAAATTCTACGGTCGTATCTAGGGGGAGTCTTTGAAAATTGTGCACTAATCTAGGGGGAGTCATTGAACACTTTGCACAAATTGAGGGGGAGTTTTTATGATCTTTTATTAAAATTCCCTTTCAAAATTGCATTAAGGGATATTCAGATAATAATTTCTCTAACCTTAAACAATATCTTCTCGGTGAAATTCAATTTCGATCGAAACTCAATTTTAAATTAATTTTCACATTTTCTCGGCGAAACTACGTATCGCCCGAAACTTCCTTAAATTGATTTGATAATTGCACGGAGTACGTTTCGGTCGAAACTGTTCAATTGAAATTGAAAATTTTGCCTAAATCCTTCAAATTGATTTGATAAATCGCGAAGTACATTTCGATCAAAACTGCATTTTAATTCCTTTTATAATTTTCTCGGCGAAACTGACTTTCGCTCGAAACTCCTTTCGATCGAAACTGAAATCAATCTCCAAATTAATTCTTTCTATTTATTCTCGGCGAAACTGAGTTTCGACCAAAATCAGATTCGATCGAAACTCAACTTATACATATAGCGTTTCGCCCGAAACACTGTTCATCTTCATCGAATTTCAAAATTCACTTTCAAAACCCTCTCAATCAGTGTCTGCAAATCGCATCATACTCTCACTCAAATTCACTTTTTTTTCACGATTTCCGCAGCAGAAACATCACATTTGGTAAGGATAAACGGATTATCTGCAGATTTTCACTAACATTATTCTCGTTTATGCAGATCGCGCAAACTAGGTTTACGTGGGTTCGTGTGACTTGAGCCTCAATCTAGTTTCCTTTTAGTTCTAACATCGCCAGACCCTAAAACCCATATTCAATTTCACTTTCTAATCGATAGATCCTGTTAACTTTTACTTCTATGATTTTTCAATCGAACGATTTGAGCATTTTATGACTTTCGATCGAAACTGCATTTTCCCAATTTTTAAAATAATTTCAGTTATTGAATTTAACTTTCGGCCGAAACTGACTGACTTTCCATCGACACTGTAGCCAAATCAAAATTGATCGATCGAATTCCAGTTTCGCCCGAAACCCATTTCCAGATACAATTTCACGACTTTCGGCGAAACTGATTTTCCCAATTTGATTTTGACTTTCGACCGAAACTGTCTAAATTGAATCTCACTTTCGATCAAAACTGACTTGAATTTCACTTTCGCCGAAACTGCCCAAATTGCACATGACTTTCGATTGAAACGACACTCTAAATTGAATCTATGATTTAAATCGTACCACTTAGGACTTTCGATCGAAACTGGATGCCTTGATTTCATTTTGATTTAAATTGCTCAACTTAGGACTTTCGATCGAAATTTAGAACTTATGATTTCCTTGCTTCGATCGAAACGAGGAATCAATGACCTTTACTCATAATTTTTATATACGAAATTTCTCTAAGTCCTAACGTGTTGACAATGTGTTGGCAACATCAAAATCTCTAAGTCAAAATGGTCGATTTCCACTAATCCTCTTTGCTCTCTTTCTTACAGATATACTAAAATGGTGAGACCACTTGACGATGTATTTGCTACAAAGGACTGGGCACAACGAACACCCAACAACTTCCAACTAGACTTTGCCAACACCTCGTGCCCAGATCCTATCATTATTAAAATCCTCGAAAACCACCCTCTAAAAACCGCCCTAAACATCACCGAGGTCGTCCCTGAAGGATATGTGCAACAATTCTGGTCCACCCTTCAAAAACCAACCAATAACCCAAGAATAACCAGCCTTTTCGCCATAATCGACAACACCATAGTTGTCTTTACTCCATCCATTCTCCGTTCCATACTAAACCTACCTCACGCACTCCTATATGATCCCCATCCCTCCAACGACGACCTAATCAGGGACTTCCTCTCATGGGCCACAAACCTAACGCCCAAATCACCATGCACTTACCTGAATTCACTGCAAAAGACATCCCTGGACCTTGGAGGACTCTGTTTCTCATTGTAAACAAGTGCCTCTCGCCAAAGCACTCCGGGTCCGACAAGTGCAACCGGAACATCATGCTAATCTTCCATGGGATCGTCTTCAACAGAAATTACGATGTCGCCCAACTCATCTGGTCGGACATCCTCGATCAACTACGAAGGCGAGGTCTTGGATCAACGAAGCAGGTGCTCCCTTACTTACGGTGGCTACCTGTCATCGTCCAATATTTCGTGGATCTTCATCTCGAAATCGAACGCCGACCGAGAGACGTGGGCTATCAATCTCCGAAGCTCATCAAAATCCAATCGACGAAAAGCAAAATCGATCAGGAGGCCATGATCATCCCAGACCACTTACTTCGCCTCCTCGATTCGACTGAGCCGGAGCTACGCAAATATATACGAGCCAACAACCCCGAAGACGTCCCCATGGTTCAACACAACCCAGTTGAACCTAACCCAGGGACAAGCCAACCCCCTGAGCCAAATGTAGGTCTAGGAAGCTCTTCATCCCCACAGCCAAAACAAAAGCGCAAATCCAAGAGGGATGACAGAGGCGGACAACAGGAACGGCGTACAAAACAAAAATACGACCGTATTCCTCAGCCAGCTAGTCCACAAACAAGCCGGGCCGAACCCATAGGTACAGGGATGACTTTGTCTTCCCCCGAGTAGAAGTCGTGACATCGGGTCCACTCGCGCAAACTACCCTCCCCAGCCACTCAATCATCTCCCAACAGATGATTGTTTCACATATTCACGAGGTGCCACGTCCCTCATCACCACCTCGCTCGGAGGTGGTTGATGTAACAAGCAGTCATCAGCCTCAGACTGCACCTTCCTTGATCACAACGAGTCTAGTGCCCTCACCAACCATAAGTTTTCCACTTTCTAGGACACTACCATTAATTTCTGCACCTCTGGATCTTAGTGATCTAGACAGAACGCTCCATGATGTCTCCGTACTAGAGTCTAGTACGGAACAGAGCGGAAGTCCCAACGTAGTGACCATCACTGCAGCTACGACCTTGGGCCATCAATCTGAGTCTGTCTCAGCTTTGATGTCAACGATGAGCCTACGTGACCTCGGGCTTTCAAGTCTTGTGCAAACGGGCGGCACATCAGTACCCTCAATTGATGTTGTGACGACGGACCGTCTTAGTGACTCCGTCAGGTTATTTTCCCCGTTCGTGACGGAGGAGAGGCTAGAGAATCGACTCGCATAATTAGCGAAAGATCTCGAGAAGACCATTATGACCCAGGTCTACAGCGCCATTGGGACATCCTCTCGGGATAAAGGCAAAGCCCCCGTCAACGAAGAAGTACCCACGCAATCCGACCCAACTCCTGACTCTGACGATGGCCCATGGAACGTTCCTATACCGGAACTAATCGACGTTCTACTGGCCAGACTCCGCCCTGCTCCGAAGCTCACTGCCTATGAGGCGGAGGTCCTCAGACGTCTGGAGCTTCCTTTCAACCCACCCAACACCGACGAGGCCCAGTCATCAAGACAACCACGTGACGACCATGACGGTGGTGGTCGTTCCGAGGGGGAGACAAGACGAGACACAGGGCCTCAACCTCCGTCTCCACCGCCACAACCTAGTGCCTCCAAACATCCACCAGAACAAAACCACCTACACCCAAACAAACAAAAAAATCTACCCGAACTACCACCAAAACAACCCAACAGCCTTCCTCACCAACTATGAGCCTCTCACCTCCTTTCCCACAAGCCAAGACACCCCCTGATATATCCATCCTCTCCCATCCTATCCCTACAGACCAACGAACCAATGCAACAAACTGAAGAATTGTACAATCCACACGGCGCTGTGAAAAAAAATACATCTTCAATGAGGATTAGATAGCCAAGCCTATGGATCCGGCCATGGCTAGAGGGTTGATGGAGAATGCCAGACTTTTCTTGATGAAGGCAAACGTCAGCCTGGCCCTAATCGATGACGACGAACTCGAGGAAGGTGAAGACTACGAAGCAGACATTCCAGAACTTCCCGAGCTATTCCGACACACAGTCATCGATGAGGAATGTCCACCAATGAAGACGAAGGCAAAGACAAAAGAAGTGGTGGAACTGCCATGGGAGAACGTCAAAGTAACTGCCCCGTACCAAGAAGAGATTCGAAGGAGAATCTGGAGGAAGGAGGATATAATCAAAAAACTCGACGAGCTTGAACTAAGAGGACTGAGCCACCTCTCGAGACCTAAAGCGGTCCAGTATCTACTGTCGCTTCGTCGAATCTTGATGTTTAGAGGATAAGGGGGCGATGTAGACACTCTGAGAAGGGAAGAGGCAAAGAAGCCCAGAATTAGGGAAATTCTGGGAGTTCGCAAAGTGAGGTTTGCTGATATGGATATGCCTATCTACATACATGGTACGGTGAGAGAATGAAGACTACATAGAATTGAATGAAGCCGACCTCGCCTACTTCAGAGGAGAAGATGTTGAGCAGATTGCAAGGGACTTCAGAACGCTTGGAGCTCTCAAGACGCCAGAACTCAGACTTGGCTACTACGCACTGAAGAGATTCATTCTACGCCAAGTCAAGTTCAACGCAACACATGATCTCCAGATGGCGGTTGAGAGTAACATGAAGAAGTTGAATCTGACGAAGCCATCCTTCGAGATCCCAGATCCAAGCTATGGTGAAGGGCACATCTTTAATGAAGACGATGATCCATCAATCGTCTATCTCAACTTCAAAGGAGAAAAGAGGATGATGAAGACATCAGAGATTCAGAAGTTCAGCGACGGAACCTTGCTCATCATAAGGAACAAGCTCAGACGGATACTCGAGCAGCTAAAGAAAGAAGAATATGAAGTTCAAGAGAAGTACGAAAGGCTGATCGAGACCATCTCTGCGAAGATTTCTTTTCGAAGAAGGTTACGTTCGTTCGAGTACTTCTTAGGGCTCAGAAAATCTCCTTACCATGTACAGAAACCCAAGAAGAAGACAACTCCAAGGACGCAAAAGAAGAAAGGATGCTAAGGGGGAGATTGTTAGGAATACATTTAGTAGCATCCTTTATTTTATGTAAACTTGGGTTAGCATATCTAATTAGAAGGTTGTAGTAGTTTGGGGTGACTTATGATATTAAGTCATAGTTTTGTATTGGGCTTTAATATACCAAATAGTTTTGGTATATAAAGCCCCATTTACCCTAATTAGGGTTTTATCAAAAGAATTAAAAAGGTAAGCCACCTTGTAGTTTTCCTTAGAAAAACACACACTAACACGCACTCAAGGTGTTCTTCACGTTTTACACATTCAAACCTTTCTTTTGATCCTTGTTTGGTAATGAAAGGGCTAACATCAATGAGCGTACATCATTTATATGTTCCTGAAATGCCTAATGGGCTCGATATCGTTATTTATGAACTCGTTTTCCCGGCCCTTAGTTTACTATAACTTTAACCTGCAAAATAAATCTCAAAAATGTAAGATTTTATCTTGATAAGGAGCAAAACGATTCACGTCGTTGGTTGAACATGAAGCAGCTCATGCAACCTTGTCACCACTGCCTCTCGGAAAATTCCGAACTACTTCCAAATGGACTGAATAGTCATCCTCAGGCACATTGATGTCGTAACTATCATATGAATATCAATCGAAGATCACTATACATGGAAGTAGAGAGATTATTTGAACATAAAAACGGAAAGGATTCAGAAAGTTCCGTAGATGCTATAACAAACCCCGCCTTCAGCTCCTTCAAATAAACAGTTGCTATCGTTGAACCAGTCAGCATAGGTTTCTTACACATTAATTCGCTGCATATACACTACATATACTGAAATCAGATATACTCTCCGAGACTTTTCTTCCAATGTTCCCTTTTCTTCTGATGTTGCTTATACATATACATACTGCAACGTCGACGTAGGAGAAAGAACATTTTAGGTCAAACCCAGACAATAGATGAGTTTACGTCTGAAGTTTCTAAATAATGGAATCGTGGTTGTTTTGACGTCGTGGAGAATTTGATGTATATTCGAATATTTCAGAGTCTTCGGTGATGTAGTGCCTAGTGGAAAGTTTATATTTTATTAGTCTTTTATAAATTTTTTTATGTATATTCGAATATTAAACGGACACGTGTCACCATATTAGACCTCCTACATTTACATATCTATTAGTTAGTTTAAGTTAGTAAATAATTACTAATCATTATATGTTTCGCCGCAATTCATTATTTAAGCAAAAAAAAATTAAAATGTGTAGAATAATTTGACGTGAATAAAAGACACCGCTTTCTACTAAACTATATTATTATTATTATTATTATTATTATTATTATTGGTATTGTTTTCTTTAATATTTGAAAAGTGGTATTAACGCATTAACAAATAAAAAGTAAAACAAAATATCAATGTTGAATAATCATTATCTAACAAATATTAAGTTTGTGGAAAAAGTTTTGACAACTATCAACATTGCCCGTGAACGTTTCTTGTGCGACTTTTGATCTATTCATTTGAATATCATCATGAACAATTAAGTTCAATTTTTGTCCTTGCAATAAATAATGATTGCGTACCAAATAAAGAAAAAAGACTTGCATCACCATACCTCTAATGAAACTCAAAATATGTTGTCTCCATTATTTAATTTTAAATCATTTTAACCATATGAATATGAATGAACTTTCAAATAATTGCAAACCCAAATAATTGAAGAAGAATACACTTGACTGGCATGACTTACTTGAGGGAACTGTATGGACTGCCAGGAACAGAACACTCGTTGTCCAGTACTTGTGAGATTGTTAGATTTTTTTTGGTTGATTTAATTAATTGATAAACAAAAAAAAACATGTTTTAATGATAAATAATGTGAGAGTGTAGGTTAGATAACATCTAGTTAATATATATATATATATATATATATATATATATATATATATATATATAGAGTTAGAACTTAAAAGTAATTCATTAATTTGTAATATAGTTTCAACAACTTGATTGGTTTTTACTTTAGACAAAACTATTTTTGCAATTCTCGTGTTTGACACCATTCCTCCCTCAGAGGGCTTCGGGGCATCTTCGCCGTTCCCTCAGAGAACTCCGGCTTTTCTCAGTTCGGGCTCGTGGTACTGAGCTTCTTCCATTTTCCACTTGCACCAACAGTTCTTCGACGAGGTTTGGTATTTCTTCACCAGTGACCTGAATAAATCACCTTCCTTTAACCCGTCGTGCAACGCCCCGATGAACAACTAGGGTGCAGGGTTGGGTACCTCCATCTTGACGTGATTGGACGCCGTAGAGCTCTCTTTCTACGTCTACCTTATGTTCAATAATTTCACTACCGAAAAAAGTCGTCTATGGCCACTGGAGAAATATTTCAAGAAGTTATTGGTAAGGTCTTGGAAGCTCCGTATCTCTCCCGGAAGCAGCAAGGTGAACCATTCTTGAGCTCATTTTGTTAAAGTAGTGACAAAAGGCCGACAGTTCACATCGTCACCTATTGATAAGTGCAGCATTCCTCTCGAAGCTTGCCACATGATCCTTGTGTTGTCCCCTTCCATCGTACTTGCTCATCTCAAAGAAGCGGAAGTGCCGGGCAAGGATACTTTGGGGGAGATCCTCGAGGAACAAAGTGGTGCTTCTCTCGGGCACGCTAGGTCCTGGAGCCTACGAATCTCTTCCTTCATGTTTTCCTTTTCGACCGCCTGCTGCTCGCCCATTCTTACCTCCTGCAATGCCGTGTTTATCATCCCAACTATATTTCCATGCATTGCCGGTTACCATCGGGTGCCCGATCGTTTCCAACAACCACCATATAAGTTTCTTTTCTACGACAAATCAAAATATTCCGACAGACGTCGCCAAATATGATGCCGTTGGAAAATGGATCCACCGCGAGATAGCATACAAACTTCCGCTTGAATAAATGCCGCTCCTCTAGCTGGAAACTATCTAACAGAGTTAGCTGGAAACTTCATTCAAGAGGGTAGTACCTTTTTGATGAGTTTAAATGACTATTGTAAAAATGGAATCTGAAAGTGAAATAGTAAAGGTGTCGACAGATGGACCACTCTAGGAGTGACTGGCGATATTTCTAGTTTCCTAAGGGACATACCTGGTCCTCGGTGTTTTGTACCATGTTCCGCATTTTCCAGCTTTCGTGCTCTCTGCTACAGTCCGCATCTCCCATGATCTCACGTTCTTTCTACTCATCTACTTTATCCCATGTTCTCTTGACTGCGTGCGAGAAGGAGGTCATGCACGGCCACGATCCTTTACCATCTCTTCCTCCTTCTTTTGATGTCCCAAGCAACCGTGCCAAATTCCCCTGTCCGGTCCTCGGGAAACTCTCTCAAAGGTAACACACTCATACTTCTCTTCCTCGGGATTGTTGACCATTTATCTCCCTCATCCCGAATGTCCATCTTTGAGAGGAAGGCAAAAATAGCGATAATTTAAAATAGAAGTGCAAATATAGTGAACTTTTTTAACAATGTTGCAAAACTAAGCAACTTTTTCACTTTTAATTATTATTTTTTCACTTTGACCACAAAACTATTTCAAATTACAGCTCTCCACTCTCATTACTACTAAGAAGCAATATTTTATGGCTAATTATATTTTGAAACCCAATTAAATTTAATGACTTACAATTAAAATATTTTAATTAAACCTAATCCCCTTTGCATTGACTCGCATCAAGCAATACCGATTAATAGAACATCAATCTTTATAGAAATATCACTTTGTTACTTAAAAAATATAAATATGATCACAAGAACAAGAAAACATAGTTGAACGTTCCTTTGAAGTTATCATGGACGATAAAGACAACCACACCACCAATCTACACTAGCTTCGAACAAATATCATCATTTATCAGGCTATTTTCTCGGTTCCATATAACTGATTTATCTTTATTTTGTTTTAAGAATGATTTTTTTTGTGACATTCGCCTTTGTTCCTGAAAATTCAGTTTTCAATTTGCAGAAATTATGTCGAATTCAGTTATTGTGACATTCGACTACGTTCGAATAGGTTTTTTTATTCTTCTAATCTTCTTTATAAAAGAAACGAAATAAAAATAATAAAAGAATGATATTCTCTATAATGTTGATTCTCGTCGTTTGCAAGGCAAATAGGATTATGTTTTAATTAAAATATTTTAATTGAAAGTAATTAAATTTAATTGGAATTAAAAATATAATTATCAATGAAATATTGCTTATTAGTAGTAATAAGATGGAGAACTGTAATTTGAAATAGTTTTGTGGTCAAAGTGAAAAAATAATAATTAAAGTGAAAATGTTGTTTAGGTTTGCAACATTGTTAAAAGGTTGACTATATTTACACTTTTAAAAATATCACTATTTTAGCCTTTTTCTCGTCCATCTTTGAGGATCTCGGGCTAAATCCGCGAGGGACCACCAAGACACCCCTGGGGTGATTTCTGGAAGTGCTGAGGCTTCAACCCCTCAAGGAAGGAGACCCCGAGGGGTCCGAATCTACCTCGCACATAGTAATTCTTTTGAGATGATGGTTAGGTTTGTTATACGGACTTCGAAGTGTTTTTTCGTTGACTTGGCGAAATCCGAAGGTAAAAACATTGTTGATAGAAAAAAATTAAAAGATCTAAACTGATGCTACCTCTCTAAATCATTAGCACGAATTGGTGAAAAATAGGGAGGGAAAAAGAATGAGCTCGTGAAGATTCATTGTGTTGATAGATTACGAGACTTCACTAAGAAGCGAGGCCGAAATGTGTTGATTGGATGTTTTATTGGAGCAGAGAGTGAGCAAAGTTTCTGCAAAAAATTCATAGCTCGTGATTTTAATGGTTCGATATAACTGGTCAAGTCTGGATTTTGAGCAAGTATATTAAGGGGCCATGGGTTTCTCGAAGGCGACATGAATATTTGGGGGTTTTATTGCCCTAAATGCATATATGTTCAAATGTAAATATATTAATTTATTTTTATTACATATTCAGACTCATGTCAGTTCCGTTTGTATTTGGGGCATGTCAAAAAAGAAAATTAATAATAACTAAATGTAAAACAAAATAAAAACTATGTAAAATACTCATCGAGGGAAGAATACTCATAAAGAGAGAATAATCCTTTTTTTTTTATCTTTTCCAGCTGTTGAGAAACGCGAGCCTAAAAATCACAAGAGAATCGCCGGAGGTCGCCCGAAAGAGCTCAGTTGGAGCAAATCGAAAAGAAGCTAAGGTTGCGTCTGGATTGGCGTATTTGAACGAAATCGCGTGATTTGAAATTATGAAATTCAAAATCGTAACTTGAATCCAAATTCACTATTTGGCAAACGTTAGGATTTCGAAAATCGGATACAAAACATAGCTCGACGCAAGCTCGTGAAGCTCGTCGAACTAGATTTCTAACTTTTTTCGAAATTAATTTTTAAAAAGTACAAAATAAAACAAAATAAAAATCATGAATAAAATATATAAGGTCGTGAGCCGGCTTGCGAGCTTTCGAGCGCCCACGAGTGAGCTCGAGCTCTAGCTGGCTCATTCGCGAATCCATGACGAGCTCGAGTCGGCTCATCGAGCTTGCTAATTGGCTCGATTCATTGTCCACCTCCTAATAATAATAATTATTATTATTTTAATTTTTTGGTAAGAAAAACTTCATTACCACCAGGAATATTCCGAGGTTACAACACAACTCCTTTCACAAACATACTATATGTGGGGGTATATCTCAAATTGATTGATTAATGACATACCTAAAACATTTGTCACCAAAGCAGAATCTAGCCGCCGTCTTTATGTCTTTATCCGATTGGAGCAAGCCACGACAGGTACTAATCTTCCATCTAACTTCTTGCTTGATCTTGTACGCTTCTCAGTAGCAGTCGCTGAATTATAACCATGGACCCGCCCATTTCTTTCTTTCCACAAGAAGTAAATCATAGCTGCGGAACTGGTAAACGTTATTTTATTCCACAACTTGTGGCCTCCAACAATATTCTTCGCGCATTTGCACCACATCTTGTACTCCGTACGTATGACAGGTCATTCAATTACACTGAGATAATTCTTACAACTTCACTGCTATAGGAACACCTAAAGAAAATATGCTCAATATTTTCGTCTGTGGCCGAGATGACTGCTGCCAGCTTCCAAAATAGGGATCCTCGCGTTATCAACCTATCAAAGGTGAGCAATTTCCTGTCACCATCAACTATATTATGAGGCAATGTTTTGGAACGTTATATTTGTTCCAGATAATTGCCCTATATGGGAATGCCCTCTCAGCCCCCACCAGCCACTTATAGCCAGATCTCACTGTATAAAGTCCTGTGGTAGAATGTAGCCATTGATAAACGTACTTTAATACGTTTATTGCACTATTTATTTGGGTAATAATAGAGCTTTAGTAATCAATTTATGCACATATCCGCTCTATTTACACTTGTTTTAATATTGAAGGACCTTAGGACGAAAAAGGAGCAAAAAAGGAGCAAGTGTGAAGATATTACGGAGGTGTCACGGCTGTGACACATCGGGCACGAAGCCGTGAAAGCGGACAGAAAGCTACCTCCAACGATGAAGACAAGAGTCACGGCCGTAACTCCTATTGCACTAGGCCGTGACAATGGGCAGTGAGCTAAGGAAGGCCGGACCGCATACGTCACGGCTGTGACTACCTAATGCACAAGGCTGTGACTACCTCACGCCGAATTGAACGAGGAACAAAGATTGACCCACAATTCCATCCCTGATTCATCAGTACTCAAGATCATGAGTCTTCCATCCCTGTTTTCTATTTCCTTCGTTGTTTTCCCGTTAATTATGAGTAGCTAATTCCCTTATATGTTTGGGAGTAGATGAACGCTACGTTAATTCGTATTTAAGATGTATGTTTATCGTGACTCGTATGTTTTGACTATTTATCGATCTACGAATTGTTTCTTCGCTTTAATATGTCTATGTGTTAAAGTGAATGTGTGGAAAATCCTTTAGGGTGACAGATAAACAACGATTAGGCTGTTCGTAGAAGATAGGATTCAAGTATAGTGCGAAGGCAAATACTCGATCCTCGCCGTTAGTAATTACTGAATATTAGATTCCCGCGAGTGTTTAGGGCGACATCAAAGTCGTGAGTGGGTAGGAAATTACTGCTATCTAGTCAAAAATCACGTAGGAACGATATTTCATTGTCTTAGTCGATAATACATAACGGGATTCGAATCCCGAGCACATCTCCATCATCTCAAAGCACTCTTATCAATTTAGGCTTATTCTCTTAGTCGCTCTTAATTTAGGATTGATGTGTTAGGATAATTCGTAAAACAATCTGCGCACTTTATTTAGGCTTGATATCGAGTCGATAGGTTATTACTAGCAATCAGTCCATTCCTCGTGTTCGATACTCGTTTACTCACTTTACTGCACTACAAATGATAGGTCCACTGCCTATCTCATGTCGGTGATAGTAATTAGGTATTCATTTGTATAACTTGTCGCACTTGCACATTATATTAGCACACTACATGTCGATCAGCCATCGGTCATTGTTGTAACCATCCACAAATAGTATTTTGATCTTGTTAAGCTTCCGCCAGTGCCAATTGTAGTACAAGTGAGTGTTGTAGGCCCAAGAATCCATACCTTTGATATACACTCCATTGATCTACCCATAGTTGTCAGTCTTACTTGCAACTGTTGGGGTGGGCCCGATTAATCGACGCCGGCTCCCGAACAGCGCAACGTAGTGATAGCGGAAGCGCGTTTTGAACCGAGCGGCGTAGGGTGCCGAATTTTCGATTTTCAACATCTAAATTCGACTTAGCGCCCTTCAGCTTCTCCCGAGTGCTCAAGATACTTCTTCGAGCCTCAGGAGACCATGTCTAATTCGAACTTCTCACATTCGAATTTAATACAAATTTATTTGAATTAATAATTTCATTCCAAACTAGTTCGAACAAAGCGGCAGCCGACAGTGTTTCGACTATTTGGCGACCGAAACGATTTCCGACCGATACCAAATTTCCCAAATTGATTCTACACTTCCCGACGATTGCAACGAGGGGTCTTTCGAATCATTCCGATGTCGTTTGGTATTTTTTCGCAAAATCAAAACAGTTGTTCAAAATTTTCAATTCGATTAAAGATCAATACCAAATTTTCCAGATTGATTCTACACTTCCTGGCGATCGTAACAAGGGGTCTTTCGAATCATTCCGATATCGTTGGTATTTTTCGTAAAATCAAACCAGTAAGGTTCGAAATATACCGTCGGTATACGTGAATGCACCTCGGATGGACGTCGCAACACTTCGTCTGGCTCCCGGGGCTTCCGGGATAGATTGTCACGCCGGTATGACCTTGATCGAACCTCCGAGACTGCTCCCGATGACTAGACGCAGCTGGTTTGGGCGTCGGGACTCGTCAAACGATCCCATGGCTTGACGTGGCTTAACAAGTTCTAACTTCAACTCACTTTGTTTCTTTTCTCTCTACTTTATTTGTTGAGAGAAAAAATACCAAGTACTTAGGCTTAGTAACCCCTCATGTTGGATCTTCTAGTTCTCATTTTTGCATGCTCACCTTTGTAGTAAAATTCCACTAAGGTTTGTTTATTATATTTTTAAGTGAGACACTTGTCTTGACTCAAAGTGAGTCACTTGCCACCTCAAGCTATGTGGCAAGCCATGGAATTCTCCACATGTCCAAGACCATGCAAAATTTCAAGTAATTCCATGTAGGCCCTTTAGGTTTTTAAATTCTCAATTTAGTCCCTCAATTTTAAGTAATAAAATAATTAAATCCAATCTAATTATTTTATTTACAATTGAGCCTCATTTAGTTAATTAATTAAGCACTTAAGACAATCTCAAGTCCTAATTATCCCCGTGACCGTCACCGGAATTTAATTAAATTATCGACACCTCGTGTCAACTATGCCACTACCTCAACGAATCCCATTCGTTAGGTTCCAGAGAAAAGCCCGCCGTTTTCTGTCAGGACCCGTCGTCCCGCCCTCGTAATCCGTTCTAAATCTAGTGTTAATGCTTTGGTATTGTGCGAATACGTAAAAATGCGAATAAAATTTTTCATTTTAAAATGCAAGCGGAAATCTTATATACATGTCAAAAGAATGTTTTACATCGTTCGACATCTTTATCATGTCCATGTTTGCAAAATACAAGTGTACGTGTGTGTGTGCAGCCAAAAGCTCCCTATGCGCCCGGCCTTCACAGGTCGTCATCCATACACACACTCCCACCTCAAAAGCGGTCGGACTGCGTCAAAAGATCGGCCTTGCATAAAAGTCAGATCACGTACCGTGATCGTCAGTACCTACAACACGTAACATAAATAATGAGCCACCGAGGCTCAGTAAGCAGAAATTATGCATGAATGCACGTGTCCTAACGGACGACAATCCACGTCGTCGTTTTCTAACGCTCGTACTCTTTTTCTCATACTCGTACTCTTTTCTTTTGCTCTTACTCTTTTTCTTATACTCTCATTCCTTACGGGCCCTCGGCTTTCATTTCCCCAGCCTCTTATTCCACCTTGTCGTACGGGGTATTTACCCAGCCTCTTATTCAGGCCTTATCGTACGGGGTATTTACCCAGCCTCTTATTCAGGCCTTATCGTACGGGGTATTTACCCAGCCTCTTATTCAGGCCTTATCGTACGGGGTATTTACCCAGCCTCTTATTCAGGCCTTAGGGTAGCCTCTTATTCAGGCCTTAAAGGCTGCATAAGGGAAGCCGTGACTCTTCATTCGAGTCGACACAAACGCCAATATCGGCGAATATACATCGCACACAGGCGATCTCATGAACGCTCATACTTCGCTCCTTACGTACTACTCGTACATGCAAGTGTTCGTGCTCATGCTCATATACATATGCAATTCATGCCGTCATGCATATAATTTAATCATCTCATACGTACGCATTTCATAGAAAATACACGAGCACGTAATTCACATACTTGGACGCAGGCTAGTTACGTGTCATAGTTGAATTTCTACTTACCTGTCGTCCGAGCGAAATTAGTATTTTCCCCGTTTGCTCCTAACGTACGACCTTTAAGCACAAATAATGACGTATGAGTATTACGCCTTTATAAGATCCCTTAGTCAAATTAAATCATCTCACCTCATTAAATTCGCTAAATTATAAGTCGTTAATTTCAAGTCTAGATTAAGTCTCTTGTCCCATAAATTTCCTAAGTAAGGTTAGTATAAAATTCGTGACTAGGAAATTCGGCAAAATTCCTAATTTTTAACCTTAATCATAAAATTATTATATCAGTACGTTATCTGAAATATTGGTTATCTATGTTCTTGAAAAGTGTTGAAATATTTTTGCTTAATATTGTATGTGAAGATCTCGGTATAATTTTATAAAGTAGGATTTCGACATTTTATTAGATCTCGACATTATACTAGAAGGACTCGACATTTTTATCTTGTGATATCTCGACATTATTGTTGATGTTCAGCTCGACATTTTAGCTAATTTACCTAGACATTTCATTTCGACATTTTGAAGAAAATGTCGACGTGACTCACATGGTTCGACATTATGTTTAACATCTCGCCATTTATCATAGATAAATCTCGGCATTTTATTCAGTTATAAGGTCTCGACATTTTGTGTATATTTCGTTCGACATCTTATCTAACATTTCGACATTTTTATCCTAGGATGCCTCGACATCTTTGTTTATGCATTCGACATTTTACTCGGTATTAGCCTCGACATCTTTGTTCGCTATTTTGGGAATATGAGATGTCGACATTTTATCTTGGGATATCTCGACATTCATAAGATGTCGATATGAAGAGACTAAATGTCGAGGTGCATGGGGGTTTCGTTATCACCTTTCGACATTTGATAAATCTCGGGTTGTATTAGAAGCTAGGTCTCGACATTTACTAATGGTCGCTATGCAAGCTTTCGACATTCGGCTAAAAGGTTTCGACATTTTAGAAACCTCGACATTTTATTCGGTTAACAGGACCCGACATTTTTGTGTTCAATCTCATTCGACATTTCATCTCGCCATCTTGTAGTATAAAATGTCGACATGGAATTTACCTAAACCTCGACATTTTCCTTAACATGGTCTCGATATTTTTTCATTAGGAATGTCGATATGAACCTTGTATGGATCTCGACATCTCACATGATTTAAGATCTCGACATTTTGAAGGCCGACTTTGTGTTTCGACATTTTCATTAGAAATTGTCGATATGATATTCACATGGTGTCTCGACATTATTGAGATGTCGATATGCATGTTATGTCGACATTTCTAGCATTCGACATTCATCATTTGCTTCGACATTTTCATCATCTCTTCGATTTCCCGTCGTTCTTCTCCCTCGAATTCGTTTCATAACTTGTTCTTCCTAGAATCATGAGCTCTAAATCACATACTAAGCTACTTAACCTCACATTTATTCCTACCGAAACCCTCATCACGACCCTAGCTCGGCTTTTTAGGGTTTCTCGCGTTTTTCTCCAACCGTTTGCTTTTAATGCCATTAATGCTCTTCAACTACACCCAAAGTAAAGAATTTAGAGCTTAAGGAGGGGGTTTTTACTTACCACTTCGAATTCTCAAGCTTTTTGGTTCGGCTTCTTTTTCTTGCTTCGACTTCTTCTCGATTTCTTCTTTCGTGGGTTTTCTTTTTGGGGTTAAAGGGTATTGAGTTGTTTTTGGTTAGATATTTTCCTTTATAGGATGAAGAAGACGTGATGTAGGTGTGAGTTTCCCTTGGTTTAAGGAGTCTTGTCTCCTAATGGTGTTCTTAGGGCTTGGTCAAATTATGGGGTTTCTAGCCCAACATTGCATGGCCCAATTCCTATATAGTTATTATCATTTTCTCGCCTTTCTTCATTCTTGCTATTTTCGAAAATTTCATTGTGTGAGTTTGGAGTCCACGTAACACATAATTAGTAGTACATAATTGCATAGAATTCCTCATAATATTCACATAAGCATATAATAACATACAAGATTCTTGAGAGCCACGTAATCCATACACGTAATTTATTGGCCGACCTAATCCTCGGGGACCGGGGTCCTACATCCTCCCCCCCTTAGGGAGGATTTCGCCCCCGAAATCAGCCCGTGTGGAACAACTCGGGATAACGAATTCTCATTTCGTCCTCCCGTTCCCATGTGGCTTCTTCTGTGGACTGATTTCGCCACAGTACTTTCACTAAAGGAATATTCTTATTCCTAAGCTTCTTGGTCTCGTACATCAATATCTCCACTGGGATCTCTTCGTAACTTAGATCCGGCTTCAATTGTTGATGTAGGGACTCGTTTCCTAGCACGTGGTCTGGGTCAGCTAGGTATTTCCGCAGTGTCGAGACGTGGAATACGTCGTGCACTTGCGCTAGTGACGCAGGCAGCTCCAACTGGTATGCTACCTCGCCTACCCTTTTCAGTATCCTAAAGGGTCCTATGTACCTAGGGCTTAACTTCCCTTTCTTTCCAAACCTCTTTACGCCCTTCATTGGCGATACTTTTACAAACACCATATCTCCTTCTTTAAATTCCAGCGGTCGACGTCTTCGATCTGCGTAGCTCTTCTGTCGACTTTGTGCCGTTCTCATTCTTTCTCGTATCATAGAAATGGCTTCCGTCATTTCTCGTACGATGTCGGGGCCTAGCATTGTCCGTTCGCCAACCTCGTCCCAATGCACTGGGGATCTGCACCTACGCCCGTATAACGCCTCATACGGTGCCATCCCGATGGTGACGTGATAGCTATTATTGTAGGAGAACTCGATCAGTGGAAGGTACCTACTCCAATTTCCTTTGAAATCGAGTACACACGCTCGGAGCATGTCCTCCAGGGTCTGAATGGTTCGCTCGGACTGACCGTCCGTCTGCGGGTGATAGGCGGTACTAAAAGATAGTTTCGTTCCCATCGCCTTTTGCAAGCTCGTCCAGAATTTCGAAAGAAATCTGGAGTCGCGATCCGAGACTATTGAGGATGGAACGCCGTGCAGTCGCACTATTTCTTGAATATAGAGCTCCGCGTACCGTTCCATGGAAAATGTCGTGCTAATAGGTAGGAAGTGGGCGGACTTAGTGAGTCTGTCGACAATCACCCAAATCGCGTCGTGCCCCTTCGTGTTCCTCGGCAGTCCTACTACGAAATCCATTGTGATGTTATCCCATTTCCATTCTGGAATGGGTAATGGTTGTAGGGTTCCCGCCGGCCTTTGATGCTCGGCCTTAATCTGCTGGCATGTCAGGCATTGACTCACGAAAATCGCGATGTCCCTTTTCATGCCTGGCCACCAGTAGTTTTCCTTGAGATCTCGGTACATCTTCGTTGCTCCTGGATGTACCGAGTACGCCGTAGTATGTGCTTCCGTCATTATTAGCCGTCGTAGTTCGGCGTCGTCTGGCACGTACAACCGGTTCTTGAAGTATAATCGTTCGTCTCCCCGTATCATAAGGTCTCCAGTCGGTTGTCCCGGTAGTGCCTCCTTGGTCTTCGCATACAACTCGTCTGTTCCTTGCGCTGTCTTGATCTGCTCCAGCAGTGTCGGTTGCAACGTTAAGGCCGCTAGCTGCGCCTCGACTTCGCCTAACCTTACAACTTCTACCTCTAGCAGTTGCAGTTCTGCACTAACTGCTTTTCGGCTTAAGGCATCGGCTACTATGTTCGCCTTGCCTGGGTGGTAGTTGATTACGCAGTCATAATCCTTAACTAACTCTAACCACCTCCTCTGCCTCATATTTAACTCCTTTTGCGTAAAGAAGTATTTGAGGCTCTTATGGTCGGTGTATATCTCACACCGCTCTCCATAGAGGTAATGCCTCCAAATTTTGAGGGCAAAGACCACTGCCGCCAATTCTAAGTCGTGCGTCGGGTAATTTTTCTCGTACTCCTTTAGTTGACGAGAGGCGTATGCTACTACATTCCCGTTCTGCATTAGCACACATCCTAACCCGTTCTTCGACGCATCGCTATAAACGGTAAACCCTCCTGCTCCCGATGGGATTGTGAGAACTGGGGCCGTCGTAAGCCTTTCCTTCAGCTCTTGGAAGCTCCGTTCACACTCTACTGTCCACTGAAAAGGCGTATTCTTCTTGGTCAGCCTCGTCAGTGTCGATGCTATCTTCGAGAAGTCCTTTATGAACTTCCTATAGTATCCTGCCAGACCGAGGAAACTTCGTATTTCCGTCACGTTCGTCGGCCTAGGCCAATTGCTAATAGCTTCTATCTTCTTCGGGTCCACTGAGATTCCTTCTCCTGATACTATGTGCCCTAAGAAGGCGACTTGGTCGAGCCAAAATTCGCACTTCTTGAACTTGGCGTATAGTTGCTTCTCCCGTAGTATCCCTAGAACTTCCCTCAGGTGTTCTTCGTGCTCCTCCTTCGTTTTCGAGTAGACTAGGATGTCATCTATGAAGACGATGACAGACCTATCTAAGTATGGCTTGAACACCCGGTTCATTAAATCCATAAAGGCTGCGGGCGCATTAGTCAACCCGAATGGCATCACCAGAAATTCGTAGTGGCCATAACGGGTACTAAAGGCTGTCTTCGGAACGTCTTCTTTCCGGATCCTTAATTGATGATAGCCCGATCTTAAGTCGATCTTGGAGAAAACTGTTGCACCTTGCAGTTGATCGAATAGATCGTCTATCCTAGGGAGTGGGTACTTGTTCTTGATCGTCAACTTGTTCAACTCCCTGTAGTCTATGCATAACCTCATGGATCCGTCCTTCTTTTTCACGAATAGCACCGGCGCTCCCCAAGGAGAGAAACTCGGCTGTATGAACTCCTTCTGCATGAGTTCGTCAAGTTGATCTTTTAATTCCTTCATCTCCGTCGGTGCTAGCCGATAGGGCGTCTTAGATACTGGTGCCGCTCCAGGTACCAGATCTATAACGAACTCTATTTCCCGTTCGGGCGGTAGTCCCGGTAACTCTTCGGGAAATATGTCGGGGAAATCCTTAACTATTGGTACTTCCTCGAGTTTCGGGGAGGCGTTCTCTTCCGACTTGATAGCGAATACCAGATAGGCTTCGCACCCCGATTTGATCAGTCGTTGAGCTTTCAACGCCGATATTCTAGAGATCATGGTCCCTTTACTAGTTCCTACGAACTTAAGGGGTTCATCTCCGACTACGTTGAGTGTGACTATCTTGCGGTGGCAGTCTATGACAGCTCCGTACTTTGATAGCCAATCCATTCCAAGGATTACCTCATAATCATTCATGGGAATTATTATGAGGTCTGTGGGCAGTTCCTTGTCCCCGATTACTATTGGACAATCCCGTAAAACCTGATTGGTTTGGGTGGAATTCCCGTTCGGGACTGTTACCCTAAATTCGCACTCAGCTCGGTGAGGCGTGACTCCTACCCTCGCGACATACTTGGTAGACGCGAATGAATGGGTCGCTCCTGAGTCGACTAGTATGCATGTGGGGGTCTGGTAAACGATGAGGGTACCTGTCACCACGGCCGGGTTATTTTCTGCTTCTTCGGAGGTTATGGTGTAGACCCTGGCCGGTACCCTTGGAGGTTCTATCGGGTTCCTAGCTTGACTTCCGGATCCATCTTCCGGACATGCCCTCGAATAATGGCCCGTCTTGCCACACTTGTAGCAAACGGCGTTCTGGGAGTTGCAGACTCCCGAGTGTCTCCGTGCGCATTTCGGGCATACGGGTAGATCCAGCTGGGGCCTACCCTGATTGGGCTTGAACTGTGGGGGTGGTCCAGGTCGATATTGAGGCCCCTGTTTCCCTTCCTGGGCCACGAGTTGCCGTTTCGGATTACTTCCGCTCCCCTGCGGCCCTTGTGCGAATTTACGCTTAGCTTCCTGGGCGCGAGCTATTCTAGACTCGGCCTGCTCTGCCACGAGCGCTCTCTCAGCCACTTGTGCATACGTGGCCCCTTGCACACCCGCCATACTTACATCCCGATATAACTCGGGTTTCAGTCCTTCTATGAACCGCTCGACCTTGAGCGCGTCTGTGCTGACCATATGAGCAGCGAACCTTGAAAGCTGCTCGAACTTCCTGATGTACTCCGCCACTGTCATGGATCCTTGGCGGAGGTTGATGAATTCGTTCATCCTTTGGGCTCTGACCGGGGCGGTGTAGTACTTTCCTCGGAAAATCTCCTTAAACCGATCCCAACTCATCGTTAGTGGATTTTCGATGGCTGAGACGGTGTCCCACCAGTGTCCGGCGCTCCCCCTTAGCAGGTAGGCAGCGCACATGACCTTTTCCGCTTCGGGTGTGCGGCTATGCTGGAACATGTTCTCCAGCGTCCTTAGCCAGTCTTCAGCGGAGGTAGGATCTGCAGCATCCTCGAACAGTGGAGGATTGAGCTTTCTGAACCTCTCCCCGATCATCTCAATTCGTTCCGGTGGGGGAGGTAAGTTGGCTGGTTGCCCACCAGCATTTTGCTGGATCAGCTGCTGAATCTGGGCCGATTGTTGCCGGACCAGTTCAGTCAGCTGCAGGATGGTAGCATCCCGACTGTCAGGGGGGTTATTAGTGTCCCTACCCTGATCAGATTCCCTGCTTCCTTCTCCTCTAAGTCTTACCATTTTCTCAACCTATCCTGATAATTCCTAAGGCCAATAAATCAAACCATACAATAAATTCACATAACATCGTACTTACAAGCAAGGCCGCTTCCGCGCTTTTGAGTGTGTGTGTATGGACAGTCTGCAGGACCTGTGACCGAAGCTCTGATACCACTCTGTCAGGACCCGTCGTCCCGCCCTCGTAATCCGTTCTAAATCTAGTGTTAATGCTTTGGTATTGTGCGAATACGTAAAAATGCGAATAAAATTTTTCATTTTAAAATGCAAGCGGAAATCTTATATACATGTCAAAAGAATGTTTTACATCGTTCGACATCTTTATCATGTCCATGTTTGCAAAATACAAGTGTACGTGTGTGTGTGCAGCCAAAAGCTCCCTATGCGCCCGGCCTTCACAGGTCGTCATCCATACACACACTCCCACCTCAAAAGCGGTCGGACTGCGTCAAAAGATCGGCCTTGCATAAAAGTCAGATCACGTACCGTGATCGTCAGTACCTACAACACGTAACATAAATAATGAGCCACCGAGGCTCAGTAAGCAGAAATTATGCATGAATGCACGTGTCCTAACGGACGACAATCCACGTCGTCGTTTTCTAACGCTCGTACTCTTTTTCTCATACTCGTACTCTTTTCTTTTGCTCTTACTCTTTTTCTTATACTCTCATTCCTTACGGGCCCTCGGCTTTCATTTCCCCAGCCTCTTATTCCACCTTGTCGTACGGGGTATTTACCCAGCCTCTTATTCAGGCCTTATCGTACGGGGTATTTACCCAGCCTCTTATTCAGGCCTTATCGTACGGGGTATTTACCCAGCCTCTTATTCAGGCCTTATCGTACGGGGTATTTACCCAGCCTCTTATTCAGGCCTTAGGGTAGCCTCTTATTCAGGCCTTAAAGGCTGCATAAGGGAAGCCGTGACTCTTCATTCGAGTCGACACAAACGCCAATATCGGCGAATATACATCGCACACAGGCGATCTCATGAACGCTCATACTTCGCTCCTTACGTACTACTCGTACATGCAAGTGTTCGTGCTCATGCTCATATACATATGCAATTCATGCCGTCATGCATATAATTTAATCATCTCATACGTACGCATTTCATAGAAAATACACGAGCACGTAATTCACATACTTGGACGCAGGCTAGTTACGTGTCATAGTTGAATTTCTACTTACCTGTCGTCCGAGCGAAATTAGTATTTTCCCCGTTTGCTCCTAACGTACGACCTTTAAGCACAAATAATGACGTATGAGTATTACGCCTTTATAAGATCCCTTAGTCAAATTAAATCATCTCACCTCATTAAATTCGCTAAATTATAAGTCGTTAATTTCAAGTCTAGATTAAGTCTCTTGTCCCATAAATTTCCTAAGTAAGGTTAGTATAAAATTCGTGACTAGGAAATTCGGCAAAATTCCTAATTTTTAACCTTAATCATAAAATTATTATATCAGTACGTTATCTGAAATATTGGTTATCTATGTTCTTGAAAAGTGTTGAAATATTTTTGCTTAATATTGTATGTGAAGATCTCGGTATAATTTTATAAAGTAGGATTTCGACATTTTATTAGATCTCGACATTATACTAGAAGGACTCGACATTTTTATCTTGTGATATCTCGACATTATTGTTGATGTTCAGCTCGACATTTTAGCTAATTTACCTAGACATTTCATTTCGACATTTTGAAGAAAATGTCGACGTGACTCACATGGTTCGACATTATGTTTAACATCTCGCCATTTATCATAGATAAATCTCGGCATTTTATTCAGTTATAAGGTCTCGACATTTTGTGTATATTTCGTTCGACATCTTATCTAACATTTCGACATTTTTATCCTAGGATGCCTCGACATCTTTGTTTATGCATTCGACATTTTACTCGGTATTAGCCTCGACATCTTTGTTCGCTATTTTGGGAATATGAGATGTCGACATTTTATCTTGGGATATCTCGACATTCATAAGATGTCGATATGAAGAGACTAAATGTCGAGGTGCATGGGGGTTTCGTTATCACCTTTCGACATTTGATAAATCTCGGGTTGTATTAGAAGCTAGGTCTCGACATTTACTAATGGTCGCTATGCAAGCTTTCGACATTCGGCTAAAAGGTTTCGACATTTTAGAAACCTCGACATTTTATTCGGTTAACAGGACCCGACATTTTTGTGTTCAATCTCATTCGACATTTCATCTCGCCATCTTGTAGTATAAAATGTCGACATGGAATTTACCTAAACCTCGACATTTTCCTTAACATGGTCTCGATATTTTTTCATTAGGAATGTCGATATGAACCTTGTATGGATCTCGACATCTCACATGATTTAAGATCTCGACATTTTGAAGGCCGACTTTGTGTTTCGACATTTTCATTAGAAATTGTCGATATGATATTCACATGGTGTCTCGACATTATTGAGATGTCGATATGCATGTTATGTCGACATTTCTAGCATTCGACATTCATCATTTGCTTCGACATTTTCATCATCTCTTCGATTTCCCGTCGTTCTTCTCCCTCGAATTCGTTTCATAACTTGTTCTTCCTAGAATCATGAGCTCTAAATCACATACTAAGCTACTTAACCTCACATTTATTCCTACCGAAACCCTCATCACGACCCTAGCTCGGCTTTTTAGGGTTTCTCGCGTTTTTCTCCAACCGTTTGCTTTTAATGCCATTAATGCTCTTCAACTACACCCAAAGTAAAGAATTTAGAGCTTAAGGAGGGGGTTTTTACTTACCACTTCGAATTCTCAAGCTTTTTGGTTCGGCTTCTTTTTCTTGCTTCGACTTCTTCTCGATTTCTTCTTTCGTGGGTTTTCTTTTTGGGGTTAAAGGGTATTGAGTTGTTTTTGGTTAGATATTTTCCTTTATAGGATGAAGAAGACGTGATGTAGGTGTGAGTTTCCCTTGGTTTAAGGAGTCTTGTCTCCTAATGGTGTTCTTAGGGCTTGGTCAAATTATGGGGTTTCTAGCCCAACATTGCATGGCCCAATTCCTATATAGTTATTATCATTTTCTCGCCTTTCTTCATTCTTGCTATTTTCGAAAATTTCATTGTGTGAGTTTGGAGTCCACGTAACACATAATTAGTAGTACATAATTGCATAGAATTCCTCATAATATTCACATAAGCATATAATAACATACAAGATTCTTGAGAGCCACGTAATCCATACACGTAATTTATTGGCCGACCTAATCCTCGGGGACCGGGGTCCTACATTTTCGTTCAAGTTCATTACCATTTTTAAGCGCGACTCTCTAGGTCCGTCTCAACTGGCACGGGAGGAATCCGCGAGTCCCGGTATTCGCCTAGCCAATCCTGCGGTACCGGACAGATCCCAGTTGAGAACGAATTTTGATCTAATCGAAATTCGAGCAAACCGACTATAGTGTATTCATTTAAATACATCTTACGCCTTTCACTTGCGTCCCGGTTAGGTGAGAGCCATGTAAATGTCAAACTCACTAACCGAACACTATGTTATAATTGAGACCGAACCGATTATTTAAACTCCGCTCCGTATCTAATACGAGCGAGCTTACCAGGCTTCGGCCGAAGGCTTTACAATCGTCGTTCTCCAATTACCTCATAGGACGTTAACCTATACGAATATAGGCAGTGAATCCCGATAGCAGTCAAAGCCCGGCAATCACCTCCGTAAAGTCAGTTGCGTTTCGTCACTGGCCCGTGTCCCATCTCCGAACAGTTGCGGACCTAGCCAACTAGCGACAAACCGAAATCGCGAAAGCAAATCCGTCAGTGACCCTATCGGTCTGAGGCTGCTATAGTCATTCGTTCAATCATTGACAACATCCTAGTCATGTGATCAAGACGAATACGAGCCGAATGTCCGAATACGCGATCTCTGCGATCACCGATATCTCCATCACGACCCACAACCTCTCAGGTAATCGGTGACACTACCGATACTATGTGGTCGTCAATGAATAAGTCATATTCGGATATCTAGTCACCCACCTAGAATCCTTAGACTTACGGACTTTTTATTTAATGCTGAGATAAGGACCGTCCGGTGTCTCCTCCCTCGTCCCCACGAGAATCAGACGTCCAACTCAAACATTTGGGTGTTATTTATTTATCGCACCGCCAGATGCCAAGCAGATTTTAAATTCGATAAATAAATAATAATGCCTTTATTATAATGAAAATAATATTCACTACTTTATTTTAACAGTATATACAAAAAACTGTCTATCGACCCATACATCATTGTGCGCCCTATACTATTCCTAGTCCTCGTATGGCATTCCGAGGGCACACTCCCTAACAGCAACATCCCAAATCTGCTTACCGATCAATGCATTATTCCACTTTTCACAGTTATTGATATTCAGGCTCCCGCGTTTCTTGCTTTGGCACACCACATCCCATCTAATAAGGGCAGTATGCTTACCACCAGAACCACAGCTCCATAAGTACTCCCTGCACATCTTATCGACTTGTTTCACGACAGCTTTGGGCAAGATATAGAAAGAACCCCAATATCCATGAAGAGTCATCAGCACATAATTCACTACTTTATTTTAACAGTATATACAATAATATTCCTAGTCCTCGTATGGCATTCCGAGGGCACACTCCCTAACAGCCTCCCACTTGCACTCGAATGCCATGTGCTGCACCTAATGCCAGTCACAATGGTATCGTAGGCCCATCTTGTCCAGATGCTGTTCCATAACTGCTTGGGACAAGGGCTTCGTAAGTGGGTCCGCCACGTTTTCCGCGGTGGCGATTTTCTGCACGGCGACCATCCCGTTTTCAACGAACTCACGTAGTACGTGATAATTTCTCTCAATATGTTTGGATTTGCTATGAGATCGTGGTTCCTTTACCTGCGCGACTGCGCCGCTATTATCGCACCAAAGTGTAAGCGGTCTGTCCGCAACTGGTACCACAGTAAGTTCCTCCAAAAACTTTTTCATCCAAACTGCTTCTTTAGCTGCCTCTGAGGCTGCTATGTATTCTGCCCCACACGTGGAATCGGCAGTCGTGCTTTGCTTGGAGCTTCTCCAAGATACTGTCCCACCGTTGAGCACGAATACAAAACCTGAAGTAGATTTTCGGTCATCCACGTCCGACTGGAAGTCCGAATCAGTGTAACCTTCTACTTCTAGTCCCGCTCCTCCATAGACAAGTGTTAAGTCTTTAGTTCGTCTAAGGTACTTAAAGATATTCTTAACGGCTGTCCAGTGTCCTTCCCCTGGGTTTGCCTGAAACCGACTAACCACGCTCACAGCGTAGCCAATGTCCGGCCGTGTACACAACATTGCGTACATCAGACTACCCACTGCAGACGCATAGGGTATCCCACTCATCCGTCGTCTGTCTTCCTCACTTTGAGGTGACATTGCTTTCGACAAATGGACCCCATGTCGCATAGGTAAGAACCCTCTCTTAGAGTCATCCATTCTGAATTTCTTCAGGATTTTCTCTAAGTAAAGGGCTTGAGATAAGCCGATCGTTCTGTTCGCTCGATCCCTGAACAAGCGAATACCGAGTATATACGTCGCTTCTCCCAGATCTTTCATGGAGAACTCAGTAGCCATGCTTTCACCGACGAGAGCATCCTGATGTCATTTCCTATCAAAAGGATATCATCCACGTACAATACAAGGAACGACACCATACTCCCACTGCTCTTTCTGTAGACACATGGCTCATCTACATTTTTCTCGAATCCGAAGTTCCGAACTGCTTCATCGAAACGTAGGTTCCAGCTGCGAGAGGCCTGTTTCAGTCCATACATGGACCGATTCAGTTTGCACACTTTTGTGAGCATCTGCATGCGACTCAAAACCTTTTGGCTGCTCCATATAGATCTCCTCCTTGAGGAATCCATTAAGGAACGCCGTTTTGACGTCCATCTGCCAATCTCATAATCATAGTGCGCAGCTATTACGAGCATTATGCGGATAGACTTGATCATGGCTACAGGCGAGAAAGTCTCCTCATAGTCGACTCCCTCCTTTTGGTTATAGCCCTTGGCAACCACCCTGGCCTTATATGTCTCAACATGTCCGTCAGATCCAATCTTTCTCTTGTATATCCATTTACAATCGATTGGTCTAAAACCGCTCGGTAGGTCTACAAGAGTCCAGATTTTGTTAGAGTACATTGAGTCCATCTCAGCCTGCATAGCTTCAACCCATCTCCTTGAGTCAACATCGGATATAGCTTGATCGAAAGTAGCGGGATCTTCTCTTAGAAGTCCTATAGTCGCAACATAATTTTGTTCGACGTGTGACATGCCATACCGCTGGGGTTGGTGTGGCACCCTTTCTGATCGTCGCAAGACTGGTTCGCTCGGACCATCCGATTCCAAATCCTGTGAGGGTGTTTCGATCGACTGCTCCTCGAGAGTGACCTCTCGGCCAAAGCCACAGTCTCGAATGAACTCATCCTCGAGAAAGTGTGCGTGTAGGCCCACGACGATCCTCTGATCATCGTGAAAACAGAATAGGTACCCCATAGAGTCTTCGGGGTAACCTATAAAACGTCCTTTCATTGACCTAGACTCCAATTTGTCTGTTTTCAACTTTTTGACATAGGCGGGGCAACCCCAAATCCTAATATGTGATAAGCTGGGTAAACGACCAGTCCATATCTCATACGGAATGCCGTTAACAGACTTCGAGGGACATCGGTTTATGGTATACGCCGTTGTCAAAAGCGCGTGTCCCTACAATGACATCGGTAAATCCGTATAGCTTAACATAGAACGAACCATATCTAATAAAGTTCGGTTTCTACGTTCGGCCACGCCATTCAACTGTGGCGTACCGGGCGGAGTCATCTGTCATAATATACCATTCTTCTTCAAGAACTGGTCAAACTCGACACTCATGTACTCGCCTCCTCGATCCGATCGAATGGCTTTAATGAGTTTCAACGTTTGCTTTTCCACTAATGCCTTATACTCCTTGAACCTTTCAAGAGCATCAGCTTTATACCTCATCAGATACACGAGTTCGTAACGACTGTGATCATCTGTGAAGGTCATAAAATAGTGGAAGTCACCCCGAGCCTTCACATTGAATGGCCCGCAAACGTCCGTGTGAATCAAACCGAGAATTTCCGTAGCTCTATTAAATGTCCCGGTGAAGGGTGATCAGGTCATTTTACCTTGGGTGCCCGTCAGTCTGGGGATGATATGCAGTACTGAACACGAGCTTAGTACCCATTGCTTTCTGTAAGCTTTTCCAGAAGTTCGATAGAAATCTCGAATCTCGATCCGAGACAATAGAGATTGGGATTCCATGGAGTCGAACAATTTCCTGAATATATAATTCAGCATACCTTTCCATGGAAAAAGTGGAGCTGATAGAAATGAAATGGGCTGATTTGGTTAGGCGATGAACAATCACCCAAATGGCATCGTGGCCTTTCATTGTCTTAGGCAAACCAACGACGAAGTCCATCGTGATATGGTCCCATTTCCATTCGGGTATCGGTAAGGGTTGTAGGGTTCCAGCGGGTCGCTGGTGTTCTGCTTCGATCAGTTGGCATGTCATACAACTGCTTACGAACGTGGCAATATCCTATTTCATTCCCGGCCACCAATACGTGACTCGCAAGTCTTGGTACATTTTGGTCAAGCCCTGGTGCACTGAGTACGTTGTTGCGTGTGCTTCTGTCATTATTGTTCGCCGTAACTCTTCATCATTGGGTACGTATAGTCGATTCTTGTATAGTAAGATTCCATGTTCTCGAATTTTGAAGTCCTCAGATAGCGCATCTTTCACCTCCAGATAAAATTCGTCCTCTTCTTGTGCTTTCCTGATTCGTTCTAGCAACGTAGGCTGTAGAGTCAACATTGCTAGTCTCGCTTCAACTTCACCTAAGTCAACCACTTCTACTCCAAGTCTGTGCAACTCTGTGTTTATCGCCTTTCGGCTGAGCGCGTCTGCGACTACATTTGCTTTGCCCGGATGATAATTGATAATGCAGTCGTAGTCTTTACGAGCTCCAGCCATCGTTGCTGTCTCATATTCAGCTCTTCTGGGTGAAGAAATATTTCAGACTTATGGTCTGTAAAGATTTCGCACCTTTCTCCGTAAAGGTAGTGTCTCCAAATCTTTAAAGCGAAGACCACTGCTGCTAATTCCAGGTCATGGGTCGGGTAGTTCTTCTCGTATTCCTTCAATTGTCTGGAGGCGTATGCGATTACTTTACCATTCTGCATCGACACGGATCCCAGTCCGTTTTTCAAGGCGTCTCTATAGACTGAGAATCCTCCCGTTCCTGATGGTATTGTCAAAATCAGAGCCGAGGTGAGACGTTTCTTCAGCTCCTGGAAGCTTTGTTTGCACGTTTCAGTCCACTTGAAGGGCACATTCCTTCTAGTCAAGTTCGTCAGAGTAGAAGCGATACTAGAGAAATTAGCTATGAACTTACGGTAATATCCCGCAAGTCCTAAGAAGCTTCGAACCTCGGTTGGAGTAGTCGGTCTTGGCCAATTATTTACGGCCTCGATCTTATTCTGGTCCACAGAGATTCCATTCCTAGAAATCATGTGTCCCAAGAAAGCTACTTGTTCGAGCCAAAATTCACATTTCTTAAATTTGGCGTAGAGCCGTTTCTCTCGCAGGATCCCTAAGACGATTCGTAAATGATCCTCGCGTTCTTCCTTCTTCTTAGAATAGATTAGGATATCGTCAATAAAGACGATTGCAAAACGGTTGAGATAGTTTTTAAAGACTCGGTTCACAAGGTCCATGAATGCAGCAGGGGCATTTGTCAGTCCGAAGGGCATGACCAAAAACTTATAATGGCCGTACCTCGTACTGAATGCTATTTTAGGAACATCTATCTCCCTGATCTTTAGCTGATGGTATCCCGAACAGAGATCGATTTTCGAGAATACTGTAGCACCTTGTAGCTGGTCAAACAGATCATCGATCCTTGGTAACGGGTATTTATTCTTGATCGTGATCTTGTTCAACTCCCGATAGTCGATACACAGTCGCATCGACCCATTCTTCTTCCGTACAAATAAGACTGGCGCTCCCCACGGTGAAAAGCTGGGTTGAATAAACCCTTTCTGCAACAAGTCCTCTAATTGTTCTTTCAATTCTTTCAGTTCGTTCGGCGCTAAGTGATAAGGAGCTTTAGAGATTGGGGCAAATCATGGGATCAGATCTATCGTGAATAGTATTTCTCGATCAGGGGGTAACCCCGGGAGATCATCGGAAAATACATCAGTATACTCGTTGACTATCGGTACGTCCTTCAGTTCTGGCTGAAGTAACTCCTCTGCCTTCACCACATACACGAGATAAGACTCACAATCGGATCTCAATAGTCATTGAGCCTTCACCGCAGAGATTCGTGGAATATGATTCAGAGCGATTTTACCCAAAAAACTGAACACCTCTTCCTTGGGCAGGTGAAATTATGACCTTCTTGTTACAATCTATAATGGCTCCGTATTTCGAAAGCCAATCCATGCAAAGATACATCGCAGTCATTCATTGGGATCACAATCAGGTCGACGCTCAAATTTTTACCCTCAACGTCCACGGAACATCCTTTTAGCACTTGGTTAGTGCGCGTTGGATCACCGTGTGGTAAGGTAACCACATAATTGTACTCAGATAAGGTAGGAGAAACTCCCACTTTTTCCACATACTTGGCCGACACAAACGAATGTGTGGCACCAGAGTCCATTAACACAGAAGGCACATCACAGATAGTCAATGTACCCGTTACTACCGAAGGGTTTGCTTCAGCCTCCTCGTTCGTCAAAGTAAAAACACGTGTTGGTACCGGTGGAGGTCGGATTAAAGGTTGATTTGGAGCTTGTGGTATTTTCTCGTTACAGACCCTGGCATAGTGGCCAATCTTTCCACACCGAAAACACTGGGGAGTTGGGTTTGGTCTTGTCCCATGGCATACTCCGTAGTGGTAGCGTCCACAATATCGACACTGAGGTACAGTGTTTGGGGGTCGGTTTGAAACGTTAGCTGGTCCTTGGTTTGGCCTTGGCCTCCAATTCTTTTGGCCCGGTTGATTTCCGCGAAAGTTTGGTGCCTTTCCAAAGAACTGGCTTTTCTGATTCCCTCCTCCTTGCTGCCCTTCTGTTCTTCGCTTTGCATCCTGAGCCTTTGTAACTCTAACCTCTGCCTGCTCATCTAGGATTGCACGTTCAGCGATACGGGCATAAGTCTTCCCTTCCGTATTGTACATACTTAAGCTTTGGAAGATCTCGGGTTTGAGACCCTCCAGGAAACGTTCAATCTTCAGCTCGTTAGTGGCCACTATATGCGGTGTGAACCTAGATAATTGCTCGAATTTGCGTATGTATTCTGCCACCGACATTTCTCTTTGCTTGAGGTTTATGAACTCATTCAGCTTCTGCGCTCTATCAGGCGCGGTAAAGTACTTGCCCCAAAAGAGCATTTGAACCTATCCCAAGTCATAGTAGTGGGATCCTCGAGCACCTGAATGGTGTCCCACCAGTAGCTCGCATTCCCACGTAACATGAAGGTGGCACATGTCACCTTCTCAGTAGCAAGAAGATGACTAGCGCGGAACATATTTTCAATAGTTCTGAGCCAATCCTCCGTGTCAGTAGGATCGGCAGCCTTCTAAAAGGCAGTGGGATTTAGTCTACGGAACCTCTCCCCAGAAGCTTCTACACGTTCTAATCCTGGGGATGCATGACGTTCCGAGGAATTCTGATGGTGAATTAGGTCGTTAATCTGATCTGACTGTCACCGGATCAGATCAGTTAATTGGTGGATGGTAGAGCAGTCCTCATTCGGTGGGGACTCTCGGCATTCGCAACTACTACAATTATTCATAGAAAGCACATGTATCATGTATCACATAATTACAAAATCAAATATTGAACTTACAGGCCAGGCTGATTCTCCAGGCTTTTGAGCGGCAGTACATGGACAGTCTTCGGAATCTAAAGCCTACGCTCGGATACCACCTGTGGCGACCCTACTTTTCTAATTATGATTAGTGGCGAATTTCCGCAACATAAGCCGCCGAAGGCCCGTCTAATTAAAACTTTTTCCTAAAATAATATATATTAACATAATAATCTGCCCACAACGTTATCAGTATACATGGGCCAAAGCCCCAAAATATCAAAAGAGCAAAAAGCCCTAAAGCCGCTCCACAGGTCTTCATCCATGTACCGCCCCGCCCTCAAAAGTCCGTGGAGCACTGCCACCAGCCGCCTCAGTCTCGACGCATATCAGCGTCAGACTCAGTACCTACAACACGTAAACACTGAGCAATTTGCTCAGTAGGTGAATAAAATGCATGTATGCAAGTGTGCACTCAACCACAATCCCAATATCTCAGAACATGATATAATGCACACTCTTCTTTTCCCACATTCCTATTTCACACAACACAGGGCCCTAGGTTAGGCTCGACAACTCCGCGCGCAATAGACTACTGGGAGGCCACCCCCAAGTCTCGCGGCTAGCTCCGCCGGTAGTGCACTGGTCGATCACGTCAATATCCTCCTACCAAGTTGTATATCTCCCGCACCAATCAAAAATCCCATCGGGCGGTATGCACCTCGAATCGATCACGTCCGAGTAGACAGATCGATCGCGTCTGTCTCCGCCAGGTGCCCAGTAAGCCCAATCTCGACTCCTCTAAGAGTCGCCAATCACAAACATCTCATTCTACCCCGTACGTCAATATCTCATATTTTACCGCACACCATGGTATAACCATCTCACGCCCTAACGTGATATGCACATGCCATGCATATAAAAATACATAAAACATGATTTCATAAAATGTACGTACATCAGGTAAATCACGAAATCATCGGATCACATGAAAACACATAATTCACGTATGTGTTTACGTATTGTAGATGGATGATCCACCTACCTGTCCTCCTGCTAGCGTCAAATAAAGCGATTTCGAAGGAAGGGCAAGCTAAGTCCCAGATCCATAGGCCCCTTCAAGATAGTTAAACGACTCGGTGATGTTGCGTACCAGTTGGAATTACCGACTTCCTTATCGCAAGTTCACGACGTATTTCACGTATCGACATTACGAAAATACGTCACGGACCCGAGTCATGTGATCCAGAACGAGCTTCTTTATCAACAGCTCAAGCCTGACTTGAGTTATGAAGAGAAGGCTGTAGAGATTTTGATGTACAAGTCGAAACGACTACGGAATAAGATTATTCTGTTAGTTAAGGTTTTGTGGCGGAATCAATCAGTTGAGGAAGCCACTTGGAAACGTGAGGATGAAATGAGAGTTCGTTATTCCAAATTATTCTAGTCGGTGTAATTTCGGGGACGAAATTCCTTTAAGGGGGAAGGATGTAATACCCGTAAAATTTAATACGGGACTCTGCCATAATTAATTTTTGTAACATTGTAAATTAGGAAGTTACTAAGAAATTTAAAATTCAAAGCAAGGATATAGATTTTAATCAATCCAAAAATAATTCAAAATTGGACCAAAGAGTTAATTGGAAACAATAATACTAGGAATAATGGATATGGTATGGGCCGAATAATGGCCCAAAATTTTCAAAACACGATTTAATAATCACGTTACTTACACTTGAGGAAAAATAGATCACCAACTTGTCAAATCTTACACTATTATCGAAAATTATAATGCTTATCTAAATACACAACAAATATCGAGGATCATTGTCAAGAAACCCTCATTTTATCCTATACCAACGTTGAGAAAATAAGAGTAGAACAGAGCCAAGAGTTTCAACAAGTTAGAAGATCTAAGTAAAAGGTGAAAATTAGGAGAAAGGTATGCACTAGTTCTTAAACTTATGTAAACTTTGGTATACTTAATTATAAGATATTTTCCACACATGTATGTATGTCAACGTGAAACCTTGTTAGCCATATATGGTTCGATAGCTATCAAACCTGAGAAACCTTAGTTCCTTATGGGTTGGGAATAGTCATAAACATACATATGAAAATAATTCTAATAACATTTTTTTTTTGGAAATAATAATTCTAATAACTTCGAGACATATATTGAGTTTCAGAGTTCGGCAGATTCTACAGAAATTTAGTATTTTAAGGTGTACCGTATTATATGATTAGCATGATTCTTGAAGCTGGTTTTAATGATATACAAAGTCCAATTTAGGGTTTTTAAAGTAATCGGCCGATTTAGTTTGTATGATGTATAATGAGATTTAAGATAAATTGTCTTTTAGAAGAAATCGGGCAACTTAGAATGTGTAAAAATTGACCGAAACTAGGCTTAAGTATATAACCAATCGACCGATTCAATGACTTAGTGTAACTCGGCGATTTTGACTTGGGGACACCTCGAATCGAGTGACGCAACAATCATGAAGTCGGGCGATTTGTGATTAAGAAATCGGGCGAATTGATGAGTCACTCGGCGATTTTAAAATCGGGCGAAACGCACCATCGGCCGATTGGTATACCTCAAATTGAGGGATTTGGTGGTCGGCAGCCAATAAGGCGATTCCAGGCATACACAAATCGGGCGAAACTACGCATTGGACCTAGTCAATCGGACGATAAAGCCAAGTGCAAAATCGGGCGAATCATTGAGGACCACAAATCGCGCGATTCTTTTACTATTATCCCCAATATTAGTATTTTTTGGGGAAATGTTCACTAAAAACAGAGTACATCGGCATGAAGACGCACCCACCAGTAACAGGCTACTGGCTAACAAATGAATTAACCCACAAACTCACTACCATGCAATACGCCATTCACGACGTAGGGCAATACACTGCAAACTATACTTAGACGATATAGTGCTCAAGCGCATGCAAAGGAGACTTACTATAGTATCACTAATCATAGTAGCATCACGCTCACGACCCTCGCACCATCTTCTATTACGTTCCTGCCAGATATGGTTAACAAGCGACGCCAGTGCATGGCGATACACGCTTTGAAAGAGATGCCTTCCACGCCATTTCCTAGCAGCCCATTGTATTCCCAACGACCAATCACGGTGGGGCCAAGTCATTTTGATCGTGCGACGTAGCCTCATCAAGCAACGCTTGGAGAATGGGCAATCGAAGAACAAGTGCTGGATGGTCTCAACTATGCCCGTCTGACATAGGATGCATGTGGTGTCCCCAGCCGCATTCGCTATCCAAGGCTTTTCACGAGTCGCAAGTCTTCCCCTGATTCCCATCCAAAGGACAAATTCATGTCTTGGCACTCGCAGCGGGCCCCCAAACAGGCTAGCCCATTGCACTGGATCGATCTACAAAACTGTGGACAATATTCGCCGTAGGCGGAGAGAGGCCCATGCCAAGGTTGTTCGAGGTGGCGGTGGTGTACCTTTGCGAATCAGCGCGGCTGGTCTGGTTGGTAGATCACGCAAGGGCTGATCAACAGCTCCTCGACGCTCACCTTGCGCGTGTCCTAATTGACCACTGATCCGGCCAAAAAGCGTCCCTAATTCTGATGAGTTAATTCGTGACCCAAAAGACGGGTAGTCCCGTCGCACCGATTCAATAACAGCGATCGGTTGCTGTTCAAAACCTTCAATCGATGTGGATGATGAAAACGTGGAACCACACATTGAAGAAGTCGTCGACATCCTTTGCAAAGGATAAAAGTGACAACGAGGGGATGGGAAACAAAAAAAGTGCGAATCAGATCCTCCCCCTCCGGCTAGGGGTCCGGCGAGGAGGCAGCGACCGCCGGCCGACCGAGATCAGGCCGGATACAGCGGACGTGGTCGATATAAGGATTGAGCGGCATGAAATTTTCAAAAAACCCCTTTCCTCGTCTTCTTTTGCTTTTGATAATCTCCTTTCTTCTACTAATCGCGCGATTCAGAGTAATTAAAATCGGGTGTTGACTTAGAGTTGAACATAAGTCGGGCGAATTAGGTCATCTCAAGCTTAGAATATTTTAATAATTTATGATATAATTATTTGAGACTATACAGTTCAAGGCTTGATAAAAAAGATACTAATAATATTAATTATATTCAGAGGACCGACATATAGGGACTCCATCAGACCTTTTATTTGACGCTAGCAGGAGGAACGGTAGGTGGATCATCCATCTACAATACATAAACACATACGTGAATTATGTGTTTTCATGTGATCCGATGATTTTCGTGACTTACGTGATTTACCTGTTGTACGTACGTTTTATGTAAATCATGTTTTATGTATTTTTATATGCATGGCATGTGCATATCACGTTAGGGCGGGAGATGGTTATACCATGGTGTGCGGTAGGATATGAGATATTGATGTACGGGGGTAGAATGAGATGTTTGTGATTGGCGACTCTTAGAGGAGTCGAGATTGGGCTTACTGGGCACCTGGCGGAGACAGACGCGATCGATCTGTCTACTCGGACGTGATCGATTCGAGGTGCATACCGCCGGATGGGATTTTTGATTGGTGCGGGAGATATACGACCTGGTAGGAGGACATTGACGTGATCGACCAGTGCACTACCGGCGTAGCTAGCCGCGAGACTTGGGGTGGCCTCCCAGTAGTCTATTGCGCGCGGAGGTGTCGAGCCTAACCTAGGGCCCTGTGTTGTGTGAAATAGGAATGTGGGAAAAGAAGAGTGTGCATTATATCATGTGCGATATGGGGATTGAGGTTGAGTGCACACTTGCATACATGCATTTTATTCACCTACTAGGCAAATTGCTCACTGCTTACGTGTTGTAGGTACTGAGTCTGACGTTGATATGGGTCGATACTGAGGTGGCTGGTGGCGGTGCTCCACGAACTTTTGAGGGCGTAGCGGTACATGGATGAAGACATGTGGAGCGGCTTTAGGGCTTTTCGCTTTTTGATATTTTGGGGCTTTGGCCCATGTATAGTGATAACGTTGTGGACAGATTATTATATTGATATATATTATTTTAGGAAAATGTTTTAATTATACGGGCCTTCCGCGGCTTATGTTGCGAAAATTCGCCACTAATCATAATTAGAAAAGTAGGGTCGCCACAGGTGGTATCCGAGCGTAGGCTTTAGATTTCGAAGACTGTCCATGTACTGCCGCTCAAAAGCCTGGAGAATCAGCCTGGCCTGTAAGTTCAATATTTGATTTTGTAATTATGTGATACATGATACATGTGCTTTCTATGAATAATTGTAGTAGTTGCGAATGCCGAGAGTCCCCACCGAATGAGGACTGCTCTACCATCCACCAATTAACTGATCTGATCCGGTGACAGTCAGATCAGATTAACGACCTAATTCACCATCAGAATTCCTCGGAACGTCATGCATCCCCAGGATTAGAACGTGTAGAAGCTTCTGGGGAGAGGTTCCGTAGACTAAATCCCACTGCCTTTTAGAAGGCTGCCGATCCTACTGACACGGAGGATTGGCTCAGAACTATTGAAAATATGTTCCGCGCTAGTCATCTTCTTGATACTGAGAAGGTGACATGTGCCACCTTCATGTTACGTGGGAATGCGAGCTACTGGTGGGACACCATTCAGGTGCTCGAGGATCCCACTACTATGACTTGGGATAGGTTCAAATGCTCTTTTGGGGCAAGTACTTTACCGCGCCTGATAGAGCGCAGAAGCTGAATGAGTTCATAAACCTCAAGCAAAGAGAAATGTCGGTGGCAGAATACATACGCAAATTCGAGCAATTATCTAGGTTCGCACCGCATATAGTGGCCACTGACGAGCTGAAGATTGAACGTTTCCTGGAGGGTCTCAAACCCGAGATCTTCCAAAGCTTAAGTATGTACAATACGGAAGGGAAGACTTATGCCCGTATCACTGAACGCGCAATCCAAGATGAGCAGGCAGATGTTAGAGTTACAAAGGCTCAGGATGCAAAGCGAAGAACAGAAGGGCAGCAAGGAGGAGGGAATCAGAAACGCCAGTTCTTTGGAAAGGCACCAAACTTTCGCGGAAATCAACCGGGCCAACAGAATTGGAGGCCAAGGCCAAACCAAGGACCAGCTAACATTTCAAACCGACCCCCAAACACTGTACCTCAGTGTCGATATTGTGGACGCTACCACTACGGAGTATGCCATGGGACAAGACCAAACCCAACTCCCCAGTGTTTTCGGTGTGGAAAGATTGGCCACTATGCCAGGGTCTGTAACGAGAAAATACCACAAGCTCCAAATCAACCTTTAATCCGACCTCCACCGGTACCAACACGTGTTTTTACTTTGACGAACGAGGAGGCTGAAGCAAACCCTTCGGTAGTAACGGGTACATTGACTATCTGTGATGTGCCTTCTGTGTTAATGGACTCTGGTGCCACACATTCGTTTGTGTCAGCCAAGTATGTGGAAAAAGTGGGAGTTTCTCCTACCTTATCTGAGTACAATTATGTGGTTACCTTACCACACGGTGATCCAACGCGCACTAACCAAGTGCTAAAAGGATGTTCCGTGGACGTTGAGGGTAAAAATTTGAGCGTCGACCTGATTGTGATCCCAATGAATGACTGCGATGTATCTTTGCATGGATTGGCTTTCGAAATACGGAGCCATTATAGATTGTAACAAGAAGGTCATAATTTCACCTGCCCGAGGAAGAGGTGTTCAGTTTTTTGGGTAAAATCGCTCCGAATCATATTCCACGAATCTCTGCGGTGAAGGCTCAATGACTATTGAGATCCGATTGTGAGTCTTATCTCGTGTATGTGGTGAAGGCAGAGGAGTTACCTCAGTCAGAACTGAAGGACGTACCAATAGTCAACGAGTATACTGATGTATTTTCCGATGATCTCCCGGGGTTACCCCCTGATCGAGAAATACTGTTCACGATAGATCTGATCCCATGATTGCCCCAATTTCTAAAGCTCCTTATCACTTAGCGCCGAACGAACTGAAAGAATTGAAAGAACAATTAGAGGACTTGTTCTCTCTCTAGCGAAACCTCTCTCGTCTTGAACCCTACCATATTGTGTTCGCCGCCACTCACACCTCATATCCGCCACCGACCCCGACCATCTGCTGACCGGCGGCATCGAGCGACCCTCTTTCTTCCATCGCCGGGCTCAAACGGCGATGGGAGGACCTTAACCAGCCTCGTTCCACCCGGCTTCTTCTCCACCCCGTCTCGCGTCTTTTCACCTTTTCTTCTTGATCTCGACTTGTATGGGTTCTGCAACGATTGCGTTGGTTGATTCTCCAGTGTTTGATGCTGAAGCGTCGGACAATATGGATTCTTACCCCAAAGATTGGGCTTCGACGGGACCCGTGCCGGATTATGCCGCGCTGACGAGGACCATCCCGGAATTTGCGAATAGCTTTGATATGGAGGCTTTCGAAGGCCTCGTCACGCGCGTCTGTGGAGGTGCGGCCGACCCTCAGCCACACCATGCGCCTCTTCAGCCGCCTGAGAATGGCTCGGCCGGCACCTCTGTCCGGCCTACTCCTCTGAACAGGCTGTGTCAGCCCAAGCGTCCGCACCGCCGCCGTTTTCCGACCTCCATCGTCCCGGTGCGTAATCCGGCAGCCGGTCATTGGCCACCACTCCGCCGGGGGACGCCGCCTGGCAAAGGCCCGCTTGTGGATGATACCTCCGTCGACTCCGACCAGCCACCGGAGGAAGAGGCGGCGCGCGACACTACCCCTGCACCTAGGGCTTCTTGCTCTGATTTTGGGGCTAGGGTTTCCATGGAAGAGGCCCATTCCTCACCTAGGACCAATGTTACTGGGCCGGAAAAGCATACTAGCCCATCTGGGGCTTCCCCTATTGGGCCTCTTGCTGGTAAGCACTTGGAGACTATTGGGCCTTGTACTGATAAGGAGACGCCGAGCCACCACTGTGATGCCCCAATCATAGAAGACGCTTCTGAAGATGATCTACCACAGATCCATACCGTCGCCCGCCACCCTTCACCTTACCGGGCCACTACACTACAGCGCTCCGGTATTGGGCAGACAGATTTCGCCCATGAGCTTGGGGCTTCTAGGGGTAACGCCCAACCGTCACTCGTGACAGGCGGCACTACCGAAGATGAACTGCATGCTACGCTGCCAGCGGAGGCCCTCCGGGCCGGACCTCTTAGGCCCGGACCGTCCTTCTCTGACGTTGTTCTTGGCGTCAAAAGCAACCGGGAAGCGACCAATTGCGGAGGACCACCTGGCTCGGCACGACTCCATCTATCGTACACGGCGCCTAGTGTTGTCAATGGAATCGCTGCGGCCCGGCCTCCTTGGGAAGTCGCTCAACAAGGAGTCGCACGATGGGAACATACGCTCGTTGGGTATTTCTTTGGTAAGCGACCGTATTTCCCACATGTGGAACGCTATGTCCGATCAGTTTGGAAGAATCTTGTCGAAGTTAGATCGACGATTAACGGATTTTTCATGTTCCGTTTTACCTCGGAGGCGGCGGCTGCCACGGCCTTGGAAGGCGGTCCGTGGCTCTTACAGGGACAGCCTCTCATTCTCGAGAGGTGGCGTACGGGCTTCTCTTTTGAAAAGAAGACGCACTTGGCTATTCCATTATGGGTTAGACTCCGAAACATCCCAACGGAACTTTGGACACGAGATGGCTTAGGAATCGTTGCAAGTGTGCTCGGGAAGCCTCTTTTTGCGGACGCAATGACGGCTCGTGCGGAGCGCCTTGAGTATGCTAGGGTATGTATTGATATTGCCCTGGCTGAACCTTTTGTTGAGCAGTTCGATATTCATATCCCAACTAAGGATGGTGGCTCCTCGGGCATCGTACCCGTTAGTGTTGAATATGAGTGGCTGCCAAAAATGTGCCCGCCATGTGCATCATGGGCCCATTGTACCGCGACATGCCCCACAAACTGCCCGAAACCACCGCCTCAGAAATCGGCCAAGAAACTCATGCAACCACCGCCATGTCTGACCACGATGCCGCAAGTGAGTCGTGAATGCAATCGCATGGTGGACAAAGGGAAGGCCGTTGTTACTATGGCGGCCAAAGTGGCTAGTTCTGCTAGGATTGGCAAGAAACGCGCCTCTACCCGTAATCTCGAACATGGTAAGCGGTCGAGTAGACCTAGCACAGAGACAGCCTCCACTAGCAAGGGTATTGGGACGCCCTCCTCTCATGCCGATCGCAACATGTTTGAGGCTCTGGCTGATCTCGAGGCAACAACCAATGCCACCCAGGGTCCTATAGTGGGCCTTCATGTAGATGCTGGATGACCCTACTTGGAATGTACGGCTGTCTTTGTTTTTTTTTTTATGTTGCCTTCGGGGACTTGTTCCTTAGGGCTCTGTTTGTGTTTTTGGATGTGAGCTGGTAGCTTGTTACCAGTTGGTTTGTGCTCTTTGAGCGGATTCTCTGTACCTTTTGTTTTTTTAGTGACAAATTCCCAAAAAAAAAATTAGAGGACTTGTTGCAGAAAGGGTTTATTCAACCCAGCTTTTCACCGTGGGGAGCGCCAGTCTTATTTGTACGGAAGAAGAATGGGTCGATGCGACTGTGTATCGACTATCGGGAGTTGAACAAGATCACGATCAAGAATCAATACCCGTTACCAAGGATCGATGATCTGTTTGACCAGCTACAAGGTGCTACAGTATTCTCGAAAATCGATCTCTGTTCGGGATACCATCAGCTAAAGATCAGGGAGATAGATGTTCCTAAAATAGCATTCAGTACGAGGTACGGCCATTATAAGTTTTTGGTCATGCCCTTCGGACTGACAAATGCCCATGCTGCATTCATGGACCTTGTGAACCGAGTCTTTAAAAACTATCTCAACCGTTTTGCAATCGTCTTTATTGACGATATCCTAATCTATTCTAAGAAGAAGGAAGAACACGAGGATCATTTACGAATCGTCTTAGGGATCCTGCGAGAGAAACGGCTCTACGCCAAATTTAAGAAATGTGAATTTTAGCTCGAACAAGTAGCTTTCTTGGGACACATGATTTCTAGGAATGGAATCTCTGTGGACCAGAATAAGATCGAGGCCGTAAATAATTGGCCAAGACCGACTACTCCAACCGAGGTTCGAAGCTTCTTAGGACTTGCGGGATATTACCGTAAGTTCATAGCTAATTTCTCTAGTATCGTTTCTACTCTGACGAACTTGACTAGAAGGAATGTGCCCTTCAAGTGGACTGAAACGTGCAAACAAAGCTTCCAGGAGCTGATGACACGTCTCACCTCGGCTCTGATTTTGACAATACCATCAGGAACGGGAGGATTCTCAGTCTATAAAGCGTTAGTAACCTCCCAAAGGCATGCAAAGGCATGTATGAGATACAAAAAAATATATTATTTACTACGATTCCCCCATTTTTTAGCTTCAAAATCCATATGCATATATATATACATAACCAATATTTTGAAAAGCGCATTGCGTACCGCGTAGCGTTTTAGTGCCGATCTGCATAGCGTAAAAACTAGCGTATTGCGTGAATATTTCGAGCTAAGCCATTTATAATGACCAAGAAACATAACATTAACAGATGAAGTGAAGAATGATTTTAACAAGGTACAACTGTAAAATCTAATTAGTATATATCCACATTAAAAAATATAAATAAAAAAATATTAACAAAGTTTCATATACATCAGATCTTAATGGAATTGTTTATATCTGAATCACCATCATTTTCATCGGCTTTGAGCCAGAATTAGAAAATATTGAAAATAACTACTATAAAATTTTAGCAAACTTAGTCTTAGAAAATGCAGTCATTAAAAAATGATTATTCTGTATATCGAAAAATATAACATATGCATGTCATTTTGATCGCTGTTAAACAAAGAATAAATTAGATAAATTTGTTTATTCTTATCACATAAATTACATCAAATAATAGTTTTTTTATCATTTGGTGGAAGTAATATGAAAAGGTTAGAAAAAAAATTCAAATATCAAAAAGATATATGTTTGTCAGACGTCTTGTATCGTTTAGGGACATTGGCACAGCTATAAACATATCTGTTACTCTTAATAATATCGTGTGAGGCTGTACGCTTTTCTTTTTACTCGTCAACGCGTTTTGGAGAAAATATTCGCTATAACGCGTTTAATGAGCGTGTCATCCCGCTTTTTAAAACATTGTATATATAATATACATATATATATACACATATATTTGTCAATCATCAATAAATATTTTCGAATATGGACTATATGGACTAGTTCCATAACGATTTGTTTCCAAAGGGTCGATAAGTTTAGTTTGACGCGACAAAATTAATGGTGGAGGACGAATCATGACTTTTTGGTGTCTAAATTCTCTATTCTTTTGCGTCCAAAACTAAATTATCGACCCTTTTCTTACGAAGAGAATGAGCATATATATAGGGGTAGAAACAAAAGGGAAAGAACATATTTTCAAGTAAAGAGCTACCGAAAATTACATATAGGGCCGAAAGTAGCAAAATTAAGCTTGCAGTACCCTGAACAAGAATGAAACTCAATAATAAATAATTACCAAAGACAGTATTAATTGGGTTTGTTAGCGTATGGATATGGACAAATAATCTAGACAAATAACTAGGAAAAATTATTAGTATTTGGTTTGATTATGTAATTCTAGCCTTAATTGTATAATTTATTACAGTTTTCTTGTCCATACTTAGCTTAGTTCTTCTTGTATAAATATGATGTACCAATGTTATATGGGATACACAAGAATCATTATTATCATATTATGTCATTATTCAAACGATAACATGGTACAGAGCTATTGTGTCAATCTTTGGCCTTGGACGTACTTCTCCGTCTTGATGGTTGGTGCATCTGCTGCCTGTCTGAAACTTTCTGATTTTCTCTTGTTTATTCTCCTATTACGAGTCTCTGTTTTTTATTCATAGCGCCATGGACAGATCAGACATTTCTCGGCCTCTTTCATCCATCTTGACGGGTTCAAACTACACATATGGCTCAAGCCATGAAGAGTTTTCTAATCGGACGGAAACTTTGGCGTATTGTTGACGGTAAGATAACTCTTCCTGTCAAGGCGACTATGAAACTGATGCCGACTTCGCAGACCGTCTTGAAGAATGGGATAGTTAAAAATCATCAAATAATCACATGATTTCACAATACCTCTAATCCATCTATACATGTTCAGTTTGCTCATTTCGAGTCAGCAAAAGATATTTGGGAGTTCTTGGCCACTCGCGACAAGACTACATGACTTCCTCACTATTATATTATCACTTGTGGACGAATCTCAGCAATCTCAAACAGGCATCTGGGCAATCCATTAATGACTTTCTAGCCGAAGTTCAACCAATCTGAACGCAACTCTCACAGGCGAAAGTCAACGAAGATCACCTTCATCTCATTCAAGTTCTCATGGAACTTCGTCCCGAATATGAAGCCGTTCGAGCGTCACTGTTGCACCGCAATCATCTCCCTTCGTTTGATAGCGCTATTCATGAAATCATTTTGAAGAAACCCGTCTGCAATTTGATAAAAGTCCTCTATCTGACGTTGCCCTCACTACTCCAAAATTTGCAAATTTCAAATCTGACGTCCACTCCACTGGCCAGCTTTGTAAGAACTGCAATCTTACTGGACATATATTGCTAATTGCCCTACTATTGAATGCAGATATTGTCATAACTTGGGTCACATCATTGAAAATTGCCCCACTCGACCTCCGAGACAAAAAACGGTGGAATCTAAACATACGAAGCCTGGACATTCGTCTGTCATTGCTGCTGCTGTCTCTTCCAATCCCAACTTTTCGTCTATTACTGGTACCGAGAGTTCGCCTTCCATTGCACTTAGTGATCTTGAGCAACTCTTCAAACATGTTGTATCTTCAATCCTCTCAACTGCTATGTCTACTACTCATGGTAAATCTTATTGGCTTTTAGATTCTGCTTGCAGTAATCATATGACCAATGATATCAATTCCTTATCTTCTGTCATTCTCGTGTCTTCTTTACCACCTATTCACACAGCCGATGGGAATAAAATGCATATTACTCACACCGTCACTCTATATACTAGTAGCCTAAATCTTCCAGACGCCTATTATATTCCAAATTTATCTCTTAACCTTGTCTCCGTGGGTCAATTATGTGAATACGGCTTACGCGTTGTTTTTTCTTCTATTGGCGTTCAGGTACAAGATCAACAGACGGGACAGATTCTTGGGACAGGTCGCAAGGCGGTCGCTTATTTGAACTTACATCTCTTCGACTTCCTTCTAGTCTTGCATGCGCAACCACCTCACCCACATCCACCTCCTATCAGTGGCAGCTTCGTCTTGGCCACAGCTTCGTCTTGGCCATGCCTTTTCAGCTAAACTTCAACCTTTAGTTTCTCGAGGTTTGCTGGGGTCCACTAAAATCGAGCTATTTAATTGTGTCAGTTGTAAGCTTGCCAAATAACCCACCTTATCGTTTGTTACAAATAATTCCACCTCTGATAGCCCTTTTAGCCTAGTTAATTCTGATATTTGGGGACCTTTTCCTGTTTCATCAATAAATGGATTTCGTTACTTTGTGTTATTTATTGATGATTATTCACGTTTACTTGAATAATTAGCTCTAGTCTAGTGGTTCTTAGAGTTGCAGTGAGAGTCATCATGTTTAGACGACCAGGGTTCGAATCCCATGGGCTTGAATTAAAGTGGGCTGGGCTGTGAACTTATTGACCCCCCAGTCTCACAAGGCTAGGTCCGCCCCTGCTCCCACTTATTGAGTTTTCAAACCTTTTGGGCGTGTTTGTTTCGTTCTTTTACCACAACATGAGCATACCAAGCTTGAACCACGCACATGTCTATGTTGTTTTTAGGCTATGGGATTGAACATAGAGGGTATCGTTGTTGGGATCCTCTTTCGAATCGTTTGCGCATATCTCGTCATGTTACGTTCTGGGAAAATACAATGCTTTCTTCTCTTTCAAAATTTCATGATTATACCCCTTTGGGTTCTTCGTCTTCTTGTGATACCTTATTTCCCGATCTCGATTCGAGTCCGACCTCTTCACCACCAATGCCTGTACCTACTGATCCGATCCCGACTAAAGATCAAGTACCTGAGCTTAGTTCTACAACAAACCCTCCTCTTCGTCGTTCCACCCGAGTAAGAGAACTTCCTCACCATCTTTCTCATTTTCACTGTTTTTCTACCATTGTGTCTCTTCATGAGCCAAGCTCTTATCGCGAGGCTAGTACTATAATCCCCTTTGGCAGCAAGCAATGACCGAGGAACTCCAGGCATTAGAGAAAACTCATACATGGGACTTAGTTGACCTTTCACCTCACAAAACTCCGATAGGCTGTAAATGGATTTATAAAATCAAGACTCGCTCTGATGGTACTATCGAGCGCTATAAGGCCCGGTTACTAGCCAAAGGGTACACCTAAGAGTATGGAATCGATTATGAAGAAACTTTTGCGCATGTGGCACGTCTTACTTCTGTACGTAGTCTTTTGGCTATAGGTGCTGCACGAGATTGGACACTATCTCAAACGAATGTCAAAATGCGTTTCTTCATGGTGATCTGATGGAGGAAGTTTATATGCACCCACCCCTGGTTATCATTCTCCTCATAAAGTTTGTAAACTTCGACGGGCGTTGTATGGCTTAAAACAAGCTCCGAGAGCATGGTTTGCCAAGTTCAGCTCCACTATTGCTCAATCATGATTTATCTCCAGTCCCTATGATTCGGCCTTATTCTTTCAGAAGACTGATAATAGTACCGTCCTTCTACTATTATATGTTGACGATATGATCATTACAGGCGATTATGTTGCAGGTATTTCAGAATTACGAAGCTATCTTAGTCAACACTTTGAGATGAAAGATCTTGCTCCCCTGAGCTATTTTTTGGGTTTAGAAGTGTCTCGTAATGCTGAAGGTTATATTTATCTCGAGCAAAATATGCATCTGACCTTCTTTCACGAGCTGGCATCACGGATAGCATAATAGTGTCCACCCCTTTGGCACTAAATTGCAAGCTCACTCCTCATGATGGATCTCCCCTTAGTGATCCTACAATGTACCGCCAACTCGTAGGGAGTCTTGTTTATCTTACTGTTACTCGTCCGGATATAGCTTACGTCGTTCATCTGGTCAGTCAATTCATATCTGCTCCTCGATCGACTCGAATACTTCGCCATGTCAAAGGCACTATCTATCATGGATTACATTTTTCTCACCAATGTTCTATGGTATTATCTGGCTACACCAATGCTGATTGGGCAGGCGATCCAGTTGATCGTCGATCTACTACTAGTTATTGTTTCTTTCTAGGTGATTCACTCATATCCTGGTGCAGCAAGAAACAAACAGTTGTTTCCCGATCTAGTGCGGAATCAGAATATCAGGCCCTATCTGATGCCACATCTAAATTAATTTGGTTATGGTGGTTATTAACTGATATGGGCATCACTCACTCTTCGCCTACTCTACTTCATTGTGACAATTCAAGTGCAATCCAAATTTCTCACAATGATGTTTTTCATGAGCGTACGAAACATATAGAAATTGATTGTCACTTTGTCAGGCATCATGTGAAAGATGGTACCATCCGTTTGGTCTCAATCTCGTCAGAAAATCAGACTGCAGACATTTTCACCAAAACACATCTTCCATCTCGTTATAAAGATCTATTGAGCAAACTCAAGTTAGCCTCTACGATTCCACCTTGAGTTTGAGGGGGGGGGGTGTCAGCGTATGTATAAGGACAAATAACTAGGAAGATTATTAGTATTCGATTTGATTACGTAATTCTAGCCTTAATTGTATAGCATTTATTACAGTTATCTTGTCCATACTTAGCTGGGTTCTTCTTGTATAAATATTGGTTCTTCTTGTATAAATATGATGTACCAATGTTATATGGGATACACAAGAATCATTATTTTCATATTATGTCATTATTAAAACGTTAGCAGGGTTGACAGGCGTAAGATTCTTGGCAGCATCGCCTATGTAATACCCGTAAAATTTAATGCGGGATTTAGGATGTAATGGATTATGTAAAGTGTGTAAATTAGGAATGTGGGTACGGAAATTAAAGTGTGAGAGCAAAAGTATAAGCTATATCAGTTTCGAATTATTTTTCAAAACTTAACCAAATAATTGTCCGTAAATAATAAGAAATAAATGGACCAAAAACTTTGGCCTATTATTGACTTATTGGACATTTAAAACAAGGCCCGATTCATAAATATATAATAAGTTACTTAAGTCTAGGAAAAGTAAAAAGAAACAATTAAAGCAAACACTTGCTTAGCTTCAAGGGCTTACCATGTTATCACCACTCGCAAGACTAATATAATATATAGGCCAAAATTTTTTTTTTAGGTCACTAAGTTCACATGTCTTCTTTTTTGGGTCACTATATTTGATAATTGCAAAAATAGGTCACTAACTATGTATGTTAAAATAAATTCCGGTCATCCTCACATTTTTTGGTCACTAAGTATACGCGTTTTCTATTTTGGGTCTTTAAGTATATGTGTTTTAAGTTTTGGGTCGCTATATTAAATCCATTTTCGCATTAATAAAAACATAGTGACCCAAAATCGAAAACATGTATACTTAGTGACCCAAAAATGAAAGGGTGGACCCAAATTTGTTTTGACATATATAGTTAGTGACCTACTTTAACAATTATCAAACATAGTGACCTAAAAACGAAAACATGTATACTTAGTGACCTAAAATAATAATTTGGCCTAATATATATCACTTTAGTTAATCAATACTCACGAAAAAAGTCCCAAGCTTGTTCTATCCTCATTGTTTTCGAAGCCTTAAGACCTATACAATCTACATCAAAAATTATTGGTTGACAATCTTACTTAGCACAAGAGGAAAAACACATCACCTGCCCGAACCTGTTGAAATGATATATATATATATATATATGTATATATGTATATATATGTATATATATGTATATATGTATATATATATTATGTATATATGTATATATATATAAACGACATAAGAGAAAAAGGAACTTCATCCAGGGCAAAAGGAAATTTCGCCAACATGAACAGATTCGAGACTTGGTAAAACTTCATACATGAATATAATTATGTGTTACATAGTTTCAATAGGATTATATCCTTTATTAATAGATACGATTTATGTGATATCAATGGGGTTACATGTCTTCAATACGTGGTTAAGATAGATTTAGGAAGTTTCATGATTTATATGTTAGGAATAAATCTTAGAAGATAGCCATACCCATATTAAGTGTTATCTTGTGAGTTGAGGTGGAGGTTTCGGCCTTAAAATATCTGCAGCTTTATCTTGTGAGTTGAGGTGGAGGTTTCGGCCTTAAAATATCTGCAGCGGTGGGTCGTTACGGATTTAGTAAGTTATTTTCGAATGTTCTAGTATTAGGAAACTCAGATTTTTCAATAGTGAACCCTTACTCATGGTTGTTTTAAGTTAGGGATATGAGTTTTATGATTATCGAAAAGGTATAGAGTTCGCAAGGTTTGATAATTTTTAGGTGTATGATATTCTAGGTTTGGATCAAAGGAGATTTTATAATATATTTAGTTTTGAAGGTTTCGACCGATTCTGCATATCGGGCAACTTCGAAAAATCGCGGGCTGCTTCACTTTGCAAATCATGAGTGAAACAGGTTTTCAAATGAATAAGGAATCGGCCGTATGGGTTTCGGTTCGCGGAAGTGTTTCGCGGGCCCAAAGAGTTTTTCGGTGTGTGTAACACAGGTGTTTCGTGGGCCAAAATCTGAGTTCTCGCGGGCTGGAGTCTTTTGCGGGCCAATTTGACTTTCGCGGGGTGATTCCAATGAGAGGCATCGCGAGACGACCTGACTTTCACGGATTGATTTCTGTGAGAGGCATCGGGCTACTCGCGGACTTAAAAGCGGGCTTCGTGCGTCCAATCGGGTAATTTGCGAACGCGGCGAAAGTCCCGTGGATTCGGGCGTTGGCCCGAAAGTGGTTCGGGTTGACCGGCATTTCAAAGTGGGTTTCGGGCGATCGAGATTTGGGCTTTGATCGACTATTTTATTTTTGGACTTTTGCCCTATTTCAGGCCCAGTTGTTTTAAATAAATTATTTTCGGCCCAAATTAGTTTTAAAATAAAATATTTTCGTATGTTGAATAGTATTTCCGAGAACCCATATTTTAAAATTTAAAGATTATTTTGGGATGTAAAACCTTCGGCCTAGCTTGATATTTTGCGGGTTAACTTGACTTAGCGAACTCTTTTCGAACGTTGCCTTTCAAATGCAGTTTCAAGCACGATAAGTTTGGATAGTCAATTAACTTAACTAGTACACTGACAATTATAACTCTTTATGATTAAGGGTCGACTAATAAGGATTTCACAAGGCAGTAAGTGCATTTAGCTTGGACGACAGGTAAGTAGAGATTTCAACTACAACACATACATTATTGTGAATGGATTACGTGATTATGTCTTCTATGACTTTACGTGAATTCCTATGTGAATTTGCGTGAACTATGTGTTATATGAAATGGCATGACAAGCATTATGACTTTCACGTACGCATTACGACATACATATACGAGTCCCACGAGGGTTATAAGACACGAACATGTATTGCACATGATCACCTGTGCGCGATAGATATTGCCGATATTGGCATCTGATGTCGACTCACGGTTGAGTCACGGCTCTTCTATACTACCATGGTGACTTTTAAGTCGTCGATTTCAAGACATGACATGTTCAAGGCAGGACATGATATTAGGGTGAGTGCCTTCATGGCGGAACATGAAACCTGGAGGATGCGAGCTGAGGGAATAAGCGACACCGAGGGTATCCTTTGGTGTTGGCAATCTCGGAGTTGGCTACCAGTGTGAAGCAACCGCGTCACGTATGAAGCCACCTTGGGATTGAAAAGGCGCCCTGGGGTTAGCCTCTCAAGTGTGGATATTGTCACTTATATATATCCCTAGTGGATTTGAGCTCCATGATGGTGCATATGAAGATAGCCGAGGGCCCTATATGACAAGTTAAGACAAGAAATATGTGAGGATTAAAAAGTATTGGCGCAGATGCCTTTACAAGTCACGACACGATTAGAAAGCATTGGCGCGGTTGCCTTTGCAAATTAGGACATGAGCATGGCATGCATAATTTCCACTTACTGAGTTTTATAAGCTCATTTCACGTATTTATGTGTTGTAGGTACGATAGAGTCGGACGTTGAGAAACGTTGCAGCTGAGGCAGACTGGCGACGGTACTCCACTGTCTTCTGAGGGCGAGGTTGTACATGGATGACGACCTGTGGAGCGATGTTGGGATTTTTTGATATGATGAATATATTGGGGCTTTGGCCTTTGTATAATTACGAAGATGTAGGTTACATTTGTCGTAATATATTATATTTTAGGAAAACATTTTTGTTAGACGGGTCTTACGCGACTTACGTTGCGAAAATCCGCCACTAAACTTAGTTAGAAAGTGAGGGGTGTTACAGCCTATAAGACGTTCATTTTCGTTGAAAGAAACGGAAGAAGGCATAATTCTATTTCCCTGATCGTTGGGTATGACTTTAACACGATCCTGACGCCAAGCCGCTACGCAAAATAGGTCGTTCCCAAATCGATTTCGATCGCCGGGCATTCTCTTTCGCCGGACATGATCAATTTTGTTGCCTTGAGTTAGTTATGATAATCACGTACTATGCTGGGAGACGTCATTTCTTTGATAGAAAGGAATGCTTTGGGCACGAAATGACTTAAAAGACAAAAAAATTCTTTTTTGCTATCAACTAATTTGGTAAACAAAACGTCGTTATCTTCCTCCACTGTCGATTCATTAGTCTTTATTTTTTTTCTCGGATACCCGACCGGCTCCGGGTTGCCCCGACTAATCCGGTTCGCCTCGCGTCGCGTAATTGGTAACGGCGGGTGAGGCTCCCAAAGGGGGGTGCTGCATATGAACCGGAGACCTTGCTTAAGCAATACAAGCCGCTTACCATTTGGACCACCCCCCATTGGTATTCATTAGTCTTTCTTTAATAACTCTAAACTATAAATATATGGTAAATTGAATGAATATCCAAGAAAATGTCTTCATTACGGAGGCTAGTCGCTTGATTTCTAAGAAAAATAAAAGGGTTAATTGGGTTTAAGTTGATTGGATATAATATAAGGCCCTATTTAACATTGTTTTACTAGAGTTTCTGACCCAATCATGTTTAGGTTTATTAGAGATGGCCTAGATTAGGTTTCATTTAGACATAATGGTCACATCGTAAACGGTCAAAAATAAATTTGTAACTTTACTAATACGAGTATAGCGAAAATAAGGATCGTCTCCACAGGCCAATGAGGCTGACTCTAGTGGTTAAGCTTAGGCACTCAAAGTTCATGTGACTAGGAGGTCAGGGGTTCAAACCTGAGCTCCCACATGACTTTGGGAAAGTCCCCATGGGGTATATACCTCATGACTATCGATGCTGAGATGGGCTTGGGACGTGTTCATCTGGCCCCGAGGATTAGTCCCACCACTGGAGTGTGTGGCGCAAATAGCCCTCGTCAGGGCATTAAAAGAGCCCATGACTGGAGGGGCTAGCCCATAGCAAGGCTTGTGTGGGGATACCTCGGGACAGAAAAAAAGGATCGTCTCCACAGGGAAGATGGTTGATTTACTTCTATATCAAAATTCGAACTATGATAATAATAATAATAGTAATAGTAGTAATAATAATAGTAATAGTAGTAGTACTAATAATAATAATAATAATAATAATAATAATAATAATAATAATAATAATAATAATAAAGGGGGTTTTGTTGTTTACGATTCAAATAGAAACCAAATTAAACTAAGAATAGACGATGGAAAAAAATAAACACTAACGAATATAAATAATAATTGAACTAATCGTTCTCCACCTCGATTTATATAATTGATCATCCAATCCTAAATAACGTGTTTACGTAATCATAATCGGTTATAGTTGTCGACGAACGCCTAACGACCAATCTCTTCTTAGTTTCTCGACAATTTAAGAGACGCTCTAGAATTATTTCCCTAACTGAAAAACAACCTCCGGGATGCCCTGCAAGGTTTAAATTCCCACATCATTAAAAATGAACAAGACCCGATTATTGACTAATTCGCTCGGACGACACTCTCTCGAGAAACGACGCTGGTCTTTTAAAATCAAATCGCATAAAATACAATATAACTCACACTTACCTAAGTTAGAAGTTGAATATGTTTGCTACTTAATGAAACAACAAACAATTACGGATTTGTAATTTCAATTAGCTATGGACTCACCTAGATTAATTAAACATTTACAACTATTTAATCAAACTACGTTCATCAACTAAAATAATTTCAAGCTTAAACGAATGCTCACGCGTTCACGAAAAGCACAATAATCACACAATATTATAAATCAAGGTTTCGAATATACTTCAACTACGATAAGTTTAACTAGGAGACATAATAATCGAAGTACATAGATAGATAGAAAGCAAGTCACTCACAACCGTTCCAACGCTACCTCACTGCTGCAGTGTTGCTCTTCCGCCCTCGCTGCCCCTGAATCGCTTCTCTTTTGGTAAGTGTCCAGCAATTCAACGAAGGCAGATTTTTTTCGTTCCAACGTTGTTGCTCCGTGTTACCTCGTTTATCCGCTTCCCTGGCCCCGAGGTCTCTTGTGCAGAAAAGGATCTGCTTTTACTTCCTTCGTCCCAACTTGGAAGCAACAACTTGCTTTCTAAACGCCTTCGCTTGTGTAACAAACTTTGTTCGTAAGCTTCGCCTTTTGTGGGTATTAATTGCAATGTGGTGGTGAAGGAGAGGTACGACTTCCCCTCTTATTTTTTCTTCCATAGGTTGTGTATTTATATGAGCGTGTGAGACCTCCTGTGAATGCATCTTCGACTGTCCCTTTCTCTATTTTCAAGCTGGAAATCTTGTGATCGTCTTAATATCTTGCTTTAGTCTTCAAAACCCTTTCTTTCAGCGACAAACTCAAACATCGAGCAACAATAAATAGATCGCGCAGCTGTAATGACATCTCTTAATTTCTTTCTGCTTGAACGGCACGTGTGTCTTTCTACAACTTTAGTGTTTAGCCTCACAAATGATAATGATGCCAAGAACGTAGTCTTTGTCCCTTGGATTTCTTTATCCTTTGCATTTCTTTATCACTTGAAGGTCCTACGATAATTGGTCTTGATTAATATGTATGTAATTGGCTTCACGTATTGAATTGTCAACCACCAATCAAAGAGCACAAGGTCATCGTTGGTGTAGATTAATTTGGCTCGCACCCATTCAATTCATTCCGATTTTGGTCCAGAATCTACATAATATAGTAAGTTTAGCATATTCGAAATAATTTCGATAAAAAAAATGATAGCGCACTTTTACGGCGTATAAAGTATACGTAAATTAATACAAACGTAATAAAATACGTCTTGTCTGTCACATAAGAACTTAAAAGTTGAGAAGACGATATATCTGCCCTTTCATACATACAAAATTCCAAATGTTTGACACAGAGATAATTATGTAATAGTGTTAAGGGTAAACCAAATCAAGTTTTAATATATTACTATTATTGTTTTCATTTTCCCCACAAAACATTTTAATATTACAATACTAGTTTTTTGCCCGTGCAATGCACGGGTATTAATTTTATGTAATTACTATTAGTTGTTAGTAAGATAATTTACTTCTGAACAAAAAAATCATAATGTTATTTTATCAAACATGAAATAATACAAAAATTGTTGATTTTTTAAAGATATCCAACCAATGCTTGGCAAGCGTTGCTGATCTTTTATAATATAAAACATATTATTATGTCTTAAAATTGTCGGTTCTATCGAAAAATTAATATGTCAAACGGTAAAAAATTTTGTATGGGATAATAATAAATTAACTTAATTAAAATCACGATTATTGTAGTATTGCAGATTTAATAAATATACTCTTAAATGCTCATCCCAAATGTTGTAAAACTCGACGTGCTTGTATTTTTTTATGTAAAGGGACACTTCATATGGAGATCAACATCCAAACTGCTTGAATCGGTGATATTACTTCGCCTGCTACATTTGGTATTTCATCATAGTCGTGTCATTACACACTCTTTATCTCCGGCATCATAAGAATCATATAGTCCGTGAGTTATTTTAACAGGCCAATTCTTCGATCATTCAAAGACGGGGTCATATGAACTGCGTTTTCTTTGCTTGTTGTGGATTAGCTATGGCATGAGCTAAGCCTGCATTCTTCTAATGTTTTTGAGCAGCTTCTGCCCTTTGTGAAGACATCACTAACAATTGCGAATGATTAGATTTGGCTTTTCGTAACCATCAATTTTCCGAAACACCATACGTAAGTAAGAGAATCAATCCAAAAAAATCTGTCATCTACGTTAATTCGAACAATACATTTCTTAAATTGATACTGAGAAAACATGATTACTCTTCTATCCCTATCAACGCGATACCTTGCCTAGATAATCTCACCAAGTATCAAAATAAAACTTTTAAAGGTCATGTTTAAAAAGAAATCATATGACTTGATGATATCAAATCATTGGTCTGCTCATTACTGACCATCTCGCAATGCTGCACCAAGGAGGCAAAGATATTCCATTTTGAATGCGCTTTGCACGGCCCGTTTAAGAAAATAACAACTTCTAAATTTCTAATGCATAATTGTATAACAGGAAAAAAGTGTTGCGAAAGAACGACAAAGAGCATCAAATCTGAGATTAACATAACATTGCAGCTTGTGCTATAAAACGTACATCTTACACGTTATAAGGGTAAGTAATATGTATGCATCAACGGAGATAATGCGAAGTACTTGAAATTGGAAAAAAAGCCATAGCTCTGCTACTACCAAATCAAGAGTTCAGCTTCAGCTTCAACTTCGGCCTTAAATCCAGGCAACAAAGAAATTCCAGTAGGGCTTAAAGGTTGGCGGATAGTTCTGCAGCTGCAGATTGTTTGGCGGTTCATGTGACTTCTGAAGAAGAGCTTTGTTCCTCTCTTTCAAATATAAAGCTTTCTGTATTGCCAGCACGAAAGGTCTCATTTAATAAGCAATTGTTGTATTTTTGGGTAAAAAGCTAATATCAATGAGTGTACATCATTTATATGTTCCTGAAATGCCTAATGGGCTCGATATCGTTATTTATGAACTCGTTTTCCCGGCCACTATAACTTTAACCTGCAAAATAAATCTCAAAATGTAAGATTTTATCTTGATAAGGAGCAAAACGATTCATGTCGTTGTTGAACATGAAGCAGCTCATGCAACCTTGTCACCACTGCCTCTCGAAAAATTCCGAACTGCTTCCAAACGGACCGAATAGTCATCCTCAGGCACATCGATGTCGTAACTGTCATATGTGTATTTTTGGGTAAAAACTAATATCAATTGTTAGGAATATATTTAGTAGCATCCTTTATTTTATGTAAACTTGGGTTAGCATATCTAATTAGAAGGTTGTAGTAGTTTGGGGTGACTTATGATATTAAGTCATAGTTTTGTATTGGGCTTTAATATACCAAATAGTTGTGGTATATAAAGCCCCATTTATCAAAAGAATTAAAAAGGTAAGCCACCTTGTACTTTTCCTTAGAAAAACACACACTAACACGCACTCAAGGTGTTCTTCACGTTTTACACATTCAAACCTTTTTTTTGATCCTTGTTTGCTAATAAAAGGGCTAACAAGTGGTATCAGAGCCTAACGCGGATCAATATCTTTCATTTGAATCCAATTTTGCTCGATTCCGACGTGATTTGAACAAGTTCTTGGCTTTAAAACTCATTTTCAATATTTTCTCTGTTTTTGGGTGTTTTTAATTCATTTTCAATGATTTTTTTACTCCTAAAACGTTAGAAAACTGTTATTGAGTGTATTTATGTTCTTTCACGTCGATTTCAGTCAAGTTTGTGTAGGATTTGAGCAAAAACGAGTCCAAAAATCTGGGTTTTTACTGAACTGTTCATCAGTGTCGATAGAACAATACTTTTTAGTTTGAAGGTTTCGACCGAAACTCACTTGGTGAAGCTTCGATTGATTTGAGTTTCGGGCAATTTCTCTTCAATTTCACAGTTTCGCCGATACATTACTCGGCGAAAGTCAATCGATTAGAGTCTCGAGACAATTATCCACTAATTTCACAGTTTCGATCGAAAAGCTACAGTATCCAATTGCCATGTTTTGATCGATACAGTTACCCGCGAAAGCCAACCCGAAACACTACAGTATCCAATTTCAAGCTTCGATCGATACAATTCTCGGCGAAAGCCAATCGATATCGCCCGAAATGCTACAGTGCCCAATTTCGCAGTTTCGGTCGACACAATTCTCGGCAAAAGTCCAATCTATTTTGCCCGAAGTCTACTGTACCAATTTCGATCGATTTGCTTAGTTTCGCTCGACTCATATCTCGGTGAAAGTCCAAATTATTTACTGTTTCGTCCAAATTAGCCAAATTCAATCTTAGTCAATCGAAACAAATCCAATTTGGACCAAATTCGCCCGAAACTTCTTCATTCCTATCGATCGAAACTAGTTTCTTCAAATAAAAATCGAAATCCATTTCGATCGAAACTAACCTTATCTAAGTTTTAATCCCTCTTTCGATCGAAACTTAATTTCTACCGAGCTTGTCACCACTTTCGATCGAAACTTAATTTCTGCCGAAACTTAAGTTTTAATCCCTCTTTCGATCGAAACTCACATTTTCAAATCTTAACTCAATTTCTGCCGAGCTTGTCACCACTATCAAATTATAATCGATTAAGCATTCAAATTGGGTAGAACAAAATTATTAACTTCACATAACACCAATCGTTCCATCCTCGAGCAGTACACAAAATGCATCAAATTCTTAAATTGTGACAGGATTTATTAAGTGAATTCACCTATTTAGACTCAACACTCGAAATTCTTCAAACTTGACTATATATCATTCAAAACTAAAGCGTTTCATTCGCAGATATATCACGCGTTAACGATCATTACCAAACGAAAACATGGACGGTCTTGCTATTGGATCTGACAACCGTGCACCACTACTAAGATGGGGAGAGTACGGCATCTGGAAGCAACGATTCATCAATTTCATAGAAATCAAGGATACAGACCTCGCAAACGACATGCTTTCCTCCATTTTTGAAGGACCTGCTCAATTTTGGACCATTATCCCTGCTCAACCTGATGCTGTTCCTGCAATTCCAGAGAGGAGAACTCCTAAGGACCCTAGTCGATACAATGATGCTGAGAAGGCACGAGCCAGAGCGGACAAGTTTGCCCGACATTACGTACTTCAGGCTCTACCAAATGACGTCTACAAGCAAGTCGACGCAATGGTCACTGCGAAGGAAATTTGGGACGAAGTTTGCAAAATGATGGTTGGGACAGAAGTTAGTAATCTATCCAAGAAGTCCAGCATCCTTACTGCCTATGACTCCTTCAAAGCTAAGGAGGGGGAAGAACTCCGAGATGTTTACCTTCGCTTTCTGACCATCATCAACGTGATGAGAAAGATCAACATCCAACGTTCCAACCTCGAACACAACATCAAGTTCCTTTCCACACTTCAACCTGAGTGGGGACGGATTGCTGTTCTGTTAAGCAACAGAACAAAGACCTGGACGCTATGGATATTCACTCCCTTCACGATAATCTCTCACAATACTAGCAATATGCCAAAGAAATCAAGAACGAAGGAAAACCAAACATCGACATGGAACCAATTGCACTTGTGACTTTTAAGTCAAGCAACAGGAGCTCGAGAACTTCTAAAGGAAAGCAGGTCGTACAATCCGATACCTCTGACAACGCCGAATCTGACCAAGAATCTGAAGACGAACCCGAATCAATCAGAAAGAAACTGGCTATGTCAGATACGGTCAATAATATGAGCGCCAAGAAATCATCTTCTTCCTTCAACAAACAACGAATCTCGGGCGGAAAACAAAAGTACATTGCCCCTGAAGAGGCTGAAACTAAGAAATCTGAAGTAGTAAAGAAGTGCTTCAACTGTGGCAAGCCGGGTCACTTTGCTTCTGAATGCTTTAGACCTAAGAAGAAAAACACTGAATACTACAAAAAAAAATATCAGCTCTCACAGCGCAAGGAAGCAGGGATAGTCTTGGTGGCTGAGGAAGAGGAATGGCTGGAGGACACATCTGACGAGGAGGAAGGAGAAATGGCCTTCATGGTGAAAATGAGGATGACTCCGACGAGGATGAGCCAGCCATCGGATCAGACAGGACGGATGTCTCTTCATCCGACCTGGAGGTATACACTCCATCCCTAAATGATTTCGTTAAACTAGAACGTAGGATAGCCGAACTCTCCATGCACGTAAAAATTACTCAGAACTCCAAAGCAATTTTGACAAAAATTATGCCTTGTTATACAAACAACAAGAAGAGATAGCTATTCTTAATGAATCCTTGACCTTGTCTGAAACTAAAGCAAAGACTTAAGAAAACCTTATAGAAAGCAAGGAAAAACAAATTAGCGATATGCGTAGAAGCTTGAAAGATAGCGAGGAAGAACGTGAAAATGTATTGTCTCAATACCAACTAATCACCAACGAACGTGTACGTCTATACAAGAAAGTCAAGGAATTAGAGGACATCAACACCAAAAGGACAAGTGAACGAACCATGTTCCTTAGCCTACCCAAAGATGTTGAATTCTATGATCCCCGCGGAGGATTGGGATTTGATTACACCACCTCCAAGACCAAGCCGAACGAGAAATTAAGTCAAAAACAGATTTGGATTCCGAAATCTCAACTGCATCCTATAGGAAATCATCACGCTTGGATTCTTAAACCAGCTACCCAACAACCTAGCAAAGAATTAAATCTAGCAACCAACAAGAAGGCTACTACACCTGCTATCAAAAGGGGACCCATCTATAAATGGGTGTCAAAACTTACTTGATTCATTTTGCAGGTCCGTCATGTGTGGTACTTAGATTCAGGTTGCTCCTCTCACATGAATGGAAACAAAGAGCTGTTGAGCAACTTCTCTGAAGGATTTCTCGGGAAGGTCTACTTCGGAAATGGTCAATTTGCATCCATGCTAGGAACGGGTGATCTCATCCATGAACAGGCTAACTATCAAAGGAGTGTCCTACGTCGAAGGACTGAGCTACAATTTATTCAGCATAGGACGTTTCTGTGACAAAGGCTACAAGGTGAACTTCGAGACCAACAAATGTAGTGTCACTGATAACAATGGAAGAGAGCTACTCACTGGCCACAGGAAGACGAATCTCTACTCCATTGACCTCAAGACTGTTCGACCGGCATGCCTTATCTCTCGAGCCTCTCTACATCAGAACGATCTCTGGCATCAGCGACTTTCCCATCTCAACTTCAAATTAACAAACTGCGATCAGAAAACTTGGTCAAAGGACTTCCCTCGTTCAGATATCACAAAGAGCATCTTTGCTCGGCGTGTGAAATGGGAAAGATAAGGAAGACATCTCACCGGACCAAACACATGGCCTCAACTTCCAAACCTCTCGAGCTCATTCATATGGATCTGTGTGGACCCATGCGCACTCAGACCATTAATGGGCGAAAATATGTGTTGGTTATTGTGGATGATTTCTCACGCTACACATGGACCAAATTTCTGAGAACCAAGGATGAAACGCCAGGTTTCTAATCATTGAGTTTATCAAAACTGCTCAAAATCTCTACCAACTAAGTGTACAAATCATCAGAACTAACAATGGGACAGAATTCAAGAACAGAAAACTCAGTAACCTCTATGCATCACTTGGAATCACCCAACAGTTCGCAGCAGCGAAAACACCTCAACAAAATGGGGTAGTTGAGCGCAAGAACAGAACCTTAGTTGAAGCAACTCGTACACTCCTCATTCACTCTGGACTACCTCACTTCTTATGGGCCGAAGTAATGAATACAGCCTGCTTCACACAAAATCGTGGGTCCCTTCACAAGAGGTTCAATAGGACTACTCCCTACGAGTTGATAAATCGCAGAGTACCGGACGTATCTTTCCTGAGAGTCTTTGGATGCAAGTGCTACATAGCAAACGATCGTGAAGATAGAGAGAAACTCGACCCAAAGGCATTTGAAGGAATACTAGTGGGATACTCGACAACATCAAAAGCCTATCGAGTATACCTCAAGGAGAAAATATCTGTTATGGAAAGCATTAATGTAACGTTTGACGAAGTAGACAGAGTAGTTTCTGTACAAATCAGTCCAGAACCAGGACTTCTACGAGAGTTGACAAAGGATCAACCAAGCACCTCCTCTGTGAGTGAAACATCAAAATCAAATACATTGAGTGACATGGAACTCGATCTCTTATTCGAGGATCTCTTCTCTAAACCGTCACCACCCACTGCTCCAACAAATTCTGCAGCACCAGGAAATAATAATCCTACAGAGACTAACAATAACAATCCCCTTCCTACGATGGAAGATCTTCACCTTGATGACAGTAGTGAACTCCCAACTGATACAGAGATCATCTCTAGTTCAGCTGCTGAAACACCACAGCACTCTGATTCAACAACTGAAATTTCTTCAGGAGAATCAGTAATACCACAACCTGGAGAAGAAACAGAACATCAGGCTGAAGAGAGTGAAGAAGCGTTACACGGCACAAATGCAGGTGGAACATCACAACCTAGTACAAGAAAGTGGACCCGAGCACTCACTAATAATTGGGGACCCTCACTGGTGTAACCACTCGAGCATCAACGATATATTCCTGCTTCCTCAGTCAAAAGGAGCCCAGCAAAGTAGCTGAAGCACTAGCCGATCCAGACTGGATAATCACAATGCAGGAGGAAATCAATCAGTTTGAGAGGTTGAAAGTCTGGAACCTAGTACCTAGACCAGCTGGGAAAACTATCATATGGACTAAATGAGTGTTTATGAACAAAAAGGACGAGCAAGGAGTTGTAATCAGGAATAAAGCAAGGCTGGTGGCAAAATGTTACAACCAACAGGAAGGAATCGACTATGATGAGACATATGCCCCAGTCGCAAGAATTGAAGCCATCAGGATCTTCTTAGCTTTCGCTGCACACAAGAACTTCACAATCTACCAGATGATATCAAAACTGCATTCCTCAATGGAATACTAAAAGAAGAAGTCTTTGTATCTCAACCTGAAGGTTTTGTACATGAACAACTACCAGATCATGTCTACAGACTCGATAAAGCTCTCTATGGACTTAAACAAGCTCCTAGAGCCTAGTACGAGGTCCTCTCGGATTTTCTCATTTCCTCTGGTTTCACAAAAGGAAAGATCGATACGACTCTCTTTATCAAGAAGGACAGCTCAGACATAATGTTAGTGCAGATTTACGTCGACGACATCATATTCGGGTCGACGGACTCAAGAATGTGCAAGAACTTTGGGGATCTAATGAAGCAGAAATTTGAAATGAGCATGATGGGCGAGCTAAGCTTCTTCTTAGGTCTTCAAGTTAAGCAGCTTCACGATGGAATCTTCATCAGTCAATCCAAATACATTCACGACATACTCAAGAAATACAACTTGGACAACTCCAATGCTGCCTCCACTCCCATGTCTACCTCATGCAAACTTGATGCAGATTCCTCAGGAAAATCTGTTAACCCGACGATTTATCGTGGCATGATAGGATCCCTGCTCTATCTTACGTCCAGTCGACCTGACATCATGTTCGCCACATGTCTCTGTGCTCGATTTCAAGCTGATCCAAAGGAGTCTCACATGCTCGCTGTCAAGAGGATTTTCAAATACCTCAAGGGAACACCAAATCTAGGTCTGTGGAACCCGACGGAGTCAAGCTTCGAACTCGTTGGATACTCCGATGCTGATTGCGCGGGATGCAAGCTGGACAGAAAGAGCACTTCTGGAGCCGCTCAATTTCTCGGGGGCAAACTCGTAAGCTGATCGTCGCGAAAGCAAAATTGTGTCTCAACTTCGACAGCAGAGGCAGAATATGTCGCTGCTGCGAGTTGCTGTTCACAAATTTTGTGGATGAGAACCCAGTTGCGAGACTTTGGCATAACGTTAAATCATATTCCAATTTTTAGTGACTCTAAAAGTGCTATAGCTATAACAAGTAATCCAGTGCATCATTCACGCACAAAACATATAGACATTAGATATCACTTTATCAAGGAACATGTAGAACAAGGTACAATCGAAATGCATTTTGTTCACACAGGTCTTCAACTTGCCGACTTATTTACTAAAGCATTGGATGAAAAGCGATTCCAATTTTTGGTATCTAGGTTAGGCATGTTGAACCACAAGACATGATCGATTGTCCCTACATGCACCTGATATTGTGTAAATAGGTCACTTAATTTTTCTCTATATGTTTTCGTTTAAATGTGAAAATTCTACGGTCGTATCTAGGGGGAGTCTTTGAAAATTGTGCACTAATCTAGGGGGAGTCATTGAACACTTTGCACAAATTGAGGGGGAGTTTTTATGATCTTTTATTAAAATTCCCTTTCAAAATTGCATTAAGGGATATTCAGATAATAATTTCTCTAACCTTAAACAATATCTTCTCGGTGAAATTCAATTTCGATCGAAACTCAATTTTAAATTAATTTTCACATTTTCTCGGCGAAACTACGTATCGCCCGAAACTTCCTTAAATTGATTTGATAATTGCACGGAGTACGTTTCGGTCGAAACTGTTCAATTGAAATTGAAAATTTTGCCTAAATCCTTCAAATTGATTTGATAAATCGCGAAGTACGTTTCGATCAAAACTGCATTTTAATTCCTTTTATAATTTTCTCGGCGAAACTGACTTTCGCTCGAAACTCCTTTCGATCGAAACTGAAATCAATCTCCAAATTAATTCTTTCTATTTATTCTCGGCGAAACTGAGTTTCGACCAAAATCAGATTCGATCGAAACTCAACTTATACATATAGCGTTTCGCCCGAAACACTGTTCATCTTCATCGAATTTCAAAATTCACTTTCAAAACCCTCTCAATCAGTGTCTGCAAATCGCATCATACTCTCACTCAAATTCACTTTTTTTTCACGATTTCCGCAGCAGAAACATCACATTTGGTAAGGATAAACGGATTATCTGCAGATTTTCACTAACATTATTCTCGTTTATGCAGATCGCGCAAACTAGGTTTACGTGGGTTCGTGTGACTTGAGCCTCAATCTAGTTTCCTTTTAGTTCTAACATCGCCAGACCCTAAAACCCATATTCAATTTCACTTTCTAATCGATAGATCCTGTTAACTTTTACTTCTATGATTTTTCAATCGAACGATTTGAGCATTTTATGACTTTCGATCGAAACTGCATTTTCCCAATTTTTAAAATAATTTCAGTTATTGAATTTAACTTTCGGCCGAAACTGACTGACTTTCCATCGACACTGTAGCCAAATCAAAATTGATCGATCGAATTCCAGTTTCGCCCGAAACCCATTTCCAGATACAATTTCACGACTTTCGGCGAAACTGATTTTCCCAATTTGATTTTGACTTTCGACCGAAACTGTCTAAATTGAATCTCACTTTCGATCAAAACTGACTTGAATTTCACTTTCGCCGAAACTGCCCAAATTGCACATGACTTTCGATTGAAACGACACTCTAAATTGAATCTATGATTTAAATCGTACCACTTAGGACTTTCGATCGAAACTGGATGCCTTGATTTCATTTTGATTTAAATTGCTCAACTTAGGACTTTCGATCGAAATTTAGAACTTATGATTTCCTTGCTTCGATCGAAACGAGGAATCAATGACCTTTACTCATAATTTTTATATACGAAATTTCTCTAAGTCCTAACGTGTTGACAATGTGTTGGCAACATCAAAATCTCTAAGTCAAAATGGTCGATTTCCACTAATCCTCTTTGCTCTCTTTCTTACAGATATACTAAAATGGTGAGACCACTTGACGATGTATTTGCTACAAAGGACTGGGCACAACGAACACCCAACAACTTCCAACTAGACTTTGCCAACACCTCGTGCCCAGATCCTATCATTATTAAAATCCTCGAAAACCACCCTCTAAAAACCGCCCTAAACATCACCGAGGTCGTCCCTGAAGGATATGTGCAACAATTCTGGTCCACCCTTCAAAAACCAACCAATAACCCAAGAATAACCAGCCTTTTCGCCATAATCGACAACACCATAGTTGTCTTTACTCCATCCATTCTCCGTTCCATACTAAACCTACCTCACGCACTCCTATATGATCCCCATCCCTCCAACGACGACCTAATCAGGGACTTCCTCTCATGGGCCACAAACCTAACGCCCAAATCACCATGCACTTACCTGAATTCACTGCAAAAGACATCCCTGGACCTTGGAGGACTCTGTTTCTCATTGTAAACAAGTGCCTCTCGCCAAAGCACTCCGGGTCCGACAAGTGCAACCGGAACATCATGCTAATCTTCCATGGGATCGTCTTCAACAGAAATTACGATGTCGCCCAACTCATCTGGTCGGACATCCTCGATCAACTACGAAGGCGAGGTCTTGGATCAACGAAGCTGGTGCTCCCTTACTTACGGTGGCTACCTGTCATCGTCCAATATTTCGTGGATCTTCATCTCGAAATCGAACGCCGACCGAGAGACGTGGGCTATCAATCTCCGAAGCTCATCAAAATCCAATCGACGAAAAGCAAAATCGATCAGGAGGCCATGATCATCCCAGACCACTTACTTCGCCTCCTCGATTCGACTGAGCCGGAGCTACGCAAATATATACGAGCCAACAACCCCGAAGACGTCCCCATGGTTCAACACAACCCAGTTGAACCTAACCCAGGGACAAGCCAACCCCCTGAGCCAAATGTAGGTCTAGGAAGCTCTTCATCCCCACAGCCAAAACAAAAGCGCAAATCCAAGAGGGATGACAGAGGCGGACAACAGGAACGGCGTACAAAACAAAAATACGACCGTATTCCTCAGCCAGCTAGTCCACAAACAAGCCGGGCCGAACCCATAGGTACAGGGATGACTTTGTCTTCCCCCGAGTAGAAGTCGTGACATCGGGTCCACTCGCGCAAACTACCCTCCCCAGCCACTCAATCATCTCCCAACAGATGATTGTTTCACATATTCACGAGGTGCCACGTCCCTCATCACCACCTCGCTCGGAGGTGGTTGATGTAACAAGCAGTCATCAGCCTCAGACTGCACCTTCCTTGATCACAACGAGTCTAGTGCCCTCACCAACCATAAGTTTTCCACTTTCTAGGACACTACCATTAATTTCTGCACCTCTGGATCTTAGTGATCTAGACAGAACGCTCCATGATGTCTCCGTACTAGAGTCTAGTACGGAACAGAGCGGAAGTCCCAACGTAGTGACCATCACTGCAGCTACGACCTTGGGCCATCAATCTGAGTCTGTCTCAGCTTTGATGTCAACGATGAGCCTACGTGACCTCGGGCTTTCAAGTCTTGTGCAAACGGGCGGCACATCAGTACCCTCAATTGATGTTGTGACGACGGACCGTCTTAGTGACTCCGTCAGGTTATTTTCCCCGTTCGTGACGGAGGAGAGGCTAGAGAATCGACTCGCATAATTAGCGAAAGATCTCGAGAAGACCATTATGACCCAGGTCTACAGCGCCATTGGGACATCCTCTCGGGATAAAGGCAAAGCCCCCGTCAACGAAGAAGTACCCACGCAATCCGACCCAACTCCTGACTCTGACGATGGCCCATGGAACGTTCCTATACCGGAACTAATCGACGTTCTACTGGCCAGACTCCGCCCTGCTCCGAAGCTCACTGCCTATGAGGCGGAGGTCCTCAGACGTCTGGAGCTTCCTTTCAACCCACCCAACACCGACGAGGCCCAGTCATCAAGACAACCACGTGACGACCATGACGGTGGTGGTCGTTCCGAGGGGGAGACAAGACGAGACACAGGGCCTCAACCTCCGTCTCCACCGCCACAACCTAGTGCCTCCAAACATCCACCAGAACAAAACCACCTACACCCAAACAAACAAAAAAATCTACCCGAACTACCACCAAAACAACCCAACAGCCTTCCTCACCAACTATGAGCCTCTCACCTCCTTTCCCACAAGCCAAGACACCCCCTGATATATCCATCCTCTCCCATCCTATCCCTACAGACCAACGAACCAATGCAACAAACTGAAGAATTGTACAATCCACACGGCGCTGTGAAAAAAAATACATCTTCAATGAGGATTAGATAGCCAAGCCTATGGATCCGGCCATGGCTAGAGGGTTGATGGAGAATGCCAGACTTTTCTTGATGAAGGCAAACGTCAGCCTGGCCCTAATCGATGACGACGAACTCGAGGAAGGTGAAGACTACGAAGCAGACATTCCAGAACTTCCCGAGCTATTCCGACACACAGTCATCGATGAGGAATGTCCACCAATGAAGACGAAGGCAAAGACAAAAGAAGTGGTGGAACTGCCATGGGAGAACGTCAAAGTAACTGCCCCGTACCAAGAAGAGATTCGAAGGAGAATCTGGAGGAAGGAGGATATAATCAAAAAACTCGACGAGCTTGAACTAAGAGGACTGAGCCACCTCTCGAGACCTAAAGCGGTCCAGTATCTACTGTCGCTTCGTCGAATCTTGATGTTTAGAGGATAAGGGGGCGATGTAAACACTCTGAGAAGGGAAGAGGCAAAGAAGCCCAGAATTAGGGAAATTCTGGGAGTTCGCAAAGTGAGGTTTGCTTATATGGATATGCCTATCTACATACATGGTACGGTGAGAGAATGAAGACTACATAGAATTGAATGAAGCCGACCTCGCCTACTTCAGAGGAGAAGATGTTGAGCAGATTGCAAGGGACTTCAGAACGCTTGGAGCTCTCAAGACGCCAGAACTCAGACTTGGCTACTACGCACTGAAGAGATTCATTCTACGCCAAGTCAAGTTCAACGCAACACATGATCTCCAGATGGCGGTTGAGAGTAACAAGAAGAAGGTGAATCTGACGAAGCCATCCTTCGAGATCCCAGATCCAAGCTATGGTGAAGGGCACATCTTTAATGAAGACGATGATCCATCAATCGTCTATCTCAACTTCAAAGGAGAAAAGAGGATGATGAAGACATCAGAGATTCAGAAGTTCAGCGACGGAACCTTGCTCATCATAAGGAACAAGCTCAGACGGATACTCGAGCAGCTAAAGAAAGAAGAATATGAAGTTCAAGAGAAGTACGAAAGGCTGATCGAGACCATCTCTGCGAAGATTTCTTTTCGAAGAAGGTTACGTTCGTTCGAGTACTTCTTAGGGCTCAGAAAATCTCCTTACCATGTACAGAAACCCAAGAAGAAGACAACTCCAAGGACGCAAAAGAAGAAAGGATGCTAAGGGGGAGATTGTTAGGAATACATTTAGTAGCATCCTTTATTTTATGTAAACTTGGGTTAGCATATCTAATTAGAAGGTTGTAGTAGTTTGGGGTGACTTATGATATTAAGTCATAGTTTTGTATTGGGCTTTAATATACCAAATAGTTTTGGTATATAAAGCCCCATTTACCCTAATTAGGGTTTTATCAAAAGAATTAAAAAGGTAAGCCACCTTGTAGTTTTCCTTAGAAAAACACACACTAACACGCACTCAAGGTGTTCTTCACGTTTTACACATTCAAACCTTTCTTTTGATCCTTGTTTGGTAATGAAAGGGCTAACATCAATGAGCGTACATCATTTATATGTTCCTGAAATGCCTAATGGGCTCGATATCGTTATTTATGAACTCGTTTTCCCGGCCCTTAGTTTACTATAACTTTAACCTGCAAAATAAATCTCAAAAATGTAAGATTTTATCTTGATAAGGAGCAAAACGATTCACGTCGTTGGTTGAACATGAAGCAGCTCATGCAACCTTGTCACCACTGCCTCTCGGAAAATTCCGAACTACTTCCAAATGGACTGAATAGTCATCCTCAGGCACATTGATGTCGTAACTATCATATGAATATCAATCGAAGATCACTATACATGGAAGTAGAGAGATTATTTGAACATAAAAACGGAAAGGATTCAGAAAGTTCCGTAGATGCTATAACAAACCCCGCCTTCAGCTCCTTCAAATAAACAGTTGCTATCGTTGAACCAGTCAGCATAGGTTTCTTACACATTAATTCGCTGCATATACACTACATATACTGAAATCAGATATACTCTCCGAGACTTTTCTTCCAATGTTCCCTTTTCTTCTGATGTTGCTTATACATATACATACTGCAACGTCGACGTAGGAGAAAGAACATTTTAGGTCAAACCCAGACAATAGATGAGTTTACGTCTGAAGTTTCTAAATAATGGAATCGTGGTTGTTTTGACGTCGTGGAGAATTTGATGTATATTCGAATATTTCAGAGTCTTCGGTGATGTAGTGCCTAGTGGAAAGTTTATATTTTATTAGTCTTTTATAAATTTTTTTATGTATATTCGAATATTAAACGGACACGTGTCACCATATTAGACCTCCTACATTTACATATCTATTAGTTAGTTTAAGTTAGTAAATAATTACTAATCATTATATGTTTCGCCGCAATTCATTATTTAAGAAAAAAAAAATTAAAATGCGTAGAATAATTTGACGTGAATAAAAGACACCGCTTTCTACTAAACTATATTATTATTATTATTATTATTATTATTATTATTATTGGTATTGTTTTCTTTAATATTTGAAAAGTGGTATTAACGCATTAACAAATAAAAAGTAAAACAAAATATCAATGTTGAATAATCATTATCTAACAAATATTAAGTTTGTGGAAAAAGTTTTGACAACTATCAACATTGCCCGTGAACGTTTCTTGTGCGACTTTTGATCTATTCATTTGAATATCATCATGAACAATTAAGTTCAGTTTTTGTCCTTGCAATAAATAATGATTGCGTACCAAATAAAGAAAAAAGACTTGCATCACCATACCTCTAATGAAACTCAAAATATGTTGTCTCCATTATTTAATTTTAAATCATTTTAACCATATGAATATGAATGAACTTTCAAATAATTGCAAACCCAAATAATTGAAGAAGAATACACTTGACTGGCATGACTTACTTGAGGGAACTGTATGGACTGCCAGGAACAGAACACTCGTTGTCCAGTACTTGTGAGATTGTTAGATTTTTTTTGGTTGATTTAATTAATTGATAAACAAAAAAAAACATGTTTTAATGATAAATAATGTGAGAGTGTAGGTTAGATAACATCTAGTTAATATATATATATATATATATATATATCTTTAATTGATATATTCTATAAAAATTGTTAAAAATGACTTTTGGTAAAAATAACAAGTTTATCTTAGTTTAAGATTATATTAGTGAATTGTTTTTTGTAAGTTCACTTATTTTGTGATAGAAATGAGAATAATGAGAGTTAGAACTTAAAAGTAATTCATTAATTTGTAATATAGTTTCAACAACTTGATTGGTTTTTACTTTAGACAAAACTATTTTTGCAATTCTCGTGTTTGACACCATTCCTCCCTCAGAGGGCTTCGGGGCATCTTCGCCGTTCCCTCAGAGAACTCCGGCTTTTCTCAGTTCGGGCTCGTGGTACTGAGCTTCTTCCATTTTCCACTTGCACCAACAGTTCTTCGACGATGTTTGGTATTTCTTCACCAGTGACCTGAATAAATCACCTTCCTTTAACCCGTCGTGCAACGCCCCGATGAACAACTAGGGTGCAGGGTTGGGTACCTCCATCTTGACGTGATTGGACGCCGTAGAGCTCTCTTTCTACGTCTACCTTATGTTCAATAATTTCACTACCGAAAAAAGTCGTCTATGGCCACTGGAGAAATATTTCAAGAAGTTATTGGTAAGGTCTTGGAAGCTCCGTATCTCTCCCGGAAGCAGCAAGGTGAACCATTCTTGAGCTCATTTTGTTAAAGTAGTGACAAAAGGCCGACAGTTCACATCGTCACCTATTGATAAGTGCAGCATTCCTCTCGAAGCTTGCCACATGATCCTTGTGTTGTCCCCTTCCATCGTACTTGCTCATCTCAAAGAAGCGGAAGTGCCGGGCAAGGATACTTTGGGGGAGATCCTCGAGGAACAAAGTGGTGCTTCTCTCGGGCACGCTAGGTCCTGGAGCCTACGAATCTCTTCCTTCATGTTTTCCTTTTCGACCGCCTGCTGCTCGCCCATTCTTACCTCCTGCAATGCCGTGTTTATCATCCCAACTATATTTCCATGCATTGCCGGTTACCATCGGGTGCCCGATCGTTTCCAACAACCACCATATAAGTTTCTTTTCTACGACAAATCAAAATATTTTGACAGACGTCGCCAAATATGATGCCGTTGGAAAATGGATCCACCGCGAGATAGCATACAAACTTCCGCTTGAATAAATGCCGCTCCTCTAGCTGGAAACTATCTAACAGAGTTAGCTGGAAACTTCATTCAAGAGGGTAGTACCTTTTTGATGAGTTTAAATGACTATTGTAAAAATGGAATCTGAAAGTGAAATAGTAAAGGTGTCGACAGATGGACCACTCTAGGAGTGACTGGCGATATTTCTAGTTTCCTAAGGGACATACCTGGTCCTCGGTGTTTTGTACCATGTTCCGCATTTTCCAGCTTTCGTGCTCTCTGCTACAGTCCGCATCTCCCATGATCTCACGTTCTTTCTACTCATCTACTTTATCCCATGTTCTCTTGACTGCGTGCGAGAAGGAGGTCATGCACGGCCACGATCCTTTACCATATCTTCCTCCTTCTTTTGATGTCCCAAGCAACCGTGCCAAATTCCCCTGTCCGGTCCTCGGGAAACTCTCTCAAAGGTAACACACTAATACTTCTCTTCCTCGGGATTGTTGACCATTTATCTCCCTCATCCCGAATGTCCATCTTTGAGAGGAAGGCAAAAATAGCGATAATTTAAAATAGAAGTGCAAATATAGTGAACTTTTTAACAATGTTGCAAAACTAAGCAACTTTTTCACTTTTAATTATTATTTTTTCACTTTGACCACAAAACTATTTCAAATTACAGCTCTCCACTCTCATTACTACTAATAAGCAATATTTTATGGCTAATTATATTTTGAAACCCAATTAAATTTAATGACTTACAATTAAAATATTTTAATTAAACCTAATCCCCTTTGCATTGACTCGCATCAAGCAATACCGATTAATAGAACATCAATCTTTATAGAAATATCACTTTGTTACTTAAAAAATATAAATATGATCACAAGAACAAGAAAACATAGTCGAACGTTCCTTTGAAGTTATCATGGACGATAAAGACAACCACACCACCAATCTACACTAGCTTCGAACAAATATCATCATTTATCAGGCTATTTTCTCGGTTCCATATAACTGATTTATCTTTATTTTGTTTTAAGAATGATTTCTTTTGTGACATTCGCCTTTGTTCCTGAAAATTCAGTTTTCAATTTGCAGAAATTATGTCGAATTCAGTTATTGTGACATTCGACTACGTTCGAATAGGTTTTTTTATTCTTCTAATCTTCTTTATAAAAGAAACGAAATAAAAATAATAAAAGAATGATATTCTCTATAATGTTGATTCTCGTCGTTTGCAAGGCAAATAGGATTATGTTTTAATTAAAATATTTTAATTGAAAGTAATTAAATTTAATTGGAATTAAAAATATAATTATCAATGAAATATTGCTTATTAGTAGTAATAAGATGGAGAACTGTAATTTGAAATAGTTTTGTGGTCAAAGTGAAAAAATAATAATTAAAGTGAAAATGTTGTTTAGGTTTGCAACATTGTTAAAAGGTTGACTATATTTACACTTTTAAAAATATCACTATTTTAGCCTTTTTCTCGTCCATCTTTGAGGATCTCGGGCTAAATCCGCGAGGGACCACCAAGACACCCCTGGGGTGATTTCTGGAAGTGCTGAGGCTTCAACCCCTCAAGGAAGGAGACCCCGAGGGGTCCGAATCTACCTCGCACATAGTAATTCTTTTGAGATGATGGTTAGGTTTGTTATACGGACTTCGAAGTGTTTTTTCGTTGACTTGGCGAAATCCGAAGGTAAAAACATTGTTGATAGAAAAAAATTAAAAGATCTAAACTGATGCTACCTCTCTAAATCATTAGCACGAATTGGTGAAAAATAGGGAGGGAAAAAGAATGAGCTCGTGAAGATTCATTGTGTTGATAGATTACGAGACTTCACTAAGAAGCGAGGCCGAAATGTGTTGATTGGATGTTTTATTGGAGCAGAGAGTGAGCAAAGTTTCTGCAAAAAATTCATAGCTCGTGATTTTAATGGTTCGATATAACTGGTCAAGTCTGGATTTTGAGCAAGTATATTAAGGGGCCATGGGTTTCTCGAAGGCGACATGAATATTTGGGGGTTTTATTGCCCTAAATGCATATATGTTCAAATGTAAATATATTAATTTATTTTTATTACATATTCAGACTCATGTCAGTTCCGTTTGTATTTGGGGCATGTCAAAAAAGAAAATTAATAATAACTAAATGTAAAACAAAATAAAAACTATGTAAAATACTCATCGAGGGAAGAATACTCATAAAGAGAGAATAATCCTTTTTTTTTTTATCTTTTCCAGCTGTTGAGAAACGCGAGCCTAAAAATCACAAGAGAATCGCCGGAGGTCGCCCGAAAGAGCTCAGTTGGAGCAAATCGAAAAGAAGCTAAGGTTGCGTCTGGATTGGCGTATTTGAACGAAATCGCGTGATTTGAAATTATGAAATTCAAAATCGTAACTTGAATCCAAATTCACTATTTGGCAAACGTTAGGATTTCGAAAATCGGATACAAAACATAGCTCGACGCAAGCTCGTGAAGCTCGTCGAACTAGATTTCTAACTTTTTTCGAAATTAATTTTTAAAAAGTACAAAATAAAACAAAATAAAAATCATGAATAAAATATATAAGGTCGTGAGCCGGCTTGCGAGCTTTCGAGCGCCCACGAGTGAGCTCGAGCTCTAGCTGGCTCATTCGCGAATCCATGACGAGCTCGAGTCGGCTCATCGAGCTTGCTAATTGGCTCGATTCATTGTCCACCTCCTAATAATAATAATTATTATTATTTTAATTTTTTGGTAAGAAAAACTTCATTACCACCAGGAATATTCCGAGGTTACATCACAACTCCTTTCACAAACATACTATATGTGGGGGTATATCTCAAATTGATTGATTAATGACATACCTAAAACATTTGTCACCAAAGCAGAATCTAGCCGCCGTCTTTATGTCTTTATCCGATTGGAGCAAGCCACAACAGGTACTAATCTTCCATCTAACTTCTTGCTTGATCTTGTACGCTTCTCAGTAGCAGTCGCTGAATTAGAACCATGGACCCGCCCATTTCTTTCTTTCCACAAGAAGTACATCATAGCTGCGGAACTGGTAAACGTTATTTTATTCCACAACTTGTGGCCTCCAACAATATTCTTCGCGCATTTGCACCACATCTTGTACTCCGTACGTATGACAGGTCATTCAATTACACTGAGATAATTCTTACAACTTCACTGCTATAGGAACACCTAAAGAAAATATGCTCAATATTTTCGTCTGTGGCCGAGATGACTGCTGCCAGCTTCCAAAATAGGGATCCTCGCGTTATCAACCTATCAAAGGTGAGCAATTTCCTGTCACCATCAACTATATTATGAGGCAATGTTTTGGAACGTTATATTTGTTCCAGATAATTGCCCTATATGGGAATGCCCTCTCAGCCCCCACCAGCCACTTATAGCCAGATCTCACTGTATAAAGTCCTGTGGTAGAATGTAGCCATTGATAAACGTACTTTAATACGTTTATTGCACTATTTATTTGGGTAATAATAGAGCTTTAGTAATCAATTTATGCACATATCCGCTCTATTTACACTTGTTTTAATATTGAAGGACCTTAGGACGAAAAAGGAGCAAAAAAGGAGCAAGTGTGAAGATATTACGGAGGTGTCACGGCTGTGACACATCGGGCACGAAGCCGTGAAAGCGGACAGAAAGCTACCTCCAACGATGAAGACAAGAGTCACGGCCGTAACTCCTATTGCACTAGGCTGTGACAATGGGCAGTGAGCTAAGGAAGGCCGGACCGCATACGTCACGGCTGTGACTACCTAATGCACAAGGCCGTGAAGGTGGGCAGAGAGCTAGTACGAAGTCATTCACGGCCGTGAAGATCAGTTCACTTGGCCGTGACATAGGGCAGAGAGCGACGCGAAGCAACACGATGATTGTCACGACCGTGAAGGTCCAATGCCCAGGCCGTGACACTTACGAAAATCAGTATAAAAGCCCGATTGCGATTCAAAAAGAGAAAAGACCGATCAGAACTTAACCCTAACATATCAGAGATGAAAAAAGATGCCAAGAACGGAGAATTCCACTCGAGAAGCGTAAGAGACGGATCAACGACGAAATCACGCCGAATTGAACGAGGAACAAAGATTGACCCACAATTCCATCCCTGATTCATCAGTACTCAAGATCATGAGTCTTCCATCCCTGTTTTCTATTTCCTTCGTTGTTTTCCCGTTAATTATGAGTAGCTAATTCCCTTATATGTTTGGGAGTAGATGAACGCTACGTTAATTCGTATTTAAGATGTATGTTTATCGTGACTCGTATGTTTTGACTATTTATCGATCTACGAATTGTTTCTTCGCTTTAATATGTCTATGTGTTAAAGTGAATGTGTGGAAAATCCTTTAGGGTGACAGATAAACAACGATTAGGCTGTTCGTAGAAGATAGGATTCAAGTATAGGGTGAAAGCAAATACTCGATCCTCGCCGTTAGTAATTACTGAATATTAGATTCCCGCGAGTGTTTAGGGCGACATCAAAGTCGTGAGTGGGTAGGAAATTACTGCTATCTAGTCAAAAATCACGTAGGAACGATATTTCATTGTCTTAGTCGATAATACATAACGGGATTCGAATCCCGAGCACATCTCCATCATCTCAAAGCACTCTTATCAATTTAGGCTTATTCTCTTAGTCGCTCTTAATTTAGGATTGATGTGTTAGGATAATTCGTAAAACAATCTGCGCACTTTATTTAGGCTTGATATCGAGTCGATAGGTTATTACTAGCAATCAGTCCATTCCTCGTGTTCGATACTCGTTTACTCACTTTACTGCACTACAAATGATAGGTCCACTGCCTATCTCATGTCGGTGATAGTAATTAGGTATTCATTTGTATAACTTGTCGCACTTGCACATTATATTAGCACACTACATGTCGATCAGCCATCGGTCATTGTTGTAACCATCCACAAATAGTATTTTGATCTTGTTAAGCTTCCGCCAGTGCCAATTGTAGTACAAGTGAGTGTTGTAGGCCCAAGAATCCATACCTTTGATATACACTCCATTGATCTACCCATAGTTGTCAGTCTTACTTGCAACTGTTGGGGTGGGCCCGATTAATCGACGCCGGCTCCCGAACAGCGCAACGTAGTGATAGCGGAAGCGCGTTTTGAACCGAGCGGCGTAGGGTGCCGAATTTTCGATTTTCAACATCTAAATTCGACTTAGCGCCCTTCAGCTTCTCCCGAGTGCTCAAGATACTTCTTTGAGCCTCAGGAGACCATGTCTAATTCGAACTTCTCACATTCGAATTTAATACAAATTTATTTGAATTAATAATTTCATTCCAAACTAGTTCGAACAAAGCGGCAGCCGACAGTGTTTCGACTATTTGGCGACCGAAACGATTTCCGACCGATACCAAATTTCCCAAATTGATTCTACACTTCCCGACGATTGCAACGAGGGGTCTTTCGAATCATTCCGATGTCGTTTGGTATTTTTTCGCAAAATCAAAACAGTTGTTCAAAATTTTCAATTCGATTAAAGATCAATACCAAATTTTCCAGATTGATTCTACACTTCCTGGCGATCGTAACAAGGGGTCTTTCGAATCATTCCGATATCGTTAGGTATTTTTCGTAAAATCAAACCAGTAAGGTTCGAAATATACCGTCGGTATACGTGAATGCACCTCGGATGGACGTCGCAACACTTCGTCTGGCTCCCGGGGCTTCCGGGATAGATTGTCACGCCGGTATGACCTTGATCGAACCTCCGAGACTGCTCCCGATGACTAGACGCAACTGGTTTGGGCGTCGGGACTCGTCAAACGATCCCATGGCTTGACGTGGCTTAACAAGTTCTAACTTCAACTCACTTTGTTTCTTTTCTCTCTACTTTATTTGTTGAGAGAAAAAATACCAAGTACTTAGGCTTAGTAACCCCTCATGTTGGATCTTCTAGTTCTCATTTTTGCATGCTCACCTTTGTAGTAAAATTCCACTAAGGTTTGTTTATTATATTTTTAAGTGAGACACTTGTCTTGACTCAAAGTGAGTCACTTGCCACCTCAAGCTATGTGGCAAGCCATGGAATTCTCCACATGTCCAAGACCATGCAAAATTTCAAGTAATTCCATGTAGGCCCTTTAGGTTTTTAAATTCTCAATTTAGTCCCTCAATTTTAAGTAATAAAATAATTAAATCCAATCTAATTATTTTATTTACAATTGAGCCTCATTTAGTTAATTAATTAAGCACTTAAGACAATCTCAAGTCCTAATTATCCCCGTGACCGTCACCGGAATTTAATTAAATTATCGACACCTCGTGTCAACTATGCCACTACCTCAACGAATCCCATTCGTTAGGTTCCAGAGAAAAGCCCGCCGTTTTCGTTCAAGTTCATTACCATTTTTAAGCGCGACTCTCTAGGTCCGTCTCAACTGGCACGGGAGGAATCCGCGAGTCCCGGTATTCGCCTAGCCAATCCTGCGGTACCGGACAGATCCCAGTTGAGAACGAATTTTGATCTAATCGAAATTCGAGCAAACCGACTATAGTGTATTCATTTAAATACATCTTACGCCTTTCACTTGCGTCCCGGTTAGGTGAGAGCCATGTAAATGTCAAACTCACTAACCGAACACTATGTTATAATTGAGACCGACCCGATTATTTAAACTCCGCTCCGTATCTAATACGAGCGAGCTTACCAGGCTTCGGCCGAAGGCTTTACAATCGTCGTTCTCCAATTACCTCATAGGACGTTAACCTATACGAATATAGGCAGTGAATCCCGATAGCAGTCAAAGCCCGGCAATCACCTCCGTAAAGTCAGTTGCGTTTCGTCGCTGGCCCGTGTCCCATCTCCGAACAGTTGCGGACCTAGCCAACTAGCGACAAACCGAAATCGCGAAAGCAAATCCGTCAGTGACCCTATCGGTCTGAGGCTGCTATAGTCATTCGTTCAATCATTGACAGCATCCTAGTCATGTGATCAAGACGAATACGAGCCGAATGTCCGAATACGCGATCTCTGCGATCACCGATATCTCCATCACGACCCACAACCTCTCAGGTAATCGGTGACACTACCGATACTATGTGGTCGTCAATGAATAAGTCATATTCGGATATCTAGTCACCCACCTAGAATCCTTAGACTTACGGACTTTTTATTTAATGCTGAGATAAGGACCGTCCGGTGTCTCCTCCCTCGTCCCCACGAGAATCAGACGTCCAACTCAAACATTTGGGTGTTATTTATTTATCGCACCGCCAGATGCCAAGCAGATTTTAAATTCGATAAATAAATAATAATGCCTTTATTATAATGAAAATAATATTCACTACTTTATTTTAACAGTATATACAAAAAACTGTCTATCGACCCATACATCATTGTGCGCCCTATACTATTCCTAGTCCTCGTATGGCATTCCGAGGGCACACTCCCTAACAGCAACATCCCAAATCTGCTTACCGATCAATGCATTATTCCACTTTTCACAGTTATTGATATTCAGGCTCCCGCGTTTCTTGCTTTGGCACACCACATCCCATCTAATAAGGGCAGTATGCTTACCACCAGAACCACAGCTCCATAAGTACTCCCTGCACATCTTATCGACTTGTTTCACGACAGCTTTGGGCAAGATATAGAAAGAACCCCAATATCCATGAAGAGTCATCAGCACATAATTCACTACTTTATTTTAACAGTATATACAATAATATTCCTAGTCCTCGTATGGCATTCCGAGGGCACACTCCCTAACAGCCTCCCACTTGCACTCGAATGCCATGTGCTGCACCTAATGCCAGTCACAATGGTATCGTAGGCCCATCTTGTCCAGATGCTGTTCCATAACTGCTTGGGACAAGGGCTTCGTAAGTGGGTCCGCCACGTTTTCCGCGGTGGCGATTTTCTGCACGGCGACCATCCCGTTTTCAACGAACTCACGTAGTACGTGATAATTTCTCTCAATATGTTTGGATTTGCTATGAGATCGTGGTTCCTTTACCTGCGCGACTGCGCCGCTATTATCGCACCAAAGTGTAAGCGGTCTGTCCGCAACTGGTACCACAGTAAGTTCCTCCAAAAACTTTTTCATCCAAACTGCTTCTTTAGCTGCCTCTGAGGCTGCTATGTATTCTGCCCCACACGTGGAATCGGCAGTCGTGCTTTGCTTGGAGCTTCTCCAAGATACTGTCCCACCGTTGAGCACGAATACAAAACCTGAAGTAGATTTTCGGTCATCCACGTCCGACTGGAAGTCCGAATCAGTGTAACCTTCTACTTCTAGTCCCGCTCCTCCATAGACAAGTGTTAAGTCTTTAGTTCGTCTAAGGTACTTAAAAATATTCTTAACGGCTGTCCAGTGTCCTTCCCCTGGGTTTGCCTGAAACCGACTAACCACGCTCACAGCGTAGCCAATGTCCGGCCGTGTACACAACATTGCGTACATCAGACTACCCACTGCAGACGCATAGGGTATCCCACTCATCCGTCGTCTGTCTTCCTCACTTTGAGGTGACATTGCTTTCGACAAATGGACCCCATGTCGCATAGGTAAGAACCCTCTCTTAGAGTCATCCATTCTGAATTTCTTCAGGATTTTCTCTAAGTAAAGGGCTTGAGATAAGCCGATCGTTCTGTTCGCTCGATCCCTGAACAAGCGAATACCGAGTATATACGTCGCTTCTCCCAGATCTTTCATGGAGAACTCAGTAGCCATGCTTTCACCGACGAGAGCATCCCGATGTCATTTCCTATCAAAAGGATATCATCCACGTACAATACAAGGAACGACACCATACTCCCACTGCTCTTTCTGTAGACACATGGCTCATCTACATTTTTCTCGAATCCGAAGTTCCGAACTGCTTCATCGAAACGTAGGTTCCAGCTGCGAGAGGCCTGTTTCAGTCCATACATGGACCGATTCAGTTTGCACACTTTTGTGAGCATCTGCATGCGACTCAAAACCTTTTGGCTGCTCCATATAGATCTCCTCCTTGAGGAATCCATTAAGGAACGCCGTTTTGACGTCCATCTGCCAATCTCATAATCATAGTGCGCAGCTATTACGAGCATTATGCGGATAGACTTGATCATGGCTACAGGCGAGAAAGTCTCCTCATAGTCGACTCCCTCCTTTTGGTTATAGCCCTTGGCAACCAACCTGGCCTTATATGTCTCAATATGTCCGTCAGATCCAATCTTTCTCTTGTATATCCATTTACAATCGATTGGTCTAAAACCGCTCGGTAGGTCTACAAGAGTCCAGATTTTGTTAGAGTACATTGAGTCCATCTCAGCCTGCATAGCTTCAACCCATCTCCTTGAGTCAACATCGGATATAGCTTGATCGAAAGTAGCGGGATCTTCTCTTAGAAGTCCTATAGTCGCAACATAATTTTGTTCGACGTGTGACATGCCATACCGCTGGGGTTGGTGTGGCACCCTTTCTGATCGTCGCAAGACTGGTTCGCTCGGACCATCCGATTCCAAATCCTGTGAGGGTGTTTCGATCGACTGCTCCTCGAGAGTGACCTCTCGGCCAAAGCCACAGTCTCGAATGAACTCATCCTCGAGAAAGTGTGCGTGTAGGCCCACGACGATCCTCTGATCATCGTGAAAACAGAATAGGTACCCCATAGAGTCTTCGGGGTAACCTATAAAACGTCCTTTCATTGACCTAGACTCCAATTTGTCTGTTTTCAACTTTTTGACATAGGCGGGGCAACCCCAAATCCTAATATGTGATAAGCTGGGTAAACGACCAGTCCATATCTCATACGGAATGCCGTTAACAGACTTCGAGGGACATCGGTTTATGGTATACGCCGTTGTCAAAAGCGCGTGTCCCTACAATGACATCGGTAAATCCGTATAGCTTAACATAGAACGAACCATATCTAATAAAGTTCGGTTTCTACGTTCGGCCACGCCATTCAACTGTGGCGTACCGGGCGGAGTCATCTGTCATAATATACCATTCTTCTTCAAGAACTGGTCAAACTCGACACTCATGTACTCGCCTCCTCGATCCGATCGAATGGCTTTAATGAGTTTCGACGTTTGCTTTTCCACTAATGCCTTATACTCCTTGAACCTTTCAAGAGCATCAGCTTTATACCTCATCAGATACACGAGTCCGTAACGACTGTGATCATCTGTGAAGGTCATAAAATAGTGGAAGTCACCCCGAGCCTTCACATTGAATGGCCCGCAAACGTCCGTGTGAATCAAACCGAGAATTTCCGTAGCTCTATTAAATGTCCCGGTGAAGGGTGATCAGGTCATTTTACCTTGGGTGCCCGTCAGTCTGGGGATGATATGCAGTACTGAACACGAGCTTAGTACCCATTGCTTTCTGTAAGCTTTTCCAGAAGTTCGATAGAAATCTCGAATCTCGATCCGAGACAATAGAGATTGGGATTCCATGGAGTCGAACAATTTCCTGAATATATAATTCAGCATACCTTTCCATGGAAAAAGTGGAGCTGATAGAAATGAAATGGGCTGATTTGGTTAGGCGATGAACAATCACCCAAATGGCATCGTGGCCTTTCATTGTCTTAGGCAAACCAACGACGAAGTCCATCGTGATATGGTCCCATTTCCATTCGGGTATCGGTAAGGGTTGTAGGGTTCCAGCGGGTCGCTGGTGTTCTGCTTCGATCAGTTGGCATGTCATACAACTGCTTACGAACGTGGCAATATCCTATTTCATTCCCGGCCACCAATACGTGACTCGCAAGTCTTGGTACATTTTGGTCAAGCCCGGGTGCACTGAGTACGTTGTTGCGTGTGCTTCTGTCATTATTGTTCGCCGTAACTCTTCATCATTGGGTACGTATAGTCGATTCTTGTATAGTAAGATTCCATGTTCTCGAATTTTGAAGTCCTCAGATAGCGCATCTTTCACCTCCAGATAAAATTCGTCCTCTTCTTGTGCTTTCCTGATTCGCTCTAGCAACGTAGGCTGTAGAGTCAACATTGCTAGTCTCGCTTCAACTTCACCTAAGTCAACCACTTCTACTCCAAGTCTGTGCAACTCTGTGTTTATCGCCTTTCGGCTGAGCGCGTCTGCGACTACATTTGCTTTGCCCGGATGATAATTGATAATGCAGTCGTAGTCTTTACGAGCTCCAGCCATCGTTGCTGTCTCATATTCAGCTCTTCTGGGTGAAGAAATATTTCAGACTTATGGTCTGTAAAGATTTCGCACCTTTCTCCGTAAAGGTAGTGTCTCCAAATCTTTAAAGCGAAGACCACTGCTGCTAATTCCAGGTCATGGGTCGGGTAGTTCTTCTCGTATTCCTTCAATTGTCTGGAGGCGTATGCGATTACTTTACCATTCTGCATCGACACGGATCCCAGTCCGTTTTTCAAGGCGTCTCTATAGACTGAGAATCCTCCCGTTCCTGATGGTATTGTCAAAATCAGAGCCGAGGTGAGACGTTTCTTCAGCTCCTGGAAGCTTTGTTTGCACGTTTCAGTCCACTTGAAGGGCACATTCCTTCTAGTCAAGTTCGTCAGAGTAGAAGCGATACTAGAGAAATTAGCTATGAACTTACGGTAATATCCCGCAAGTCCTAAGAAGCTTCGAACCTCGGTTGGAGTAGTCGGTCTTGGCCAATTATTTACGGCCTCGATCTTATTCTGGTCCACAGAGATTCCATTCCTAGAAATCATGTGTCCCAAGAAAGCTACTTGTTCGAGCCAAAATTCACATTTCTTAAATTTGGCGTAGAGCCGTTTCTCTCGCAGGATCCCTAAGACGATTCGTAAATGATCCTCGTGTTCTTCCTTCTTCTTAGAATAGATTAGGATATCGTCAATAAAGACGATTGCAAAACGGTTGAGATAGTTTTTAAAGACTCGGTTCACAAGGTCCATGAATGCAGCAGGGGCATTTGTCAGTCCGAAGGGCATGACCAAAAACTTATAATGGCCGTACCTCGTACTGAATGCTATTTTAGGAACATCTATCTCCCTGATCTTTAGCTGATGGTATCCCGAACAGAGATCGATTTTCGAGAATACTGTAGCACCTTGTAGCTGGTCAAACAGATCATCGATCCTTGGTAACGGGTATTTATTCTTGATCGTGATCTTGTTCAACTCCCGATAGTCGATACACAGTCGCATCGACCCATTCTTCTTCCGTACAAATAAGACTGGCGCTCCCCACGGTGAAAAGCTGGGTTGAATAAACCCTTTCTGCAACAAGTCCTCTAATTGTTCTTTCAATTCTTTCAGTTCGTTCGGCGCTAAGTGATAAGGAGTTTTAGAGATTGGGGCAAATCATGGGATCAGATCTATCGTGAATAGTATTTCTCGATCAGGGGGTAACCCCGGGAGATCATCGGAAAATACATCAGTATACTCGTTGACTATCGGTACGTCCTTCAGTTCTGGCTGAGGTAACTCCTCTGCCTTCACCACATACACGAGATAAGACTCACAATCGGATCTCAATAGTCATTGAGCCTTCACCGCAGAGATTCGTGGAATATGATTCAGAGCGATTTTACCCAAAAAACTGAACACCTCTTCCTTGGGCAGGTGAAATTATGACCTTCTTGTTACAATCTATAATGGCTCCGTATTTCGAAAGCCAATCCATGCAAAGATACATCGCAGTCATTCATTGGGATCACAATCAGGTCGACGCTCAAATTTTTACCCTCAACGTCCACGGAACATCCTTTTAGCACTTGGTTAGTGCGCGTTGGATCACCGTGTGGTAAGGTAACCACATAATTGTACTCAGATAAGGTAGGAGAAACTCCCACTTTTTCCACATACTTGGTCGACACAAACGAATGTGTGGCACCAGAGTCCATTAACACAGAAGGCACATCACAGATAGTCAATGTACCCGTTACTACCGAAGGGTTTGCTTCAGCCTCCTCGTTCGTCAAAGTAAAAACACGTGTTGGTACCGGTGGAGGTCGGATTAAAGGTTGATTTGGAGCTTGTGGTATTTTCTCGTTACAGACCCTGGCATAGTGGCCAATCTTTCCACACCGAAAACACTGGGGAGTTGGGTTTGGTCTTGTCCCATGGCATACTCCGTAGTGGTAGCGTCCACAATATCGACACTGAGGTACAGTGTTTGGGGGTCGGTTTGAAACGTTAGCTGGTCCTTGGTTTGGCCTTGGCCTCCAATTCTTTTGGCCCGGTTGATTTCCGCGAAAGTTTGGTGCCTTTCCAAAGAACTGGCTTTTCTGATTCCCTCCTCCTTGCTGCCCTTCTGTTCTTCGCTTTGCATCCCGAGCCTTTGTAACTCTAACCTCTGCCTGCTCATCTAGGATTGCACGTTCAGCGATACGGGCATAAGTCTTCCCTTCCGTATTGTACATACTTAAGCTTTGGAAGATCTCGGGTTTGAGACCCTCCAGGAAACGTTCAATCTTCAGCTCGTTAGTGGCCACTATATGCGGTGTGAACCTAGATAATTGCTCGAATTTGCGTATGTATTCTGCCACCGACATTTCTCTTTGCTTGAGGTTTATGAACTCATTCAGCTTCTGCGCTCTATCAGGCGCGGTAAAGTACTTGCCCCAAAAGAGCATTTGAACCTATCCCAAGTCATAGTAGTGGGATCCTCGAGCACCTGAATGGTGTCCCACCAGTAGCTCGCATTCCCACGTAACATGAAGGTGGCACATGTCACCTTCTCAGTAGCAAGAAGATGACTAGCGCGGAACATATTTTCAATAGTTCTGAGCCAATCCTCCGTGTCAGTAGGATCGGCAGCCTTCTAAAAGGCAGTGGGATTTAGTCTACGGAACCTCTCCCCAGAAGCTTCTACACGTTCTAATCCTGGGGATGCATGACGTTCCGAGGAATTCTGATGGTGAATTAGGTCGTTAATCTGATCTGACTGTCACCGGATCAGATCAGTTAATTGGTGGATGGTAGAGCAGTCCTCATTCGGTGGGGACTCTCGGCATTCGCAACTACTACAATTATTCATAGAAAGCACATGTATCATGTATCACATAATTACAAAATCAAATATTGAACTTACAGGCCAGGCTGATTCTCCAGGCTTTTGAGCGGCAGTACATGGACAGTCTTCGGAATCTAAAGCCTACGCTCGGATACCACCTGTGGCGACCCTACTTTTCTAATTATGATTAGTGGCGAATTTCCGCAACATAAGCCGCCGAAGGCCCGTCTAATTAAAACTTTTTCCTAAAATAATATATATTAACATAATAATCTGCCCACAACGTTATCAGTATACATGGGCCAAAGCCCCAAAATATCAAAAGAGCAAAAAGCCCTAAAGCCGCTCCACAGGTCTTCATCCATGTACCGCCCCGCCCTCAAAAGTCCGTGGAGCACCGCCACCAGCCGCCTCAGTCTCGACGCATATCAGCGTCAGACTCAGTACCTACAACACGTAAACACTGAGCAATTTGCTCAGTAGGTGAATAAAATGCATGTATGCAAGTGTGCACTCAACCACAATCCCAATATCTCACAACATGATATAATGCACACTCTTCTTTTCCCACATTCCTATTTCACACAACACAGGGCCCTAGGTTAGGCTCGACACCTCCGCGCGCAATAGACTACTGGGAGGCCACCCCCAAGTCTCGCGGCTAGCTCCGCCGGTAGTGCACTGGTCGATCACGTCAATATCCTCCTACCAGGTTGTATATCTCCCGCACCAATCAAAAATCCCATCGGGCGGTATGCACCTCGAATCGATCACGTTCGAGTAGACAGATCGATCGCGTCTGTCTCCGCCAGGTGCCCAGTAAGCCCAATCTCGACTCCTCTAAGAGTCGCCAATCACAAACATCTCATTCTACCCCCGTACGTCAATATCTCATATTTTACCGCACACCATGGTATAACCATCTCACGCCCTAACGTGATATGCACATGCCATGCATATAAAAATACATAAAACATGATTTCATAAAATGTACGTACATCAGGTAAATCACGAAATCATCGGATCACATGAAAACACATAATTCACGTATGTGTTTACGTATTGTAGATGGATGATCCACCTACCTGTCCTCCTGCTAGCGTCAAATAAAGCGATTTCGAAGGAAGGGCAAGCTAAGTCCCAGATCCATAGGCCCCTTCAAGATAGTTAAACGAGTCGGTGATGTTGCGTACCAGTTGGAATTACCGACTTCCTTATCACAAGTTCACGACGTATTTCACGTATCGACATTACGAAAATACGTCACGGACCCGAGTCATGTGATCCAGAACGAGCTTCTTTATCAACAGCTCAAGCCTGACTTGAGTTATGAAGAGAAGGCTGTAGAGATTTTGATGTACAAGTCGAAACGACTACGGAATAAGATTATTCTGTTAGTTAAGGTTTTGTGGCGGAATCAATCAGTTGAGGAAGCCACTTGGAAACGTGAGGATGAAATGAGAGTTCGTTATTCCAAATTATTCTAGTCGGTGTAATTTCGGGGACGAAATTCCTTTAAGGGGGAAGGATGTAATACCCGTAAAATTTAATACGGGACTCTGCCATAATTAATTTTTGTAACATTGTAAATTAGGAAGTTACTAAGAAATTTAAAATTCAAAGCAAGGATATAGATTTTAATCAATCCAAAAATAATTCAAAATTGGACCAAAGAGTTAATTGGAAACAATAATATTAGGAATAATGGATATGGTATGGGCCGAATAATGGCCCAAAATTTTCAAAACACGATTTAATAATCACGTTACTTACACTTGAGGAAAAATAGATCACCAACTTGTCAAATCTTACACTATTATCGAAAATTATAATGCTTATCTAAATACACAACAAATATCGAGGATCATTGTCAAGAAACCCTCATTTTATCCTATACCAACGTTGAGAAAATAAGAGTAGAACAGAGCCAAGAGTTTCAACAAGTTAGAAGATCTAAGTAAAAGGTCAAAATTAGGAGAAAGGTATGCACTAGTTCTTAAACTTATGTAAACTTTGGTATACTTAATTATAAGATATTATCCACACATGTATGTATGTCAACGTGAAACCTTGTTAGCCATATATGGTTCGATAGCTATCAAACCTGAGAAACCTTAGTTCCTTATGGGTTGGGAATAGTCATAAACATACATATGAAAATAATTCTAATAACATTTTTTTTTTGGAAATAATAATTCTAATAACTTCGAGACATATATTGAGTTTCAGAGTTCGGCAGATTCTACAGAAATTTAGTATTTTAAGGTGTACCGTATTATATGATTAGCATGATTCTTGAAGCTGGTTTTAATGATATACAAAGTCCAATTTAGGGTTTTTAAAGTAATCGGCCGATTTAGTTTGTATGATGTATAATGAGATTTAAGATAAATTGTCTTTTAGAAGAAATCGGGCAACTTAGAATGTGTAAAAATTGACCGAAACTAGGCTTAAGTATATAACCAATCGACCGATTCAATGACTTAGTGTAACTCGGCGATTTTGACTTGGGGACACCTCGAATCGAGTGACGCAACAATCATGAAGTCGGGCGATTTGTGATTAAGAAATCGGGCGAATTGATGAGTCACTCGGCGATTTTAAAATCGGGCGAAACGCACCATCGGCCGATTGGTATACCTCAAATTGAGGGATTTGGTGGTCGGCAGCCAATAAGGCGATTCCAGGCATACACAAATCGGGCGAAACTACGCATTGGACCTAGTCAATCGGACGATAAAGCCAAGTGCAAAATCGGGCGAATCATTGAGGACCACAAATCGCGCGATTCTTTTACTATTATCCCCAATATTAGTATTTTTTGGGGAAATGTTCACTAAAAACAGAGTACATCGGCATGAAGACGCACCCACCAGTAACAGGCTACTGGCTAACAAATGAATTAACCCACAAACTCACTACCATGCAATACGCCATTCACGACGTAGGGCAATACACTGCAAACTATACTTAGACGATATAGTGCTCAAGCGCATGCAAAGGAGACTTACTATAGTATCACTAATCATAGTAGCATCACGCTCACGACCCTCGCACCATCTTCTATTACGTTCCTGCCAGATATGGTTAACAAGCGACGCCAGTGCACGGCGATACACGCTTTGAAAGAGATGCCTTCCACGCCATTTCCTAGCAGCCCATTGTATTCCCAACGACCAATCACGGTGGGGCCAAGTCATTTTGATCGTGCGACGTAGCCTCATCAAGCAACGCTTGGAGAATGGGCAATCGAAGAACAAGTGCTGGATGGTCTCAACTATGCCCGTCTGACATAGGATGCATGTGGTGTCCCCAGCCGCATTCGCTATCCAAGGCTTTTCACGAGTCGCAAGTCTTCCCCTGATTCCCATCCAAAGGACAAATTCATGTCTTGGCACTCGCAGCGGGCCCCCAAACAGGCTAGCCCATTGCACTGGATCTCGCCGTAGGCGGAGAGAGGCCCATGCCAAGGTTGTTCGAGGTGGCGGTGGTGTACCTTTGCGAATCAGCGCGGCTGGTCTGGTTGGTAGATCACGCAAGGGCTGATCAACAGCTCCTCGACGCTCACCTTGCGCGTGTCCTAATTGACCACTGATCCGGCCAAAAAGCGTCCCTAATTCTGATGAGTTAATTCGTGACCCAAAAGACGGGTAGTCCCGTCGCACCGATTCAATAACAGCGATCGGTTGCTGTTCAAAACCTTCAATCGATGTGGATGATGAAAACGTGGAACCACACATTGAAGAAGTCGTCGACATCCTTTGCAAAGGATAAAAGTGACAACGAGGGGATGGGAAACAAAAAAAGTGCGAATCAGATCCTCCCCCTCCGGCTAGGGGTCCGGCGAGGAGGCAGCGACCGCCGGCCGACCGAGATCAGGCCGGATACAGCGGACGTGGTCGATATAAGGATTGAGCGGCATGAAATTTTCAAAAAACCCCTTTCCTCGTCTTCTTTTGCTTTTGATAATCTCCTTTCTTCTACTAATCGCGCGATTCAGAGTAATTAAAATCGGGTGTTGACTTAGAGTTGAACATAAGTCGGGCGAATTAGGTCATCTCAAGCTTAGAATATTTTAATAATTTATGATATAATTATTTGAGACTATACAGTTCAAGGCTTGATAAAAAAGATACTAATAATATTTATTATATTCAGAGGACCGACATATAGGGACTCCATCAGACCTTTTATTTGACGCTAGCAGGAGGAACGGTAGGTGGATCATCCATCTACAATACATAAACACATACGTGAATTATGTGTTTTCATGTGATCCGATGATTTTCGTGACTTACGTGATTTACCTGTTGTACGTACGTTTTATGTAAATCATGTTTTATGTATTTTTATATGCATGGCATGTGCATATCACGTTAGGGCGAGAGATGGTTATACCATGGTGTGCGGTAGGATATGAGATATTGACGTACGGGGGTAGAATGAGATGTTTGTGATTGGCGACTCTTAGAGGAGTCGAGATTGGGCTTACTGGGCACCTGGCGGAGACAGACGCGATCGATCTGTCTACTCGGACGTGATCGATTCGAGGTGCATACCGCCGGATGGGATTTTTGATTGGTGCGGGAGATATACGACCTGGTAGGAGGACATTGACGTGATCGACCAGTGCACTACCGGCGTAGCTAGCCGCGAGACTTGGGGTGGCCTCCCAGTAGTCTATTGCGCGCGGAGGTGTCGAGCCTAACCTAGGGCCCTGTGTTGTGTGAAATAGGAATGTGGGAAAAGAAGAGTGTGCATTATATCATGTGCGATATGGGGATTGAGGTTGAGTGCACACTTGCATACATGCATTTTATTCACCTACTAGGCAAATTGCTCACTGCTTACGTGTTGTAGGTACTGAGTCTGACGTTGATATGGGTCGATACTGAGGTGGCTGGTGGCGGTGCTCCACGAACTTTTGAGGGCGTAGCGGTACATGGATGAAGACATGTGGAGCGGCTTTAGGGCTTTTCGCTTTTTGATATTTTGGGGCTTTGGCCCATGTATAGTGATAACGTTGTGGACAGATTATTATATTGATATATATTATTTTAGGAAAATGTTTTAATTATACGGGCCTTCCGCGGCTTATGTTGCGAAAATTCGCCACTAATCATAATTAGAAAAGTAGGGTCGCCACAGGTGGTATCCGAGCGTAGGCTTTAGATTCCGAAGACTGTCCATGTACTGCCGCTCAAAAGCCTGGAGAATCAGCCTGGCCTGTAAGTTCAATATTTGATTTTGTAATTATGTGATACATGATACATGTGCTTTCTATGAATAATTGTAGTAGTTGCGAATGCCGAGAGTCCCCACCGAATGAGGACTGCTCTACCATCCACCAATTAACTGATCTGATCCGGTGACAGTCAGATCAGATTAACGACCTAATTCACCATCAGAATTCCTCGGAACGTCATGCATCCCCAGGATTAGAACGTGTAGAAGCTTCTGGGGAGAGGTTCCGTAGACTAAATCCCACTGCCTTTTAGAAGGCTGCCGATCCTACTGACACGGAGAATTGGCTCAGAACTATTGAAAATATGTTCCGCGCTAGTCATCTTCTTGATACTGAGAAGGTGACATGTGCCACCTTCATGTTACGTGGGAATGCGAGCTACTGGTGGGACACCATTCAGGTGCTCGAGGATCCCACTACTATGACTTGGGATAGGTTCAAATGCTCTTTTGGGGCAAGTACTTTACCGCGCCTGATAGAGCGCAGAAGCTGAATGAGTTCATAAACCTCAAGCAAAGAGAAATGTCGGTGGCAGAATACATACGCAAATTCGAGCAATTATCTAGGTTCGCACCGCATATAGTGGCCACTGACGAGCTGAAGATTGAACGTTTCCTGGAGGGTCTCAAACCCGAGATCTTCCAAAGCTTAAGTATGTACAATACGGAAGGGAAGACTTATGCCCGTATCACTGAACGTGCAATCCTAGATGAGCAGGCAGATGTTAGAGTTACAAAGGCTCAGGATGCAAAGCGAAGAACAGAAGGGCAGCAAGGAGGAGGGAATCAGAAACGCCAGTTCTTTGGAGGCACCAAACTTTCGCGGAAATCAACCGGGCCAACAGAATTGGAGGCCAAGGCCAAACCAAGGACCAGCTAACGTTTCAAACCGACCCCCAAACACTGTACCTCAGTGTCGATATTGTGGACGCTACCACTACGGAGTATGCCATGGGACAAGACCAAACCCAACTCCCCAGTGTTTTCGGTGTGGAAAGATTGGCCACTATGCCAGGGTCTGTAACGAGAAAATACCACAAGCTCCAAATCAACCTTTAATCCGACCTCCACCGGTACCAACACGTGTTTTTACTTTGACGAACGAGGAGGCTGAAGCAAACCCTTCGGTAGTAACGGGTACATTGACTATCTGTGATGTGCCTTCTGTGTTAATGGACTCTGGTGCCACACATTCGTTTGTGTCAGCCAAGTATGTGGAAAAAGTGGGAGTTTCTCCTACCTTATCTGAGTACAATTATGTGGTTACCTTACCACACGGTGATCCAACGCGCACTAACCAAGTGCTAAAAGGATGTTCCGTGGACGTTGAGGGTAAAAATTTGAGCGTCGACCTGATTGTGATCCCAATGAATGACTGCGATGTATCTTTGCATGGATTGACTTTCGAAATACGGAGCCATTATAGATTGTAACAAGAAGGTCATAATTTCACCTGCCCGAGGAAGAGGTGTTCAGTTTTTTGGGTAAAATCGCTCCGAATCATATTCCACGAATCTCTGCGGTGAAGGCTCAATGACTATTGAGATCCGATTGTGAGTCTTATCTCGTGTATGTGGTGAAGGCAGAGGAGTTACCTCAGCCAGAACTGAAGGACGTACCAATAGTCAACGAGTATACTGATGTATTTTCCGATGATCTCCCGGGGTTACCCCCTGATCGAGAAATACTGTTCACGATAGATCTGATCCCATGATTGCCCCAATCTCTAAAGCTCCTTATCACTTAGCGCCGAACGAACTGAAAGAATTGAAAGAACAATTAGAGGACTTGTTCTCTCTCTAGCGAAACCTCTCTCGTCTTGAACCCTACCATATTGTGTTCGCCGCCACTCACACCTCATATCCGCCACCGACCCCGACCATCTGCTGACCGGCGGCATCGAGCGACCCTCTTTCTTCCATCGCCGGGCTCAAACGGCGATGGGAGGACCTTAACCAGCCTCGTTCCACCCGGCTTCTTCTCCACCCCGTCTCGCGTCTTTTCACCTTTTCTTCTTGATCTCGACTTGTATGGGTTCTGCAACGATTGCGTTGGTTGATTCTCCAGTGTTTGATGCTGAAGCGTCGGACAATATGGATTCTTACCCCAAAGATTGGGCTTCGACGGGACCCGTGCCGGATTATGCCGCGCTGACGAGGACCATCCCGGAATTTGCGAATAGCTTTGATATGGAGGCTTTCGAAGGCCTCGTCACGCGCGTCTGTGGAGGTGCGGCCGACCCTCAGCCACACCATGCGCCTCTTCAGCCGCCTGAGAATGGCTCGGCCGGCACCTCTGTCCGGCCTACTCCTCTGAACAGGCTGTGTCAGCCCAAGCGTCCGCACCGCCGCCGTTTTCCGACCTCCATCGTCCCGGTGCGTAATCCGGCAGCCGGTCATTGGCCACCACTCCGCCGGGGGACGCCGCCTGGCAAAGGCCCGCTTGTGGATGATACCTCCGACGACTCCGACCAGCCACCGGAGGAAGAGGCGGCGCGCGACACTACCCCTGCACCTAGGGCTTCTTGCTCTGATTTTGGGCCTAGGGTTTCCATGGAAGAGGCCCATTCCTCACCTAGGACCAATGTTACTGGGCCGGAAAAGCATACTAGCCCATCTGGGGCTTCCCCTATTGGGCCTCTTGCTGGTAAGCACTTGGAGACTATTGGGCCTTGTACTGATAAGGAGACGCCGAGCCACCACTGTGATGCCCCAATCATAGAAGACGCTTCTGAAGATGATCTACCACAGATCCATACCGTCGCCCGCCACCCTTCACCTTACCGGGCCACTACACTACAGCGCTCCGGTATTGGGCAGACAGATTTCGCCCATGAGCTTGGGGCTTCTAGGGGTAATGCCCAACCGTCACTCGTGACAGGCGGCACTACCGAAGATGAACTGCATGCTACGCTGCCAGCGGAGGCCCTCCGGGCCGGACCTCTTAGGCCCGGACCGTCCTTCTCTGACGTTGTTCTTGGCGTCAAAAGCAACCGGGAAGCGACCAATTGCGGAGGACCACCTGGCTCGGCACGACTCCATCTATCGTACACGGCGCCTAGTGTTGTCAATGGAATCGCTGCGGCCCGGCCTCCTTGGGAAGTCGCTCAACAAGGAGTCGCACGATGGGAACATACGCTCGTTGGGTATTTCTTTGGTAAGCGACCGTATTTCCCACATGTGGAACGCTATGTCCGATCAGTTTGGAAGAATCTTGTCGAAGTTAGATCGACGATTAACGGATTTTTCATGTTCCGTTTTACCTCGGAGGCGGCGGCTGCCACGGCCTTGGAAGGCGGTCCGTGGCTCTTACAGGGACAGCCTCTCATTCTCGAGAGGTGGCGTACGGGCTTCTCTTTTGAAAAGAAGACGCACTTGGCTATTCCATTATGGGTTAGACTCCGAAACATCCCAACGGAACTTTGGACACGAGATGGCTTAGGAATCGTTGCAAGTGTGCTCGGGAAGCCTCTTTTTGCGGACGCAATGACGGCTCGTGCGGAGCGCCTTGAGTATGCTAGGGTATGTATTGATATTGCCCTGGCTGAACCTTTTGTTGAGCAGTTCGATATTCATATCCCAACTAAGGATGGTGGCTCCTCGGGCATCGTACCCGTTAGTGTTGAATATGAGTGGCTGCCAAAAATGTGCCCGCCATGTGCATCATGGGCCCATTGTACCGCGACATGCCCCACAAACTGCCCGAAACCACCGCCTCAGAAATCGGCCAAGAAACTCATGCAACCACCGCCATGTCTGACCACGATGCCGCAAGTGAGTCGTGAATGCAATCGCATGGTGGACAAAGGGAAGGCCGTTGTTACTATGGCGGCCAAAGTGGCTAGTTCTGCTAGGATTGGCAAGAAACGCGCCTCTACCCGTAATCTCGAACATGGTAAGCGGTCGAGTAGACCTAGCACAGAGACAGCCTCCACTACCAAGGGTATTGGGACGCCCTCCTCTCATGCCGATCGCAACATGTTTGAGGCTCTGGCTGATCTCGAGGCAACAACCAATGCCACCCAGGGTCCTATAGTGGGCCTTCATGTAGATGCTGGATGACCCTACTTGGAATGTACGGCTGTCTTTGTTTTTTTTTTTATGTTGCCTTCGGGGACTTGTTCCTTAGGGCTCTGTTTGTGTTTTTGGATGTGAGCTGGTAGCTTGTTACCAGTTGGTTTGTGCTCTTTGAGCGGATTCTCTGTACCTTTTGTTTTTTTAGTGACAAATTCCAAAAAAAAAAAATTAGAGGACTTGTTGCAGAAAGGGTTTATTCAACCCAGCTTTTCACCGTGGGGAGCGCCAGTCTTATTTGTACGGAAGAAGAATGGGTCGATGCGACTGTGTATCGACTATCGGGAGTTGAACAAGATCACGATCAAGAATCAATACCCGTTACCAAGGATCGATGATCTGTTTGACCAGCTACAAGGTGCTACAGTATTCTCGAAAATCGATCTCTGTTCGGGATACCATCAGCTAAAGATCAGGGAGATAGATGTTCCTAAAATAGCATTCAGTACGAGGTACGGCCATTATAAGTTTTTGGTCATGCCCTTCGGACTGACAAATGCCCCTGCTGCATTCATGGACCTTGTGAACCGAGTCTTTAAAAACTATCTCAACCGTTTTGCAATCGTCTTTATTGACGATATCCTAATCTATTCTAAGAAGAAGGAAGAACACGAGGATCATTTACGAATCGTCTTAGGGATCCTGCGAGAGAAACGGCTCTACGCCAAATTTAAGAAATGTGAATTTTAGCTCGAACAAGTAGCTTTCTTGGGACACATGATTTCTAGGAATGGAATCTCTGTGGACCAGAATAAGATCGAGGCCGTAAATAATTGGCCAAGACCGACTACTCCAACCGAGGTTCGAAGCTTCTTAGGACTTGCGGGATATTACCGTAAGTTCATAGCTAATTTCTCTAGTATCGCTTCTACTCTGACGAACTTGACTAGAAGGAATGTGCCCTTCAAGTGGACTGAAACGTGCAAACAAAGCTTCCAGGAGCTGATGAAACGTCTCACCTCGGCTCTGATTTTGACAATACCATCAGGAACGGGAGGATTCTCAGTCTATAGAGACGCCTTGAAAAACGGACTGGGATCCGTGTCGATGCAGAATGGTAAAGTAATCGCATACGCCTCCAGACAATTGAAGGAATACGAGAAGAACTACTCGACCCATGACCTGGAATTAGCAGCAGTGGTCTTCGCTTTAAAGATTTGGAGACACTACCTTTACGGAGAAAGGTGCGAAATCTTTACAGACCATAAGTCTGAAATATTTCTTCACCCAGAAGAGCTGAATATGAGACAGCAACGATGGCTGGAGCTCGTAAAGACTACGACTGCATTATCAATTATCATCCGGGCAAAGCAAATGTAGTCGCAGACGCGCTCAGCCGAAAGGCGATAAACACAGAGTTGCACAGACTTGGAGTAGAAGTGGTTGACTTAGGTGAAGTTGAAGCGAGACTAGCAATGTTGACTCTACAGCCTACGTTGCTAGAACGAATCAGGAAAGCACAAGAAGAGGACGATTTTATCTGGAGGTGAAAGATGCGCTATCTGAGGACTTCAAAATTCGAGAACATGGAATCTTACTATACAAGAATCGACTATATGTACCCAATGATGAAGAGTTACGGTGAACGATAATGACAGAAGCACACGCAACAACGTACTCAGTGCACCCGGGCTTGACCAAAATGTACCAAGACTTGCGAGTTACGTATTGGTGGCCGGGAATGAAATAGGATATTGCCACGTTCGTAAGCAGTTGTATGACATGCCAACTGATCGAAGTAGAACACCAGCGACCCGCTGGAACCCTACAACCCTTACCGATACCCGAATGGAAATGGGACCATATCACGATGGACTTCGTCGTTGGTTTGCCTAAGACAATGAAAGGCCACGATGCCATTTGGGTGATTGTTCATCGCCTAACCAAATCAGCCCATTTCATTTCTATCAGCTCCACTTTTTCCATGGAAAGGTATGCTGAATTATATATTCAGGAAATTGTTCGACTCCATGGAATCCCAATCTCTATTGTCTCGGATCGAGATTCGAGATTTCTATCGAACTTCTGGAAAAGCTTACAGAAAGCAATGGGTACTAAGCTCGTGTTCAGTACTGCATATCATCCCCAGACTGACGGGCAGTCTGAACGGATGATCCAAACCCTTGAGGATATGTTACGAGCCTGCATGCTAGACTTCAAGGGAAATTGGAGCAAATATTTGCCGTTGATCAATTCTCCTACAATAATAGTTTCCATGCAACAATCGGAATGGTGTCGTAAGAGGCATTATACGGGCGCAAGTGCCGATCCCCAGTCCATTGGGGCGAAATCGGCGAACGAGCTCTGTTGGGACCAGATATGATTCGTGAAACAACAGAAGCAGTAACAAAGATCCTGGAGAAGATGCGAACTGCTCAGAATCGACAGAAGAGTTACGCTGATCATAGACGACCATTGGAATTCTCGTAGAACGACCAAGTATTTCTGAAGATTTCCCCGATGAAGGGAGTAAAGCGCTTTGGAAGGAAGGGCAAGCTAAGTCCCAGATACATAGGCCCCTTCAAGATAGTTAAATGGGTCGGTGATGTTGCGTACCAGTTGGAATTACCGACTTCCTTATCGCAAGTTCACGACGTATTTCACGTATCGACATTACGAAAATACGTCGCGGACCCGAGTCATGTGATCCAGAACGAGCTTCTTTATCAACAGCTCAAGCCTGACTTGAGTTATGAAGAGAAGCCTGTAGAGATTTTGATGTACGAGTCAAAACGACTACGGAATAAGATTATTCCGTTAGTTAAGGTTTTGTGGCGGAATCAATCAGTTGAGGAAGCCACTTGGGAACATAAGGATGAAATGATAGTTCGTTATCCCAAATTATTCCAGTCGGCGTAATTTCGGGGACGAAATTCCTTTAAGTGGGGAGGATGTAATACCCGTAAAATTTAATACGAGACTCTGCCATAATTAATTTTTGCCAACATTGTAAATTAGGAAGTTACTAAGATACTTAAAATTCGAAGCAAGGATATAGATTTTAATCAATCCAAAAATAATTCGAAATTGGACCAAATAGTTAATTGGAAACAATATTACTAAGATTAATGGATATGGTATGGGCCGAATTAATTTGGGAATAATGGCCCAAAATTTTCAAAACACGATTTAATAATCACTTTACTTACACTTGAGGAAAAATGGATCACCAACTTGTCAAATCTTACACTATTATCGAAAATTATAATGCGTATGTAAATACACAACAAATATCGAGGATCATTGTGAAGAAACCCTCATTTTATCCTTTACCAACGTTGAGAAAAGAAGAGTAGAACAGAGCCAAGAGTTTCAACAAGTTAGAAGATCTAAGTAAAAGGTTGAAATTCGGAGAAAGGTATGCACTAGTTCTTAAACTTATGTAAACTTTGGTATACTTAATTATAAGATATTTTTCCACACATGTATGTATGTCAACGTGAAACCTTGTTAGCCATATATGGTTCGATAGCTATCAAACCTTAGTTCCTTAAGGGTTGGGAATAGTCATAAACATTTATATGATAATAATTCTAATAACTTCGAGACATATATTGAGTTTCAGAGTTCGGCAGATTCTACAGAAATTTAGTATTTCAAGGTGTACCGTTAGCATGATTCTTGAAGCTGGTTTTAATGATATACAAAGTCCAATTTAGGGTTTTTAAAGGAATCGGCCGATGTAGTTTGTATGATGTATAGGGCGATTTAAGATAAATTGTCTTTTAGAAGAAATCGGGCAACTTAGAATGTGTAAAAATCGACCGAAACTAGGCTTAAGTATATAACCAATCGGCCGATTTAATGATTTACTGTAACTCGGCGATTTGGACTTGGGGACACCTCGAATCCGATGACGCAACAATCATGAAGTCGGGCGATTTGTGACATTAAGAAATCGGGCGAATTGATGAGTCACTCGGCGATTTTAAAATCGGGCGTAGCACGCCGTGAGACTTGGGGGTGGCCTCCCAGTAGTCTATTGCGCGCGGAGGTATCGAGCCTAACCTAGAGCCCTGTGTTGTGTGATATAGGAATGTGGGAAAAGAAGAGTGTGCATTATATCATGTTGTGAGATATTGGGATTGGGGTTGAGTGCACACTTGCATACATGCATTTTATTCACCTACTAGGCAAATTGCTCAGTGTTTACGTGTTGTAGGTACTGCGTCTGACGCTGATATGCGTCGAGACTCAGGCGGCTGATGGCAGTGCTCCACGGACTTTTGAGGGCGGGGCGGTACATGGATGAAGACCTGTGGAGCGGCTTTAGGGCTTTTTGCTCTTTTGATATTTTGGGGCTTTGGCCCATGTATAGTGATAACGTTGTGGACAGATTATCATACTAACATATATTATTTTAGGAAAAAGTTTTAATTAGACGGCCTTCCACGGCTTATGTTGCGGAAATCCGCCACTAATCATAATTAGAAAAGTAGAGTCGCCACGATAATTCTTGATACATAAGAAACACTACTTCATGGAAGATGTCAATTATAAGGCAGAATAAGTTAATTCAGTTCGGTTCTTAGAGGCATGTGATTTTTGGTTTGGAGGGGTGTTTTGTGGTGACGAGCATGTGAAGGTTGAATGTGGTGAAGAGAAGCAAAAGAACCTTAGCTTGAGGTAGAGCGAAGTAGATCAAAGTCTGTAGTTGAAGACGAGGAAGTTGAAATTGTTGTTATCAACTTGGATAAAGTGAGCTCTACTGATGATGTTTTTGAGCACCGAGTAGAGCTGTTTACTCCAAGCGCGAAAGCACTTCAAGGTCATATGTAGGGTTGACATATGAGGTGGAGGATAGCTCAGAGAATGGAGACGATGTTGAAGAAAGCTGGACGAGAAAATAAGGAGATGACCTTTATGTTTTTCCTTATGTTGCAAAAAGAAAGCCGTTGTTTGTTAGGTCATGATTAATCAAATCAATCAATCCTATAAATGAATCCTAAGTATTTCAATTACAATGATTCACATCTGTTACACGATCGAAAAACTTAGTTTAAGAACTTGAGATAGAATTCAATTATAGTGAGAAACTTACTACTGTTTCCCTCTCTAGAATTATAATTGGTAGCCATTTGGATTGACTTCGAAAACTTTCCAAAACTATGGACTAATACTAGAAAAATCCCTAATTACGAAGATAGCTAAATACATCAAAGCACAATTCTAAATCGTATTCTACAATCTCGCCTTGATGCTTGATTGCCTTCAGCTTTGCCTATCGTTGTTGGGCGTAGAACGACTTATGCAAGACCAGCGCGTGCTCACAATGTCTTATGGCATCCCTCAGCTCGATTCGCTCCTCAATGGCTTCGAGTATTTTATTCAGAAGCGGTTGTTCAGTCAGTCTCCGATCGGGTAGCATTGTTGTCTCATCGATTGCATCCAATCTCCGTTTGATGTTCTTCTAGATCAATTTGAGCGTCCCATCGCAAAATTTGTTGAGGTATATGCCCTAGGTGCCGTATGAGGACTGGGAGTACGAGGGCACTTTAATAATTGTGTAGTTTAGTGATGTAATTTGATTACTTCTATTAATGGAATGATTTTATTCAAAACTAATTATTATCGATAAATAAATTAAAAGGCAAATTTTTTAATTAGTCTAAAGATTTCACCTTGCAGTATGGGTGAAAAAGACAAATTAGTAAAACCCAAATATTGGCAGTTCAGTTACTGATTCTGTGAGGACAGAGCGGGGCACCAGTAAGCTGAGATACTGCACTACTAAAATTAGTGCATGAGTCTAAGTCTCCAGTAGGGTGACTGGATCGACAAGTATGACTTGTTTGTCAATGGGTCTCATACGGTTGTGCCAACCATTCCTTTGAGAAATGGGAGCCCGTGACAATGATACAAGATGAATCAGGGGATCATTTGTATTTGGACACTGACTCGTGATAAACGTATTTTCTTACGTTTATATGTATTATAACTGAAATATTTGCAAGTTAAAATGTAGTCTTCACGGTAAATTTGGTAATTAATTGTGAGTTTACATCTTTTCCGACCGTTTTGCGGAAGTTTAGTATGTCTCATAGCATAAAGGGTAAAGTGGACCAATAGACCTGAAAATTGGAGGGTAGCTAGGAGATTAATGATCTTAATTGTCACCAAAGAGATTTGCATTTGAAGGTCTACATCATGAGATATTAATTTCAGTGAATCAACTCGGTCGTGCTCCTTCAAAGTCAACCCTTGTGTGCATGATCTTCATGTTTTGTGACAGTTTCGGATTCCTAATAGATGAGGGAGTAAACGTTCTCCAAAGATAGAAGACTTGTTGATGTTGATTCTGACCGGAGGGATTTGGATTTGGAGCTCTAGATTGAGAGATATTAATTTTTAAAGTTACTATTGGTTAGAGGCTGTGTTGAAGGTCAAACACACTAGAAACGACTCCTACCTAACTTGTTTCTTCTTGGTCGAAACTTCAACCGCTATACAAGGAAAGAAGCATGCTTTAGAACTAACTATCGACATTGAAACTCCCCATTCTATGTGAACTCAATAAAGAAGGCTAAAGTTGAAGGAATTGTGGGACAAAGCTAGCTTTTCCCAATGTGAAAGAGTTAAAGCAAGGACGACTTGTGCGCACATGATTTTGAGCTCCCCTTGCTATAAATAGAAGAAGGAACCATTGGGAGAGAACACACACACTTAGATAAGAGAAAGAAAGGTTAGAGAGCAAGATAGAGTCATTCACTTTAGCTTGTATGCTAGGTGTTCGATAAACGCTTCAACGAAGAACAAGGGAACCGAAGCCATAAATCAGGGAAGATCTATATTTTTTATGTTTAATATGCTCTTAGTTAAAAAAAATGAGTAGCTAAATCTATTGTATTTGAGATGAGATGAACCCTAGCGCGATCGATCGTATGTTACGTGTATTTCAATTGTTGTTGTTATGACTCGTTTATGAAGCATATGATTTTGATTATGCCTATGTGATTGAAATTGTTTAGTTAGCTCAATCATGTCTATGTGATTAAGTTAAAGTAGTTGGGAAATCGTGAGCTACGCTCGAGAGAGGGCCGAACCATTAGACCACTCATAAACGAGCGGAATAAACTCATCGCTAGAGATAGGTTGAACTATCCCGCCGGACTAGAGTAAATCTAACAGTGGGATTCATCGTGTTGTTAATGTGATCTTCGATTATGTAGTTAGGGAAGCTTGCCCAGCTATTTAATTCGTTGATTAGTTGTTTGCGATCATTATATGGTAAGGCACAGTTTCGTCAGCTATATAACCCGTATGCATGTAGTAGAAATCTCCACGGTCTAATGATAGCGTTACTTACGTACACTTGATATTTGCTTTGGTCGAGCTAGGAGGATTCGAAGTCTCAAACGCTTGTTTCCATAAGGGTTTCTTCTACGTACTATTTAATTAAGTTGTATTTTCTAAGTATTGTTATTTACCGTTTCAACAATAAAAAATATTTACTAGGATATTTAGACGACGGTTTTCTAAGGTACATCGTCTCTTGGGATTCGATACTGGTATATTTGCTACGTCTATGATATTTCGATGGGTACACTTACCTGTTGAGCGTAAGATAGTTTGTTAGTATTCGTTTTATTTTATTACTCGATCCGCTCGATCAAGTTTTTGGCGCCGTTGTCGGGGAACTATTTATTTTTGGAAAACTTTAGTTTATTATTCTAGCATTATTTTTTTATTTCTATTATTTTTATTAGTATAATAATTATTATTGTTATTACTTTTACTGTTATTTTTACTTATTGTTTTCTCTCCGCTATTTTTCGTTACTTTAATTAGTATTATTGCTGTTTATTTTTATATATTTTAATTAATCGGATTTCTTTTGCTCTAGGTACGTGAACTTTGCTGCATGACCCGAAGGAATCCTTCGCTACCAGTCGTTGAAGGTGACCCGGAGATCGAGAGGACCTTTCAACGTAACTTAAGGGAGAATGCTACAACAATAACCGAGATGGTAGAACAACGTCAAGTCGAGATGCATTTGGTTGCGAGAGACCTCCAACGAAAGAGCTGTGGAGAAACAACGAACGGTCGGCTCAGCGATAATCCTTTCTCAAGATCTGAACAACTTTGAGCTAAAACATCATTGGCTTCAAATGCTTCAGACGATCTTGCTCAATACGACGGACTCTCCGAGGAGGACGCCTACAGACACATACGAGACTTCTTATCCGTCACCGACACGATACAAGTGCAAGGCGTGAGCGCCGAAACCATCCGACTCTACTGTTTCCATTCTCTCTACGAGGGAATGCGAAGAGTGGTTTAATCTATTGCCCGAAAATCTATCACCACCTGGGACCAGATGCATGCCACCTTCATTACTCATTTCTTTCTGTTGGGGTAGGCCCGATTAATCGACGCCGGCCCCCGAACAGCTCAACGTGGCGATAGCGGAAGCGCGTTTTGAACCGAGCGGCGTAGGGTGCCGAATTTTCGATTTTCAACATCTAAATTCGACCTAGCGCTTGGCTTCTCCCGAGGGCTCAAGATACTGCCCTGAGCCTCAGGAGACCACGTCTAATTCGAACTTCCTAAATTCGAATTTATTACAAATTTAGTCTAATTAATAATTTCGTTCCAAACTAGTTCGAACAAAGCGGCAGCCGACAGTGTTTCGACTATTTGGCGACCGAAACAATTTCCGATCAATACCAAATTTTCCAGATTGATTCTACACTTCCCAACAATCATAACGAGGGGTCTTTAGAATCATTCCGATGTCCTTTGGTATTTTTCACAAAATCAAATCAGTGGTTCGAAATTATCAATTCGACAAAAGCGGCAGTCTGCCGTCTTTCGACAGTTTGACAACCGAAATGATTTCCAATCAATACCAAATTTTCCATATTGATTCTACACTTCCCCACAATCGTAACGTGGGGTCTTTCGAATCATTCTGATATCATTTGGTATTTTTCGTAAAATCAAATCAGTAAGGTTCGAAATATACCGTCGGTGTATGTGAATGCACCTCGGATGGACGTCGCAACACCTCGTCTGGCTCCCAGGGCTTCCGGGCTAGATTGTCACGACGGTATGACCTTGATCGAACCTCCGAGACTGCTCCCGATGGCTAGACGCAACTCGGTTCGGGCGTCGGGCTTCGTCAAACGATCCGTTGCTTTAAGAAGTACCAAGTACACACTTTTCCAATTCTCTAGTTTTGGTTGATGAGAGCAAAATGACCAAGTGCTTTTCTTTTCTTCAAGAAGCAAGCTATCTATTAACTCTCTTATGCATGTTACTTTTATTTCCATGCTTGTAGTAAAATCCCACTAAGGATGTTTATTGATTTACATTTTAACACTTGTCATGCTCCCATCAAAGCCAAGAGTATGACTCACATGCCACCTCATCCAATGTGGCAAGTTAGGAATCATACACATGTCCAAGACCAAGTCAACATGCAAATATTTCACTTAAGCCCATGAGGTTTATAATTCCTCAATTTAGTCCCTCAATTTTAAGTAATAAAATAATTAAATCTAATCTAATTATTTTAATCACAATTGAGCCTCATTTAGTTAATTAATTAAGCACTTAAGACAATCTCAAGTCCTAATTATTCCCGTGACCATCACCGGAATTTAACTAAATTATCGACACCTCGTGTCAACTATGCCACTACCTCAACGAATCCCATTCGTTAGGTTCCAGAGAAAAGCCCGCCGTTTTTGTTCAAGTTCACTACCATTTTTAAGCACGACTCTCTAGGTCCGTCTCAACTGGCACGGGAGGAATCCGCGAGTCCCGGTATTCGCCTAGCCAATCCCACGGTACCGGACAGATCCCAGTTGAGAACGAATTTTTATCTAATCGAAATTCGGGCGAACCGACTATAGTGTAAACATTTAAATAACTCTTACGCCTTTCACTTGCGTCCCGGTTAGGTGAGAGCCATGTAAATGTCAAACTCACTAACCTAACACTATGTTATAATCGAGACCCAACCGATTATTTAAACTCCGCTCCGTATCTACTACGAGCGAGCTTTCCAAGCTTCGGCCGAAGGCTTTACAATCGTCGTTCTCCAATTACCTCATAGGACGTTAACCTATACGAATATAGGCAGTGAATCCCAATAGCAGTCAAAGCCCGGCAATCACCTCCGTAAAGTCAGTTGCGTTTCGTCGCTGGCCCGTGTCCCATTTCCGAACGGACCTAGCCAACTAGCGACAAACCGAAATCGCGAAAGCAAATCCGTCAGTGACCCTATCGGTCTGAGGCTGCTATAGTCATTCGTTCAATCATTGACAACATCCTAGTCATGTGATCAATACGAATACGAGCCGAATGTCCGAATACGCGATTTCTCCGATCACCGATATCTCCATCACGACCCACAACCTCTCAGGTAATCGGTGACACTACCGATACTATGTGGTCGTCAATGAATAAGTCATATTCGGATATCTAGTCACCCACCTAGAATCCTTAATCTTACGGACTTTTTATTTAATGCTGAGATAAGGACCGTCCGGTGTCTCCTCCCTCGTCCCCACGAGAATCAGACGTCCAACTCAAACATTTGGGTGTTATTTATTTATCGCACCGCCAGATGCCAAGCAGACTTTAAATTCGATAAATAAATAATAATGCTTTATTATAATGAAAATAATATTCACTACTTTATTTAACAGTATATACAATAAAACTGTCTATTGACCCATACATCATTGTGCGCCCTATACTATTCCTAGTCCTCGTATGGCATTCCGAGGGCACACTCCATAACACTTTCAACCATCAAAAGCTCCTAAATTAAAGATGGACCTCACCGCGTTCAAGCAAAAGGAGGGCAAAAATCTATACGATGTTTGGACCAGATTCAAGGCGCTCTTGAACAGTTTCCCTCAACACGGGATGACGAAGAGCGAGCAAATTCAGTGGTTCCATGAGTCATTGAACTATCATACTGTACAATTACTAGACGGAGCATGCAATGGAGGGCTATGTAATCTTAGCGCAACGGATGGCTGGAACTTAATTGAAGATTATAGCGCGAACAGTTTCTGATGAGGGAGTTCAAGCAGTAGAGATAAAACACCGGGAATGTACGATGTCGCTGAAACTACCGCAATCAACGCCATGTTCGACACCCTCCAACAAATGCAGACTTTGATGAATGCGCTCTTGCCTATGAAGCCGACTGTTAATGCTGTCCAATTACAACCCACATCGAGGACTCCCACAACTATTGCACTTTCATATCCGACGATTATTCCATCATGCACGATATGCGAAGGAAGCCACGACGCAACTCACTGCCCAGCCACTATTTCGACAGAGCAAGTCGATTACATGGGAAACTACCAAGGTAGCGAAATTTCGTCTCGATTGAGTTCATCCTAACCTGTCCTATGGAAATCAACAACATGCTCTGCCAGGATTTCAAAATCAAAGATAACAAGGATATCACGGCGGAATTCTGAACCCCTTCCGAAAAGTCGCGTAGACAAGCTCGAGGGAATGTTATCTAAGCTAATGGGAAAGCTCGACTCTCACTTAGATAGTCAAGGATTGCGGTTGCAAAATACCGAGTCTTCACTACGGGCTTTAAAGAAACAAGTTGGGCAGATTGCCGAATCAATCCAACAACGCCCTTCCGGTTCATTGCCAAGTCATACCGAGACCAACCCAAAGGACCACCATGTGAAGGCGGTGACACTTCGCAACGGACGGCAGCTCGAGGAAGTAGCAAGGACCAAGGTGAACATCGAGATCGAGAATGCAAATGTCGAGGATGAGAAGGCCAACAAGGAGGACGAAGTCGTCGCCAAACCTGCTATTAAGGTGTACCAACCAAAGGTCCTGTACCCAGCTCAAGAAAGAGATAGTAGACGACCAATTCAGCAATTTCTCTCTATTTTTAAAACATTACATATTAACTTACCGCTTGTCGAGGCTCTTGCACAGATGCCGCGTTGGGTGAAATTCGTCAAGGACTTGGTAACGAACAAGCGCAAACTCAAAGATATCGCCAACATTTGCCTTCCAGGGGAATGCTCACCATTCTCCAATTCAAGATTTCGAAGAAGCTTAAGGATCCAGGGAGTTTTACTATACCTTGACTTATAGGAGATTTAGTTGTTCACAAGGCATTGGCCGATTCAGGTGCTAGTATAAATCTAATGCCTTATTCTATGTTCAAAAGACTAGGCTTAGGTGAGCCAAAACCCACTAGAATAGGTATTCAGTAAGCCGATAGATCTATCAAGTATCCTAGGGATATCATTGAGGATGTACTCGTAAAAGTTGATAAAGTTATAATCCCCGCTGATTTTGTTATTCTTGAAATGGAGGATGAGAATATTTCCCTTATTTTAGGTAGATCGTTTTCACTACCGGGGAGACGATGGTCGATGTTCATAATGGAACATTGATGTTGACTATAGATAGATAGCGAGAAAGTGACCTTTGATATGACCGAGTCGATAAGTAACACTGAAGAGCTCGATGATAAGTGTTATTACATGGATATTATTAATTGGGATAACTTCCTAAGTTTGTAGGGACTCTCACAAGTCGACTCACTCTCGTTAATGCAAGAATTTGAAGAACACGAAGCTGCCTTACTGACGGACGTTCACATAAATGTAGATAACAACATCGAAGACGAGCAACCCGTCAAGGTAAAGACGAGCAATGAAGAATAAAGGGAGAAAAGCTCAATCAAGGTCCACCGACGCTCGAACTCAAGCAACTACCCGATCACTTGGAGTATGCATTTTAGGAGGAAATTCTAAGTTTCCTGTCATCGTGGCCGCAGATCTAGAGGAGCAGAAAAGCATGCTCTGGGACGTACTAAGAGAACACAAGAAGGCGCTTGCATGGAAGATCTCGGACATTCGAGTAATCCACCGAACCTTTTGCTGCATAAGATCCTCATGGAGGATGAGTACAAACCGATGGTGCAGCTCCAAAGGCGATTGAATCCAAACATGAAAGAAGTCGTAAAGGCCGAGGTAATTAAGTTGCTCGATGAGGGTGTTACATATCCGATCTCGGATACCAAGTGGGTAAGCCCAGTTCAAGTGGTATCGAATAAGGGAGGAATAACCGTAGTGCCCAATGAGAAGAATGAGTTAATTCTGACGAGGACTGTCACGAGGTGGCGCGTTTGCATCGACTATCGAAAGTTAACCGATGCAACACGAAAGGATCATTTCCCTTTACCCTTTATTGATCAAATGCTTGAACGTTTATCTGGTCATGACTTTTTTATTACTTTCTTGATGGTCTTTCAGGATATTTGCAAATTCCCATTGTGCTCGAGGATCAAGAAAAGACTACCTTTACATGCCCATTCGGGACATTCGCATACCGACGGATGCCTTTTGGACTAATGCTCCAGCCACTTTTCAGCGGTGTATGATGGCCATCTTCGACAAGCTAGGAGACATAATGGAGGTTTCATGGATGATTTCTCACTTTTTTGTAACATGTTTGAGGTATGTCTCTCTAAGCTTAAGGTTGTGCTTACACGATCGAGGACACAAATTTTGTGTTGAATTGTGAGAAATGTCATTTATGGTGAGTGAGGGGATCGTGTTAGGTCATAAGATTTCATCTAGGGGGATTGAGGTAGATAGGGCTAAGTTTGAGACATTCGAGCGTTTACCCCCACCCTCGTCAATAAAAGCAATTAGAAGTTTCCTAGGACATGGGGGGTTTTTATCGTAGATTATTAAGGACTTATCTAAAATTGCTAGACCTTTAACCCGATTACTTGAGAAAGACGTGCCATATGAGTTTACATCCGACTGCCTGCATGCATTTTCGATACGTAAGGAAAAGCTTATTAATGCTCCTATCATGGTAGCTCCCGATTGGGGTCTACCTTTTGAACTCATGTGCGATGCTAGTGATTTTGCAGTAGGGACAGTTTTGGGGCAGCGGCGAGACGAGCACTTTCAGCCGATATACTACGCGAGCAAAACTTGGAACGAGGCACAAGCTAATTACACTACCACTAAAAAGGAGTTGCTTGCGGTCTTGTTCGCGCTCGACAAGTTTCGCACCTACCTCATCCTTCCCAAGGTCATTGCCTACACGGATCACTTGGCCCTCAAGCACCTCCTCGTCAAACCCGATGCAAAGCCAAGACTAATCCGATTGATCCTACTACTTCAAGAATTTGACGTGGAAATTCAAAACCAAAAGGGGGCTGAAATTTTTGCAGCCCTTATCGAGATTGGAGAATTCACATTACGAAAAGACGAACGAGGATAACATTAGAGACCACTTCTCTGACCAGCATCTTTATGCCATATGTAAGGTAAACGATGATACCTTGGTAGCTGATAGTGCTAACTATCTCGTGGCAAGGAGCATACCAAAGGAATACTCAAACCAACAGTAGAAGAAATTCTTCTCGGACTTGAAGTATTACTTTGGGATGATCCATACTTGTTTAAGACTTGTGTCGATAAGATGATTACGCGATGCCTGTCATTTCCCGAGACGATCAAGATCTAGACCATTGCCACACCGGACCGCCCAGAGGCACTATGGAGGGAATCGAACAGCCCATAAGGTACTCGAATGTGGTTTCTATTGGCCTTCAATCTTCAAGGACGCTCAAAGGTATGTAGACATGTGCGATAGATGCCAACGGACATGTAATATCTCTAAGCGCAATGAAATGACGCAAAATTTTATTCTATTGAGCACGAATGATGATAGGGTTGTCGTTAAATTCTTAAAAACGTTGTTTTCATGATTTGGTTCGCCTCGTTGCATTATTAGCGATAAAGGTACTCACTTTTGTAACACTCAGTTTTCTAGGACGCTCGAGAAATACGGCGTTAAGCATAGGGTTACCACTCCGTACCACCCTCAAGCAAGAAGCCAAGTGGATGTCGTGAATCTGGAACAGAAGCAAATTTTAGAGAAAACCGTTGAGCACCACCGAAGGGATTGGACGAACAAGCTAAACGACGCATGGGCCTATAGGACAGCGTATAAGACGGATCCACACCTTTTTGCCTCGTTTAGTCATTTACCCGTCGAACTTGAGCATAAGGCATATGGGCTTTGAGGACACTAATTTTCGATTTAGATCTTGCAGGCAAAAGGAGAAACTTTCAAATTAATGAGCTCGATGATGTCATCTCATGGCCTACGATAATATGCGGATCTACAGGGAATGCACCAAGATGTATCATGATAAAAAAATCCAACGACTGGAATTTCACGAGGGCGACGATGTCTTGCTCTATAACTCTCGACTACGCCTATTTCCAAGCATGTTAAAGTCACTATGGTCTGGTTCCTTTAAAGTAAGTCGAGTATTTCCATACGACATAGTAGAGATCACACCCCCAGAACGAGGGACCTTCAAGGTGAACGAACAGTGTCTCAAGCATTACTATGGCGGTGACATCGAGGCGCTCGGGAAGGAAACGATTCACCTCCTCAACACCACCCGGAGTTGAACCACCGAACAATGTCTATCTAAAAGACATTCAAGAAAGCGCTACTTGGGAGGCACCCCAAGCCTATCCTATCTTTTTCTTTATTTCTATGCGCAATTTTAGTTTTTATGAATCCATTTTTCGGTGATCGCACGGAATTCAAAATCTCAAGTGTGGGGAGGAGCACTACAAAGCATGCACCTCGGACTCTTCAGGGAAGTTCACTTATCTATTTATTTCTCTACCTTTTTGTTACAATGTGCCACGTTGAGGACAACGTAAAAATTAAGTATGGGGAGGGGAATGTCTGCGAAATTGATTATGGGCATGACTTGTGTTTTGGGTACAAAATTTTTCGAATTTTGGCATGGAATTTTTGTCGAAATCGTGTTTCTTATCATGAAAGGACGGTTTGTTTTAGCAGTCTTGTGACTCATTAGGATTTCATATGCGTAGTCGACTTCTTTCTTACATGATTAACTTAGCAATACTTGAGTGGTTCGTACGCATAACCCTATTTTTGTGAGATTTTTTAGCCTACGAGCTTTTTGCTCAATTTTTTGGTTGTGTGAATCATGCTTAATTTATTTCTCTTCAGAACTTGCTTGTTATTACGTGTTGAAACTAGTTAAAGTGTGATTGCGTGAAAATGAAGGCATTAGGAATTCAGTTCATAGCCAAAATATCCGACCACGTCTGATAACTGTAGTTATCCACTTTGAGCCTGGGTCTTTTATTTATGAAAACCGGATTATAAATTGCCGCCCTTGATTAAGCCTTCAGCATAAACCCATTGGAGCGATAGTAGAAGTGGAGGTTGAGTGCCGGACTTAAGAAGCGTAACCCGTACTAAATTTTCGAGCTAATGTAAAAAAAAGAAAAGAAACGAAAAAGAAAAAAAGAAGGAAAAAAAGAGGATATATATGACCAGAACCCTTCCTCCGATAATCTTTCACTCTCGAAAGCGTATTATCTATTTCCTAGATTGAGAAGTTGAAAGAAGAAGGGTTTGGTGAAAAACGACGAATGAAAATGAACGGAAGTGATGAACAAGAACTGCGGATTTGGCGCTTTCGAGATGATGACATGATTCCAACACGACTACGGCTCATACTTTTTACGCGTATTCCTTACATTTCTTACATATCTCAACCATATTATTACCCAATAAAGACTTTTCGATTCACGCTTGATCATTAAAAGTGGTAGATTTACGAATCACTTGCAAGCTTATGGTAGAGATTAGATTAGTGCATGACCAGAGCGATATCACCGACATCTTAGCCCATACACTTAGTGACTTGAGTGAATCCTTTGTGACGACCCTCACTCTCTAATCGCTAGTTAGCGATAACTCACGTCGGGTTAAGCAGCGAAGGCCGCGGAGAACCCATTTTACCAAATGTTTTTTTTGTTCACACAGAATGATAATACAAACGGCCGCTGGCCCAAAACACCCTATCACTCGCCCACAGGTCGTCATCCATGTACAGCCCCGTCATCAAAAGCCCATGGAAGCTCCGATAGCCATCCTCGATCGTCGATTACCTACACAACATGCAAACACTGAGCTATTGCCCAGTAGGTGAAATAATGCATGCACGTGTGACTCACTCACGTTCACTCACTCCCAATTCTCACCAATGCAGTGCCACTCATTATCACTCATCACAACCGGAATACACTCACCACCTCACAACGAGCCCTGGGCTTCATATGTGCACCATCACGCGAAATCACTAGAACGATCACGAACACAACCACAACACAATCACAACACTACCGCAGTGCCCTACACTGAGCAGCCTCCCTGAGCCGTATCAGGTCACCCTCTCAGGTCTCCTCTTCTGCCAATGTGGTGCCCATGCTGGTAGCCTACGCTATGTCCCGTAAGGGTACCCAGGTCGCAACCCCTAGTCGCCTCCTCCCGCATGCGACAGCGTGGCCTACACTAGCTATCCTACTTGGGGATGTCCCAAGTCATTCCTTTCTAGGTCGCCCGTAGTCTGCCGCATAATGTCCAACGGGCCAATGGCTAACCGTCACAGGCGCTGATGCACAGCAGATGTCCACACTCATGTGACTCCTCTACGGGTCGACAGCCAATATCGACTACACGCTCAATAGGTACAGTACCGCCGTTCCACCACGGCTCCATGAAATGACATGTAATGCACATGCAGGCATTTACATGATAATACATGAAACGTGATACATATGCAGGTATTTAATAGGATAATATATGGTAACAGGATGCCATATGAAACGCACATACATGTAAATCCCATAATCACACTGTAGCACGTAGAAGCACTTAAGTCATGTGAATCACTTTAAAGCACATAGTAGTCACGTAACTCACATAAGACATATCTTCGAAACAAACACAAATAAGTTTACGTGTTGTAGATGGATATTCCACCTACCTGTCCTCCTGCTATTGTCGACTAAGAAGTCTGGTAGAATCCCTAAAAGTCGAACCTCTGAGCAAATAAATATTATTAGTATGTTTACTAATAATGTACTTGTATAAAATAATTATAATACTAGTCTAAGTTACGTCATTACCCTACTTGATATCTAAATTAAGTTTCGCCCAAAGATTTATTAAAATGTTGGTCAAAGTCGAGTCAACCATAATTTACATAAAATCTCGGCGAAAGTTAATCATGCATATATTATCATATTCGCCCAAACCCGATTTGTCATGCTCACATCTTGGTTTCGCCGAATGCTCAAATTGCCCGATTTGTTTGGACTCCCAAATCGCCCGATTGTCACATCCTCAAATCGCCCGATTCCTAGAGTTTGAAGTCACCCGATTCATCATGCTTGGAATCACATTCTCCGAGTGTTCGTCCTTCAACAATAGCCCGATTGCTTGGACCTTAATTCGCCCGATCTCATCCAAGTTTTAGCATCACCCGATCGTCATGCACTGAACCCACTTTCGTCCGATCATGGCACCTTTAAATTGCCCGATTGGTCTTGTATAAAAGCCACATTCGCCGAGACCTCTCCTCTCATGAAATCGCCGATTCTTGGTTTCGCCTAGTTCTACTCTATCTTAAAATCGCCCAATCGTTTATACTCTAAGTTCACTTTTTAAACTAAAATTCGGCCACTAAGTTGGTCTATGTAACATGGCGATTTGTTATTACTTATCGGTCGAAACTCTCATCAACTTAATTCGCCCGATTCCTTCAAATTTCTTAAGAATACTGAAATACCCTAAAATTATCAACATTCTTATCACTATAATCACCTCCAAGAATTATCTTAATTCCAGAAAACGGTACACCTTAAAACTCTAGATTTTGAAAGAACATAATAAGCTCTAATGAATAGAACACCATAGTTTTCGATTTCATTAGAACTCCTCTAAACATTCATGAGCCGAAACCGAAATCCAAAGATTTATGGTTTTCTTGCTCCCACAACTTTCGAACCTTGTATTCAGCATATCATAAGTCACACTAGATACCTACTAATGAAATATATTAAGTACAAACAATTTCACATATGATAGAATCTCATACCTCGCGTTGATTCTTTGTTTTTGCTATTGAATGCTCGAGACTTCCTTCTCGTTGATCAGGGTTCTTTCTTATTAAAGTCTTGTCTTTTTCCTCGTTATATTGCTTAAGGGGTGAATATATATTAGGGCTTCGAACTCTGTGCTGGAATTGACAAGGTGGTGCGAATTCTTTACTTTAAGCTTAAGCAAGCTTATTACTATCCACACTATCTTTGGGCTTTATAATTTATTTAACCTTATTGATACAATGGTGGGAAGGTAACAATTAGATGATGAGAGGTAGACGTGTGCCACCTCACACTTAAAGGAGTTTCATGTGTTCTTTAATATCAAATTGGACTTTAATAAATTGATTATACATTTGGACTCTTCTTTATTTAATCTTTGGGTATCTCCTTATTTGGGTCTTTATTATTGTTTCAACCCTCATGTGAGCCATATTATTAAGCCCAAAATTTTATTACTTCAGTTTCATCTGAACTTTTCTTTATATATTTATTAGGAATATTATTCCTAATATTTTCTTCGCTAATTGTCTAACTCTGCAATCGTAATCCCGCTTTAAATTTTGCGGGTATTACATCCTTGTGAGGTGCGGATCTTGATAGGTATTGCTAGGGAAATTGTGTAGTTACTCGTTGACTTCAAAATGTGTTTTCCAACTTTACTTGCATTATTTCTTACATGATCTCATTTTTGATTGATACGTTGCGTGATTTAATTGTTATATGCCATATCTCTTACGTTTATATGTATATAATTGAAGTATTTGCAAGTTAAAATGGAGTTTTCAGGATAAAGTTGGTAATTAATTGTGAGTTTACATCTTTTCCGACAGTTTTGCGGCAGTTTAGTATGTCTCATAGAATAAGGGGTTAAAGTTGACCAATAGACCTGAAAATTGGAGGGTGGCTAGAAGACTTAATTATCTTAATTCTCATCGAAGGGATTTGCATTTAATGGTCCACATCGTGAGATATTAATTTAAGTGAATCAACTCGGCCGTGCTCCTTCAAAGTCAAGCCTTGTGTGGCGACCCTCACTTTCTCATACTAATTGTGGCGGATTTTCGCAACGTAAGTCGTGGAAGACCTGTCTAACAAAAAACTTTTTCTTAAATAAAATACATTATACATAACGTCATCTACATCGTCATGAATTTACACGGGCCGTAGCCCCCAAAATATCAAAATGCTCAAAACCCTAATCGCTCCAAAGAATGCATCCATGTACAGCCCCGCCCTCAAAAGTCCGTGGAGCACCGCCGTCAGCCCGCCTTAGCCTCGACGCACATTAGTGTCGGGTTCGGTACCTACAACATGTAAAACTCTGAGCTATTTGCTCAGTAGGTGAAATATGCATGAATGCAGCGTGCGCTCGATCCCATCCCATACACCTCACAAATGCACGCTCGACCCTGATCATGATTCATCACATTTCACGACTCCCCGTGACTCTACACTACACCCTCGGGTATCCCACTCAGGTCGCTTTAGAATGGAAAGGCTTCTCAGGTCTCGTCGCCCATTTCCTCGAGTTGAGGTTCACGTTCGGTCTGCCCACTCAGGTCTCTTTAGAGTGGTACGTACTAGAACCTTTCCCTCGCCTATCGCTCGCTCGGCCACTCAGGTCGCTTTAGAGTGGTACGTACTAGAGCATTGGGTAGCCTACTCAGGTCTCTTTAGAGCGGCATACACCCAAACCTCTAACGTCCCAATGCTCGGGCGGCCAACTCAGGTCGCTTTAGAGTGGCACGCACCCAAGCACCATCCTATCGCTCGGTCAGCCCACTCAGGTCACTTTAGAGTGGTACCTGCTGGAGCCCGGGCAGCCTACTCAGGTCTCTTTAGATCAGCATTCACCCACCCTCTATCCGACAAACGGACCAACACCACTCGTCGACTCCCCAAACGTTACCGTTCCGTACGGTACTCAACCCCCTCGCACTGACCTGGTATGCAAGTGCATGCAGTGCAGTGCAATAGCATATGACGTTACATATGACGTGCGAAAATATTTAAAACATTTCAAACACCTAATCCATGAAATTCACATAATCACGTAGTCGTGTACGTATCATATAAATATCACATAAGTATCACATAATTCACATAATAATACACACAAAAGTTTACGTGTCGTAGGTGGATTTCACCTACCTGTCCTCCTGCTATTATCAATTATGAAACTCGGTAGAGTCCCTAACCGTCGATTCTCTGAATAAATAAATATTTTCATATTAATTTACTAAGTCATATAAATTTCGAAAATGCTAAAATTATCAAATCCCTAAAATTTATGAAAACCTAAAAATAATGAAATCCCTAAAAATAAATAAACCCTAAAATATTGAAAACCCTAACATTCCTAAAATGCTAAAATTACTAATTATCGAAAACTATTATATTTCGAAATATTTGTATGATATATTTATCACATCTCGAAATCATTCTATAATATATATGTCGAAATATTCATACAATGTCGAGAGCTTATTGTTGAAAAGAAAATATCGATACAATCTCGAGATTTTTAATAAGCTTGCCGAAATCTTTTGTTGGGAAACCAATGTCGAGGTCATCAAGCCATATCGACATCCTATAAATGTCGAGACCTTAGAAATGTCGAGACCTCCATATATATACAAATAATATCGAGATCCTACTAACTTTATAAGGTGTCGAAATTTTACAAATGTCGAGGTCTTTACCAATATAAATGTCGAGACCATGATGTCGAAATCCTCTCTATAATGATGTCGAGATCTTCACTATTATTATCAAACATTTCGACATTCTACAAGTTATCACACTTCGACATTTTATATAATATATCTCGAAATCATCTCAGAATTTCTTCTATGAAGCATCTCGAGATCTTTTGAAAGGAAATGGCCGACAATTTTATTAAATGTCGAGGTAACTAATATCGAGATCTCAAAATCTATATTAGATACATCTTGAATTCTATCTATAATACATCTCAAAATCGATTTATGAAGCATCTCGAATTCTAGTTATTACACCTATCGACATCTTCCTATTACATATATATGCCTCGAATTCTATCTGCTATGCATTTCGACATCTTCCTACCACCTATCTCGAAAATCTTGCACCATGAATTGTTAAGTTTCTCAAGAACATACTAACTCTCAAGAACATCACATGTCTCGAAGAATTATAAATGCTCACCTTACTTAAATTACTTAAATAATTATGACTTAAAACCCGAAGCATAAAAACTAGGGTTTTCTAAACATAATAAATTATGAACCCTCAAGAACTTCTACAGAACAATAAACTTTCGATATTCACTAAGACTCTAATTAGTAATACCCTACCACCTTCAAATGTCCACCGTTTTGCTCTAACATCGAAACTCCTTCCCTTATTACCTTCTCAAGAAATAATTACGTATAATTATAAAATACTAAGTTTGGAGACTTTTGCATACCTTTTCTTTCCAAAGCCGTACTCGTTAAGTCAAAGCTCCTAAGCTCAATCGAATTTCTCCTTATTCTCTTAGCTTCTGTTTTGTTTTCTTTGTTCCTACTCAACTAAGGTTCTCTAGCTAAGTGATCTTTGATATCCGAATTTGTTAGATAAGTATTGGAATTTCGAAGTTAGAGCTGATGGGACAAGTTAATGACGTAGATTTCCCTAAGGCATAAGTAACTAAATTGTTAAAGTTTGTTTTTTTTTTTTTTAAGTACTTGGGCCTTAATTCAAAAAGACCAAATATATTTCAATTTAATTTAGCCCAAATTCTAATGTTAAATAATTGAGCTCTTAGTTCATTTCATAAACTCGTCCAATTTAATTACGCTTAAGACCCAAATTAAATTTTTCGGGTATTACATTCTCCCCGCTAAAAGAATTTCGTCCCCGAAATTCGCCGACTGGTGTAAATCGGGATAACGATTTCTTCTATCGCTGATTTATCTGTATCCTATTAAGATAGGATTTATTCCCACCTTTATATCACGCGATCTAGGCGACACATTTTATGTGTGGCCCATTTTTCTAAATCGACAATTCCTCTGCGTATAGACTTGCCCATATATTTTCTACGTTCTCTAGGCATACTTGTTCCTATTTTCACCACACTTCCGCTGCGTAACTCTGACATCTAGCATGGTTTTAAATGGAGCTGGGATCATTCTCACTTACGTCACACATTTATTCCACACAAATAAACATGCGATTCCGAATGAGTATGCTTATAAGCATTTCGAGATACCTGTCATCCTTGATGGGTCTTCTTCTTCGCTTGTTAAAGCGTATACTCGGGCTGGTGCCAGTGGAGGTCGTACTGGCACTGGGGCTGGGTTTCTGGGACGATATTCTTGACAGTCTTTTACAACATGTCCCAGTTTTCCGCACTTGAAACATTGCGGGTTGAATTTAGGTCCGGCTCCAAAACAAACGCCGGTATGATATCGCCCGCATTGCGGACATTGGGGATTGATAATTAGAGGTCGAAACGGAAAATTAGCTGCTCCTCCTAAGTTCCGTCTTGGTCGCCAGTTTTGTGGTCCTTGGCGATAATTTTGATTGTTGGGGCCTGCTTCGAAGTACTGTCGTTTCTTATTTCCGTTGCCTTGATGATTGTCATTTTTCTTCTTTGCTTCATGAGCTGCTAAGATCAGGGATTCTGCCTGCTCTACTATCATCGCTCGTTCTGCCACTTGAGCAAATGCAGCTCCTCGCATTTCGGCCATGCTAACATCTCGGTAGATCTCCGGTTTGAGACCTACCTGGAACCGTTCGATCTTTAGGGCGTCGTTCGCCACCATGTGCAGGGCGAAGCGGGACAGTTCCTCAAACTTGCGAATATGTGGGCTCAATTATAATAATTAGATTGGATTTCATTATTTTATTATTTAAAATTGAGGGACTAAATTGAGAATTTAGAAACCTCGAGGGCCAAAATGAAATTATCATAAAAATAAAAAAAATGAAAGAAATATCTACATTTCCGTGACTGCTTTGGGGTGGGAGTGTGTGTATGGATGACGACCTGTGAAGGCCGGGCGCATAGGAGACTTTTGCTACGCACACACGCACTTATATTTTGTGTAGATACGATCAGGAAAATGTAGAACATTCTTTAGACTTGTATGTAAGACTTCCGCACGCAGTTTTAAAAATGAAAAAAATTTTATCCGAAATTTCATGCCTTTGCGCGACAACACACCATTAAGCACTTAGGATTAGAACGGAATACGAGGTCGGACGACGGGTCCTGACACTAATGACCGAACCCGCAAGATGAATGAATTCATCAACCTCAAACAAGGCGAAAAACCCATCGCGGAATAATTAATTAAGCACTTAAGACAATCTCAAGTCCTAATTATTTCCGTGACTGTCACTGGAATTTAACTAAGTCGTCGACACCTCATATCAACTATGCCACTACCTCAACGAATCTCATTCGTTAGGTTCCACATAAAAGCCCGCCGTTTTCGTTCAAGTTCATTACCATTTTTAAGCGCGACTCTCTAGGTCCGTCTCAACTGACATGGGAGCAATCCACGAGTCCCGGTATTCGCCTAGCCAATCCCACGGTACCGGACAGGTCCCAGTTGAGAACGAATTTTGATCTAATCGAAATTCGGGCGAACCGACTATAGTGTATACATTTAAATACTTCTTACGCCTTTCACTTGCGTCCCGGTTAGGTGAGAGCCATGCAAATGTCAAACTCACTAACCTGACACTATGTTATAATCGAGACCCATTCGATTATTTAAACTCCGCTCTGTATCTAATACAAGCAAGTTTTCCAAGCTTCGGCCGAAGGCTTTATAATCGTCGCTCTCCGATTACCTCATAGGACATTAACCTATACGGATATAGGCAGTGAATCCCGATAGCAGTCAAAGCCCGGTAATCACCTCCGTAAAGTCGGTTGCGTTTCGTTGCTGACCCGTGTCTCTTTTATGAACACTTGCGAGCCTAGCCAACTGGCGACAAACCGAAATCGCGAAAGCAAATCCGTCAATGACCCTATCGGTCTGAGGCTGCTATAGTCATTCGTTCAATCATTGACAACATCCTAGCCATGTGATTGAGACGAATACGAGCCGAATGTCCAAATACGCAATCTCTTCGATTACCAATATCTCCATCACGACCCACAACCTCTCAGGTAATCGGTGACACTACCGATACTATGTGGTCGTCAATGGATAAGTCATATTCGGATATCTAGTCACCCACCTAGAATCCTTAGACTTACGGACTTTTTATTTAATGTTGAGATTAAGGACCATCCGGTGTCTCCTCTCTCGTCCAACGAGAATCAGACGTCCAACTCAAACATTTGGGTGTTATTTATTTATCGCACTACCGGATGCCAAGTAGACTTTAAATTCGATAAATAAATAATAATGCCTTTATTATAATGAAAATATATATTCATTAATTTATTTGACGGTATATACAATAAACCTGTCTTACAACCTATACATCATCGTGCGCCCTATACTATTCCTAGTCCTCGTATGGCATTCCGAGGGCACACTCCCTAACACTGACGGGGGCGGTGTAGTACTTCCCTCGAAATAACTCCTTAAACCGATCCCAGCTCATCGTTAGTGGCTTCTCGATGGCTGAGACGGTGTCCCACCAATGCCCTGCGCTCCCCCTCAGCAGGTAGGCAGCGCACATGACTTTCTCAGCCTCGGGTGTACGGCTGTGCTGGAACATATTGTCCAGAGTCCTGAGCCAGTCCTCGGCTGAGGTGGGATCTACAGCATCCTCGAACATCGGAGGGTTAAGCTTTCGGAATCTCTCCCCGATCATCTCGATTCGCTCAGGTGGGGGAGGTAAGTTAGCTGATTGTCCCCCAGCGTTTTGCTGTTGGATCAGCTGCTGAATCTGGGCTGATTGTTGCCGGACCAGTTCAGTGAGTTGTAGGATAGTAGCATCCCGGCTATCGGGAGGGTTATTGGTATCCCTGCCCTGATCTGATTCCCTACTTCCTTCTCCCCTAAGTCATACCATTCTCAACCTATCCTGACAATTTCCTAAGGCCAATAAATCAAACCATACAAAGAATTCACATGACATGATACTTACAAGCAAGGCCGCTTCCGCGCTTTTGAGTGTGTGTGTATGGACAGTCTGCAGGACCTGTGACCGAAGCTCTGATACCACTCTGTCAGGACCCGTCGTCCGACCTCGTATTCCGTTCTAATCCTAAGTGCTTAATGGTGTGTTGTCGCGCAAAGGCATGAAATTTTGGATAAAATTTTTTTCATTTTTAAAACTGCGTGCGGAAGTCTTACATACAAGTCAAAAGAATGTTCTACAGTTTCCTGATCGTATCTACACAAAATATAAGTGCGTGTGTGTGCAGCTGCGCTCGGCCTTCACAGGTCGTCATCCATACACACACTCCCACCCCAAAAGCAGCCGGAAGCTCCAAAAGAATGGCCTTGCGCTATCGATAGATCACATACCGTAAGGATGAGCCACCGAGGCTCAGTAAGCAGAAATTATGCATGTATGCACGTGTCCTAACGATCGACAATCCACGCCGTCGTTTCTAACGCTCATACTCTTTTTCTCATACTCTTTTCTTGACTCGTACTCTTTTCTTATACTCTTACGTCTTATGGGCCCTCGGCTTTCCATCCCACTATGCGCCATTTCATAGAGATCTCATGTGTGGAGGTTCACACACTAGAAGGTCACCCGAAGGAGTCTTCCCTTACTCAGTGTGGCCTCCACGCGGACGCTTCTCACTGGTAGCCAACACCGAGGCCACTAACCGCGGAGGTCACCCGAAGGAATCTTCCCTCCCGGTTAGTGCTTTACGCACTAAGGTCACCCGAAGGAATCTTCACTTACTCAGTGCGTGCCCCGGGCCGCATCCTCCAGGTTGCATCTCCCGCGTACGGGGTATTTCCCCCAGCCTCTTATACAGGCCTTATGGCTTCATTCGCCATGGCTGCCTAGGGGAGCCGTGACTCTTTAATGAGTCGACACAAAGGCCAATATCGGCGAGTATACATCGCACACAGGCGATCTTATGCACGCTCTTACCTCGCGTCTTATATACTACGCATGTGTGCAAATGCTCATGCTATGCTCATAAAAATATGCAGATCATGCTATCATGCACAAAATTAAATCATGTCGTACGTACACATTCCACATAAAGTCACGTAAGCACGAAATCACATAATCATACGCAGGCAAGTTACGTGTCGTAGTTGGATTTCTACTTACTTGTTGTCCAAGCGTAGTTAGCGTGCTTCCTCGTTCGTTTCTATCGTTTGACCTTTTAAATGAAAAGGATAGAAGATTAGTACCTTGCTTTTTCTTAGCTCATTCGTCGAAGTACAAATTTTCTAGTCTTTGAGCTAGTGGAAGTGTCATATTGAATTTCCTAAGTCATTCAATTTCTACCTTAGCCTATGTTATTATTTAATTTCGGCCCTAGCTTATACTTCTCGGCGAAAGAGTGCTACTTAGGGTTGGGTTTCGACAAGACTTCTAATTGCTTGATTTTCTTCTAAGTTTCGATCCTTAATAAATTTCTAAATTAGGGAATTGAAATTCTTTTCATGCAAGGCTCGGCGAAAGTCGTTGGATTACTAAGTTTCGCTCGATTCAATTTCGTCATTCTTGCGTCTGCATGGCGTCATCTACCTTCGCCCGAAACCATGCATGGTGAGGAAGTCAATTTAAATCGATTGCATGAGCCTGAGGTGGGGTTTCGCCGAGATTTCTTTCGGTCGAAACCCTCTTAGTTAGCTATTTTCGATCAATTTCAGGGTTTCGATCGCTTCTACTTTCGATCAACTTGAGTTTCGCCGAGTTCTTAGGTCATCATGGCATCATCCTAGTTTCGACCGAAACCATGCGAAGTGATTAGCTATTTTCGATCGATGGCATGGATTTGATATGAGTTTCGATCGAAACTCATGCATTAGAATGAGTCTCAGTCGAAACTCGTGTCTCAATAAACTTACCCTCTTGCAAATTGATTTAATCGAAACCCAAGTCTATCTAAGTGTCGCTCGAGACATCGAAATTACTTTCCTACTTTCGATCGGAAGTGCCTTGGTTGGTCACATTCGATCGAAACTCCCTCTTATCATTATCCTAATCGAAACTCGTAAATTCCACCCCTTTTCTTACCAAAATCATATGATTTCTAGCTTAAAAGTATGGGTTAAAACTTTTAAATCATATATTAAACTATCCAATCCTAAGTTTATCCGAATAAGGTTCTTTGTGTAAGCTCGTTCCTTCACACTTTAGGGTTCCGCACCCTCCCTAAGCTTAGTTGCTCCAAATAAGGTTAATACACCTAGAAGTACCAACATTACGAAATCTTAAGGCTTAGGGAAGGTATTTCACTTACCAATTCAAGATCCTAAGCTAATTTGGGGTGCTTATGGTGTGGATTTCCTCTCGGCTCAATCCTCTTTTCCTTCCCTTGCTTTCGTTAGCTTTCAAGTATGCTTATGGAGTTTTTGATAATTTTAGCTAGATATTTTGATATGAGGGGTGAGGCATAGGTTGGCGTGGGTTTTCCTTATTTTGAGGAAGGCTTGTCTCCCCACTTGATTTAACTCACTTTGGGCCTAATATTAAGTTCTAGCCCAATAATAATTAGGTTCCTAGTCCATGAGAAATCTTAGCCCATCTAAAATTGCATCTTCCTCTCCTTTATTATTTTCGAAAAATTCTCCTTTCCTAGGTTGGGGTCATCACGAATTCATATCTTTGGCACTTAATTGCACATAATGCTTGTAACAATCACGAGCATAAAATTCGTAACATCACATGAGCATATAACATATACAAAATTAACATGACATCACATTGGTCACATACGAAATTTATTGGCCGACCTAATTTGCGGGGACTCGGGTCCTACATCCTCCCCCCCTTAAGGAGGATTTCGCCCCCGAAATCAACCCGTGTGAAACAACTCGGGGTAACGAATTCTCATTTCGTCCTCCCGTTCCCATGTGGCTTCTTCCGTAGATTGGTTCCGCCATAACACTTTCACTAGAGGAATATCTTTATTCCTAAGTCTCTTGGTCTCGTACATCAATATTTCCACCGGAACGTCTTCGTAACTCAGATCCGGTTTCAATTGTTGATGTAGGGACTCATTTCCTAGGACATGATTCGGGTCGGCTAGGTACTTCCGTAGGGTTGAGACGTGGAACACGTCATGTACTTGTGATAACGATGCTGGCAGCTCTAGTCGTTAGGCTACCTCACCAACCCTTTTTACGATTTTGAATGGCCCTATGTACCTAGGGCTTAGCTTCCCTTTCTTCCCGAATCTTTTCACGCCCTTCATTGGCGATACCCTAACGAACACCATATTATCTTCTTCGAACTCCAATGGTCGACATCTTCGATCTGCGTAACTTTTCTGTCGACTCTGTGCCGTTCGCATTCTTTCTCGTATCGTAGAAACGGCTTCCGTCATTTCTCGTACTATATCGGGGCCTAACATTGCCCGTTCTCCGACCTCGTCCCAATGTACTGGGGACCTGCACCTACGCCCATATAGCGCTTCGTACGGGGCCATCCCAATGGTGACGTGGTAGCTATTGTTGTACGAGAACTCGATCAGTGGGAGGTACCTACTCCACAATTCCCTTTGAAATCGAGTACACACGCTCGGAGCATGTCTCCAGTGTCTGAATTGTTCGCTCGAATTGACCGTCCGTCTGCGGATGGTAGGCGGTACTAAAAGATAGCTTCGTTCCCATCGCCTTTTGCAAGCTCGTCCAGAATTTCGACAGAAATCTGGAGTCGCGATCCGAGACTATCGACGATGGAACGCCGTGTAGTCGTACTATCTCCTGAATGTACAGCTCTGCGTATCGGTAGGAAATGGGCAGACTTGGTTAATCGATCGACGATCACCCAAATCGCGTCATGCCCTTTGGCGTTCTTCGGTAGCCCTACTACGAAATCCATGGTAATGTTATCCCATTTCCATTCCGGAATGGGTAACGGTTGCAGAGTTCCCGCCGGCCTTTGATGCTCGGCTTTTATCTGCTGACACGTCAGGCATTGACTTATGAAGGTTGCGATGTCCTTTTTCATGCCTGGCCACCAGTAATTTTCCTTTAAGCCTCTGTACATCTTCGTTGCTCCTGGATGTACTGAGTATGCAGTGGCATGTGCTTCCATCATTATCGTTCTTCGTAGTTCAGCATCGTCTGGCACGTACAACCGGTCCTTGAATTACAGCCGTCCGTCTTCCCGTGTAAAGCTCATCTGCTTCCTGCGCCGTCTTAATTTGCTCTAGCAGCGTGGGTTACAAAGCTGCTAGTAGCGTCTCAACTTCACCTAGTTGTACAACTTCTACTTCCAGCAGTTGCAGTTCAGCACTCACTGCTTTTCGGCTTAAGGCATCGGCTACTACATTTGCCTTGCCTGGGTGGTAGCTGATTACGCAGTCATAATCCTTAACTAACTCTAACCACCTCCTCTGCCTCATATTCAGCTCTTTTTGGGTAAAGAAGTACTTGAGGCTCTTCTGTTCGGTGTATATCTCGCACCGCTCTCCATAGAGGTAATGCCTCCAGATCTTGAGAGCAAACTGCCGCCAACTCTAAGTCGTGCGTCGGATAATTCTTCTCGTACTCCTTCAGTTGACGAGAATACATTCCCGTTCTGCATTAGCACACATCCTAACCGTTCTTCGACGCATCACTATACACGGTGAACCCTCCAGTTCCCGAAGGTATCATGAGAACTGGGGCCGTCGTCAGCCGTTCCTTCAGCTCTTGGAAGCTTCGTTCGCATTCTGCGGTCCATTGAAACTACGTGTTCTTCCGGGTCAGCCTCGTCAGTGTTGATGCTATCTTCGAGAAATCCTTGATGAACTTCCTGTAGTAACCCGCCAGACCGAGGAAACTCCGTACTTCCGTTACATTGGTCGGTCTGGGCCAGTTGCTAATGGCTTCTATCTTGTTCGGTTCTACAGAAATCCCTTCTCCTGATACTATATGCCCCAAAAGGGCGACTTGGTTGAGCCAAAATTCGCACTTCTTGAACTTGGCGTACAGTTGCTTGTCCCGTAGTATCCTCAGAACTATCCTCAAGTGTTCTTCGTGCTCCTCCTTCGTCTTCGAGTAGATTAGTATGTCATCTCTGAAGATGATGACAAACCTATCTAGGTAGGGTTTGAACACCCGGTTCATTAAATCCATAAAAGATGCGGGCGCATTAGTTAGCCCGATGGCATCACTAGAAATTCATAATGGCCATAACGGGTACTAAAGGCCGTCTTCGTGACATCTTCCTTCCGAATCCTTAACTGGTGATAGCCCGATCTTAAGCCGATCTTGGAGAAAACCGTTGTGCCTTGTAGTTGATCGAACAGATCGTCTATCCTAGGGAGTGGGTACTTGTTCTTGATTGTTAACTTGTTCAACTCCCGGTAGTCAATGCATAATCGCATGGACCCATCCTTCTTCTTCACGAATAGCACCGGCGCTCCCCAGGGAGAGAAACTCGGCTGTATGAACTCCTTCTGCATGAGTTCGTCGAGTTGGTCCTTTAACTCCTTCATTTCCGTCGGTGCCAGCCGATATGGGGTCTTAGATACTGGCGCCGCTCCAGGTACCAGTTCTATGGCAAATTCTATTTCCTGCTCGGGTGGTTGTCCCGGTAATTCCTCGGGAAATACGTCGGGGAAGCCCTCAACTACCGGTACTTCCTCGAATTTCGGGGAGGCGTTTCCTTCCGACTTGATAGCGAATACCAGATAGGCTTCGCACCCTGATTTGATCAGTCGTTGGGCTTTTAACGCTGATATTCTAGAGATCATAGTCCCCTTGCTAGTTCCTACGAACTTGAGAGGTTCATTCCCGTCCGTATTGAGCGTGACTATCTTGCGGTGGCAGTCTATGACAGCTCCGTACTTCGATAGCCAATCCATTCCAAGGATAACCTCATAATCATTCATGGGAATTATTATGAGGTCTATGGGCAGTTCCTTATCCCGATTACTATTGGGCAATCCCGTAATACGTGGTTAGTTTGGGTGGGATTCCCATTCGGAACTGTTACCCTAAACTCGCACTCAGCTTGGTGAGGCGTGATTCCTACTCTTGCGACGTACTTAGTAGACGCGAACGAGTGTGTCGCTCCTGAGTCGACTAGGATTCATGTGGGGGTTTCATAGACGAGGAGGGTACCTGTTACCACGGCCGGGTTGTTTTCCGCTTCCTCGGAGGTTATGGTGAAAACCCGGGCCGGTACCCTTGGTGGTGCCGCCTGGTTTACAGCTTGATTTCCGGATCCACTTTCCGGGCACGCCCTAAGATAGTGGCCCGTCTTGCCACATTTGAAGCAGATGGCGTTCTGGGAGTTGCAGACTCCCGTGTGCCTCCGTGCACACTTCGGGCATACGGGTAGATCTAGCTGGGTTCTACCCTGGTTTGGGTTGAATGGCGGGGGTGGTCCAGGTCAGTTTTAGAAGTTCGGCTTCCCACCCTTGGCTACAAACTGCCGCTTTGGGTTGCTTCCGCTCCCTTCCGGCCCTTGCACGAACTTGTGCTTCGCTTCTTGGGCGCGAGCGATTCTGGCCTCTGCCTGCTCTGCCACAAGCGCCCTCTCAGCCACTTGTGCATACATGGCCCTTGTACTCCTGCCATACTCACATCCCGGTACAGCTCGGGCTTCAATCCTTTCATGAACCGCTCGATCTTGAGTGCGTCCGTACTGACCATGTGAGCAGCGAACCTTGATAGCTGCTCGAACTTCTTGATATATTCCGCCACTGTCATCGCCCCTTGGCGGAGGTTGATGAACTCGTTCATCCTCTGTGCTCTGACTGTTGGGGTGAGCCCGATTAATCGATGCCGGCCCCCGAACAGCGCAACGTGGCTATAGCGGAAGCGCGGTTTGTACCGAGCGGCGTAGGGTGGCAAATTTTCGATTTTTAATATCTAAATTCAACCTTACGCCATTCGGCTTCTCCCGAGGGTCTGAGATGCTGCCCTAAACCTCGGAAGATCGCGGTTAATTCGAATTATCAAAATTCGAATTTATTTCCAATTTATTCGAATTTATTTCCAATTTATTTGAATTAATAATTTAGATCCAAATTAATCAAACAAAGCGGCAACCAGACGTTTTTCGATATTAATGGAGACCGAAATGATATTTGATCAATACCAAACTTTCCAGAATAATTTTACACTTCCTAACGTTCGCAACGATAGGTCTTTCGAATTATTCCGACATCGTTTGATATTTTCCTCAAAATCAAATCTGTGGTTCGAAATTATTAATTCGAGTAAAACGGCAGTCTGCCGTCTTTTAACTATTTGACGACCGAAACGATTTCCGATCAATACCAAATTTTCCAGAATAATTCTACATTTCCCGACGTTTCCAACGATGGGTCTTACGAGTTATTCCGATATCGTTTGATATTTTTCGTAAATCAAATCGTTAGAGTTCGAGGTATACCTTCGGTGTACGAGATTTCTTCTATTGTCGCCTCGGATGGACGTGGCTTCACCTCGTCGGGATCCCGGGGCCTCCGGGCTAGATTGTCACGCTGGTATGACCTTGAGCAAACCTCCGAGACTGCTCCTGATGGCTAGCGCAGTTCGGTTCGGGCGTTGGGTTCGTCGAACGATCCCGTTGGTTCAAAGTGGCTTGAGTTTTCTCTCTTTTGTTATACTTAGGAAAAATAAAAAAAAAACAAGTTTCTTCTTCCTCTAAGCAACAAACGTTGCTTTATGATATTTATATATATATATAATTATTTTTTTTTAAATAAGACAAGTGTCAAACTTGTTAATGACTCAACTAATGAGTCATTAGTTCTACACATCCCAGCGTGGATGTGTAGATATTTCTTTTATTTTTTTTATTTTTATGATAATTTCATTTTGGCCCTCGAGGTTTCTAAATTCTCAATTTAGTCCCTCAATTTTAAATAATAAAATAATTAAATCCAATCTAATTATTATAATTGAGCCCACTTAGTTAATTAATTAAGCACTTAAGACAATCACAAGTCCTAATTATTTCCGTGACTGTCACTGGAATTTAACTAAGTCGTCGACACCTCATATCAACTATGCCACTACCTCAACGAATCTCATTCGTTGAGGTTCCACATAAAAGCCCGCCGTTTTCGTTCAAGTTCATTACCATTTTTAAGCGCGACTCTCTAGGTCCGTCTCAACTGGCATGGGAGGAATCCACGAGTCCCGGTATTCGCCTAGCCAATCCCACGGTACCGGACAGATCCCAGTTGAGAACGAATTTTGATCTAATCGAAATTCGGGCGAACCGACTATAGTGTATACATTTAAATACTTCTACGCCTTTCACTTGCGTCCCGGTTAGGTGAGAGCCCTACAAATGTCAAACTCACTAACCTAACACTTTGTTATAATCGAGACCGATCCGATTATTTAAACTCCGCTCTGTATCTAATACAAGCAAGTTTTCCAAGCTTCGGCCGAAGGCTTTATAATCGTCGCTCTCCGATTACCTCATAGGACATTAATCTATACGGATATAGGCAGTGAATCCCGATAGCAGTCAAAGCCCGGTAATCACCTCCGTAAAGTCGGTTGCATTTTGTTGCTGACCCGTGTCTCTTTTATGAACACTTGCGAGCCTAGCCAACTGGCGACAAATCGAAATCGCGAAAGCAAATCCGTCAATGACCCTATCGGTCTGAGGCTGTTATAGTCATTCGTTCAATCATTGACAACATCCTAGCCATGATTGAGACGAATACGAGCCGAATGTCCAAATACGCAATCTCTCCGATTACCAATATCTCCATCACGACCCACAACCTCTCAGGTAATCGGTGACACTACCGATACTATGTGGTCGTCAATGGATAAGTCATATCCGGATATCTAGTCACCCACCTAGAATCCTTAGACTTACGGACTTTTTATTTAATGTTGAGATTAAGGACCATCCGGTGTCTCCTCTCTCGTCCAACGAGAATCAGACGTCCAACTCAAACATTTGGGTGTTATTTATTTATCGCACTACCGGATGCCAAGTAGACTTTAAATTCGATAAATAAATAATAATGCCTTTATTATAATGAAAATATATATTCATTAATTTATTTGACGGTATATACAATAAACCTCTTACAACCTATACATCATCGTGCGCCCTATACAATTCCTAGTCCTCGTATGGCATTCCGAGGGCACACTCCCTAACAGCTCCCACTTGCACTTGAGTGCCATGCGATGCACCTAATGCCAGTCGCAATGGTATCGTAGCCCCATCTTGTCCAGATGCTGTTCCATAATTGCTTGAGACAAGGGCTTCGTGAGCGGGTCCGCCACGTTTTCTGCGGTGGCGATTTTCTGCACGGCGACCATCCCGTTTTCAACGAACTCACGTAAGACGTGATATTTTCTCTCAATATGTTCGAACTTGCTATGAGATCGTGGTTCCTTTGCTTGCGCGACTGCACCGCTATTATCGCACCAAAGTGTAAGCGGTCTGTCAGCAACTGTTACCACAGTAAGTTCCTCCAAGAACTTTTTCATCCAAACAGATTCTTTAGCTGCCTCTGAGGCTGCTATGTATTCTGCCTCGCACGTGGAATCGACAGTTGTGCTTTGCTTGGAGCTTCTCCAAGACACTGCCCCACCGTTGAGAACGAATACGAAACCTGAAGTAGATTTTCGGTCATCCACGTCCGACTGGAAGTCCGAATCGGTATAACCAACTACTTCTAGTCCCGCTCCTCCATAAACCAGCGTTAAGTCTTTAGTCCGTCTAAGGTATTTAAAGATATTCTTAACAGCTGTCCAATGTTCTTCCCCTGGGTTTGCCTGAAACCGACTGACTATGCTCACAGCGTAAGCAATGTCCGGGCGTGTACACAACATTGCATACATCAGACTACCCACTGCAGAGGCATAGGGTATTCCACTCATCCGTCGTCTGTCTTCCTCACTTTGAGGTGACATTGACTTCGACAAATGGATCCCATGTCGCATTGGTAAGAACCCTCTTTTAGAGTCATCCATTCTGAATTTCTTCAGGATTTTCTCTAAGTAAAGGGCTTGAGATAAGCCGATCGTATGGTTCGCTCGATCCCTGAACAAGCGAATACCTAGGATATACGTCGCTTCTCCCAGGTCTTTCATGGAGAATTCGGTTGAAAGCCATGCTTTCACCGTTGAGAGCATCCCGATGTCGTTTCCTATCAAAAGGATATCATCCACGTACAATACAAGGAACGACACCATACTCCCACTGCTCTTTCTGTAGACACATGGCTCATCTACGTTTTTCATGAATCCAAAGTTCCGAACTGCTTCATCAAAACGTAGATTCCAGCTGCGAGAGGCCTGTTTCAGTCCGTAAATTGACCGATTCAGTTTGCACACTTTGTGAGCATCTGCATGCGACTCAAAACCTTTTGGCTGCTCCATATAGATCTCCTCCTTGAGGAATCCATTAAGGAACGCCGTTTTGACGTCCATCTGCCAAATCTCATAATCATAGTGCGCAGCTATCGCGAGCATTATCCGGATGGACTTGATCATGGCTACAGGTGAGAAAGTCTCCTCATAGTCAACTCCCTCTTTTTGGTTATAGTCCTTGGCAACCAACCTGACCTTGTACGTCTCAACTTGTCCGTCAGATCCAATCTTCCTCTTGTAAATCCATTTACAGCCGATTGGTCTAAAACCACTCGGTAGGTCTACAAGAGTCCAGACTTTGTTAGAGTACATTGAGTCCATCTCAGCTCGCATAGCCTCAATCCATCTCGTTGAGTCAATATCGGATATAGCTTGATCGAAAGTAGCGGGATCTTCTCTTAGAAGTCCCCTAGTCGCAACATAACCTTGTTCGACATGTGACATGCCATATCGCTGTGGTTGGCGAGGCACCCTTTCAGATCGTCGCTTGACTGGTTCGCTCGGACCATCCAAGTCCTGTGTGGGAGTTTCGGTCGACTGCTCCTCGAGAGTGACCTCACGGCCAACGCCACAATCTCGAATGAACTCTTCCTCGAGAAAATGTGCGTGTAAGCCTACAACGATCCTCTGATCATCGTGAAAATAGAATAGATACCCCATAGAGTCTTCAGGGTAACCTATGAAACGTCCTTTTACTGACCTAGACTCCAATTTATCTGTTTTCAGCTTTTTCACATAGGCGGGGCAACCCCAAATTCTAATATGTGATAAGCTTGGTAAACGACCAGTCCATATCTCATACGGAATGCCGTTAACAGACTTCGAGGGACACCGGTTAATGGTATATGCCGCTGTCAAAAGCGCGTATCCCCACAATGACATTGGTAAATCTGTATAGCTTAACATAGAACGAATCATATCTAATAAAGTTCGGTTTCTACGTTCGGCCACGCCATTCAATTGTGGCGTGCCGGGCGGAGTCATCTGTGATATTATACCATTCTCCTTCAAGAACTGGTCAAACTCGACACTCATGTACTCACCACCTCGATCCGATCGAATGACTTTAATGAATTTCGAAGTTTGGTTTTCCACCAACGCCTTATACTCCTTGAACTTTTCAAGAGCACCAGCTTTATACCTCATCAGATACACTAGTCCGTAACGAGTGTGATCATCCGTAAAGGTAATAAAATAGTGGAAGTCACCACGAGCCTTCACATTGAATGGCCCGCAAACGTCCGTGTGAATTAAATCGAGAATATCCGTGGCTCTGTTAAATGTCCCGGTGAAGGGTGATCGGGTCATTTTACCTTTGAGGCATGACTCACAAGTCGGATAGGGATCTGATCCCAACGGTGTCAATATCCCGTTTTTCTCCAACTCGTGGATCTTACGTTCTCCAGCATGACCTAATCGAAGATGCCACAAGTATCGCGCATTTATTCCCGACTTTCGTTTATTTGTGACAGTATTCACAGATACATCGTTCTGGATATTTAAATAGTACAAACCATTAAATAGTATCGCTCTGCCAACATTTTTATTTCTATACATAATGTGGCATGTATTATTATTAAAACTAACTATATAACCATTCCTGCTCAAAACAGGAACGGAGACGATGTTCTTAAATCCCCTCGGGAGTACAAGACAATCGTACAAACGCAACAATGCCCAGAAGATAATACAAGAGATCTTGATCCGACGTGGCTTGCCGAGATACTATCCCCACTTCCCACTCTGACCTCGATCTCATGCTCCCCAAGCGCTCTACTTGGTCCCAGACCCTGCGTGGAAACACAAATGTGAGTACTAGCCCCCGAATCCAATATCCAGGAAGTAGAGTATACAGATGAAGAACAAACTGTTTCTAAAACATTAAGTTCCATACCTGACGCCTGCTCACCCTTGAGCTTTGGACAGTCCCGCTTCCAGTGGCCCAGCGCACCGCAATGCAGACACCTATCCGTCGGCTTTACACCGGTTTGCTTCGATTTCCCAAAAGATAGTTTCTTCTTGGAAACTTTCCCTGTCGGCTTGAGCTTGTTACCCTTCTTCTTTTTGCCTTTCTGGGGCTTTGAAGAAGTGGCGACAAGTGCAGTCTGCTGTGCCCTCTTCATCTGACCTTGCGCCGTTGCTAACTGATTCATCAGATCAGGAAGCAATAGCGTCATGCCGTTCAGATGGTAGTTCACAATGAACGCATTGTAGGGCGGAGGCAGGGACTGCAAGATGAGATCATTTTGTAATTCACGATCAAATCGAAAATTGAGAGTCTCCAACCTCTCGATCATGGTGATCATGTTCATAACATGCTCGCCAACATTCTCACCCTAAGACATCCTCGATCGGAAGAGCAGCGACGAAGTCGCATAGCGAGCTGTCCTAGACGTCTCACCGTAAAGCTCTTTCAAATGTTGAACCATCACCCGAGCATCAGCCATACTTTCGTGGCTACGCTGCAGTGCGTTACTCATCGATCCGAGGACATGAGCCTTTACGAGCTTCTCGTCACGCAGTCGCTTGTCATAAGCGGCACGAGCCTGCTCGGATGCCCGTGCCCCTGGGGCTGGCGGCATTTCGGAGTCAAGGATATAAACTAGGTTCTCAATCTCGGGGAAAATCCTCAAGTTGCGAAGCCAGTCTGAATAGTTTGGCCCAGTCAACCTATTCTCCTTGAGCAGTACATTTAAAGCGGTCGACATAATTTCACAAAGAGAGAAAATGCTGCAGGAAATTAAAAGGCATATTAAGTCAATTGTATAGGTTATCAAATCGAACAAGGACTTTTTATTCCGTTTGACTCCCACTATCTTTTCATAAACTCCATTCTCCCTACGGATGTTTTGGAAGTTTCGTTGATAACTTCGATAGTGGAGTTGATGTTCCCATGGACGGATGCAAACCTCAACCTCTGTCGTTTTATTGGTTTGCAGCGGCCCACGAAGTCATGCTCCGCACGAATCCGACCTTGTCGAATGTCTCAACTATCTTTGTCTCAGTCAGGGACCCCCGCCGGCGAACCCGAAACAAGGCGGTATGACTGTCTAAGTGCCACCTATCAACTTTGCTCAAAACCGCACACTTGAACCGTACGTTTTACCGCACAGTGTGGTCTTGGCGAGCGGCACAAATGCACCCGAGCAAGCCGAAACAAAAGCAAATGCAAGGCGCCGGCAGACCCGAAACCAAACTTGCATCTAGGTTTTGTAACAACTAAACCCGAGCTTGATAGAAGACAGGGCATCCAATCCCTTTACTCACTTAGTATTCGTACGGGAGATTTTTGTAACTCATAGCATATTAAAATTAAGCACGAGCACGTAAATGCATTAAATAAATTCCTAACCCTAGTAAGGCAATTTAAATGGACAAATATGCGGGCTATTTCAAGACTGGTCCTATTACATAGGTTGTAAAACGACCAGGGTCTTCGATCTTCAAACGTTTAGTCATTGACACGATAGTCGACGAACCCTCCATCCTCGCCTTGCATCGAACGGCCGTCATTTATTTAACTTATCTAATAAAGCGATAAAATACAACACGGGGGGAATTATTTCCCAAACAACCCGTAATCCATGTGCATACCGGGGGGCGGCAAACGACCCCTAAACAAATAACCCGGTTAAAACCTAAGCCCGCATAAATATCCCACATAAACATGCAACACAGAATTTTGACGCCGGGTGCCCGACCGACGTCACGAGCGATGATAGTCTCCAAACTACATCAACCGCTCGTTCGCCACATCGGCTTTCGAGGCCTTCGGTCGAACCATTCATGAGCCTTGGCTCTGATACCACTGTTGGGGTGGGCCCGATTAATCGATGCCGGCCCCCGAACAGCGCAACGTGGCTATAGCGGAAGCGCGGTTTGTACCGAGCGGCGTAGGGTGACAAATTTGCGATTTTTAATATCTAAATTCAACCTTACGCCATTCGGCTTCTCCCGAGGGTCTGAGATGCTGCCCTAAACCTCGGAAGATCGCGGTTAATTCGAATTATCAAAATTCGAATTTATTTCCAATTTATTCGAATTAATAATTTAGATCCAAATTAATCGAACAAAGCGGCAACCAGACATTTTTCGATTATTTGGAGACCGAAATGATATTTGATCAATACCAAACTTTCCAGAATAATTCAACACTTCCTAACGTTCGCAACGATAGGTCTTTCGAATTATTCCGACATCGTTCGATATTTTCCTCAAAATCAAATCTGTGGTTCGAAATTATTAATTCGAGTAAAACGGCAGTCTGCCGTCTTTTAACTATTTGACGACCGAAATGATTTCCGATCAATACCAACTTTCCATAATAATTTTACATTTCCCGACGTTTCCAACGATGGGTCTTACGAGTTATTCCGATATCGTTTGGTATTTTTCGTAAATCAAATCGTTGGGGTTCGAGGTATACCTTCGGTGTACGAGATTTCTTCTATTGTCGCCTCGGATGGACGTGGCTTCACCTCGTCGAAATCCCGGGGCCTCCGGGCTAGATTGTCACGCTGGTATGACCTTGAGCAAACCTCCGAGACTGGTCCTGATGGCTAGCGCAGTTCGGTTCAGGCGTTGGGTTCGTCGAACGATCCCGTTGGTTCAAAGTGGCTTGAGTTTTCTCTCTTTTGTTATACTTAGGAAAAATTAAAAAAACAAGTTTCTTCTTCCTCTAAGCAACCAACGTTGCTTTATGATATTTATATATATATATATAATTATTTTTTTTTAAATGAGACAAGTGTCAAACTTGTTAATGACTCAACTAATGAGTCATTAGTTCTACACATCCCAACGTGGATGTGTAGATATTTCTTTTATTTTTTTTATTTTTATGATAATTTCATTTTGGCCCTCGAGGTTTCTAAAAATTCTCAATTTAGTCCCTCAATTTTAAATAATAAAATAATGAGATCCAATCTAATTATTATAATTGAGTCCACTTAGTTAATTAATTAAGCACTTAAGACAATCTCAAGTCCTAATTATTTCCGTGACTGTCACTGGAATTTAACTAAGTCGTCGACACCTCATATCAACTATGCCACTACCTCAACGAATCTCATTCGTTAGGTTCCACATAAAAGCCCGCCGTTTCGTTCAAGTTCATTACCATTTTTAAGCGCGACACTCTAGGTCCGTCTCAACTGGCATGGGAGGAATCCACGAGTCCCGGTATTCGCCTAGCCAATCCCACGGTACCGGACAGGTCCCAGTTGAGAACGAATTTTGATCTAATCGAAATTCGGGCGAACCGACTATAGAGTATACATTTAAATACTTCTTACGCCTTTCACTTGCGTCCCGGTTAGGTGAGAGCCATGCAAATGTCAAACTCACTAACCTAACACTATGTTATAATCGAGACCCATCCGATTATTTAAACTCCGCTCTGTATCTAATACAAGCAAGTTTTCCAAGATTCGGCCGAAGGCTTTATAATCGTCGCTCTCCGATTACCTCATAGGACATTAACCTATACGAATATAGGCAGTGAATCCCGATAGCAGTCAAAGCCCGGTAATCACCTCCATAAAGTCGGTTGCGTTTCGTTGCTGACCCGTGTCTCTTTTATGAACACTTGCGAGCCTAGCCAACTGGCGACAAATCGAAATCGCGAAAGCAAATCCGTCAATGACCCTATCGGTCTGAGGCTGTTATAGTCATTCGTTCAATCATTGACAACATCCTAGCCATGTGATTGAGACGAATACGAGCCGAATGTCCAAATACGCAATCTCTCCGATTACCAATATCTCCATCACGACCCACAACCTCTCAGGTAATCGGTGACACTACCGATACTATGTGGTCGTCAATGGATAAGTCATATCCGGATATCTAGTCACCCACCTAGAATCCTTAGACTTACGGACTTTTTATTTAATGTTGAGATTAAGGACCATCCGGTGTCTCCTCTCTCGTCCAACGAGAATCAGACATCCAACTCAAACATTTGGTGTTATTTATTTATCGCACTACCGGATGCCAAGTAGACTTTAAATTCGATAAATAAATAATAATGCCTTTATTATAATGAAAATATATATTCATTAATTTATTTGACGGTATATACAATAAACCTCTTGCAACCTATACATCATCGTGCGCCCTATACTATTCCTAGTCCTCGTATGGCATTCCGAGGGCACACTCCTAACAGCTCCCACTTGCACTTGAGTGCCATGCGATGCACCTAATGCCAGTCGCAATGGTATCGTAGCCCCATCTTGTCCAGATGCTGTTCCATAATTGCTTGAGACAAGGGCTTCGTGAGCGGGTCCGCCACGTTTTCTGCGGTGGCGATTTTCTGCACGGCGACCATCCCGTTTTCAACGAACTCACGTAAGACGTGATATTTTCTCTCAATATGTTCGAACTTGCTATGAGATCGTGGTTCCTTTGCTTGCGCGACTGCACCGCTATTATCGCACCAAAGTGTAAGCGGTCTGTCAGCAACTGTTACCACAGTAAGTTCCTCCAAGAACTTTTTCATCCAAACAGATTCTTTAGCTGCCTCTGAGGCTGCTATGTATTCTGCCTCGCACGTGGAATCGACAGTTGTGCTTTGCTTGGAGCTTCTCCAAGACACTGCCCCACCGTTGAGAACGAATACGAAACCTGAAGTAGATTTTCGGTCATCCACGTCCGACTGGAAGTCCGAATCGGTATAACCAACTACTTCTAGTCCCGCTCCTCCATAAACCAGCGTTAAGTCTTTAGTCCGTCTAAGGTATTTAAAGATATTCTTAACAGCTGTCCAATGTTCTTCCCCTGGGTTTGCCTGAAACCGACTGACTATGCTCACAGCGTAAGCAATGTCCGGGCGTGTACACAACATTGCATACATCAGACTACCCACTGCAGAGGCATAGGGTATTCCACTCATCCGTCGTCTGTCTTCCTCACTTTGAGGTGACATTGACTTCGACAAATGGATCCCATGTCGCATTGGTAAGAACCCTCTTTTAGAGTCATCCATTCTGAATTTCTTCAGGATTTTCTCTAAGTAAAGGGCTTGAGATAAGCCGATCGTATGGTTCGCTCGATCCCTGAACAAGCGAATACCTAGATATACGTCGCTTCTCCCAGGTCTTTCATGGAGAATTCGGTTGAAAGCCATGCTTTCACCGTTGAGAGCATCCCGATGTCGTTTCCTATCAAAAGGATATCATCCACGTACAATACAAGGAACGACACCATACTCCCACTGCTCTTTCTGTAGACACATGGCTCATCTACGTTTTTCATGAATCCAAAGTTCCGAACTGCTTCATCAAAACGTAGATTCCAGCTGCGAGAGGCCTGTTTCAGTCCGTAAATTGACCGATTCAGTTTGCACACTTTGTGAGCATCTGCATGCGACTCAAAACCTTTTGGCTGCTCCATATAGATCTCCTCCTTGAGGAATCCATTAAGGAACGCCGTTTTGACGTCCATCTGCCAAATCTCATAATCATAGTGCGCAGCTATCGCGAGCATTATCCGGATGGACTTGATCATGGCTACAGGTGAGAAAGTCTCCTCATAGTCAACTCCCTCTTTTTGGTTATAGTCCTTGGCAACCAACCTGACCTTGTACGTCTCAACTTGTCCGTCAGATCCAATCTTCCTCTTGTAAATCCATTTACAGCCGATTGGTCTAAAACCACTCGGTAGGTCTACAAGAGTCCAGACTTTGTTAGAGTACATTGAGTCCATCTCAGCTCGCATAGCCTCAATCCATCTCGTTGAGTCAATATCGGATATAGCTTGATCGAAAGTAGCGGGATCTTCTCTTAGAAGTCCCCTAGTCGCAACATAACCTTGTTCGACATGTGACATGCCATATCGCTGTGGTTGGCGAGGCACCCTTTCAGATCGTCGCTTGACTGGTTCGCTCGGACCATCCAAATCCTGTGTGGGAGTTTCGGTCGACTGCTCCTCGAGAGTGACCTCACGGCCAACGCCACAATCTCGAATGAACTCTTCCTCGAGAAAATGTGCGTGTAAGCCTACAACGATCCTCTGATCATCGTGAAAATAGAATAGATACCCCATAGAGTCTTCAGGGTAACCTATGAAACGTCCTTTTACTGACCTAGACTCCAATTTATCTGTTTTCAGCTTTTTCACATAGGCGGGGCAACCCCAAATTCTAATATGTGATAAGCTTGGTAAACGACCAGTCCATATCTCATACGGAATGCCGTTAACAGACTTCGAGGGACACCGGTTAATGGTATATGCCGCTGTCAAAAGCGCGTATCCCCACAATGACATTGGTAAATCTGTATAGCTTAACATAGAACGAATCATATCTAATAAAGTTCGGTTTCTACGTTCGGCCACGCCATTCAATTGTGGCGTGCCGGGCGGAGTCATCTGTGATATTATACCATTCTCCTTCAAGAACTGGTCAAACTCGACACTCATGTACTCACCACCTCGATCCGATCGAATGACTTTAATGAATTTCGAAGTTTGGTTTTCCACCAACGCCTTATACTCCTTGAACTTTTCAAGAGCATCAGCTTTATACCTCATCAGATACACTAGTCCGTAACGACTGTGATCATCCGTAAAGGTAATAAAATAGTGGAAGTCACCACGAGCCTTCACATTGAATGGCCCGCAAACGTCCGTGTGAATTAAATCGAGAATATCCGTGGCTCTGTTAAATGTCCCGGTGAAGGGTGATCGGGTCATTTTACCTTTGAGGCATGACTCACAAGTCGGATAGGGATCTGATCCCAACGGTGTCAATATCCCGTTTTTCTCCAACTCGTGGATCTTACGTTCTCCAGCATGACCTAATCGAAGATGCCACAAGTATCGCGCATTTATTCCCGACTTTCGTTTATTTGTGACAGTATTCACAGATACATCGTTCTGGATATTTAAATAGTACAAACCATTAAATAGTATCGCTCTGCCAACATTTTTATTTCTATACATAATGTGGCATGTATTATTATTAAAACTAACTATATAACCATTCCTGCTCAAAACAGGAACGGAGACGATGTTCTTAAATCCCCTCGGGAGTACAAGACAATCGTACAAACGCAACAATGCCCAGAAGATAATACAAGAGATCTTGATCCGACGTGGCTTGCCGAGATACTATCCCCACTTCCCACTCTGACCTCGATCTCATGCTCCCCAAGCGCTCTACTTGGTCCCAGACCCTGCGTGGAAACACAAATGTGAGTACTAGCCCCCGAATCCAATATCCAGGAAGTAGAGTATACAGATGAAGAACAAACTGTTTTTAAAACATTAAGTTCCATACCTGACGCAGCCTGCTCACCCTTGAGCTTTGGACAGTCCCGCTTCCAGTGGCCCAGCGCACCGCAATGCAGACACCTATCCGTCGGCTTTACACCGGTTTGCTTCGATTTCCCAACAGATAGTTTCTTCTTGGAAACTTTCCCTGTCGGCTTGAGCTTGTTACCCTTCTTCTTTTTGCCTTTCTGGGGCTTTGAAGAAGTGGCGACAAGTGCAGTCTGCTGTGCCCTCTTCATCTGACCTTACGCCGTTGCTAACTGATTCATCAGATCAGGAAGCACTAGCGTCATGCCGTTCAGATGGTAGTTCACAATGAACGCATTGTAGGGCGGAGGCAGGGACTGCAAGATGAGATCATTTTGTAATTCACGATCAAATCGAAAATTGAGAGTCTCCAACCTCTCGATCATGGTGATCATGTTCATAACATGCTCGCCAACATTCTCACCCTCAGACATCCTCGATCGGAAGAGCAGGGACGAAGTCGCATAGCGAGCTGTCCTAGACGTCTCACCGTAAAGCTCTTTCAAATGTTGAACCATCACCCGAGCATCAGCCATACTTTCGTGGCTACGCTGCAGTGCGTTACTCATCGATCCGAGGACATGAGCCTTTACGAGCTTCTCGTCACGCAGTCGCTTGTCATAAGCGGCACGAGCCTGCTCGGATGCCCGTGCCCCTGGGGCTGGCGGCATTTTGGAGTCAAGGATATAAACTAGGTTCTCAATCTCGGGAAAATCATCAAGTTGCGAAGCCAGTCTGAAATGTTTGGCCCAGTCAACCTATTCTCCTTGAGCAGTACATTTAAAGCGGTCGACATAATTTCACAAAGAGAGAAAATGCTGCAGGAAATTAAAAGGCATATTAAGTCAATTGTATAGGTTATCAAATCGAACAAGGACTTTTTATTCCGTTTGACTCCCACTATCTTTTCATAAACTCCATTCTCCCTACGGATGTTTTGGAAGTTTCGTTGATAACTTCGATAGTGGAGTTGATGTTCCCATGGACGGATGCAAACCTCAACCTCTGTCGTTTTATTGGTTTGCAGCGGCCCACGAAGTCATGCTCCGCACGAATCCGACCTTGTCGAATGTCTCAACTATCTTTGTCTCAGTCAGGGACCCCCGCCGGCGAACCCGAAACAAGGCGGTATGACTGTCTAAGTGCCACCTATCAACTTTGCTCAAAACCGCACACTTGAACCGTACGTTTTACCGCACAGTGTGGTCTTGGCGAGCGGCACAAATGCACCCGAGCAAGCCGAAACAAAAGCAAATGCAAGGTGCCGGCAGACCCGAAACCAAACTTGCATCTAGGTTTTGTAACAACTAAACCCGAGCTTGATAGAAGACAGGGCATCCAATCCCTTTACTCACTTAGTATTCGTACGGGAGATTTTTGTAACTCATAGCATATTAAAATTAAGCACGAGCACGTAAATGCATTAAATAAATTCCTAACCCTAGTAAGGCAATTTAAATGGACAAATATGCGGGCTATTTCAAGACTGGTCCTATTACATAGGTTGTAAAACGACCAGGGTCTTCGATCTTCAAACGTTTAGTCATTGACACGATGGTCGACGAACCCTCCATCCTCGCCTTGCATCGAACGGCCGTCATTTATTTAACTTATCTAATAAAGCGATAAAATACAACACGGGGGGAATTATTTCCAAACAACCCGTAATCCATGTGCATACCGGGGGGCGGCAAACGACCCCTAAACAAATAACCCGGTTAAAAACCTAAGCCCGCATAAATATCCCACATAAACATGCAACACAGAATTTTGACGCCGGGTGCCCGACCGACGTCACGAGCGATGATAGTCTCCAAACTACATCAACCGTTCGTTCGCCACATCGGCTTTCGAGGCCTTCGGTCGAACCATTCATGAGCCTTGGCTCTGATACCACTGTTGGGGTGGGCCTGATTAATCGATGCCGGCCCCCGAACAGCGCAACGTGGCTATAGCGGAAGCGCGGTTTGTACCGAGCGGCGTAGGGTGGCAAATTTTCGATTTTTAATATCTAAATTCAACCTTACGCCATTCGGCTTCTCCCGAGGGTCTGAGATGCTGCCCTAAACCTCGGAAGATCGTGGTTAATTCGAATTATCAAAATTCGAATTTATTTCCAATTTATTCGAATTAATAATTTAGATCCAAATTAATCGAACAAAGCGGCAACCAGACGTTTTTCGATTATTTGGAGACCGAAATGATATTTGATCAATACCAAACTTTCCAGAATATTCTACACTTCCTAACGTTCGCAACGATAGGTCTTTCGAATTATTCCGACATCGTTTGATATTTTCCCCAAAATCAAATCTGTGGTTCGAAATTATTAATTCGAGTAAAACGGCAGTCTGCCGTCTTTTAACTATTTGACGACCGAAATGATTTCCGATCAATACCAACTTTCCATAATAATTTTTCGTTTCCGACGTTTCCAACGATGGGTCTTACGAGTTATTCCGATATCGTTTGGTATTTTTCGTAAATCAAATCGTTAGGGTTCGAGGTATACCTTCGGTGTACGAGATTTCTTCTATTGTCGCCTCGGATGGACGTGGCTTCACCTCGTCGAAATCCCGGGGCCTCCGGGCTAGATTGTCATGCTGGTATGACCTTGAGCAAACCTCCGAGACTGGTCCTGATGGCTAGCGCAGTTCGGTTCGGGCGTTGGGTTCGTCGAACGATCCCGTTGGTTCAAAGTGGCTTGAGCTTTCTCTCTTTTGTTATACTTAGGAAAAATTAAAAAAACAAGTTTCTTCTTCCTCTAAGCAACCAACGTTGCTTTATGATATTTATATGTATATATATATAATAATTATTTTTTTTTAAATGAGACAAGTGTCAAACTTATTAATGACTCAACTAATGAGTCATTAGTTCTACACATCCCAACGTGGATGTGTAGATATTTCTTTTATTTTTTTTATTTTTATGATAATTTCATTTTGGCCCTCGAGGTTTCTAAAAATCTCAATTTAGTCCCTCAATTTTAAATAATAAAATAATGAGATCCAATCTAATTATTATAATTGAGTCCACTTAGTTAATTAATTAAGCACTTAAGACAATCTCAAGTCCTAATTATTTCCGTGACTGTCACTGGAATTTAACTAAGTCGTCGACACCTCATATCAACTATGCCACTACCTCAACGAATCTCATTCGTTAGGTTCCACATAAAAGCCCGCCGTTTTCGTTCAAGTTCATTACCATTTTTAAGCGCGACACTCTAGGTCCGTCTCAACTGGCATGGGAGGAATCCACGAGTCCCGGTATTCGCCTAGCCAATCCCACGGTACCGGACAGGTCCCAGTTGAGAACGAATTTTGATCTAATCGAAATTCGGGCGAACCGACTATAGAGTATACATTTAAATACTTCTTACGCCTTTCACTTGCGTCCCGGTTAGGTGAGAGCCATGCAAATGTCAAACTCACTAACCTAACACTATGTTATAATCGAGACCCATCCGATTATTTAAACTCCGCTCTGTATCTAATACAAGCAAGTTTTCCAAGATTCGGCCGAAGGCTTTATAATCGTCGCTCTCCGATTACCTCATAGGACATTAACCTATACGAATATAGGCAGTGAATCCCGATAGCAGTCAAAGCCCGGTAATCACCTCCATAAAGTCGGTTGCGTTTCGTTGCTGACCCGTGTCTCTTTCATGAACACTTGCGAGCCTAGCCAACTGGCGACAAATCGAAATCGCGAAGCAAATCCGTCAATGACCCTATCGGTCTGAGGCTGTTATAGTCATTCGTTCAATCATTGACAACATCCTAGCCATGTGATTGAGACGAATACGAGCCGAATGTCCAAATATGCAATCTCTCCGATTACCAATATCTCCATCACGACCCACAACCTCTCAGGTAATCGGTGACACTACCGATACTATGTGGTCGTCAATGGATAAGTCATATCCGAATATCTAGTCACCCACCTAGAATCCTTGGACTTACGGACTTTTTATTTAATGTTGAGATTAAGGACCATCCGGTGTCTCCTCTCTCGTCCAACGAGAATCAGACGTCCAACTCAAACATTTGGGTGTTATTTATTTATCGCACTACCGGATGCCAAGTAGACTTTAAATTCGATAAATAAATAATAATGCCTTTATTATAATGAAAATATATATTCATTAATTTATTTGACGGTATATACAATAAACCTCTTACAACCTATACATCATCGTGCGCCCTATACTATTCCTAGTCCTCGTATGGCATTCCGAGGGCACACTCCCTAACAGCTCCCACTTGCACTTGAGTGCCATGCGATGCACCTAATGCCAGTCGCAATGGTATCGTAGCCCATCTTGTCCAGATGCTGTTCCATAATTGCTTGAGACAAGGGCTTCGTGAGCGGGTCCGCCACGTTTTCTGCGGTGGCGATTTTCTGCACGGCGACCATCCCGTTTTCAACGAAATCACGTAAGACGTGATATTTTCTCTCAATATGTTCGGACTTGCTATGAGATCGTGGTTCCTTTGCTTGCGCGACTGCACCGCTATTATCGCACCAAAGTGTAAGCGGTCTGTCAGCAACTGTTACCACAGTAAGTTCCTCCAAGAACTTTTTCATCCAAACAGATTCTTTAGCTGCCTCTGAGGCTGCTATGTATTCTGCCTCGCACGTGGAATCGACAGTTGTGCTTTGCTTGGAGCTTCTCCAAGACACTGCCCCACCGTTGAGAACGAATACGAACCTGAAGTAGATTTTCGGTCATCCACGTCCGACTGGAAGTCCGAATCGGTATAACCCAACTACTTCTAGTCCCGCTCCTCCATAAACCAGCGTTAAGTCTTTAGTCCGTCTAAGGTATTTAAAGATATTCTTAACAGCTGTCCAATGTTCTTCCCCTGGGTTTGCCTGAAATCGACTGACTATGCTCACAGCGTAAGCAATGTCCGGGCGTGTACACAACATTGCATACATCAGACTACCCACTGCAGAGGCATAGGGTATTCCACTCATCCGTCGTCTGTCTTCCTCACTTTGAGGTGACATTGACTTCGAAAATGGATCCCATGTCGCATTGGTAAGAACCCTCTTTTAGAGTCATCCATTCTGAATTTCTTCAGGATTTTCTCTAAGTAAAGGGCTTGAGATAAGCCGATCGTATGGTTCGCTCGATCCCTGAACAAGCGATACCTAGGATATACGTCGCTTCTCCCAGTCTTTCATGGAGAATTCGGTTGAAAGCCATGCTTTCACCGTTGAGAGCATCCCGATGTCGTTTCCTATCAAAAGGATATCATCCACGTACAATACAGGGAACGACACCATACTCCCACTGCTCTTTCTGTAGACACATGGCTCATCTACGTTTTTCATGAATCCAAAGTTCCGAACTGCTTCATCAAACGTAGATTCCAGCTGCGAGAGGCCTGTTTCAGTCCGTAAATTGACCGATTCAGTTTGCACACTTTGTGAGCATCTGCATGCGACTCAAAACCTTTTGGCTGCTCCATATAGATCTCCTCCTTGAGGAATCCATTAAGGAACGCCGTTTTGACGTCCATCTGCCAAATCTCATAATCATAGTGCGCAGCTATCGCGAGCATTATCCGGATGGACTTGATCATGGCTACAGGTGAGAAAGTCTCCTCATAGTCAACTCCCTCTTTTTGGTTATAGTCCTTGGCAACCAACCTGACCTTGTACGTCTCAACTTGTCCGTCAGATCCAATCTTCCTCTTATAAATCCATTTACAGCCGATTGGTCTAAAACCACTCGGTAGGTTTACAAGAGTCCAGATTTGTTAGAGTACATTGAGTCCATCTCAGCTCGCATAGCCTCAATCCATCTCGTTGAGTCAATATCGGATATAGCTTGATCGAAAGTAGCGGGATCTTCTCTTAGAAGTCCCCCTAGTCGCAACATAACCTTGTTCGACATGTGACATGCCATATCGCTGTGGTTGGCGAGGCACCCTTTCAGATCGTCGCTTGACTGGTTCGCTCGGACCATCCAAATCCTGTGTGGGAGTTTCGGTCGACTGCTCCTCGAGAGTGACCTCACGGCCAACGCCACAATCTCGAATGAACTCTTCCTCGAGAAAATGTGCGTGTAAGCCTACAACGATCCTCTGATCATCGTGAAAATAGAATAGATACCCCATAGAGTCTTCAGGTAACCTATGAAACGTCTTTTACTGACCTAGACTCCAATTTATCTGTTTTCAGCTTTTTCACATAGGCGGGGCAACCCCAAATTCTAATATGTGATAAGCTTGGTAAACGACCAGTCCATATCTCATACGGAATGCCGTTAACAGACTTCGAGGGACACCGGTTAATGGTATATGCCGCTGTCAAAAGCGCGTATCCCCATAATGACATTGGTAAATCTGTATAGCTTACATAGAACGAATCATATCTAATAAAGTTCGGTTTCTACGTTCGGCCACGCCATTCAATTGTGGCGTGCCGGGCGGAGTCATCTGTGATATTATACCATTCTCCTTCAAGAACTGGTCAAAGTCGACACTCATGTACTCACCACCTCGATCCGATCGAATGACTTTATGAATTTCGAAGTTTGGTTTTCCACCACGCCTATACTCCTTGAACTTTTCAAGAGCATCAACTTTATACCTCATCAGATACACTAGTCCGTAACGACTGTGATCATCCGTAAAGGTAATAAAATAGTGAAGTCACCACGAGCCTTCACATTGAATGGCCCGCAAACGTCCGTGTGAATTAAATCGAGAATATCCGTGGCTCTGTTAAATGTCCCGATGAAGGGTGATCGGGTCATTTTACCTTTGAGGAATGACTCACAAGTCGGATAGGGATCTGATCCCAACGGTGTCAATATCCCGTTTTTCTCCAACTCGTGGATCTTACGTTCTCCAGCATGACCTAATCGGAGATGCCACAAGTATCGCGCATTTATTCCCGACTTTCGTTTATTTGTGACAGTATTCACAGATACATCGTTCTGGATATTTAATAGTACAAACCATTAAATAGTATCGCTCTGCAACATTTTTATTTCTATACATAATGTGGCATGTATTATTATTAAAACTAACTATATAACCATTCCTGCTCAAAACAGGAACGGAGACGATGTTCTTAAATCCCCTCGGGAGAAGACAATCGTACAAACGCAACAATGCCCAGAAGATAATACAGGAGATCTTGATCCGACGTGGCTTGCCGAGATACTATCCCCACTTCCCACTCTGACCTCGATCTCATGCTCCCCAAGCGCTCTACTTGGTCCCAGACCCTGCGTGGAAACACAAATGTGAGTACTAGCCCCCGAATCCAATATCCAGGAAGTAGAGTATACAGATGAAGAACAAACTGTTTCTAAAACATTAAGTTCCATACCTGACGCAGCCTGCTCACCCTTGAGCTTTGGACAGTCCCGCTTCCAGTGGCCCAGTGCACCGCAATGCAGACACCTATCGTCGGCTTTACACCGGTTTGCTTCGATTTCCCAACAGATAGTTTCTTCTTGAAACTTTCCCTGTCGGCTTGAGCTTGTTACCCTTCTTCTTTTGCCTTTCTGGGGCTTTGAAGAAGTGGCGACAAGTGCAGTCTGCTGTGCCCTCTTCATCTGACCTTACGCCGTTGCTAACTGATTCATCAGATCAGGAAGCACTAGCGTCATGCCGTTCAGATGGTAGTTCACAATGAACGCATTGTAGGGCGGAGGCAGGGACTGCAAGATGAGATCATTTTGTAATTCACGATCAAATCGAAAATTGAGAGTCTCCAACCTCTCGATCATGGTGATCATGTTCATAACATGCTCGCCAACATTCTCACCCTCAGACATCCTCGATCGGAAGAGCAGGGACGAAGTCGCATAGCGAGCTGTCCTAGACGTCTCACCGTAAAGCTCTTTCAAATGTTGAACCATCACCCGAGCATCAGCCATACTTTCGTGGCTACGCTGCAGTGCGTTACTCATCGATCCGAGGACATGAGCCTTTACGAGCTTCTCGTCACGCAGTCGCTTGTCATAAGCGGCACGAGCCTGCTCGGATGCCCGTGCCCCTGGGGCTGGCGGCATTTTGGAGTCAAGGATATAAACTAGGTTCTCAATCTCGGGGAAAATCCTCAAGTTGCGAAGCCAGTCTGAAATGTTTGGCCCAGTCAACCTATTCTCCTTGAGCAGTACATTTAAAGCGGTCGACATAATTTCACAAAGAGAGAAAATGCTGCAGGAAATTAAAAGGCATATTAAGTCAATTGTATAGGTTATCAAATCGAACAAGGACTTTTTATTTCGTTTGACTCCCACTATCTTTTCATAAACTCCATTCTCCCTACGGATGTTTTGGAAGTTTCGTTGATAACTTCGATAGTGGAGTTGATGTTCCCATGGACGGATGCAAACCTCAACCTCTGTCGTTTATTGGTTTGCAGCGGCCCACGAAGTCATGCTCCGCACGAATCCGACCTTGTCGAATGTCTCAACTATCTTTGTCTCAGTCAGGACCCCCCGCCGGCGAACCCGAAACAAGGCGGTATGACTGTCTAATGCCACCTATCAACTTTGCTCAAAACCGCACACTTGAACCGTACGTTTTACCGCACAGTGTGGTCTTGGCGAGCGGCACAAATGCACCCGAGCAAGCCGAAACAAAAGCAAATGCAAGGCGCCGGCAGACCCGAAACCAAACTTGCATCTAGGTTTTGTAACAACTAAACCCGAGCTTGATAGAAGACAGGGCATCCATCCCTTACTCACTTAGTATTCGTACGGGAGATTTTTGTAATGCATTAAATAAATTCCTAACCTTAGTAAGGCAATTTAATGGACAATATGCGGGCTATTTCTAGACTGGTCCTATTACATAGGTTGTAAAACGACCAGGGTCTTCGATCTTCAAACGTTTAGTCATTGACACGATGGTCGACGAACCCTCCATCCTCGCCTTGCATCGAACGGCCGTCATTTATTAACTTATCTAATAAAGCGATAAAATACAACACGGGGGAATTATTTCCCAAACAACCCGTAATCCATGTGCATACCGGGGGCGGGCAAACGACCTAAACAAATAACCCGGTTAAAACCTAAGCCCGGATAATATCCCACATAAACATGCAACACAAAATTTTGACACGCCGGGTGCCCGACCGACGTCACGAGCGATGATAGTCTCCAAACTACATCAACCGTTCGTTCGCCACATCGGCTTTCGAGGCCTTCGGTCGAACCATTCATGAGCCTTGGCTCTGATACCACTGTTGGGGTGGGCCCGATTAATCGATGCCGGCCCCCGAACAGCGCAACGTGGCTATAGCGGAAGCGCGGTTTTGTACCGAGCGGCGTAGGGTGGCAAATTTTCGATTTTTAATATCTAAATTCAACCTTACGCCATTCGGCTTCTCCCGAGGGTCTGAGATGCTGCCCTAAACCTCGGAGATCGCGGTTAATTCGAATTATCAAAATTCGAATTTATTTCCAATTTATTCGAATTATAATAATTTAGATCCAAATTAATCGAACAAAGCGACAACCAGACGTTTTTCGATTATTGGAGACCGAAATGATATTTGATCAATACCAAACTTTCCAGAATAATTCTACACTTCCTAACGTTCGCAACGATAGGTCTTTCGAATTATTCCGACATCGTTTGATATTTTCCTCAAAATCAGATCGTAGTTCGAAATTATTATTCGAGTAAAACGGCAGTCTGCCGTCTTTTAACTATTTGACGACGAAAGATTTCCGATCAATACCAACTTTCCATAATAATTTTACATTTCCCGACGTTTCCAACGATGGTCTTACGAGTTATTCCGATATCGTTTGGTATTTTTCTTAAATCAAATCGTTAGGGTTCGAGGTATTACCTTCGGTGTACGAGATTTCTTCTATTGTCGCCTCGGATGGACGTGGCATTCACCTCGTCGGAATCCCGGGGCCTCCGGGCCAGATTGTCACGCTGGTATGACCATGAGCAAACCTCCGAGACTGCTCCTGATGGCTAGCACAGTTCGGTTCGGGCGTTGGGGTCGTCGAACGATCCCGTTGGTTCAAAGTGGCTTGAGTTTCTCTCTTTTGTTATACTTAGGAAAAATTAAAAAACAAGTTTCTTCTTCCTCTAAGCAACCAAACTTGCTTTTATGATATTTATATATATATATATAATTATTTTTTTTTTAATGAGACAAGTGTCAAACTTGTTAATGACTCAACTAATGAGTCATTAGTTCTACACATCCCAATGTGGATGTGTAGATATTTCTTTTATTTTTTTTATTTTTATGATAATTTCATTTTGGCCCTCGGGTTTCTAAATTCTCAATTTAGTCCCTCAATTTTAAATATAATAAATAATGAAATCCAATCTAATTATTATAATTGAGTCCACTTAGTTAATTAATTAAGCACTTAAGACAATCTCAAGTCCTAATTATTTCCGTGACTGTCACTGGAATTTAACTAAGTCGTCGACACCTCATATCAACTATGCCACTACCTCAACGAATCTCATTTGTTAGGTTCCACATAAAAGCCCGCCGTTTTCGTTCAAGTTCATTACCATTTTTAAGCGCGACTCTCTAGGGTCCGTCTCAACTTGCATGGAGGAATCCACGAGTCCCGGTATTCGCCTAGCCAATCCCACGGTACCGGACAGGTCCCAGTTGAGAACGATTTTGATCTAATCGAAATTCGGGCGAACCGACTATAGAGTATACATTTAAATACTTCTTACGCCTTTCACTTGCGTCCCGGTTAGGTGAGAGCCATGCAAATGTCAAACTCACTAACCTAACACTATGTTATAATCGAGACTCATCCGATTATTTAAACTCCGCTCTGTATCTAATACAAGCAAGTTTTCCAAGATTCGGCCGAAGGCTTTATAATCGTCGCTCTCCGATTACCTCATAGGACATTAACCTATACGAATATAGGCAGTGAATCCCGATAGCAGTCAAAGCCCGTAATCACCTCCATAAAGTCGGTTGCGTTTCGTTGCTGACCCGTGTCTCTTTTATGAACACTTGCGAGCCTAGCCAACTGGCGACAAACCGAAATCGCGAAAGCAAATCCGTCAATGACCCTATCGGTCTGAGGCTGCTATAGTCATTCGTTCAATCATTGACAACATCCTAGCCATGTGATTGAGACGAATACGAGCCGAATGTCCAAATACGCAATCTCTTCAATTACCAATATCTCCATCACGACCCACAACCTCTCAGGTAATCGGTGACACTACCGATACTATGTGGTCGTCAATGGATAAGTCATATTCGGATATCTAGTCACCCACCTAGAATCCTTAGACTTACGGACTTTTTATTTAATGTTGAGATTAAGGACCGTCCGGTGTCTCCTCTCTCGTCCAACGAGAATCAGACGTCCAACTCAAACATTTGGGTGTTATTTATTTATCGCACTACCGGATGCCAAGTAGACTTTAAATTTGATAAATAAATAATAATGCATTTATTATAATGAAATATATATTCATTAATTTATTTGACGGTATATACAATAAACCTGTCTTACAACTTATACATCATCGTGCGCCCTATACTATTCGTAGTCCTCGCATGGCATTCCGAGGGCACACTCCCTAACACTGACGGGGGCGGTGTAGTACTTCCCTCGAAATAACTCCTTAAACCGATCCCAGCTCATCGTTAGTGGTTTCTCGATGGCTGAGATGGTGTCCCACCAATGCCTGCGCTCCCCTCAGCAGGTAGGCAGCGCACGTGACTTTCTCTCAGCCTCGGTTGTACGGCTGTGCTGGAACATATTGTCCAGAGTCCTGAGCCAGTCCTCGGCTGAGGTGGGGTCTACAGCATCCTCGAACATCGGAGGGTTAAGCTTTCGGAATCTCTCCCCGATCATCTCGATTCGCTCAGGTGGGGGAGGTAAGTTTAGCTGATTGTCCCCCAGCGTTTTGCTGTTGGATCAGCTGCTGAATCTGGGCCGATTGTTGCCGGACCAGTTCAGTGAGTTGTAGGATAGTAGCATCCCGGCTATCGGGAGGGTTATTGGTATCCCTGCCCTGATCTGATTCCTTACTTCCTTCTCCCCTAAGTCATACCATTCTCACCTATCCTGACAATTTCCTAAGGCCAATAAATCAAACCATACAAAGAATTCACATGACATGATACTTACAAGCAGAGGCCGCTTCCACGCTTTTGAGTGTGTGTGTATGGACAGTCTGCAGGACCTGTGACCGAAGCTCTGATACCACTCTGTCAGGACCCGTCGTCCGACCTCGTATTCCGTTCTAATCCTAAGTGCTTAATGGTGTGTTGTCGTGCGAAGGCATGAAATTTTGGATAAATTTTTTTTCATTTTAAAACTGCGTGCGAAGTCTTACATACAAGTCAAAAGAATGTTTTACAGTTTCCTGATCGTATCTACACAATATAAGTGCGTGTGTGTGCAGCAAAAGCCTCCTATGCGCTCGGCCTTCACAGGTCGTCATCCATACACACACTCCCACCCCAAAAGCAGCCGGAAGCTCCAAAAGAATGGCCTTGCGCTATCGGTAGATCACGTACCGTGATCGTCGGTACCTACAACACGTAACGTAAGGATGAGCCACCGAGGCTCAGTAAGCAGAAATTATGCATGTATGCACGTGTCCTAACGATCGACAATCCACGCCGTCGTTTCTAACGCTCATACTCTTTTTCTCATACTCTTTTCTTGACTCGTACTCTTTTCTTATACTCTTACGTCTTATGGGCCCTCGGCTTTCCATCCCACTCTGCGCCATTTCATAGAGATCTCATGTGTGGAGGTTCACACACTAGAAGGTCACCCGAAGGAGTCTTCCCTTACTCAGTGTGGCCTCCACGCGGACGCTTCTCACTGGTAGCCAACACCGAGGCCACTAACCGCGGAGGTCACCCGAAGGAATCTTCCCTCCCGGTTAGTGCTTTACGCACTAAGGTCACCCGAAGGAATCTTCCCTTACTCAGTGCGTGCCCCGGGCCGCATCCTCCAGGTTGCATCTCCCGCGTACGGGGTATTTCCCCCAGCCTCTTATACAGGCCTTATGGCTTCATTCGCCATGGCTGCCTAGGGGAGCCGTGACTCTTTAATGAGTCGACACAAACGCCAATATCGGCGAGTATACATCGCACACAAGCGATCTTATGCACGCTCTTACCTCGCGTCTTATATACTACGCATGTGTGCAAATGCTCATGCCATGCTCATAAAAATATGCAGATCATGCTGTCATGCACAAAATTAAATCATGTCGTACGTACACATTCCACTTAAAGTCACGTAAGCACGAAATCACATAATCATACGCAGGCAAGTTACGTGTCGTAGTTGGATTTCTACTTACTTGTTGTCCAAGCGTAGTTAGCGTGCTTCCTCGTTCGTTTCTATCGTTTGACCTTTAAATGAAAAGGTTAGAAGATTAGTACCTTGCTTTTTCTTAGCTCATTCGTCGAAGTACAAATTTTCTAGTCTTTGAGCTAGTGGAAGTGTCATATTGAATTTCCTAAGTCATTCAATTTCTACCTTAGCCTATGTTATTATTTAATTTCGGCCCTAGCTTATACTTCTCGGCGAAAGAGTGCTACTTAGGGTTGGGTTTCGACAAGACTTCTAATTGCTTGATTTTCTTCTAAGTTTCGATCCTTAATAAATTTCTAATTAGGGAATTGAAATTCTTTTCATGCAAGGCTCGGCGAAAGTCGTTGGATTACTAAGTTTCGCTCGATTCAATTTCGTCATTCTTTCTTGCGTCTGCATGGCGTCACCTACCTTCGCCCGAAACCATGCATGGTGAGGAAGTCAATTTAAATCGACTGCATGAGCTTGAGGTGGGGTTTCGCCGAGATTTTCTTTCGGTCGAAACCTCTTAGTTAGCTATTTTCGATCAATTTCAGGGTTTCGATCGCTTCTACTTTCGATCAACTTGAGTTTCGCCGAGTTCTTAGGTCATCATGGCATCATCCTAGTTTCGACCGAAACCATGCGAAGTGATTAGCTATTTTCGATCGATGGCATGGATTTGATATGAGTTTCGATCGAAACTCATGCATTAGATTGAGTCTCGGTCGAAACTCGTGTCTCAATAAACTTACCCTCTTGCAAATTGATTTAATCGAAACCCAAGTCTATCTGGTCACTCGAGACATCGAAATTACTTTCCTACTTTCGATCGGAAGTGCCTTGGTTGGTCACATTCGATCGAAACTCCCTCTTATCATTATCCTAATCGAAACTCGTAAATTCCACCCCTTTTCTTACCAAAATCATATGATTTCTAGCTTAAAAGTATGGGTTAAAACTTTTAAATCATATATTAAACTATCCAATCCTAAGTTTATCCGAATAAGGTTCTTTGTGTAAGCTCGTTCCTTCACACTTTAGGGTTCCGCACCCTCCCTAAGCTTAGTTGCTCCAAATAAGGTAATACACCTAGAAGTACCAACATTACAAAATCTTAAGGCTTAGGGAAGGTATTTCACTTACCAATTCAAGATCCTAAGCTAATTTGGGGTGCTTATGGTGTGGATTTCGTCTCGGCTCAATCCTCTTTTCCCTTCCCTTGCTTTCGTTAGCTTTCAAGTATGCTTATGGAGTTTTTGATAATTTTAGCTAGATATTTTATTTAGATATGAGGGGTGAGGCATAGGTTGGCGTGGGTTTTCCTTATTTTGAGGAAGGCTTGTCTCCCCACTTGATTTAACTCACTTTGGGCCTAATATTAAGTTCTAGCCCAATAATAATTAGGTCCTAGTCCATGAGAAATCTTAGCCCATCTAAGATTGCATCTTCCTCTCCTTTATTATTTTCGAAAAATTCTCCTTTCCTAGGTTGGGGTCATCACGAATTCATATCTTTGGCACTTAATTGCACATAATGCTTGTAACAGTCACGAGCATAAAATTCGTAACATCACATGAGCATATAACATATACAAAATTAACATGACATCACATTAGTCACATACGAAATTTATTGGCCGACCTAATTTGCGGGGACTCAGGTCCTACAATTAGTCGTGAAATACTTGTCGCGGAACAGTTGTTCAAATCTTTCCCACGACATAGTCATCGAGTCCTCCAAGATTTTGACGGTATCCCACCAAACCTTGCATTCCCGCGTAGCATTGAAATAGCGCATAACACTTTTTCATTTTCGGGAATTTGGCTGTAAAGGAACATGTCCTCAATAGTTCGCAGCCAATCCTCGGCCACGGTAGGATCGATAGCATCCTCAAAAGTAGGAGGGTTCAATTTTGGAACCGTTCCCCTATGATCTCTATACGCTCAGGCTGAGGAGACGGTTGGTATGCGGAGGATGCTTGATGTTGGATAAGAGCATTAATCTGATCCGATTGTCGCTGGATCAGTTCGGTAAGCTTCATAATGGTCGAGTTGCGTTCATGCACTGGGGACTCAGGTTCGTCCCTACGACTCGAACTACCTATGTTCTCTCTACGGGTTTTCGGCATTCTTATTCCTATTATCTACAAGTAGCCACATAAGCAATATATCATTGTAGGCAATTAATCACATCGTACCATAAAACGCATAGGCAAGGCTGACCCTCCAGGCTTTTGAGCGGCCGTACATGGACAGTCTACAGAATCTATATCCTAAGCTCTGATACCACCTGTGGCGACCCTCACTTTCTAATACTAATTGTGGCGAATTTTCGCAACGTAAGTCGCGGAAGACTCGTCTAACAAAAAACTTTTTCTTAAATAAAATCCAATATACCTAACGTCATCTACATCGTCATGAATTTTCACGGGCCGTAGCCCCCAAAATATCAACACGCTCAAAACCCTAATCTCTCCACAGGTCGCATCCATGTACAGCCCGCCCTCAAAAATCCGTGGAGCACTGCCGTCAGCCCGCCTTAGCCTCGACGCACATTAGCATCGGGTTCGGTACCTACAACACGTAAAATTCTGAGCTATTTGCTCAGTAGGTGAAATATGCATGAATGCAGCGTGCGCTCGATCCCATCCCATACACCTCACAAATGCATGCTCGACCCTGATCATGATTCATCACATTCCATGACTCCCCGTGACTCTACACTACACCCTCGGGTATCCCACTCAGGTCGCTTTAGAATGGGAAGGCTTCTCAGGTCTCTTTAGAGTCGCCCATTTCCCCGAGTTGAGATTCACGTTCGGTCTACCCACTCAGGTCTCTTTAGAGTGGTACGTACTAGAACCTTTCCCTCGCCTATCGCTCGCTCGGCCCACTCAGGTCGCTTTAAAGTGGTACGTACTAGAGCATTGGGCAGCTTACTCAGGTCTCTCTAGAGCGGCACACTCCCAAACCTCTAACGCCCAACGCTCGGGCGGCCAACTCAGGTCGCTTTAGAGTGGCACGCACCCAAGCACCATCCTATCGCTCGGTCAGCCCACTCAGGTCACTTTAGAGTGGTACTTACTGGAGCCCGGGCAGCCTACTCAGGTCTCTTCAGAGCGTCATTCACCCACCCCCTCTATCCGACAAACGGACCAACACCACTCGTCGACTCCCCAAACGTTACCGTTCAGTACGGTACTCAACCCCCCGCACTGAACTGGTATGCAAGTGCATGCAGTGCAGTGCAATAGCATATGACGTGCAACATGGTTACATATGACGTGCGAAAATATTTAAAACATGTCAAACACCTAATCCATGAAATTCACATAATCACGTAGTCATGTACGTATCATATAAATATCACATAAGTATCACATAATTCACATAATAATACACACAAACGTTTACGTGTCGTAGGTGGATTTCACCTACCTGTCCTGCTGCTATTATCAATTATGAAACTCGGTAGAGTCCCTAACCGTCGATTCTCTGAATAAATAAATATTTTCATATTAATTTACTAAGTCGTATAAATTTCGAAAATGCTAAAATTATCAAAACCCTAAATTTATGAAAACCAAAAATAATGAAATCCCTAAAAATAAATAAACCCTAAAATATTGAAAACCCTAACATTCCTAAAATGCTAAAATTACTAATTATCGAAAACTATTATATTTCGAAATATTTGTATGATATATTTATCACATCTCGAAATCTTTCTATAATATATATGTCGAAATATTCATACAATGTCGAGAGCTTATTGTTGAAAAGCAAATATCGATACAATCTCGAGATTTTTAATAAGCTTGCCGAAATCATTTGTTGGGAAACCAATGTCGAGGTCATCAAGCCATATCGACATCCTATAAATGTCGAGACCTTTAATGTCGAGACCTCCATATATATACAAATAATATCGAGATCCTACTAACTTTATAAGGTGTCGAAATTTTACAAATGTCGAGGTCATTACCAATATAAATGTCGAGACCATGATGTCGAAATCCTCTCTATAATGATGTCGAGATCTTCACTATTATTATCAAACATTTCGACATTCTACAAGTTATCACACTTCGACATTTTATATAATATATCTCGAAATCATCTCAGAATTTCTTCTATGAAGCATCTCGAGATCTTTTGAAAGGAATGGCCGACAATTTTATTAAATGTCGAGGTAACTAATATCGAGATCTCAAAATCTATATTAGATACATCTTGAATTCTATCTATAATACATCTCAAAATCGTTTTATGAAGCATCTCGAATTCTAGTTATTACACCTATCGACATCTTCCTATTACATATATATGCCTCGAATTCTATCTGCTATGCATTTCGACATCTTCCTACCACCTATCTCGAAAATCTTGCACCATGAATTGTTAAGTTTCTCAAGAACATACTAACTCTCAAGAACATCTCATGTCTCGAAGAATTATAAATGCTCACCTTACTTAAATAATTATGACTTAAACCTGAAACATAAAAACTAGGGTTTTCTAAACATAATAAATTATGAACCCTCAAGAACTTCTACAGAACAATAAACTTTCGATATTCACTAAGACTCTAATTAGTAATACCCTACCACCTTCAAATGTCCACCGTTTTGCTCTAACATCGAAACTCCTTCCCTTATTACCTTCCAAGAAATCATTACGTATAATTATAAAATACTAAGTTTGGAGACTTTTGCATACCTTTTCTTTCCAAAGCCGTAAAGTCAAAGCTCCTAAGCTCAATCGAATTTCTCCTTATTCTCTCTTAGCTTCTGTTTTGTTTTCTTTCTTCCTACTCAACTAAGGTTCTCTAGCTAAGTGATCTTTGATATCCGAATTGTTAGAAAGTATTGGAATTTTGAAGTTAGAGCTGATGGGACAAGTTAATGACGTAGATTTCCCTAAGGCATAAGTAACTAAATTGTTAAAGTTTGTTTTTTTTTTTAAGTACTTGGGCCTTAATTCAAAAAGACCAAATATATTTCAATTTAATTTAGCCAAATTCTAATGTTAAATAATTGAGCTCTTAGTTCATTTCATAAACTCGTCCAATTTACGCTTAAGACCCAAATTAAATTTTTCGGGTATTACACCTTGTGTGCATGATTTCCAAGTTTTGCGATAGTCTCGAATTCCTAACAGATGGGGATGGCAACATTTTCGTACCCTACCCATAATCGCATGATTCTATCCACTAATAACGGGTATGGGTATACCCAATTACATATAATTGGGCAGGGATCATGCCCAAACCCAATAAATTAATTATGGGTCTTAGTTGGTATTACCTATTTACACTCTTAGTAACGTTAAGCTTAATTATTAGAAATGAAACCTATTATATTATTTGAACCCTAAATAAACCATTTAACCCTAATCATATGCCCAAATCGAATTTGATGGTCAAACCATAGTGAGAAATCCTGAGAAATTCTCCCTGCCCGACCTCGAATCTGCGTGGATCTTGAGGTTTAAGTCATTTCATGGTTCGAAATTATGAGAAACCGCTGTACAACGCAATCGGGGAAATCGAAACAGGTGAGAGAACTCTGTTGTCGTTGCTTACTATTTCAAGCTACGGACGAGTAATGGCTACTTGGTTTCTGTAGTTCTTTGGTGTACTACTGATTTTCGTATCCCAAAGCTACTAAATTTATTTGCTGCTCCCTATGATGCTTGGCTCGTTCGAATTTAGTTTTTGATTACTATGTCGACTATTGCCTCTTGAAATGAATATTTCCATGTCGGCAGAGGTTGTAAGCTTATGATAGACTAGGAAGCTCCAATCGAATCATGATGTTTTTAGTCTATTAGAATGTGACACTTGCCTCTGTAGTTTTTATTCTTTGGCTTTGTTGCTCGGTTTCATTTCTGGTCCAAATATGATAGGAAATTCCTTATATATGGTCTTTTCAGATGCATACATTAATCGTTTTGTTTACATTTAAGGATCTCGGTTATGTGCAATCCACTCACTTCGAAGATGTTATTTGAAGAGTCGACTTGGACTCGAAGCATGGATTTCCGACTTAGTTTTTGTTTCTTTCTACACTTTCTGATGAGAGATTGATTTAATCAAGAATGTTGATTTCCGACTTATTTTAATATCTGTGATTTTCTATTGATATTACATATCTTTGATCGGATTATGAAATAAAGTAATGTTTTTTTAAGAATGTTGATGGATTTATTTTTAATATCTGTTGATGCATGTAGTAGAAATCTCCACGGTCTAATGTTTGCTTTGCTTACGTACACTTGATATTTGTTTTGGTCGAGCTAGGGGGATTAGAAGTCTCAAATACGTTTGTTTCCATAAGGGTTTCTTCTCCGTACAATTTAATTAAGTTGTATTTTCTAAGTATTGCTATTTACCGTTTCAACAATCAAAAATATTTACTAGGATATTAAAACAAAGGTTTTTCTAAGTTACATCGTTCTCTTGGGTTCGATACTCGATAGATACACTTGCCTGTTGAGCGTAGGATAGTTTGTTAGTATTCGTTTTACTTTATTACTCGATCCGCTCGATCAACTCCTAATCAAACGATCACATGCTTGGATTGTCCTTGATCAATTGATTGATTGTATAGTATGCGTGAACCTTAGACCGAAAGGGTTAACTTGGGGTTGGTCTTGAGGTATTGACTTATCACTAGTTTACTAGACCCGTCTTGCAGAGGCATGGTTCAGCGGCGAAATGTGGTCTTGACTTTTTGATGCTTTTGCAGGTTGAGCCGCAGAGTGGGATTTACGGTCTCGATTAAATTCAAGGTTGAAGTCCTATGACAAGTTTAATGTGCGGGAATTTATCCAAGTCTCTGGCCATAGCATATAACAAACTCCTGATAGCCATGGAGGGCAGTTTAGGAATTTTCACCGACATAACGACATAGAGTCGAGTTCTGTAAGTTTGACAATGCGTGACTTTCACTCGACTGGGACAAATGTAAAGGGTCTATACGTATGACGAAAATCTACAGTCGGTTTATTGATTATGATTAGATCAAATTTGTACTCAACTTGGGATCTGTTTGGTACCACGGGGCTGGCTAGGTGAATACCGAACTCCTAGATACCTCCTAGGGCGGTTGAGATGAATCAAGAGAGTCGGGCATAAAAAGGGCAACCGACACAACATCATTATTAGAGAGAGAGAGAGACAAGGCTAGATCCTAGATTGAGACATTAGGGTTTGGGCGAAAACCGTGATCGGCCAAAATACTAAGTTTGACTAGTGATGTATAAAATGATATTTTTACCTAAAGGGATATTTTGAAGTAAAATATTGGATATTAATATTTAGTATTAGATTTAAATCTTTATCCTTTTGATAGGAAATAACATTGGAATGCTCTAAGAAATTAAAGCTTGGCTTTCAACCGAATTTTCTATAAAAGACCTGGGAGAAGCGACCTGTATTCTATGAATTCGCCTATTTAGAGATAGGTTGAAGACGTCAATAGGCTTGTTACAAGCCCTTTACTTAGATAAAGTCCTTAAAGGTTGAAAATTGACTAGTCTAAGAAAGGGTTCCTACCTATGAGGCATGAGATTTATCTCTCAAAGGCTATGTCTCCTCAGATGAGGTACAAAGACAAGAGATGAGTGGAATACCCTATGCTTCAGCTGTGGGTAGCCTGACGTACGTGATGCTTTGCACGCGACCGGACATAGCGTACGCTGAGTGTAGTGAGTAGGTTTCATACTAGCCCTTGTATTGGGCGGCTGTGAAAGGCAGTTCTGAAGTACCTAGAAGTTCCTTAGAAGGACTAAGGACTTGATACTGATTTAGGCCCTGGAGAATTAGAAGTAGATGGATGTACAGATTCGGACTTTCCAATAAGATGTGGATTATCGAAAGTCTACTTTGGATTTTGTCTTTACGCTCAATGGTGCCACGGTGTCTTGGAAAAGTTCCAAGCAAAGCACGACTGCTGATTCCACCACTGAGGCGGAGTATATCGCAGCTTCAGAAGCTGGCATTGAGGGTGTTTTGGATATGCAAGTTCTTGGAGGAACTACAAGTGGTACCTAGCATAGTGGATCGCCCGCTGCCATTGTTGTGCGACAACAGCGGGGCAATCGCAAAAGTGAAGGAACCACCTGCTCACAGTAAGTCCAAACATTTAGAGAGAAAATACCACGTGTAACGTGGGTTTGTTGAAAATGGCTCGATAGCCATGTAGAAAATCGCCTCGGTAAGAGAAGCGGACCCGTTCACGAGGCCACTACCACATATAGTGCTTGATCGACAACTCATTAGAATGGGGTTTAAAGATCATAGCGTGTGGCATTAGTGCAAGTGGGAGATTGTTGAGGTATATGCCCTAGATGTCGTACGAGGACTGGGAGTACGAGTGCAATTTAATAATTGTGTAGTTTAGTGATGTAATTTGATTACTTCTATTAATGGAATGCTTTTATTCAAAACTAATTATTATTCGATAAATAAATTAAAAGGCATATTATTAATTAGTCAAAAGATTTCACCTTGCAGTTTGGGTGAATAAGACAATTAATAAAGTCCAAATATTGGTAGTTCAGTTACTGATTCTGTGGGGACAGAGAGGAGCACCAGTAAGTTGAGATACTGCAATAGTAAAATTAACCCATGAGTGTAAGTCTCCAGTAGGTTGACATGGATCGACAAGTATGACTTGTTTGTCGATGGGTCCAATACGGTTGTGCAAACCGTTCACTTGGGAAAATGGGAGCCCGTGACAATGATACAAGATGAATCAGGAGATTATCTGCATTGGACACTGACTCGTAATCAAATGATCACACGCTTGGATTGTCCTTGATCGATGATTGACTGTTGTAGTACGCGTGTATACCGAATGGGTTAAATTGGGGTTGTCTTGAGGTCTTGACTTTTCACTAGTTTGCTAGGCCCGTCTTGCCGGTGGCATGGGTCAGCGGCGAAATGAGGTCTTGACTTTTTGATGCGATTACCGGTTGAACCGCGGAGCGGGATTTACGATCTCGGTTAAATTCAAGATTAACGTCCTATGACAAGTCTATTGTGCGGGAATTTATCCAAGTATCGGCCGAGCATATAACTGACTCGTGATAGTCGTAGAGGGCATTTTAGATATTTTCACCGACATAAACGACATAGAGCCGAGTTCTGTAAGTTTGACAATGCGTGACTTTCACTCGACCGGCACAAACGTAAAGGGTCTACACGTATGACAAAAATCTATAGTCAGTCTGTTGATTATGATTAGATCAAATTCATACTCAGCTTGGGATCTGTTTGGTATCACGAGCTGGCTAGGTGAATACCGAACTCCTAGATACCTCGTAAGCCGGTTGAGACGAACCAATAGTGTCGGGCTTAAAAGGGCAACCGACACAACATCATTATCAGGACAAGGTAAGGTCCTAGATTGAGACATTAGGTTTGGGCCAAAACCCTGATCGACCTAAATAATAAGTTTGACTAGTGAGGGGTAAAATGATCTTTCACCTCACGAGATATTTTGAAATAAAATATTGGATATTTAATATTTGGTACATGATTTAAATTAGATTTAGATCTTATTATTGTCGCAGAGAAATTAGGTTACGTAATTTGGAATTATAATATATATGTATATATATATACATATATATCGGATATATATAAGTTACGAATTTTATTAGGTAAAATTTTTAAAATTATTCAATATATATTGGATATTATCTGTTTAAAATATATTAAATATAGTATTTTAATTATTTAAGATATTGGATATTTAATTAAATTTAAAGTTTGAATTTTGAATTCATTACTTGGTAAAACGAAGACTTGGTAAAAGGTGAGGTATGAAAATATTTCTCCCACCAACCCAACCTATTTTTGGCCAATCCTAAATAGTATTAATAGGGATTTTCGAGATCCTAGAAGTGGTGAATCTAATTTTCGAAATTTGAGCTCAAGAGAGGAAAAACTAAGAGTTTTCTCCTCTTATCACTTTCTCTCTCGCACTCTCTCTCTCGGGGGGCAGCAAGCAACTCGTTCTTGGCTAGCCGCACTTTCAGGAACAGCTGCGACGTTAGTGAGGTGCCGGCGTGACGATCTTGTGCAAAGGATGTAATGCCCGGGTCCCCGAAAGCTAGTATGCCAACAAATCTTGTGTGCATATTCTATGCCTATGTGGTCCACGAATCTAGCGATTACGCAACTGCATGAATTTGCATGTTTAGTATGTGTTTTATGTGACCTACACGAACTTCAGGGATAAAATACATGTCCGCATCATGTCATGAATTCCGTGCATGGAACTATGTGCCTAGGAGATTTTGTGAATAATTGCACGTTAATTTCGTGCTTACGTGATTTTATTAAATTCATGCGTTAATTATGGGCGTACGAGGTTTTAGGTGAATTTTATGCACATTAAGTAGATGATCATGTGCTACATGATAAAGGTGCTTTACGTCGCTACGACCTCAGAGATGTTATTAGGACTTAGAAATAATCTCGTATAAAGTTTATAACATTGTAAGTCTTCGAATTGATAGAATTACTATTAGACCCAAACGATCATGGCCAACCCAATTAATTTAGGTAACTTAATTATGGAGCCCAACTAAATCAATACAATTGGCCCAAAGTAAGAATTGGTCCAACTTAATAGAAATTCAATAAAGTAATGAAATAAGATGGCCCAATTAAATAATTAGTCTTGGCCAAACATATTAGAATAAGGGGAGACAAGGTTTCCTTGAACCATGGGAAACCCACGCCTAGAAAAGTCCCATCACCTACGCAATTGTTAAAGTATCTACTTTCTATTCAAACCCATCAAAAAGAAGGAGAAACCAGCGAACCTTTACAATTTACAAAACCCTCCATTTAAGAAGCTTTCGACGTGAAGAAAACAAAGGAGAATGAGATGCGAAGACCTTAACCCAAGAACACTCCAAGTAGTTTAAGGTTTTCGAGTTGGTAAGTAAATATCCCTTATGGTCTCAACAAATTCGTACTAGCTTAGATTGTTAAACATCGAAATTCCGAGAATTAATGAAAAATGGTGGAACCAAGGTGTAAGATTGACGTGAAAACCCTAGTTAGGGGCGTTGTTCGGCATTTAAATGTTTCTTTGAGCTTAGCCAAGTTTTTGGGGTAACCTCGTATGTTTTAGGGCTTATAACTTTACTATGAGGTAAGCTTTGGGTAGTATGGAAGGTCTCAATGGCGAGGGAAATCATTTGAGGTTCGTAGATTGAGAGAATCCTTGGAATAGAACTAACGATCTCTAGGGTACAAATAATTTTAGAACTCGTGGATTTTGGGTTAGATGACTTTAGGAATAAGTTTCGGTTAGAATTGGAGTGTAGAATCAAACTAAGAAACCTATGTGGGGAGAAAATATGTTCGAGTGGGTTAAGACTTGTCTTAGGGTATATAACTCTAATCTTTGGCTAGAACTAACATGTTTAAAAGTCAATGAAACCTTAGATTACTTTAGGTTCGGGTAGAATGGTGAAAGAATTAAATTTCGAGTGGATTGAACATTTGAAGATTTAAGCTTTCGGATGATTTAGGGACTTAGATAAACTTAGTGATTTTGAAATCAAAAGATATAGGGTTTATTACCTTAACATAAGTGAACACTTGGACTTTCGACCGAATGTGGTTAAAATAAAATTGAGCTTCGACCAAATCAATTTCTATGTTAGCAAATTAAGTAACTTTATGGGTTTCGATCGAAACCCATATTATGCATGAGAGATAGCGGCGAAACCCATCCCCATCCTCACAATCGACCGAAACTAGTTTCGGGCGAAACCACTTAATCGACCAAAAATAATTCATTGCCATGCAAGGTTTCGAGCGAAACCAAAATGATGGCATGCTGACGTCGAAACACGGCGAAACCCCATAATCAATCGAAAGTAGGAGATTGTTCAGAGTTTGAGCGAAACTCTAGTGACGTCATGCTGACGAGATAACGCGGCGAAACTCCTATAACGCATGCACTTTCGGGCGAACTAACGATTAACAAATAAAGAATTGGTCGATTGAATTGAAATTGATCGAAAGTGGGATTGGATGCGCAGTTTCGGGCGATGGAAATCTCGGCGAAACTCGTGTCGGGCGAAACCTGGAATCAATCGAAACTAAGCAATTAATTTTGTAATCGGCAATTCAAGACAGGAATGAATGGGGACGATTTGGGAGTTTCGATCGAAACTACCCCAAGTGCATGAGATTCGTCGTGCTATGGATCGATCGATTTGAAATTTAGTCAAGTTAGTTGGGCGAATCTAATCTTGTAATAATTAACTTTCGCCGAGAATATTTTACGATAGGATTGACCCGACATCGACCATACTTAGTAATTTTAGGACAAGTCTAAATAAAATATCAAGTCAAGAAATATAAAATAGACTAAGTACTAACTTAGCTTGGGCTATAATCAAGCGATTGAGGAATTTCTAGCAAATTAGTATAGTTAAAATAGTTTAGTTTGATTTAATAAGGCATGACACTAATACTATGATATCTATGTTAAAGGACGAACCGCAGGAAATTCCCTGGGCAGATTCACAAAACACGGGCTTTCACGAATTCTACTTTACGAATTATTAGCAAGTCACGAATACGAGCCATGCCATGAATTTCACGAACTAAGAACCTTCACGAGTTAATTGGACTTAGCAAATTTCGATATCTATCCATTAGCTAAGCGTTTTTTTTAAGAAATTCAAGAAATTAGACGGTACACTGACGATAGAATTTTATGCTTGAAATAGGGACTAATAATTTCGTAGGATCACTCACTAACAATCTACGGACGACAGGTAAGTGGGATTCTTCAATTACAACACTTAAAAATTATGTGCGCATTATTTATGTGATTACATGCTTCTATGTGACTATGTGATTTTACATGACATGAATTACCCATTTCATGACATGGCATCCCTTACAAGACATGGCACGACAAGTCATTTCGCATTTCATACATGCATTTCACGGCATACACGAGTCTCACCAGAGTTTAAATGACATGACATGACGTGAGGTATGCATTCGCCGGGGCGCGACAAATAGTTACTAACATAATTTGCTTACTAAACAATACACGTGCAAGACAAGACGTGTAAATCGGGCGAATGCCCTCGTAGTAAGGATTAGCAGAGGGCCCTACAAGACAAGACACGTGCAAAACAAGACGTGGTATTAGGGACCCTACAAGACAAGACAAGACAAGACATGACATACATGACATGACATGATTTTGTGAGGAATTAGTGAGCATTGGCGCATATGCTTATGCGAGTCATGACACGGGCACTGCATGCATAATCTCACTTACTGAGCTATATAAGCTCATCCCACGTTTTATGTGTTGTAGGTCCTTCGGATCATGGTACGTGATCGCCTAGCCGGCAAGGCATACTTTTGGAGCTTCCGAGCGTCTTTTGGGGTGGTGTGTACGTGGATGACGACCTGTGAGGCCGGGCGCATAGGATCTTTTGCTGCACAAGTATACACGACACGTGTAGATAGGACTCGAATGTAATTAGAAAGTTTGGAAGCATTGTTTTGTCATGATGATGTATTCTTTTGACTTGTACAGACATGAGCTCCTTTACGAAAAAGGAAAAATTTATTCCGCATTTTCGTGTTTCTTCTAACTAAATACGTAGTTAGACGCGTAAGACAAGGCTAGAAATGGTAGCGATGGCTAGGGTCGCTACAGTTCGTATCAGAGCTTCGGTCACAGGTCCTGCAGACTATCCATGTACACACACCCAAAAGCGCGGAAGCGGCCTTGCCTGTAAGTGTTATATTTATGTGAAATTCCTGTATTGAGTAATTCATTGGCCGTAGGGACTAACAGGGTAGAACAAAGACAATGGTTGGAATTAGAGGCGAGGGCAGTAGGGACGCCGACCGAGATAGGGAAACCCGAACCCTACTGACAATCGGGATGCTATCATCCTGCAGCTGACGAAGTTAGTCCGCCTGCAATCAGCCAAATTCAGCAATTGATCCACAGCAAAATGCTGGAGGGCAGCCCAGTACGGGGCCCCCTCAAGCCGAAAGGATCGAAATGGTTGGGGAGAGGTTTCGCAAGCTAAACCCCCCAACGTTTGAGAACGATGTCGACCCAACGTGGCTTGAGGACTGGCTCCGCACTTGGAAAGCATGTTCCAACACAATCGCACCCCCTAGGCTGAAAAAGTCCTGTGCGCCACCTTTCTACTAAGAGGGAGCGCAGGACATTGGTGGAATACCATCCTAACCATTGAAGACCCAATTACAATGACTTGGGATCGCTTCAAGGAGCTCTTTCGAAGCAAGTACTACACTGCTCCATCCGTGCTCAAAAGATGAACGAATTCATCAACCTCTGCCAAGGGACGATGACGGTGGCGGAGTACATTCGAAAATTCGAGCAACTCTCCCGGTTTGCAGCCCATATGGTGAGCACCGACTCACTAAAGATTGAACGTTTCTTAGAAGGCCTGAAGCCAGAGCTATACCGTGACGTTAGCATGGCCGTACTTCAAGGGGCTACTTACGCTCAAGTCGCTGAACGCGCTATGGTGGCTGAACAAGCCGAAATGAGGATCGCACGAGCTCATGAGGCGAAAAGGAAGTTCGTGCAAGAACTCAAGGGAGATGGAGGCAACCCAAAGAAACAGTTTGTTGCCAAGAACCCAAAGCCTCAATTTCAAAACAGGCCTGAACCACCCCAACAGCCCAACATAAATCAGGGCGACCCCAACCTTTTCAACACCAACCATACCGCCATGCCCAAGATGTGGAAGGCGACATTCGGGCAGCTGCTACTCACAAAATGCGACCTGTTACAATGCGGCAAGATCGGCCACTCGAGCGCATGTCCGGAGAAACCCATCCGGAAGCCAGACGGTGAGTCAGGCAAGACCACCAATGGCGACCGCCCGAGTATACACACTGACGCTAGGGAAGCCGAGGACGACCCGTCCCATGCGGCAGGTACCCCCTTCTTCTATTCCTCAAACCCGACCTGCACTACAATAGAAAACATGAACCATGCACCCCTTTTGCTCCAATAATTTCATGACAAGATTCGGGATTCCCCTAGTTAAACCCGAGCGTGAATATAACGCGACCAGTTCCCATGAAGTTTTGACCCGAACTGGTCAGAACCATATCCATTCTCTATCGAATGTCTTCTT